>JADMNL010000029.1:203805000-204445000 GCA_016271365.2 Neoceratodus forsteri | reverse complement strand
GCTAGCCCACACATGTCACTCTGATGGCCAAATGCCTCACCTCGGCAATGGACCCGCCCAACCACCACCACCTCTGCAACAGGCCCACCCCCTCACCTTTGCAACAGACCCAGCCCCGCCCAGCATGCCCCTTAACCTTTGCAACAGGCCCCACCCCGTATCTCTGCAATGAGCCTGCCCCTTCCCCCCCACCTGGTCAGCTCATCGTTGCAATGGGTCTGAACTGCAGCTAGCAGCAGTTTGAGCTTCTGGTGCATCTCCCAGGCCCTGCCTTACAGCAAATCCTGTCATTTTTAGGAGACAGTAAAATACAAAAAAATTATCTCCAAAAAACAACTTTGCAGGTGAGGAACTATTAAGTGCGATTTAAGGTCAAATTACTCATGTTCTTCCTGGATGAAAACATTTGTGTCTTCAAGTAAGCCCCTTCCTGGGACAAGATGGAGGCAAGACAGGGTAACAGAAGCCCAAGATTCTGTGATCCAGATGTCGCATGTGGCCAGCTATCTGAGAAGAATGGCCACACATTCACCCAGATACAATATTTTAAATAACTTATTTTTATTAAAAAAAGGCAAGGCTCTATCTGCACCACCAAAAACATTGCCAATGTTTGTAGTGTGACTACTTCGTCAGGGTGGTAGCTGACAAAAACCTTCTCAGACAGCATTTATACCCCAATTATATCACACTGTATTAGGTATGTAATGTTGTCAAAGCTTAACAGCCTCAGGAAAACATGTTAACCAACACGTAGCTCCCCCCAGAGCTCGGGTCAGAGTCGCACTTTGAGAAGCCTGTACCGCTCTGCGCTCAGGGGATATGGGAGGAATAAAATCCCACATGCTGCCCCTCGCAATGGATATGGGGAGGGCGAAAGGAAACTGAAGACCCTACTATATTTTACAACTGATAGCCACTGTAACAAAGGATCTGCGGGGCACTTTAAGAATCTGCAGGACATACCAAAAATTCACCAGATGCATCAAAAAGGAGGGCCATAACTGTGAACACTAGAGTCAAGGCCCATTAAACTCACTGGCTGTGGACCTTGTCTCACCCTGTAAATATCAAACGAGACACAGCTACAGCTTTAAAAACCCAAACCCACCTGTTTCGGCAGTTTTCACAGCAGTATCAATCAGACCTTCTCGACCGCCCATGGCATGGAAGAAGAACTCTGTCGGGGTCAGTCCGGCAAGGTACGAGTTCTCCACGAACCCTCTGCTTTCAGGACCGTAGTCGTCTTTGATGAAGTGTGGCAGCGTGCGGTGTTTGAACCCAAAGGGGATCCGCTAACCCTCAACGTTCTGCTGACCCACCACAGCAATAATCTGTGGAAGAAAGAGTTGCTGCATAATCCTTCCAGAACAGAAACAGACAAGATCCAGCAAACTTCTTCAGCTTCAGTACTGTAGTACAATAGGCAGGGATAGTAGTGTGTGTCCTTAACATGCTGGGACAAGCAAGGAGTCCCTCAGTCTGTACCGACTTGGAAGCTACAGTGCTGCTGTCACCCAAGCAACATACAGAGCTGGAAGTCACAGTAACCAGTACCACAGACTGCACTACCATTTGATTAACATGGACCTTTCCTTGGACTAGAACTGCTGATCTGAATGGCCCCAACCATAACCTCGATCTAAATGTGCTAACCCAGAAGTAAATTTATTTTATTTAGTTTGTTAACCAGATTAGGTGTCATAGGCATTATGATTTTCAGACATGACCCGGGAAGTTACAGACATTTTAGGCAGTCAAACAATTTGCAGACATTCGTACAGAAGATGAGTAACATGAGAAAATCTACAAGACATTTCAGATAGGAACAGTGATGATATGATGCTTGAAAACGAGTAGGGGAAATAAATCACTAAACTACGCCAACCTGTTGTCATGGTAGCCGTTTAATCTAGAAATATCTGGATGATCTAGAATAATAATCTGGATATCCGACAAAGCCAATCTTTTCAGTAGTGGTGCAGGGAGCTTTACAACTTGTATCAAATTGAAACCACTTATGTAACAGAAAAATCAGGTCAAAGTAGGAATATTCTAGGTCAAAAATTAACTGGGACGGGTCACTTCTCAGCAGGCTGCAACTTTTCCTCTTTTGGTACACGTTAATGATGTCCTTTAAATCTCTGTGCTTGATCTAGAACCTAGACTGTCAGTTGCCTGCTCTAGAATAACCTGGATGCCAGAACCACATACCAATCTGTACAGTCCATTTAACATACAAGTGTTCTAACCCTGTCAAGGTAGCAGTTGCCTGATCTAGTACAGCGCTTGCTTCAGACATCCAGGTTAACCTTATGTAGTGTAATGTACAACAGATGTTGACGGCACGCCCTGTTGCCCATCCTGTCTGCCCTGTGTTAGCTGGGCTTGATCTAGGACTGCACTATCCTCATGTCATGATAGCTGACACACTAACCGAGAGGCCCAGGTCCTGTGTACCTGATCTAGAACAAAGTGCACCAACCTGGATGTCCCGATGACAGACTCCGTAGCCCAGAACCAAGTGCGCTACCCTCAAAATGTCCCAGTAAACTCTGGCTAGACCCAGATAAACCTGGAAGTTACCTTCCCTATTTTCCCTTGACCCACCCTGGATGTACATTTGGGGACTGCTCTAAACAGTTTGGTTCAACAGACCTGTGAGATGTTAATCTTGGATCCTTTAGCTCCCGACACCACCATAGACTTGAAGTTGTTGTACTCAGAGAGGGACTGCTGCGCAGATGAACCAGTCTTGTCACGAGCGTCATTCAGGATTCTGTTCACCTGATTCTCGAAGGTCTGTCGCAGCGTGTTACCGGGCGTTGGCTCCAGCTCGTTGTTATGGGCTTTCTCAATGACCTGCGTTGGAAATGGTTGTGTGAGGTGATGCAAGGTTATGCAGAAGTTTAACAGTGAACATTTACAAAGGAATGGTTAAAAACCAGACAACTTTGCAAAGAAAACTGGCTCATGTGGTGCCATCAGCCCCCTGCATCAGTCCCACCAGCTCTTAAACCCATTCATGAAACCCATCCCCACCTTTCCATGGTCTACCTGCTCCATGGTTCCACCACCCTCTAAGTGAAGTAGAACTTCCTTGTATCTCGATCTTCCAAAATAAATCTGTAGGGTACTCTGCCTGGACACATGCAATTTAGAGTTGCTTCTGTAGACTGCAGCACGGGTATCCAGTTAAGGAGTCTATACCCTCTACTTGCTATGTAAAAACTCATTCCTGTAGAGCAGGTCCAATCTACCTGCTACGGCAGATTGTAAAGACAAAGGAAGTCTGGGAAGGGGTGCATCGTAAGACTTGTCATACTGTTACAATCTGTCCCAGTCAGCAGAGGAGGAGAGCCCATGCCAGACAGCCTACAGGAGTCTCCATGCTAAATTACTATACCCCTGAAAAGCATATCCCCACACCAGTTATACAGTCCCCCTCCCTTAATGATTATGTCATACAATACCACTACATAGATATGTATTTATACCCTTACAGTACGATTGGGAAGGTTGGTATACAAGGATGTATACCCATCACAGGCACCAGCCCGAAGGGTGAGTGGCTACACAGAAACATAAGGACCGCTAGGCCCACCCAGTCTGTCCATTTTTTCTACCTGCTGCAAAAACCACAGACCCACTTGATCTCCAGTTGTGTTCGTAAGCAATAAGACAAGGGGGTGTACATTAGACATTTCTAATGCACGGTCAGGGGTGTAGTGATGCACATGGCTGGAGGCAGAGTGCCTTCAGCCCGACAGTGCATTAGAAATGTCTTATGCACATCCCCAGAGCGTCTTATTGAGCTTATAAAATGGGACTCGTTTTAAATTTAAAATTATGAGGTTCAAATATAAAAGTGACATTTTTGATGCATGTTTACATTAAATAGTGCCTCCACCTTTAAGGGATTTACAGATTTTTTTTTTTTTTTTTTTTAAATGTTTGTCCTATGGTAATTTGTGTCCTCTACCCCACTGCTCCTGCCTTCACCAGCAAATATACTAATAAAACACACACTTTCCACTTGTGTTTTAGTTTATTTGCATTTTTGTCAGTCGACACAGCAAAGTAGACAGTCCAACACTCTACTTTTCCATGTCAACTGACAAGTGCCTGCTTCTCACCAGCGGGTTAGATGGGGCACGCAGGTACAGCTCCTGTAGTTCTGAAATACTGTACTGGTTGCCGACAAGTAGTTTCATGAAATGCACTTTAAGGAGGTCCCACGTCCCAGAAGTGAGTAGAGTATGGAGAGAACAAAAAGAGGACAGTGACTACAGAAAGTAACGGCCGCAGTGATTTTGGCACAAACAGGCTTTAGACCGTTGCAGCGTGGAGCAACACTTTAGTAATGTGAAGCAGGGAACATGTATAATTGAAAGATGATTACAACCGACTACTACAAGCAGGCACTGTTTGAACCAAGGACATGAATGAGTGCGCCAGTGGCTGCTGCGGCAGCGAGGGGAGACATGGGTTGTGTGACTGGGCAGAGCTTAGGCTTTAGACCATTGTAACGTGGAGCAGCTGTCAGCCAGGTTTAAGTTCTTGTAGTAATGTGAAGCAAGGAACATGCATGTTTGAAAGATAATTAAAACTAATACAAGCAGGCGCTGTTTGAACTAAGGACATGAATGAGCGAGTGGCGGCTGTGGCAGGGGTGTGGGGACATGGGCTGTGTGACGGGGCAGAGATTAGGCATAATGTTAATAACCTGGATAAAAAAGATCTTTTGAACGGATTTGATTAAGAGAAAACTGTTTATAAAGAGGTGTTAAAGGTTCCTGATCATTTGAGGCTCCTGGTTTTTTGTTCGTTTACCAGCACAAAAAATGTCGGCCCTTAATGTTCCAAATAAAAACCAGCATTCTTATCTGCACATTAATTTAATGTGGTGTTACAAGTTCCCGGCACATGTTTTTAATCATGCATTAGACACTTCTAATGCACGGCTAGCAACCAATCAAAATACAGTCTCTACCCATTTTATAATCTTTATCGGTAGGGTGTATTGCCCAATTAGCCCTGAAGATAGGTATACAGGAAAGCCACATGAGGGTCCCTGGCATTCTGTTCCAAGTGTCTCTGACAAGGTTTTAACTTTTCCCCTGCCAGTTTTAAGGCCCCCAGTGGGGTAGCCATTCAGGTTCCTTTTGTTACCTTTGATCTGTTGGAATTTTCCCAGAATGCCCATGGGAACTATGTAAAGCAGGGCCATCTCCTTCAAATGTAAAGCCAATACACAACACTTTACAAAGAAAACTGCCACACAGCCAGAACAGTTTGTGCTTAAAAACATCTGACTTTGGCTGAGGGAGAGCAAACACTGTTTCAAACAAGCATTTGCAGTTAGATAGTGCAACTAAACTAACCAGGATCCTAGCCTCTTAGTTCTAGTGCTGGGTCTAATTAACATCATTTCCCGAAGCATTCTGGGAAAATTCCAACATCAAAGGCAATAATAAGCCTGAGTTGCTGTCCCCAAGGGAAAAGTGGAGGAAACAAATCTTGCTACAGACACAGGTAACACTAGGGATAATCAGGAAAAAACTTACACACATCATGTGCTTACAATTTTTGCATGTAGTTTTCCTTTAAATATGTACTCGCGGAAGGGAAAGGGGAAATAAGAGACCAAGTTTCTGCAGGGGTAAAATAGGGTAGACTATTCCACGTTTCCAAATGAAGCCCCTCATGGGGGGGCATAATTTTATGTTGGAGGGGAGAAGTGTGTAAACTCCAAGAACATCACGGGGGGGATGGCTACTAAGTGGAATAGCTTGCCAAGCACAGTGGTCAGTGCAGGTACCATTACTGGTTCAAAGTCGGCTGGGATGGTTTCAAAGGGCTAGTAAAAGTAAAGGCATTGGGGGGGTGCAAAAAGGCAGTAGTTTCAAGGTACAGACTAAAGGCAGACTGGGTGAACTTGTGTCTTTACACCTTTCTATGCAATTTCCCCATATTCTATTCTAGAAGAATGTTACACATCTTTTGTGAAGAACATAAATTTGTATGTTACTATCGCCCGAGAGATCCCTCTTATGGTTAAGTGTAGTCTCGTGCGCATTCTTAGGGCATGAGAACTGCAAACTTTAAGTGAGCGGTTCGGATACCTACATGAACGCTCTTACAATCGTAATGGCCTCAGCAAAGGTATTAATGTATTACTGCTAGAGTTCTATCAACATTAAAAAAAATTTTAATACTGCACTGAATGTGCTCATTTCCAAGGTAGCTGCGTGTGACTGACCTCACAGAACAGCGTCTCACGCACAAAGGAAAGGAGCGCTCAGATTGTCTGGGAGAGCTCCCTTGGTCTCTGATAAAATTTAAATATCAACTACACCTGTGATCAGTTTTTATATCAGATTTGGTGGCAAAAAGATGGCTATGCTTATGAAAGAAATAAGCAACAGTACTGTGAAGGACCGGTCTTCTGCAGATTCAGTGTGTTACCAGATCAGAGGTTCTCCTTGAAGTGGGATCCCTCACCTGGCCATGTTATGCATTACAAAGTTCAGGCAGCCTTCATGCACTATGCAACTTATTACTGCTTAACTTTAGGAATGATTCTAGGACTTGGACCCAACCTCTATCACATCTTGCTTGGCTTTCTTGATGGTGTTCTGAATGTCTTGGTAGGTCTTCGCATCAGCAATGGAGTCTCCAATACCGATGGTGTGACCTGAAAAACAAATTCGTGACATTCCAGTCAACTCCCGGAGGCACTCTGCAACATGCACGGCATGCAGTTTTGCTTGTTTAACAGGGGGTTTATTCCATCTGATCACTCACGAGTCTGCCATTCTCACCTGGATACCTGGACATTTCTGGGTGGACCACCACCCTCCCACCCAAGTGGGCTGGTTTCATTTTCCAACCTCTGAAAATCCTTGCATAAAGCGCCACTTTTCTAATTAAGGGGGTGGGTGGGGGGAATTCCAATCACAGTAAATACATCTAAAATGCAAACGGAGCACATGTTCAAAATTCAAAGGGGAACACTCAGCACTAACAGCCTCCCAGCGCCTCCCCTTGTGGTGCTGGTCCCAATTTGCACTTTATATGCAAATAATGTTTTTTATTTTTACTACAGTATAGTAGACTGTATCAAGACAGATTTTTACTGACCTGCAAACTGACATCTACTGTAACCAGACATCCCAGAATCCCCTGCAGCTGACAAGAGGTGGGTTACAGCAGCGGAAGATTCAATAGCCTGCAGTGCGTGTTACAGCTTTTATAAACTCTGATCAGATGTGTGCCAGACCCGCTGTTCTCCTGGGGCTCTGTAGTTCTCTCAAGATGTTTTTTCACATGAAGTGCAAACTGGGACCAGCCCCACAATTGGGTGAGGGACTCAGTGTTGAGAAATCCTGATGCAACAGCTGTGTGTGCAGTGTGCCCCCCCCAAACTTCAAGCATTATTGGCAGCCCTTATGGTTTTCCTGTTCAGCCACCCTCCCTCAATGCACCGCAACACACCTGGAACAAGCCTCGTGCACACAAAGCTTCCCTTGCGTAAGCGTTGAACCTCTATGGCCAGCCAAGGGGGGCGGTGATGGGGTTGGGGTCACTGTGGCTAAGAAACAAACAGTCGTTCTCATACCCGATCCTGTGACAGCTAGGGCTGTCCAGTGAGGGGAGATTGCCGGACCTCAGCGTGTACACACAGGGCGAATAGAATACAGACATACACATACCTTCACGGGATAAACAAGGCAGACAGTTCACACTGTGAGGAATCAGACACCTGGAGGAACTCAAAGAAGCTGGTGGGGCACGGGTGCGCAGGGAGAGATTTAGAAAATACAGGCAATATGTATCCAGGGAGTGATTGAAGAAACAATCTACCGAGGGAAGCAGTCTTTGCAAAAGCCCACATCCAGCCACAAGTAGGGCCCAGCAAACTGGATGAGCTGTACGGCCTTCATCTGTGGTCAAAGTTGATGTTTCTCCATTTCACACTGTGTCGTTTCATGTATGAAGCAAAGTCACATGCACTCAGCTTCCCCTGCTTAGGTGGTGAATTTCTTTCGATTGGTCATGGGGCCAACTGCGGCTCCCCTCCTACCACACTGCGCTGCAGCATGTCTGGAACTAACCTCATGCACATAGCGCCTCCTGCACAGGTGGCGAACCTTCATGGCGGTACACAGGGGTTCTCATACCCATTGAATGCAGCCACCCTCCCCCTACACACTGCGCCACATCTGGAGCAAACCTCATGCACAAGCAGCTGCCCCATCTCGACTGGAGAAACTCCTTGGCCAAGAAAACACCCAGACTGTCGGCACAGTGGTAATGCTACCGCTCGTGACACTGGTGTGGGAACGAGCCTGGGACTCTGAAGACTGGCCAGGGGAGGAGATACGAGCGTCCCAGAGGATGCCCTCATCGGGGAGGGAGGGCAGCTAGCTCCCCTATAAAAATGCCACCTGGGTGACCACAGGAGGTAAGGTAGAGCAGCTTCAGGGAGGAAGGACATCAGCTGGTGCCTTACCCTACGCGCATGCTCACCCAGGTCGCTGGTGTCCTCGGGGCACAGGAAAACTAAAGGAAAATACCCCGGTCACAAGCAGGATGCTTTTCGGCATTCCATAGGCCCCACAATAGTAACTTGTCCTTCCTCCAGACTAATCTGATGGAATTCTGGGATCTCCACAGCCCCCGCCATGGGGGGCAAGCCAATGAGAAGAAAAGCAGCATGAAGCCCAAGAGAAGCAAAGTGGCAGTGAGGCCAGCACAGTGGGGGCTTATCCGGTGCAGACAAAGAGAAGAGAATAAAAAATATAAATAAAACACAAAACTGGATCAGTCTACTAGCAAGAAGACCCAAGACCTCCCCGACTGTTGCAATCTGTCCCAACTAGCAGTCGAAGACAGTCCATACCAACTGCTTGTATATAGGAGCCGACAACCCCCACCTTCCAGAATTTTTATCAATTCCTACCTTCAATGAGCAGCCAGTTGTTAATGACAGTCTGAATGTTGCTGTAGAAGAGACGTGTGATGTCATGCCCCATCTCCAAATAGGAGATGTGTACGAGGGAGCCCGCTGAGGTACCCAGCGACTTCTTGCACAGAATGCCCATAATCAGCTCTCCATTCTCAACGATGACCTAAAGTACGGAACACAGACCAGAGTTCATGAAACTTGCCAAGTATGTATTAAAGCGGAATCAAACCCTTAAAACTGTGTGTGTATATATATATATATACACACACACACACATACACACATACACACACACACACACATTATATATATATATATATATATACACACATATACATATACATATACGTATACATATACACACACACATATACATACACACACACACACACACATATACATACATCTCTATATATATATATATATAAATAAAAGGAAAGGGCAGTGCATGCACCTCTGGCTTTCTGTTTGAACCTAGTGTGCTGGTACACTGTTGGATAAACCTTGGTGTGTTCACGAAGGGGAGCAGGTCACACCAGTCTGTTCAAGGTGCAGGTGAAGTGTGCACGGGAGGGAGTGGGTGCGCACCTGTCCATGTCACAGTGCAGGTACGTTTCCAGATCTTGGTGTGAGCATAGAAGGGAGCGGGTGCACACCTGTTGTGCTGTTGCAGTACTGGTATGTTTACAGATCTTGTGTACATGATAGGATTGCATGCACATCTGCCTGTCTGTACTACAGTGTTGGCACAGCACTGGCTGACCCTGGTATGCATGGTGTGGAATGTACGCATACCTGTCCGTTCTTCAGTAACGGAGTCAGCACAGCATTCCTAACAGACCCACTGGTACAGAGTTAATGACAGACCTTGGTGTGTGAGCTGTAAGGAGTGCGTGCACCTGTCTGTTCTTGTGTTGCAGCACTGGTACAGTGTTACTGATGGACCATGGTGTGTGCAGTAGGGAGTGCGTGCACCTGTCTGTCTCTGCTGGCACAGGGCTACTGACTGACCTTGGTGCATGTAGTGGGGAGTACATGGATGTGTGTGGCTAATGGGGGGGGGGCGCAGTAGGCTGTTCTAGTATTGCAGTGCTGATGGACCTTCTCTGTTTTTGTGCTGCAGCACTGGTACACACTGACTGACCTTGGTGTGTGGTAGGGAATGCAAACACGTGACTGGCTATCGAGGGTGGTGTGCGTGCATGTCTGCTGTACTCCTTCAATGCTGACAGACTGTGGGTGTGTGTAATGGCTGCATGCATGTTGTAATGCAGCTACAGTATTAAACTGACCTTTGCGCATCTGTAGTAAGAGTGCATGCTCTGGTGTCTGGCTCAGAGCAGGTGTGCACTGGACGGGGATGCGTGCAGACATGTCTATATGCTGGCATCTTCTTACCTTTGTGTCCCCAGGTGAGATGTGCTTGTACGGCCCGCTGTCCTCATCGTCTGGGTGGGTGCTGTGGGTTCGTATACAGTTGATGTGGCCAGGGATGATGAGCGTGAAGATCTGTTTCCCGGTCCACAGCGGACGAGGTTTCAAGATGGAGGGCTGGGGGACCTTCCCATCCCACGTGGAGAGGAACATAAGCAGATTCATCACTTCACCCTGCAAGCAAAGGCAAACAGTGAGCAGAGCCCCTCTGCACCGCTGCACACAGCAGGTCTACTCTAACCAATAGCGGATTTCAAGTATTCCTAAAGTATGAGCATTTTTAAAGCAACAGTGCACGTACTGTGAAAATTTTGACCTATACCTTTTCATTCCATTTTATTAGCATGCCCTTTACTTTCAGTCTTGAATGATCTCACCCCCCCCCATTCTGTTTACGTTAGCACTCTTTTACATCTGAAGCAACAGAAGTATTGTTGCTTGCGGTATGCCCATCCCCATGTTTCCGTCAGTACTCAGCTGTTTTTTCACACCTATTATCCTATATGGCCAAGGAAGTGTGTTCATCTGTCTGCTGGTTCAGAGTAACAAGAAAAGTGATAAAACTGAAGAGACAAATCCAGTGATCCATTTGGTGAGTAAGGCCCTGTTCACACTACGCCTCTGTAACGTTACAGAGTGCCCAAACCGTTAAACGCAATGGTTTGCGTTTATACCTGTAACGTTACAGAAGGCGTTTTCATAACCATTGTTGAAACCACGTATGAGGTGGTTTCAACAACGGTTATGAAACCAGTCCCGCCTCGGTAATGTTACCAGCGGTAGTGTGGACTGGCGCTAACGGTCCCCAGCAGGGCCTGTAGCGCAGCGTGAGCTGCATTGTGGGATTGGGCGCCACGGTAACGGTCGCCCAGTTCCCGAGCTGTGGACTGGTGGTACTGGTCTCGTGCTGGTCACTGCTGCAGTATGGACACACTGTACTGCTCCCCGACTGCAACGGTTTCTGTCTGTTATGGGGTCTGAGCAGTGTAGTGTGGACGGGGCCTTAGCTGTCCAAACGTGTACTGTAATTTACCAGTAACCGCACAGGTCTGAAAGTACCATCCAAGTCTTGGAACCCTGAGGACCCAACTGCTTCAGAATTCTCAGCAACTTCCCAGTCAGCCAATTTAACCACTTCTGATGGTGAAAATCCAGAACTGATTTACCTAAGATGAAGGCAAGATTTGTTTTGTCTTAGGGTTTCTGTATATTTTTGGTGCCATTTTATAAATGCAATACACGAGGGTGTGTGGTTATTGGGTAATTACCACACACACACACACACACACACACACACACACACACACACACACACACCCCTCATGGTTGAAGGGCACTCTTATCTCGTGCCCCAACCCACGGAATGGGGGGGGGGTGTACAGCAATTACCCAATAACCAAACACCCTGTCATGTGTTACTGCTTACGTAAACAGTGGGCATTCAAGAACAGAGTTCACTCATGAAAACACTGCACCAAGTCACATTAAAAAGGAACACATTTCAAATATTAAAAAAAAGCAACAGTAGACTCAAAATGTGGAAAAAGGGGTGCCATACAAGACAGCAGATGAGGGGCAATCTAAAACAGAAGAAAGAGAGGTCACAATTGTCACCATTATATTACTAGCTTTGTAAATAAAATGACTAGTGAATAAATATTGGTGCCATTAGTTTCTGCGGCCCAGCAGGTTGAACCCTCGCCTCCGAGACCGAAGCATTAAAAGGCTGTGGCGTTCCAGCCTCACACCAGCAACTTGGAGTAAAATCCCAATACCAACACTGTAGTGCAGTGTGTGTGTGTGTCCGATGCTGCATTCCTGAGATGCAGTCTTTCAGAGAAGAGGTTACGTCTGCCTGTTCTGGTTGTTCAGACAGAAGTTACAGACCCCATGGCACATCTCGAAAAGTAGAGCAATGTGTTCTGGTCACATTTCTCCCATTCACTAAATACCACCAACAGATTGAGAGTAACCCGATTCAATGTTAGTTTGCCTCCATCTCCCCTCAGCCCCTGAATGAGGGTTAAAATAAGCTGAACTACCTTGCCCTCCTTTCCTGGTCAAACACAATCAGCAATTTCTACACTTTTGTGGCGGTTTCTTTGACTTTCCATACGAGATTCATACTGTGGCCATCTTAGGATGGTGCTGGCACACATTTCTGACAGTAAACAGCACAGCACTACACCAAGATGTTTAAAGTGTACCAGCTTCATTGCTTTAGAAAATCCCCTCCCCCACTACCATGCTTACAAAATGGGTTAGGAAAATCCTGTAATTGATTGGCGAACAGCAGTCAAGGGGTGTAATTATTTTGTATAGACAGCACATTTCAGATGGGTGAGTAACTCATATCGACAGAAACTTGGTACCACCCAGTTCACACCAGCATGTGAGATATTTTATTTATGCACTGAAATGTTTCACCAGGAAGGCACACCGAACAACAGGTTGCTCATCTCCCAGTGCGGCCGGAGGGGAAAGGGGTACAATAGGGATGACACATTTTACATTAACATTTTGGCCCCCCACCCAAAACAAAATACACCTGTTAAATAAAAATAAATAAATAAAAATCACACACATACCCACTGTTTTCAAGAAATAACATCTCTGTGCCTGGAACACCTTGCCAGATTTGTGTAGTAGTAATTCATGGGGACAGAGGGCCCTAAATAAGAACAGTAGCTCATTGCCATCCTAAAAAAACGATTGGGACTATTTTTTGGAGAAGAATTTTTCTAAGCATTAAAATCCTAGGTTTACTCCAACATAAGAGACTGAATTATGCTAGTACACAGCATCCAGGATGTGCAGTTCTGGTGTAAAGAACAGTTTCAGGGTGGTTAAAGGCACTCTGCCTTCAGCCTTCAAGCCTCACAATGCACGTGGCCCACTGTGATTACAGCAGAACCGCACCCCTGTTGTGCGTTCTTGCCTACTTGTATCGGATCTACGTAGAACATCTAAAGTCCTAATTTACTAAATTTCTCAATTTCAGAGGTGAAAAGATTTTGTTAGATGTGCCAGTTTGTGTGAGCAGGACTAGGAAGTTTGCTGGTAGGTTTGTGAGTTTTTGCCTTGTAGTTTAGTATCAAAGATGGACTGTAATATCCTTGAATGCAAGGAGCTTAGCAAACAAGGTGAAAAGAGTTCCAGGCAATGATGGCAGAGGGAGAGGAAGATATTGCCACCATCTCAGAGACCTGGGCCATCCAATACCATGACTGGGATCTCACGATCCCAGTATACAAGGTGTTCCATAGGGACCGGGGGAAGGGGGGGTGGCTATTTAGGTCAGGAAGGGGATATGGTTTACCAGGAAGGAGGGAGATGAGGGGAGGCCAGAAGCCATATGGACATTGCTCCAAACCCCTAAAGGCAAGATGCTCAGGATGGGGGTGGTGTACAGGCCACCCTCATAGCGAGGGGGTGGCTAGGGAGCTGGGGTAGCAAATCAGGAAGGTCAGTGGCAAAGGGAATACAGTTATAGTGGGAGGCTTTAACCTGGGTTGACTGGCAGACAGTAACTACATCACATGCCAGGGAACAGGTGCTGCTGGAGGCTATCCAAGACAGCTACCTAGTGCAAGGGGTGATGGATCCTACTAGGAAGGGGAAACATACTGGACTTGGTGCCAACAAATGGGGATAAAGTCCAGGATGTGGTAGTACAGGACCCTCTAGCAGAAACGACCACCGCTCAGTGTGATTCCTCCTCAACACAGGGAGGGAGTCGGCCAAGAGTGTTAAACTTCAGGAAGGCAGATTTTGCCACAATGGGCAGCATCCTAGAGGGGAATTTAGCTAAAATTAACCCAGGGGTGGGTGCTGAACAGAGGTGGGCAATCATTAGAAAGGGGCTGAATGAGGCCACAAACATGTGTGCCAAATCTCAGAGTAAGCAGCCCAGGTCAAAAAACCTAGCTGGCTCAGCAAGGAAGTGAAGGGGAAGGAGAGGGAAAAACAACACTGGCCTTCATTAAGTTTAACAAAAAAAAAAAAAAATATTCGGGGTGTGAGGAGGATAGAGAGGTGTTCACAAAGGCATCTAGGGAGGTGACCAGGTCAGTCAAGGCAGCGAAGGAGCTGAAGTTGGCTAAGGGGAGAGAACGGGAAAAGGGGTTCTTTTAAATACACAAGGGAGAAGAGGAGTTGTAGGGATGACATTGTTAGAATCAAGAGAGGGGAAGGGGCGGAACAAGGGGAAGATCAGGCAGAGGCACTCCATGAGTATTTCTGCTCGGTGTTCACGAAAGAAAGGGATGGCCCAATACTGAAGGGGAAAGGGGGCAAGGGTGGAGGGTTGGGGCAGAGATAACAGATGGGGTCCATCCAAAAGGATAGAGTTCTGAAGGGTATTAAAGCCTTGTGGGTGGACAAGGCACCAGGACCAGACGGTATACACCCAAGGGTCCTGAAGGATCTGGCAGAGGTGTTGGCAGGCCCTCTGACAGACCTGTTCAACACCTCCTAGGAGAGGGGGAATGTACCCAGGGACTGGAGGATGGCTCATGTGGTGCCCCCTTCACAACAGTGGACCCAAGGACCAACCAAGCAACTACAGACCGGTGAGCTTGACTTCCATAGTGGGGAAGTTGATGGAGACCACTGTGAAGGACAGACTGATAACCTCTCGATAGCAAAGGTCCGCAGGACGAGAAACAGCATGGGTTTGTCATGGGAAGATCTTGCCATACTAACCTGAGACTTCTTCAACTGGGTCTCTAGGGCAGTTGATGAAGGCCATGCTGTGGATGTCCTGTATTTGGACTTCAGCAAGGCATTCGACTTGGTGCTGTACAGGAGGTCAATGAACAAGCTGAAGGACATGGGGTGGGGGGAAAACTGGTGGGGTGGATGGAGAGCTGGCTGCAGGGCTCTCAGAGGGTAGTTGTAAAAAAAAGGGGAGAGAGAGACACATTCAAGCCAAGGCCAGTAATGAGTGGGGTACCGCAGGGTTCAGTGCTGGGCCTGGTTTTGTTCAATGTCTTTACTGGAGACATTGCAAAGGGGGTCGAGAATAAGATCAGCCTGTTCGTGGACACTAAGATTTGTGCAAAGTGGACAATGAGGAAGGGAGGCAAGCACTCAAGAGGATCTAGCTAAACTCGAATACTGGTCTAGGGAGTGGCATTTGGGGTTTTAACGCTAAGAAGTGCAAGGTCATGCATCTTGGAGCTAGAAATCCCAGGAACAGCTACTGGCTGGGGAGAGTGCAGGTAACAGCTTCAGAGGAGGAAACGGATCTGGGGGTAATGGTACAGGGGACATGAAGGTATCAGCACAGTGTAGGAGGGAGACAGCAAGGGCAAATAGGATGCTGGGGTGCACTGCCAGAGGGATCACCTCTAGAAAGGGGGAATTCATCCTGCCATTGTACTGGCGAGGCCACACTTGAGAACTGTGTACAGTACTGGTGCCCATACGTCAAAAAGGACAGGAGATTACAGGAGGGGTGTGCAGTGTAGGTCTACAAAAATGATCACGTGACTAGGAGAGTTGCCATACAAGGAAAGGCTAAAGGAGCTCAATGTACTCGCTGGAAGAGAGAAGGGAAAGAGGGGGCATGATAGAGTACTTGAAAGAAATAGGGAGGGAGGGATGAGTGTTCCGCTTAAGGGGGAGGGTCACTAGGGGCACAGTCTGAAGGGGGAAGGTTTAGGAGGCACTACTTCAGAGTGATGGCGAGTTGGAATGTACTGCCAGAGAGTCAATTGCTCAAAGGACATTGGATAGCTTTAAGCAGGGTTGTGATCAAGTCAGGGGCAGGGTTAGTGCAGACAACACGGCGGGGGAGGGGAGAGAGAGAAGAGGACTGGGAAAGAGGAGGAAGGGAGGGTTTGGGTGGGGTGGGGCATCTGTAGTGATACGAAATTAAGATACACAATCAGGTAGACGTGATAAGACCTGTGGGCCTTCTGCTGCCAGCAATTCTGTATGTTCGTATGTAATTTTGCTCTAAGCAGCAGGCTGCCAGATCTCTTCCCCCCTCCTGGTAAGCTTTTTTTGGTTAAATCTACTAGTCCAGTCACAAAATTTAAGGACCATTTTTGCACTGGGCTTCACACTGAATAACTTCTACACTTGTACACTGGCATTTTGTTACAATGCCACAAGTTTTACATGGGTGCTTCATTTTCTGTGGTGTCGATGTTTTACTTTCGCCAACCGTACAGCACTGAAGAGTGCAAGAGGCTCACCCTGTCCATGAAGACGTCCCTCTTTGTGAACTTGCGGACTGCTGTGAGGGTGTCCTGCACAATACCCATGACGGGCCTGTTGGACTGGGGCGTGACAATCATTCTTGGTACCATGGCCAACTCCTGGATCTCTGCTCGTGTCTCCAGTGACTGCGGTAGGTGGAGGTTCATTTCATCGCCGTCAAAGTCTGCGTTGTATGGAGTGGTCACACTAAAGGGAGGGAGGAGAAACAGACATGCAGAGAATCAAGCTGCGAACATCATATGCACTTGGTAATGTACACAGTAACATCACAAAGGGTGGGAAGAGAAAGCCAAGCAGGCAGGCGATCATGGTGTGGACATTTTGGGGACAAAACCATAGCCTCAGGGCACATTAGGGGTAGGCTCTTGATCCGTCCACCTAGACATGAAGGTCACTTGCACTGCTCATTTGTTCTTGTTGAAAGGGATCACAACTGTCGGCCCGTAATGCCTTATCCTACCCAGAGACCCACTGTCTATGTGAGGTCTGCGCCCATACTACCACACCCCATTTACCTACAGTACCTTGCTACAACCCCACAGGGGCACTTAACCGTCCCAGCTGTGCCTGAAGCCATTAACTGTTTTGGTACCCACCACCTCAACTGGCAGGCTGTTCCACAGCGTAAACGCTCTCTGTAAAATAGAACTTCCTCGCATCTCTCCTGACTTTCCCCACCCACTAGCTTCCATTCCTGACCCAGTGTTCCAGATTCACAGCTGGTGAATAATTCCTCTGTTTACCGTGCTCATTTATCTCAGGAACCTGAAGGTCCATCATACTGCCACTCTCCCTTCTGGTCTACAGAGAGTACACGTTCAGCGCCCTACACCAGTCTTCACTGGATCTTTCCTGCAGGCCATGAATCATTTTGGTTGCTCTATGCTGAACTGTTTCCAACCTGTATTTCTTTAAAGTGACACTGTGTCAACCCCCTCAGGTCTCAAAGTATCCTAGTTTAAAAAAAAAAAAAAAAAACACATTATGATTGCCAGCATTCTGTAAAGACTGCTGATATAACCGGTAGTTTGATTCTGACTTTAAAAAAAAAGTGAAAAACCTACTGCCCACCATACTGGTGTTACCACACAAACAAAGGTTTGTTTACATTCCTTGATCAGCTCCAACTGCATCTTTCCTGGACTTGGGAACACCCACAACACAGGCTAGCCCTCATGATGCAGTGGGTGTTTAGGAGGCTCCCTCATGAGTGACTGCACTGTATGGAGTCAGTTTCTAATGCTCAGGAAGTATGCAGTAAGAATAGATCCAGGATTGTAAACAAAACAAAGTTAGTTTATATACATGCCCGTGCATTTCCATTCTACTAAACAAACAACACAACAGCAACATTAATGAATATTAGAGAAAGTAAGCAATCATAAAATGTAGATGTCCAACTAGAAATGATGAAATTCAAGTCGATAGTGTCTCTAAAGCAGTGTTTACACGGTGGTATTTGCACAGCAGCAACCAGAGCGCTCTGGCTGCCGTGGTGCAAATGCCACCATGTACACATTTACTGAATTGCGGTAAGCCGCTCCCTGCACTGCTCGGCAATCCCAGAAAGTCTGGGGACACGCTAGAACGAAAAAGGGTTTAAGCTGCCATGTGGTCAGGCTGCACCACTCATGGGCGCTTCCATCTGCCGATTGCCCAGACTCCTGGCCCTCTCCAATGGGTCTTACATCGCGCTTGAGGGGGCTGTGTAGATGAGTTAGCCAAGGGTCTTTTGGGTCTGGGCAGCTCTGCAATGCTCCAAAGGAGTGAGATCAGCTGTGTTTACATGGCTTAAGTGAGGACTCCAGAACTGGAAACTGTATTCTTACAGAACTGGAAATAGAGATCACCATAACCATGTTTCATTATAACCTCCCTAATTTCACCATCCAGACAGATAGCATTCTTACACCATGATAACCGCTTCATGATACACCATAAAACAGTGATATAGCATAAACAAATTCTGTGTCACAGACTGCTACCCCATTTCTCCCACTTCCAAAGTTTAGGTTGCAGAGGGTCCCTCCCACAATACCCAAACCAGACACCATAACATCATGATAATACAATGACCATGATCATTTTGAGTAGAAACTGGCCACGGGGAAAGAGGTTTAAGATGGATGTGAGAAAGTTTTTATGGAAAGGGGGCAGAGCTGTGAACAGTCTGCCAGTGGATGCAGTGTGTGCTAAGACCATAAATGGTTTCAAATATGGCTGGGACATGGGTTTCGTGGTTAATCCAAGTCCATAATGGTAAAGCAGAGTGCAAGGGGTGGACCGGGTGGGACAGAACCCTGTACTGACAACAGGTTTGGGCATATAGGGATCTACAGGCATAGAGATACAGAAGAGGGGACGTTTAGAAGGAACGTGAGAAAATACTTCACTGAAAGAGTGGTGGAAGAGTGGTGGATGCCTAGGATAGCCTGCCTCCAGAGGAAGTGGGGAGAGAAGGAGAGTACCAAATATGCATGGGATAGGCATAGGGGAATAATAGTAAACAGGAAGGGGGAGGGTTGCTGCAGACCAGTTAGTCTGCCTAGACAAATGAAAATTATGTACTCGCAGTAATTCTCGATTTTTAGGAACATCTTCCCCCATTGATTCACACTACTGGGTCTGAGGACCACTAGAGGCACTAGGACCCTGTGGAGCCAGAAGTTGACAGGCAGGGTTGGTGTCGAGTTGAGAGTGAGCTTGCGGGCACAGGCTTACTTCAGCACTGGTCCTCAACCACCTCAGCATCTTTTTGTTCCTTTATTAAAAACCGACGAAGTGCAGCATAACCCAACAAGTACTTGTGCACTTATCCTAAGGGCATAAGACAGCCCTGTAAGAAGGGTCACCAAACCAGTAACACTGTCTTCACAGCTCAAACCAAGAACAAGGGAGTGAGCCTGGGGATGGTGGGTGTGAATCAATGGGAGATATTCCTAGAAGATAAAGTATTTTCCCATCTGCCAGAAATTAATCTTCATACTTGATCCCCACTAGTGGGTGAGAGTACCAAGCTCGGACAATGCCCCAGACTAGGGTGATAGGAGTCAAGTGCACACTCCGAATACTACATTCAGCACTGTCCTGCCAAAGGTGGTATGTTGCCTGGCATTGACATCTAGGTAATAGTGCTTGATGACAGCTAGGGCCTAGTGCTTAATAAAAGTGTGCACCGTGCTGGAACTTGCAGCTCTGCAAATATCAGATAGGTAAACAGTTAATCTCTGTCACGGACATGGCAGCCACTCTGGTGGAAAACCTCTGCCAGGAACGTGGCAACCACTCTGGTGGAGGGAGCACATACCTGGCCCTCAAGCTTGACCTGAGCTATGGCATAGCAGTGGCGCAGCCAACTCACAACCCAGGCAGAGATGCACATGATTTTAAAACTGTCCCCCTCCAACTGGGATTGAAGACGAAGCTGTTTGGATGGTCTGAAGTCCATTATTCTGTTCAGGTAAAATTTAGGGACCCTTTTAACATCCAGAGAACACAGAGTATGCTGTTATTTTGGAAGCTGGTGAAGTAGTAGGCAGCCCTACCAGCTGATTAAGATGACCTCAGAACACTTGGTAGAAAGTTATGGAAGACATTATGGAAGATCTATAACCAGGGCATGGATTTCAGACAGTGAGAAGAGATAATGGCCACTAGAAATCCTGCTATCCAAGTTAAAAACTTCAGCTCAAGTCGTGAGGGGTTCAAAAGGTTTTCAAAAGAGCATGTCCAGCACATAATGCTGATTTCCTGGGCAGCCACCAGCTTCCTGACAGGCCTTGTGTGCAAAAGCCCTTAAGGAACAGTGGCAACTGTGTCAGACAGAGGGTACTGATGGGTGTGTGGCAATCAGATATAGCACACAGGTGGACTTTAACTGTAGAATACTGTAGGCCAACATCAGAATGGTCCAGAAACTACTCCAAAACCTTGTTAGACAGAAGGGGTCCATGCGAGTTTGAGCACCACCTTTTCCACATGTCTAAGTTCTCCTAGTGGAAGGCTGACGAGCAGGCAGAAGTGTTTTCAGAGACCCTCTGAAACATGCACCTGTCCCCTTCCATCTCCTCAGGAACCATGCCTGAAGGTGAAGTGAGCATAGGACGGGAGGGACCAGGTGACCAAGTCAGCAATTCCATCCTGAGTGGAAGAATCCACAGTCTGAGTTTGAGCAGAGAACCATATCTGTCGAGGCCAACACATGGCAGCCAAAGTCATCCTGCCCCCATGTGACTCCAGTCGAGTAATGCCCTCTGCACCACAGGGATTGGTGGGAATGCATACAGAAACAGTTTGCCACTGTAGTCTGAATGTATCCTTACAAAATACCATGTCCTAGATTTCTGGAGCAAAATAAAGACAGTCAGACACAAAAACATCCATATATGGGGCACCCCACTAACAGCAATCTCAATGTCTGGAGACAGTGACCCCTCATGAGGATGGGCCTCCATTCGGTGGAGTTCCATCTGCCAGAGTGTTCTGGATTCCTGGCAGATAAATTGCTTGAAGCAGGATCCACTGCTTCCGGCACCATTTCCACTCTCACTGCCTCCATGCAGAAAGGGTAACAGTGCACTCCTCCCAGCTTGTTGATGTAGTACCTGATGGATTTGTCTGCTCGGGGAGGACCGTTTTGTGACAGACTAGGTCCACTAGGGCCCCTCTGGTTGTACAAAGCAGCTTCCCTCTCCGACACACTGATATGGGGACAAGTCCGACTGATCCCAGACACCTTGTGTTTGGAGGTCCAGACAGTGGGCCCCCACCCCAACAGAGAAGCATCCATGGTGAGTCACCTGGGACTCCAGCTGGGAGAAGGCAAAGCCCTGGAGGAGGAGAC
This sequence comes from Neoceratodus forsteri, assembly GCA_016271365.2. Lineage (NCBI taxonomy): Eukaryota > Metazoa > Chordata > Ceratodontiformes > Ceratodontidae > Neoceratodus > Neoceratodus forsteri. Next base: position 204,423,524 of record JADMNL010000029.1, on the reverse strand, counting down.
TGTCCTCCACTGACCCTCATGTGAGTGACCAAACCAGAGGCTTGGTCCCCTGAATGGGGTAGGTCTGAGTGTGTGATGCTTGTGAATGCACACAAGACCAGTCCAGACAATCTTTGTGGTTAGAATAAAGCAAGGTATTGCAAGGATCGATTTTCAAATGAAAGTAACCAACCAAGGTCTCAGCAGCTCTGCTGCACCAGCAACAGACCCCAGCACCTCAGACTCTCTTGCGAGTCTTCCTCAGGGGGTGGGGCTGGTAGGAGAGCAACAAAACTTTCAGTTTACATTAATATTCATGAGTTACGATTAACATAATAAAAATTCTTTACTAAATAATGTATCGATATGGCATCGAAGGCAACCAAAGAGGCTTTGGAGCAGATGACTGCTGAGCTCAATATCATGTTTGACAGTCAGCATAATCTCTTGCGTAAGCTCTAAATCTGGCAGAGACTCTGCCAGAGACTTCTGCTTGTTCCAAAGGGTATACTCTTACTCAGAAAAATGTCCTTGGTAGCTGGCAGTCCTTAAGTCAAGGGTAGCTGCAGCGTAAACACACTTGCCCACAAGTGTCAATCTTGCACAATGCCTTAGCAGGGTGTGCAGAGACCTCTTGGGGGAGAACTGCCTGCTCATTCTCAGCATGTAGAACAATGGCATCAACTACAGGTTGAGAAACATACAGACTTTTCCTTGGGGCAGTGTACTTTGCTGACCTGCTTGCAGACAGACACTGCAGCAGGCCAACAAGTCGCAGTCCTCAGAATGACGAGCTCAGGTCCAGACTCGTCCGAACGTGGGTGTGGCACACCAGAGTCACCGACCTCAAGAAATGAGGGGGCAGCACCAGAACCAGGTCAGGCCCTTGTATTGGACAAGGTGCCAACAACCCAGCTGGCACTGGAGTGACTGGCAACTGTACCACACCTGGTCCCGTCCAGACTCGTGATGGGGGTGCAGCCAGTAGGACAGGGGTCAGCAGTGCAGTCACTGGCAAGAACTCGAGGGCTGCTGCTGGAACTAAATGCTGTAACCGACTTACGGGCCCTGCCTGCAGCTCCGGCTCCACTGGCCCTGAGGGGTCATGGACAGGCTCCTCCAGCAAAGGCACACGAACCAGATGCTGCAGCCACTGCTCCATCAGAGCTGCCCACCACAGTCCCCATTACAGACAGAGAGGAACTCTGAGCCAGAGACTGATCACCTGGACCTAGAGACCCCCAGTGACACCAAAGGTGCCGGATGGGGCCTCCGGCTAACAAATCGAAGAGCTCATGGCAGAAGTTAGACTGACCTCAAGCAGTACCTTTTCTTCCCTTTCAGCAAGAAGAGGAAGAACTTGCGGTTGGAGTGGCACGGAGAACCTAGATAACAGGCCTGCTTTTTTGCACATGTCCTTCCAGACACTGGACCACCCGTGGTCAGAAGCCTTCTCTGATGGGGAAAGTGGACCAGACATGGCCCCGCTGCCAGAGCAGCCTGTCCAGGTAGGCTCCCTACCATTTCCATGGCAGTCTACCATTGACTCTGTAGGGCCGTGAGAAACAAATATTTTTGCAACACTAAAAACAAAGATTCTAGCTATACTCAAACGGAGAAGAACTGAATGCTTCTGTCATACAGTGTGACGTTCTAACTCCCAGAGGGCAAGCAACAATACTGATATGCACTCAATGGCAGGAAAAAAGGAACTGAAGCGGTTGAGGGCCAGTGCAGCAGTAAACCTGTGCCCACAGCCTCACTCTTGCGGTGCCATGCAGCTCATCTGGGCACCAGCCACCCCTCAAAAAATTCTGGCTCCTGTGGAGTCCTAGCACTTCCGGTTCAAATCCATTAGTGGGAATCAATGGGGAAGACTGCTTTCTGTAAGATTAGGTAAGGAACATTTGAGCAGACTGGGTGGACCAAGCAGTCCTTTTCCACCGACAAATTCTATGTTTCTGTATCACTAGGTGTGTTGCTTTAGATGGGAGGGCAATCATTCTGGGTGAAGACAAATTAATGACAAGGGTAACCTTTTCTGTGAGTTGGAGCATTGTTCTGGGGAGGATCGTGTGCAGGGCATACTCCCAAAACAGGCTCGGTTGGGCACCTTCCCTCAAGCAGCTTGAGGTTTCCACTTTACTGCATGGTTGAAGGGTTTGTCTCACATAATGAATGTGAAGGCTTTGAGGAGCTCAAAAATCTCTATACACCCATGATAAGCAAATACCAGCCATAAGAGCTAGCCGAATTAATGAGGCATGACAGTACGAACACAGAATTATACTGCATTGGGTATCTTATACAGGGTGTTTGATGCATGTCTATTTCTGTAATCTCCAAATCTTAAACACAGGATAACCAGCTCATTTTCACATGATGTACTTGCTATGGAACACTCACTGGATATTCATGCATTTTTTTTTTTTTTTTTTTTAAAAAGAGCCGATGCAGAATCACAAGCAGTTGTCACATCAGTTAAAGCGGCCGAACTTCGTACTTTGACAAAGGGTTGTAAACCAACATCTGGTACACTGATCTATACTGTTATACTACAATAACTGAGGTGGAGACGGGCCCCCTGACCAATGGGGGGGGGTCATCCTGGGGCAGGGCCCCTCAACCATCGGGGAGACACCCAGGGGCAGGGCCACTGGGGCCCCCCTCAGGGCAGGGAGGCACTCAGGCATTCGGGGGCAGAGCCCCTGTCCACTGGGGGCTGATGCTCACCTGGGGGTGAACTCAGGGGCAGGGCTACCCCAACCACCTGGGCACGCCCCCCCCCCCCCGACTGTTGGGGCCATACTCCATACTACCTGGAGACTGTCCATGGGGGGCATGCCCCCCAGATTACCTGGGGGCACACTTCTGGGCAGTGGAGGGATCCCCACACTACCAGGGGGGCCAGCAGCCAGAGAATCCCCAATCATCTGCTGTGACAAGGGTCCCAGACTGTGAGAGATCCATTACGGTCAGTCTGTGCGTGCTGCACGAGGTCCATTACGTTGAGTTCGTAAGTGCTGTGTGAGATGGGTGGTGTAGAGGCCACCATCTCAGGCTGAGGACATTGACAGGAAGCTAGCGGAGCAGATGAGGAGAGTCCATGGGAAGGAGAGTCCGTGACTGTTGGGGACTTCAATCTGTCGGGGGGGATTGGAGCACCCCAGCCACCTCGAGCATCAGGTAACAGGTCCTCCTGGGGTTTTCCAGGACAGCTTCCTGGTACAGATGGGTGAGGGAGCCAACAAGGTTCTATAACATTCTGTACCGCGTGCTGACTAATGGAGAGCTCGTCAGGGAGCTGGGGGTGGAGGATCCACTGGCAGGGAGCGGCCACCGCAGTGTGGTTCTCACTTAGCATGGGTAAGGAGGCTGCAGAACAAGAACCAAGGTGTTTGACTTCAGGTGGGCTGACTGATAGGATCAGGGACATAGTGACGGAGCACCTAGCCAGCATCCACCCCCACATGGATGCTAACAAAAAATGGGGAATCACTAAGCTAAGGCTAGCAGAGGCCACTACCTCAAAGGCCAGGGCCAAGAAGCAGAGCTGCTTAAGCAGGAAGGTGTCAGAAAAGGGGACGACGAAAAGAGCAGCCTTCAGAAAATTTATGGGATCCAAATTGGGGGAGGATATGGAGGAGTACCCGAGGGGAAAAAAGGGAGATCAGCAAAGCACTAAGGGCAGCCAAGGCTTCAAGGGAGCTTAGGCTAGCACAAGGTATCAGAAGGGGGAAATTATTTTTTCAGGTATATAAGGGAGAGAAGGAACTGCAAAGATCAGATTGCAAGGATTAGGAAGGATGGAGGGTGGGCAGAGAAGGGGCAGACCAGGCGGAAGTGCTAATTGACTACTTCTGTTCTGTGTTTACCAGGGAGAAGCATGGGTCAGTGCCGCAGGAAACAGGGTGTGGGCACGGGGTTAACAAATGGGGAAAGCCCAGTGAGCAGGGTGCTGGAAGGCCCAAGACCCTGTGGGTGGATAAGGCACCAGGCCCAGATGGCATACACCCCAGGGTTGTGAAGGAGTTGGCAAAGTCCTGGCGGAGCCACTAGCACACTTGTTCAATACCTCTCTGGGAACAGAGTGCGTACCCCAGGACTGGAGGATGGTGCTCGTAGTGCTCCTCTACAAAAGTGGACCCAAGGATGAACCAAGCAATTATAGACCGGTCAACCTTACATCTATTGTAGGGGAAGCTAATGGAGACTATCCTTAAGGAAAGGCAATGTGGTGCAGAGTAGAGCAGCTGACTCTGACTGCAAGGGTACTGGGTTTGAACACAGCTCAGGGACAGAGTGTAGAAAGGTTTAATTTGTTTAGGAAACTGGGGAGGGGTCTCAAGCAAGTAGCTATTTCTGTCACTTTCTCAGAAGTACTACCTGTGAGAGGCAAGGGAGAGCATAGGAGTGCATGCACCAGGAACTTTAACTCATGGTTGAAGAACTGGTGCTGTGAGGAAGGGTTTGGATTCATTGGTGACTGGGGACCCATCTGAGAGGATGGAGGTTTGTTCAAGCCTGCCTGCATCCATCCTGGAGGGAATCAAGCACTCAATGATAAGTTTAAATGCTACATTGACAAGCATTTAAACTAGCAAAGGGGTGGCAGGCCAGCAAGGATGATACCTACTTGCTCACCCCCACAGCTAGTATTGGAACCAGTGAACCAGAGGAGGGCTATCTCTGCAAAGTGTGCAAAGATGGAGATTAGTGTCCAAAAGGTGGATAAGCAGAAAAGGGCAAAATTCAGCAGAAGGGCAGACAGCAAGGAGAACCAGGGATAAATGACAACCAAGGAAGGGGCTGGAGTAGAACAGTGAAGCAGTCTAGGAGGTCAAATGGAAAGCCATGTGTGCAAATGCCAGGAGCCTTAGCAACAAGATGGAAGATCTGGAGGCTGTCATGGTACAGTCAGACCTGGACATTGTGGCCATCACTGAAACCTGGTGTAATGATAACCATGACTGGGAGATGGCCATACCTGGCTACAACATATTCAGAAGAGACAGAGCAGGAAGCGAGAGGAGTGGCACTGTATGTGAAAAATGACATAAGGGCCACACAGATCCAGGAGGAACAAAATGGGGAGAGATACTGTGGGTTAAGCTGGAAAGGAAAATGGGGCCAGCTATCCGCACAGGTGTGGCTCATAGACCACCAGCCCAGGAGGAAGAAACAGATAGGAGTTGATGCTAGCCATCCAAAGGATGGCAGACAAGGGTGAGGTAGTACTGGTTGGAGACTTCAATATACCAGACGTGGACTGGAGCATCCCAGCAGCAGCATCAACTAGGAGCAGATTTATCCTGGACTCCCTTCAGGGTGCCTTCCTCAAGCAACTGGTCATGGAACCAACTCGGCTGAAGGCAATACTGGACCTTGTGCTCACAAACAGGGACAGTGATGGGGGGTAAGAGTGGGGAGCACCTGGGTAACAGTGACCACCAGTCATTGTGGTTTGAAATCACAGAAAGAGCAGAACCAAACCACACAAAAACACGTATCCTGGATTTTAGGGGGGCAGACTTTGGGAAAATGGGGAGATGCTTGAAAGAGGCATTAAGGAATGGGACAGGAATCGGGATTGAGGAACAGTGGGCAGTATTTAAAATGGGGATTACAAGAACAACAGAATTATGCATTAAGCAGGTTAGCAAGAGGAAAAGAAAGAGGAGACCATTATGGTTTTCCAAAGAGGTAGCAAAGAAAGTGAAAGCCAAAAGATTGCATTCAGGCAATACAAAAGACACAGGCAGAAGGGGATAGGGAGAAGTACCAGGAGAAACAAAGGAGGCAGGGAAGTCAGTAAGGGAAGCCAAAGCCTGACAGAAGAACACATTGCAAAATCAGTGGTTAAAGGGACAAAACCTTTACAGGTACATAAGGAAAAAGAAGGACAAAGGGAGGGATAGTGAGACTGAAGGGGAGGATGGGAGTCGTGGAGGATGACAACAGTAAAGCTGACATATTGAACAGGTATTTCTGCTCAGTCTTACTAAGGAAGAGGGGGAATGGGTCTGAAGGGAGCACAAGGTAGAGAATGGTGCAGAAATGGACACAAGTCCCTTTACACGAAAGGGTCCTGAAGGAACTGGAAGTAATAAGAGCTGATAAAGCAATGGGGCCAGATGGGGTGCACCCAGGGTCCTTAAAGAACTAAGAGAGGTGGTGGCTGAACCTCTGGCTATCCTGTTCAGCCAATCACTGGAAACAGGGAGGTACCCAAAGACTGGAGGACAGCAGATGTAGTCCCTTTATACAAAAGTGGGAACAAAGAGGAAGCAGGGAACTACAGACCAGTCAGCCTCACCTCGGTAGTGGGAAAGATCATGGAAGCACTACTGAAGGAGAGATTGGTGGAACATCTGGTTGTCAATGGACTACAGGATCCAAGGCAGCATGGTTTCACCAGGGGAGGTCATGTCAGACCAACCTCATTGAATTTTTGACTGGGTGACTAGGGAGGTGGATCAGGGAGGGCGGTGGACATGGCCTATCTGGACTTCAGCAAGGCCTTTGACACTGTGCCACATAGAAGACTATTACACAAACTGGGGAATATGGGTGTGGGCAGGACAGTAGTATGGTGGGTAGGTAACTGGCTGGGTGGCAGGACACAGAGGGTGGTGGTAAATGGCTGTCACTCCACAGAGGGAAGAGTGACCAGTGGGGTACCACAGGGATCAGTGCTGGGACCGGTCCTATTCAACATCTTCATCAGTGACATTGCACAGGATATAGAAGGCAGAATTTCACTGTTCGCTGATGACACAAAGCTCTGTAACAGAGTAGACACCAGAGGGTGTAGACAGAATGAGAAGGATCTGCAGAAACTTGAAGAATGGTCAAGGGTTTGGCAGTTGAAATTCAATGCAAAGAAGTGCAAGATAATGCATATGGGGCACAAAAACCCTGGCACAATATATCAGTTGGGGGTGAGGATATAGCATGCACCAAGCAGGAAAGGGATCTTGGGGTTGTCATCTCTGATGACCTCAAGGTGGGAAACAGTGTGACAAGGCATCAGGTAAAAGCAAATAGGATGCTGGGATGTATAGGCAGGGGCATCACCAGCAGGAAAAGGAGGTCATAATTCGCTATACAAGACACCTAGTGAAGCCCCACCTGGAGTACAGTACAGTTCTGGAGACCATACCTACGTAAGGACACATAGACAGGTAGAGAAGGTTCAGAGGAGGGCAACAAAGATGGTGCATGGGTTGCATCACAAGTCCTATGAAGACAGGTTGAAGGAACTGAACATGTACTCCCTGGAGAGAGAGGAGGAGAGAGGATATGATGAGACATACAAGTATCTTACAGGGAGGAACAGGGTGCAGGAAAACACTATTTTTAAGCGAAAAGATGTTTCAGGACTAGAGGGCATGGGATGAAGTTGGAGGGAGGACGATTCAGAGGAAACATGAGAAAGAATTTCTTCACAGAACGGGTGGTGGACAAGGGAACACCCTGCCAGAGGAAGTGGTGGGGGCTGAAACAATCACGGATTTAAGAATGCATGGGATAGACAAAGGAATTCTAGAGGTCAGGGGTAAGGGGAAATAGACTTCTAGGAAAACAAACTGAACTTACAAGCTCAAATGGGCAGACTAGGTGGGCCATAGGCCCTTATCTGCCGACACTGTCTATGTATCTATGTAAGGCTGGCAACCTTTCTGGAAGAGAATGGTCTCCAGGACAACAGGTGACATGGGTCTGTCTCTGGCCAGTGTCAGACCAACCCGGGTGACTTATGTCTGGGTAACCAGGGCACTTGACAAGGACCACATAGAATTTGACGGCAGATAAGGACCGCTTGGCCCACCCAGTCTGCCCATTTCCTACCTAATGGATAAGCTGCAGATCCTAGTTATGTCCTATATCTGGACTTCAGCAAGACCTTCGATTCAGTGCCACATGGGAAGCTGATTAGCAAGTTGAAATACCAAGGAGCAGGGGAGAAAATGGTGGATTAGGTTAGGAACTGGCTCCAGGACAGGCAACAGGGTAGTTGTTCGGGGGGGGTACAGCCGTAACCAGCAGAGTACCACAAGGCTTTGTACTGGGCCCAGTGTTTGGCATTTTATTTTTGGCCCCCAATCACTGACATCTCACATGAGATTAAAACAAGATCAGTCTTTTGCAGATGACACCAAGATTGGTTCTACCTTGGTGACGCTAGAGTGAGGAGGAGGACTGAGTGTACACACCCCATCCCTGGCCAACATCCTTCCCCCTCCATCTCCGCACCTTGCTGCAATGCCACCTGTGGTCCTCCAAGTGGCAGTACTATAGTGCAGACTGCAACCCTCTCCCCAGAAGAGGACAGCATCTTCCGAGACACAATCCTCCTCCCCACTCCAGGCCCCCAAACCACATGCTTGTTCCCGAACCCAGGTCCACCAGCACTGCGAGTACTGGCCCTGCTGCAGCACTGATGGGCCAACAAAGTGTGTTATTTAACCAAATACAAGCGTGATTAGCAAAATGCAATTTGTTTAGTGACAGCTTACACAGTGCTGCCTGCCTACCTCAGGGGAGAAACCAAACTTGGCAGAGGAGGCCTGTGGTCCTCTAACTGTGGGAACAGAAAGTTTTAATTACCTGAGGTTGAGTCGAAATGTGGACCAGGGCAGGATTCGCACTCTGTGACCCATCATAGACATTTTGTGGAGCGTGGGCTGTCGATTGAAGATGACGATGTCCCCATCACACATGTGTCGCTCCACCTGGGGGAAAGTGAAATGGGCAAACAAACTTACTTTCAGTACTGGCTTGCTAAGGTTCAGGTCACTTATTAGAACAGGGAGAGCAAGCAAGATCTGCATTTAATAATAGAAGTCTAGCAACCCTTTCACCAAAGGTGAACAGCAACAGTTTCTACGGCAGCCTAATGGGGGAAGCTTAAAGTCTGCGGGGGCGGGGAAGAGAAAAGAGCAACAGCAGACGAACAAGGGCCCACCCCTCCATGGGATGGTTGACCAGTACAAATAGGAGCAACAGCCATCAGCAGGCACCAGCCAGTGGCGCCGAGGGTTGAGATGCTGGATACCACACCTTGCGCTACGCCGATGACACGGGTTCTGTAACTGACTCAGGCCGTCGTGGGTCGGGAGGGAAGGGATTGAGTGACTTGAGGACTGCTCTCCCTTCAAGAGGAGGGATCTGGGCTTTGCGCCACTCCCTCGTGGCCCCTGATGGAGACTGGGGCAGCACCAGGAACTTGCGGTGCCTTGACTTGGGGGTGCAGCGGCGGTGGATGTCGGCACGTCCACGCTCCAGAGGGGAAACCACAAAGACTAAAATCCCCCAAGGGACAGGGAGGCGATGAGGGCTCCAGTGACCAAGCCCACATCCCCAGCGCTGGACCATCCCTCCTCCGGTCCTCCAGGGTCTCTACCAGGATGGACCCTCTAACAGACAGGAAGCCAGGTAGGTGGGCAGCCAGCGGGTGATCTGGGGGGGCTGGAAAAGTCCTGGTGGGGTCCTGGAGGGGGGATTTCTGCGGGGAGTAGAGGCGTAGGTAAAGTGGGCACCTCAGAGATGCCCTGCCCCATGGAGCATAAAGTGTACAAAAAACCAGCCACCATCAGCAGAATAAGCAACAAAATGCTGTTATTACAGTGTCACTCTCCTCTTGTTTTCCTTACCTTGTAGCCAATCTGAAGATGAAGGTCACTGGGTTTGGGGTGGAATCGCAGGTCAATCCGGTCTCCGTTGTCTCGGATAATGTACTTGGCCCCAGGATACTGATTGTTACCTCGTCGCACTAACTCCTGCAACCTGAAACCAACCAGACATGAGACAGTGATTATGGTCAAGGGTCCCTGGGTAGGTCCACAGAGGGGAAGCAGACATGTGAAAGGGGTTGAGACAAACACAAGAGAGGGGTTATCTGTAGGGCTGACTCAGAGTAGGGGTTTCTGTGCAGAGTGTGCAAAGGGGGGGGGCTGCAAAAGGGTTATGGTTGAACAGAACGGACTTATCTGAGGCAGTTACAGGTGAAACCACTACACAGTTTGAGAAAACTTAACAGAACACAATTCAAGAGCTAAGATTGTCAATTCAATACAACGGTGTAATTTGCAATGATTAAAAGTAAAACTGAAATTCACACTGGGTTCATTATTGTACAGTCTAGCAGGCACTTAAAATGCAACACTTCCTTTGTGCAGTTTGTGAGGTTCTTTTCCCCACTAGTCCATAGGCCTTTCCCCTCTTTCTTTTCTTATTTGCATATCTTCTACCGCAGCAGTGGCTGGGGTCTGAACCCGACTGGGCTGGAGTTCATGGTGCTCAGACTGCTCCACCCCCCCCACCTCAGCCCTTCCCACGGAACATCAACATGCTAGGAGGCCCTAGCGGATGCAGGCAAGTCTGCCTCTGCGAGTCCTGGTTGATGACCCCCGCCAGCATTCACTGCCAAAGTGAACTGCCACCGGTCACCCAGGTAGCAGTCTTGTAGCAGCAGCCCTCCCCGGAGAAAGGGAGCATCCTCTGGTATGCTCAGTCCTCCTCCCGGCTAGCCCTTGGTAGCTCGTGCTAATTCCCGAACCTGGGTCGCCACTGTCGAATGGTGGCAACAGATACCTTTGCAGTGCTAATTAACCCAACTTCAAAAAGATCCTTCAATACTAAATGCAGCACAATTTAAACGGTTCAATTCTTTTTTCACATAAAGCTCACTACAGTTTGTTCTGCTGCAGAGATGTACAGCGCTACACTCTACGAGGTCCATGTGCTCACCTGTCGATGTTGAAGGGTGTGACGATCTCTGCAAACGTCATGTTGGCAGCAATGGATCGGGGCACTCCAACCTGATCGATGGACAGGTTGGGATCCGGCGTGATGACAGTACGGGCGGAGAAGTCCACTCGTTTTCCCATCAAGTTACCTCGCACCCGACCTTCCTTGCCCTTTAACCTCTGCTTAATGGACTTCAGAGGCCTTCCAGATTTCTGCATAGCCTGCAAGGTTTACAAACAAAGCCGCTAAATTAACCAGAGCTCATTCATGAGAAAACACAAGCATTACCCCTTTCATGTTCCTCATTAACTTACTGTGCACGTAAGTTATCTTCTCTACTCCTGGAGTACAAAATGTTATATTCAAGAATATTCAAAGTGTTATCTAAATATTTTGCACTGGTGGTATAAAGTCAACATGGCCTGCTGTAGCTCTAGCACAGCACGGGAACCAGAAGACCCAGGCTTGAATCGAGCGTGGGACAAATCAGGTAGCCAGGAGGTCAATGGCCACTAAAACTGGTCTGCCCACTAGATTTTGAAAGTTACCAGTCAACTGGCTACCTTTGCACAAAATGGTGGGAGCCCTTAAAGGATGGCCACTAAACACCGATTTGGCTATGTGATATTGAAAGCTAGCAGCCAAACCAACCACCAGCTCTCAAACTGATCTGTCCTAAGCTGCTTAAATTCCACAAGAATGCCACGTGCTCGCTCTGTGACCCCAAGGCACTTTACCTCAGTTTCAGTTCATCCAGCAGTTAAAATGCATAAAGGCAGGACTCCGGTGAAAAGATGTTTAATCTCAACTGGGTTATCTTGAGCTAGGCAGTTTGGCTTAATGGTTATAAGCACATGACTGCAAACAAGGTTCCAGGTTTGAATCCCCCCCCCCCCCCACTTACCGTTTCACGTAGGCAATTTTTTCTGCTTCTGTGAACTGTAGTAATTATCCATAGAGTCACAATTTCTACTGGGTTGGGCACAGTCCAAATCTGAGGCACATTAGCAATCCCACCTCATGAGGTGGTTATGCTGCAGCGTATTTAAAGAGCACCTTTCTCAATGGCAAAAAAATTATGAATAGGGAGCTCCCTTACCTCATTGGGAGGTCCTGCAGGCTATTCTCATTTCCCCATACAGCCCCCAAAGGAAGGGAAGGTATTGTAATTTGCCCCAGAGGGGCTGGCCACTCGATCCCTTCTCTGCCTCCTGACTCTCTGATCTGTCCTTGTGCTCCAACACTTTGTGACATAATAGGTCGAGCACACGCTGGGGACTGACACTCCATTCACTTGAATTTTTTCAAATGCAATTTCCCACCTTGTAATCTGGTTTTGGTACCTAATGACAGCCTTTTCCAACGTAATTTCCAGACTGTAAAATCGGGTTTTAGTACCTACGACTGCCAGGGTTCACACACCCTGGCATCAACAGGTACCAAAACCAGATTTGCAATTGGGAAACTACATTTCAAAAAGATGCTCCATTCAAATGAATGGAGCGCATCCTCAGGCTTGACCTACGACGACATCAGAAAACTGAGCATGGGGGGGGGCGCAGATCAGAGAGTCAGAAGTAGAGAGGGATCTGATGGCCAGCCTCTCAGGAACAAATTATGATGCCTTTCCTTCCTTTGGGGGCTGTATGAAAAAAAAATTAAAATAGCCCTGAGGAGCTCCTAACGAGGCAAGTGAGGTCCCAGTTTCATATATAGATATAGATAGAAAAATACCAGAAAGGTGCTCTTTAATGTGGACCAGAGACCTGCTCCACCAATAAGTCCTCTACCATGCAACAATGGTAACGTTCACTGTGCAACTGATCAAGTCGCAACCTCCCTTTGCTGACCGTTCAATGATCCTTTTTGGGCTGCTGAAATCTCCTGGTGCACCTGAAAACCTGAAATGACAACATCCCCTCTCCTCCTCTACCCTCCATGGACTGTACAGCACTTCAGTGGCACTTTGTACAAAATGTGTATAGGGATGTCACAATATCAAATTCTAACTGATTGTGGAAATGTCAACTGCTAATTCTACAAAATAGTGACAATGAGAGAACATGAGGAATTGTGAACCTTGGTCGCACCTGGAGAAGAGTACTCTGCCAGAGCGGCACAGATGAGGTCAACAACGGTTTATCACGGTATATTGCAGCATACTGTGACTCAGGACAATAGCCATCTTGCAGTTACAATAAAATTATGCTAGAATATCGTGATACATATATCATGACGTCCCTACTTCTGAAAAGGGTTCCCTTTTGTAAGGCTGTTTTTTATTGAAAAAAATTTGAGTTAAACATAACAATGTCTTTCCTATGTAAGTCATTAGCACCAATTTGATCAATCGGCACAGACATCGTGGTAAGGACCTCACTAAACAGGACCACCTTGGGTGCCATCTTCCACATAGGAGTGTACCCTTTATTGGAAACTCTTCAAATGTATGCTACGATTTACATACCGTCTTTAGTTTTACCATTAACTAGTTGGTGATGCAATTTGTGCCAAGCAGAGATTTAATACTTGGAGGCATAAATGAAGCAGTTTGACATCACAATTCGCAATGTAAATTTGGATGTATGCAATACATTTTATTTTTATTAAGCAATTACACGTCTGGGCCCACGCCTATTTTCAAGTATCACTGTTATGTTGTAGCCAAATTTCCCTTGAGTTGCAACTACTGCTAAACATTGTAGCTGTTCTAGCCAGCTGCATAATTTCCCTGCCCTATATCCTCCCCTCCACCTCCCCCTGCCCAACATCCTCCCCTCCACTCACTTATTGTCATACTAGTGCCCTCCGATGCCACAATCCCTTCTCCTCGGCCCCCTGGAACAGGCCAGCTACTTATCTACCCCTCAGCCATCTCCAGAACGGTGTTCATCCCCCTCCCTCCTTTTTTCTACTCTCAGCCGTTGACAAAGCCCCCCTGGCTGCTTCCTTCACTGTGACCGAGCACTTAGTACAAAACTGCACCAAGTTAGTAATACTAAACGACTCCCTGTAGTCAGCATATATCTTAGAATAGTACGAAATCCTTTCTGACATGTTAATTGTGTGTAACCACTAGTCACCCTGTATCTGCCATTATGTTTAATATTATGCTTCTTGTTGTTCTGTTTTGTACTGTATTCCACAGATATGAAACCTTTGTTAAATAGAGAATAATGGATGGGGAATGGTTTGATATGAGAATTTAATGCACACCCGAGTTGTGGGATGCTACATAAACCCTGAGGGCGAAGCCCGAAGGGTTTATTAAAGCATCCCACAAAGAGAGTTTAGGCAGTATAGCGCAGTGGTCTAAAGCTCTGAGCTGCAAATTTGGTGACATCCAGCAGACCAGACCTAGGTTTGAATCCTTCAGCTTCCACTTGCATACTGTGTGACCTTGAGCAAGTCACTTAACCTCCTTGTGCTCCCAGGTCGCTCCTGTAAAAAAGCTTTCAGCTTAGTGTGCTATACCTGGTTAAACAACTAAATAAATATGAAACACCCTCCCCATCTTTTATTTTTTATAATAGAGCAGCAATTTTTCTCCAGCAGTTTGTGAGACTGTTTGGCCCCACCCACATACAGAATGTTGCCCAATGAGGCAGCAGCATTACTGGCATGGCTCATGAATGTCATAACAACCAGCCGGTTGTTATGGAAAATATCAACCTGGTCAGTGCATTGAGAAAAAACTGCTGACCAGTTATTATAGAGCCATAACAGCTTAAAGGTATTAATTCCGAAACCATAAATAAAAAAAAAAATTGAATCAAGACCCCATCAGTCCCCATGATCACAGGAACCCAGCTTCCAGATGTCTGTGCCCAAACCAGGAAGCTTTATGCAAAACTGCACTGAAGCACAATGAGACATTGGGGTGCTTCCCCGACACTGAAGGATGCAGATGGAACGCTTGGCAGGGAGAGGGTCTGGAAGCATAAAAGGGAGCAAGCAATGAGGGGCAGGAGGGGAAAAGAAGTCCGCAACAGTGGCAAAATTTATACTCCGGGGAGCTTTCTAGACGGGAGTTTAGAGTTGTCCGACAAGAGAGGGGGAGATGAAGTCAGCATGTGGAGGGAAAAAAAAAAAAAAAATTCGGGGGAGGGTCTCCCAAAGTCTGACTTAAAATAAGGACATGAGGAGGCGCGTGCCATGAAGGGGAATCATAGGTGGGGATAGAGGTGTTCAAGACTAGGTGTTTGCTTCTAATAAATCGCCATTTAAAATTTATTGTATTTTGATGCATTAGTAATTATTTTCTACTTTTATGATAAAATATTTGTTAGAGTGAAAAGAATTTTTTTTACTTTAGAAACTTAGAATGCGTTGGAAGATGGGGTCCATGCGGACCCTCTAGTCTGCCCATGTATACTAACCTTTCACACTGCTGGTTAAAAAAAAACAACTCAGAATTCTGGTATTGTGATGTCAGAAACTGCCAGTTACTTAGGAGCCCAATGTACTGCAATGAGAAACTAAATATATTCTCTGTTTCAAAAGAAATAAGTGCCAGTAAAAGGCAAAGTTTGTGACTAAAATTTTTGCGCTATTGTGGTCCATCTGTATTTTACACTTTAAAAATGTGTTCTCTTCTTTCCTTTCCAAGTAAAATCAGATTATGAAGAAAGGTCACCTACTAAACTATAGCAAAAGATCACAGATGATCTAAAGTAACATTTCCGTTAAATATATATTTTTTCATATGAAAACAGATTTGCAGTTGCACACTGAAATACACTGCCCGTCCTGCCAGTAAAACGTTTGACAACACAATACAAAAACCCCACTGGATTCTTTTTTATGAGCATATACAGCAGACATTCGGTATAGATTTCGGCAAAGTGTAAAATGCTGTTCTGCTGCAGTACCGATGTCTAGTGCAGCAGAACTTTTCATTCCGGTAAACTACAGACGTCACACGGTCATGACCACGAGCTGCACAAGCAGCAGGCAGCTCAATTGTATTTCACACAGCAGTCTGACGCACAGTAAACCGCGTTTTGGGGGGTAGGCACTGAACGGAGCAGAGAGTCAGCCGCTGGGTGGGATCATCACTGCTGTTAAAGCAGTAAGGGAGCAATCTGAATTTGATTTCTCCTTCCCTTCTCCCTGACGTAGGTCTCCACAGGTTTGAAGAAGTCAGAATGAACATGAACCCGTCTTATCGTGCTCTACTTGCTACGTCTTTTTGCCAATTTTAAAACATGTCTGTTTTCCAATAGCCAGTAAAATAGCTACCTGCAGCAGTTTTGTCTTGCGTGTATTTTGTTTTGTAAAAGACCACACACTTAAGTGTACGACACCCTATACACAAACAAGGCTATTCTCAACCTTGTGGTTTCTGTGCCGACGAGACCTCTCGCGCTTCACCCGAGGTCAGTTGGCATAGTAACCACTCTGAGAATAGTGGTGTATAAGGCATCACACACTATCCTATATAAAATGATGAAAATGCAGGTAAAGAAACAAATAAAAGCAAACTGAATGACTGCAGAGGCATCTAAAGGCCCCAAACCTTCATTCTTTAAGATACAGCTCCTTACTAAGCACCTACTCCAACAAGGTGAAAGAAAATGGCTGCTCCATCGGGTCAGCGGCAGCACATTGCACTGCATGCGGACAAGCCAGGTTTAGGAGAGGGCTCGAGTCACCGCAGTGGCCAAGCCACGCAGGGGCAGCTGCACCTTAGCTGGGACTGCTGGAGGAGACCCCTGCAACCCCTGCTGGTGGAGTCACGCTGTGTGTGCAGAGGCCTACGTACACTACCCAAATCATGGAGAAGGGCGACTGTGGGCTAAAATAAACAGGAAGAGCCATCCTGGCTGCCGCTACACGACAGCCTCAGCGTAAGCAAGGTATAGCCCTGAATCACAAAGGGAGGGCCAGAGAATGAAGACCTACAGAAAAAAAAAAAGGAGGTTGAGGAACTGAGGAAGATGCAACGAAGCTGAACTTTGTGACAAATACAAAGTTACAAATTTTCTTATCAAATGTTTTGACTAGCAATCACCACTAATTTTCAAATACTGATGCCATGTCGTACCCGAGGTAGTCCTGGCATCTCATTGTCCACCATGGTAGCCACATGGAACTGTAGCAGTTTGACGTCCTCTGCGATGACGTGGGCGGCAGCCCCATTCTGCTCATTGCGCCGTAGCTGGTTGTTGATCTTCACAATGTCAGCTAGCTTGTGCGTCAAATCGTCCTGCAAAACAACATAAGTGACGGGAGGTCAGCCTACACTTACTGCTCCTCCAAGAACTATTCACCAAAAAGGAACCCATACTCTGTGGTGCAGAGAGCGAGGTGCCAGCTCTGAAGGGCTTGCCAAGTCTGGGTGCAACAACAAATGTGTGAGGAGCAAAGCACGCAAACACAACAAGGAATCACTAGGTACTGCTACAGCTGTGTGGAAAAATGCATTTAATGCTGCGCTCAATACGCCATTTCATAGTGCAATGCAATAACGAGATATTACACCTTAGGCTGACAGAATTAGAATGTTTAGGACTTCGACTGAAGTATCAGTCCATGGAACAGCAAAGGTCAAAGTAAAACTGATTTAGGCAATCTGCCCTGGCGCTTAGCTCACTACAGCTTAGACAGGGGACATGCCCAAAATAACAGCCAATTAAATATCAAATTTGTGACCATGTTGTATTGTTTAACCAAACCAGATATTTCTGAAAAAATATCTGTATACATTAACACACTATAGTGAAGTTTTATTTGGGAATGCACGACCAAGCTCTAGTGAGCCAAGCGCCAGGGCGGGCTGCCTAAGTTGACCTTACTCCATCTTTGCACTGCACTTTACATGGCTTACTGAGCACTGCAATACATGTATTTCTGCATAAAACTGTAGCGGTACCTAGTGTGAGCTGTTTCTCAGAATTCTGTCCCTCCAGGAATAAACTTGTGGCATCCGTTAGCCTTGAGTGAGGAACTTCCCTGCCCCATTCGACTGCATTTTACTCAGTTTTCTGTTAATCTCTTTCCTACTCCCACATCCCATGTTAAAACCCTTCCCTCCCAACTAGTGGCAACCTCGCAGCAAGTGTCTCCACAACTATTAGATGGTGTACAGTACGTCACCTATTCTGCCCTGAATCACCTTGCGCAAAATCTAGCGAGCGCTGCACTTTCACATCTTGTAGTGAACACTTCACCTTCACGTCATGCTCCAAATCCAGTGAATTTTGCACCTTCATATCACATCACGCTCAAAATCCATAGCATACCCCACCTTCACATCAAGCTCTCAATTCGATGTGCAACCACCTTCACATCACTTAATCGAGCAAACACATTGTCAAGCCCTGCTCAAAATCTATAGTGAAAGCTAACCTTCACATCACACAGACAACCCAGTAAGCACCACCTTCACATAACATTCAAAATCCGCAGTGAAACCTAACCTTCACAGCACTCTCAATCCAGTGAACACCACACCTTCAACAGCATGCTCAAATTATACAGCCAGCACCCGTCATCCCCACCCTCTCCGTACAACATCTAACAGTGAGCACCAGTCGTCTTGCACCCTCTTCCTCAGAACATCTCACAGCGACTGCCAATCATCCTGCACCTTCACCCCAAAACGTCACCATGGTGAGCACCAGTCATCCTGTGCTCTCCCCAAAACATCTCAACACAAGCCAGCTGTGTTGCAGCCTCTCCCCAGGACACCTCACAACAGCAAGCATCAGTCCTGCACCTTCATTCAGATTACCTCACCTTCAAATGACAAACTCCACCATGAAACACACAACTTCACCTCAAACACCAGAGGACTCAAAACCACTTCAAGAGTCTGACCACCTTACCTTCTCATGCGCAAACACCTCAGTGCTGGATGTCAAAACAATTTCCCATCAACACCCCAAACACACACTTCATTCATAAAGCTATAGTGCCAGTCATGGGTATTATCCCAAAATACCTAGCATGAGGCTAAAACCCATGACCCTTCAATCTAGCCCCAGAGGCAAACAGGCTACCGACAGCCACTGATAAGACATTTGTAGCCAAGGACAGCCCAATGAGAACCCCCCCAAAACAAGAATTATTTCCTCGTACCCAGGGAGGTGCACTCTTTTGGAAATTGGCCCACAGAGCACATTTAAGCATCTCTAGCTGAAAACCAGGACAGTGAGGGACAAACGCATGTCTTTTGCCATGATTCTCTTGTTCCTTACCTGATTCCTCGCAGATCCCTGCATGACAACAGCAGGCCGCACCGAGAGAGGGGGCACTGGCAGCACCGTGATGATCATCCACTCAGGGCGGGCATACTTGGGATCCATGCCCAGGATTATGCACTCCTCCTCAGAAATGCGTTTGAAGATCTCGTGCACCCTCTCAGGACTCAGCAGAATCTTCTTTTCCTGCGAGTCCTCATTCACGTGTTTCCACTCGGCATAAAGTTCCAGACCTGTCCGGCGGATACGGGGCTGGTAGCGACCACAGCCACCATGACCCTGAAACAGACATTGAAACAATCATTTTTAAGGATTTCCACAATTGACCAGGAAACAAGAACCAAACGAGTTCTCCCTATGGAAGTATTGCCTTACTCTATTGAAGAGAGAGTCCACACTACAAGCCTCACATCTAACTGTGGGGTTGGTCCCAGTTCACACTTTGCATGCAAAAACCTTTTTTACAGTTTACTGCAGTATAGTAGACTACATCAGATCGACTGACAACTCCCAAGCTGACATTTGCTGTAACCAGACATCCCAGAAACCCCTGCAGCTTACGTCAGCTGGGCTGCAACAGCGGGAGATTCAGTAGCTTGCAGTGCATGTTAGAGCTTTTAACAGCTCTGACCAGCTATCCACTAGTCCCCATGTTCTCCTGGGGCCAAGTACAGTCCTGTGACTTACAACGCATCCAGGGGGACAGCAGGATCAGCAGCCATAAAGAGCAGAGCTTATAAAGCCCCAACATGCATTGCACCATTATCCAGCTGCGTCAGAGAAACAAAATAGAAAATTGCCAGCATAAGGCCAACTGTTCTATCTAGTCTGCTCTGTCCCTCCTCCCATGCCCTCCACCAAAACCTACGTCTTCACCCTACCCCTGCTTGAATCCAACCACCCTTTCTGTACAGACCATGTTGTGCCATCTGTCTCACTTTTCCACCACTCTGTGTGTGGAAAAAGTATCCACTAACGTCCTTTTCAGACCACTCCCTCCTTTACTTACTACCAATGCTTGTATTTGCACTAAAGGTAAACTGTGCACCACCGTCAACTTAATTTACCCCTTTATGTAAAAACAGAAGCCACTCACAAAACTGTGATGCTTTCAGCAAACTGGTAAAAAAAAAAAAAAGCTGGGCACCCACCACACACTGCTGACTTAGGACGTTACTTGTAGTATTAAATGTTTAGTTCACAGGTTTTAATGCAGCAAATGGGCAAACTACAACAGGCCATTGGGGGACCCACAAACCTCAACATTTTGCTCCCGCAAATGGTGTTTTCAAGCTTTTTGCATGAAACTTCAGCTGCCTAGCTTAGACCGCATCTTGACCCTGTCCATATCCTCTATCAGTAACCTTCCTCTGTCTTCCTTCTGCTGTATGGGCCTAGGATCAGTCTACTTTGAGTGTACCCCGCCCCCTTTAATGATTCCTCTATAGTTCCCATATTCATGCTCTGCCTCAGCCACACCTATTGGGCAACTGTGCCCACCCCCCCAACCAAGTTGTTTCCCACCACTCCTTAACGCACCATTCCCAGTCATGCTGGATGTATGAACTGCACTGCTGGACTACCATGATTCAATACCTGGTACATCACAACTTTGTGAGCATGTACCAAAGGAATGAATTCACCAAACAAATGTTGCTTACCCGCCGCCCTTACTTAGCAGTATACTAAGAATCTTGTGGCTTTCTCCCAGCCCATAGTAACCACTGACATCCTTCCACTCCCCAGTGCTACTGCTAGCCACTGTGGTTTGCTTTGTTTAGCCCTATGCTAACCATCTGCACTGGTTGCCAACCACCCCCCCCCCCAGCATGACCCTAGCAGGATGGCTGGTGTTCTCAAGTTCAGTGAAACTCACCTTTTCCTTCGTGAGATCCTCCTCACCCTCTTGCTGTTCCACTCCAAATTTGTTATCCATCTCCTCACCCCCCTCACAGATGTTCTTCCCTTTGCAGAGATCATACACGTGCGTCAGCCGCTTCCGGGGCTGTCCCTTCGACTTGACCAGGATGTCTTTGATTTTAGGATTATTCTGTGGAATAAAAAAGCGGAAAGTAGTTAGACAAAATGGACCGAGCAAGTCACCATACAGTGCTGTACGTTACCTCCTTTTAGTGGATAGCCTCAGACAAAATGTACAGGCCAGATGATAGGACAGGTCAGCAAAATTAATGTACACACAGAAACACAAACAGACTGACAGCAGATAAGGACCACTTGGCCCACCCAGTCTGCGTATTTCCCTACCTACAGGATACGCTGCAGATCCTAGTTAATCAACAGCTTATTTCTTCCTACCCCCCCACAAGAACTGCCTTATGTGTCCCATGCATTCTTGAATTCTCCCACAGTTTTAGACCCCACAACCTCCTCAGGAAGGCTGTTCCATGCATACGTTATTTCTGTTTGCTTTTCAGATTAGCCACCTTACCAGCGGAACAGTCAGCAGTGAGTACCACGCAAGAGAGTGTTGGTCTCAGTTAGTAAACATTTTTTTTTCTATTTGCCGTTTACTGCAGTATGGTAGACTACCAGGCCGATTCTGCCGACTTCCATGCCGACACTTGCTGTAATTTCAGATCCCGGATTCCCCAGCAGCTGACATAACAGGGCTGCATTACTGGGATTTTCAACAGCCTGCAGTACATGTTAGAGCTTTTAAGATCCAGATATCAGTCAATCCCATTCTTCTCCCAGGGCCAAGTATAGTCCTCTGAGACTGTGCTCAGACCAAGGGGGACAGCGGGACCAGCAAAAGATCAGAGATTATAAAAACTAACATGCCCTAAAGGCTATGGATTCTCCCAGTGCTGCAGCTCTGCTCAGATGTCATCTGCAAGGGATTCTGGGATCTGAAGTTGAGAAAATGTCAGCTTGGAAATCAGCAGAATCAGCCTTGTTATACAGAGAACAGTTACGCAAGGCATTAACTGTAACAGTAGATCTGTAAGAGAATCTCTTGCAGCAGGTCACACCTTAGGAACTACACTACAGCCGTCAGGCACCAGGACCACATGGAAACATTTGTTTGCTAGAAGACTATCTGGGGCTGCCTACAGCGACGTCACCACATCAGCCTCCCACTATACAGCCATGGATGGACCACACACCCTCCTCCATTCCCTGCAGCAGACCATCCAACAAGGACACACTTGTGAGGGAAAGTACAGTTACGTAAGAACTTACCGTAACAGTAGATCTTCGAGAACAGCTCTTGCAGCAGGTTACACCATTAGGACCGAAGCCGCCAGGCGCCAGGACCCCACGGAAAAATTCTAGCTACACCACAGCGGGACCGCCCGACGCCGGTCCCATCTCACATCAGGCGCAGGCTGTATGGGCGGTCCCGCCCAGATTCCCAGTTCTCCCGCCTGAGACTTCTTGCCGCAGGCTGACATCAAAATGGGAGACCTAGGATCTGTCAGAAGACAGAAAGATAACAATTCTGCTCAGAAAGACTGAGCCATGCTTCCTCCAAGGGGAAGGTGGGCGGGATCCTGCTGCAAGAGCTGTTCTCGAAGATCTACTGTTACGGTAAGTTCTTACGTAACTGTACTATCTTACTTCGAGACACAGCTCTTGCAGCAGGTTACACCATTAGGACTGATTCCCAAGCAGTAACGCTGTCAGAAAATCCGGGAGGAGGAAAATAAAGGATAAAAACCAGGTCCTGAACCTAGGACAGGAGACCCTGAAGTACGGCCAAACCAAAACCAGCCCTTCGCCGAGAGGCGATGTCCAGGCTATAATTCCTGATAAAGGTATGCACAGAACTCCAAGTGTCTGCAGCGCATATAGCAGAAGTGGAAACATTTTTGAGCGCTGCAAAGGAAGTAGCCACCCCTCTAGTGGAATGACCCCGGACTGTACCCGGGAGGGGCTTTTGTTTGATACCATAACAGTGAGAAATACACTGGACAAGCCAGCGAGAAAGGGACTGTTTGGATACTGATTGGCCCATCATTCTCTCAGAAGGAAATGAAAAGCTGCTCAGAACTACGAAGGACTGAGTTCTGTTGAGGTAAAACCTCAGGCTGCGGTGAACATCCAGAGTATGGAGCAGAGCCTCTCCTCTATTAGAGTAGTTCGAAGTAGACCGGAAGGTCGATATCCTGGTTCAGAGTGAGTGAAGAAACCACCTTAGGCAAGAATTTAGGGTTCGCCTCAGGGATACTCTGTCCCGTGGAAAACTAAATAAGGCTCTTTGCACATGAGAGCGTGAAGTTCAGAAATTCTTTTCTTAGCGAGGTAATAGCATCTAAAAACAACGCTTCCACGTACAGAAAACGTAGCTCGCAATCCGTGGCAGGTTCAAAGGGGGAAGCGTGAGCTGTTCAAGGACAAAAGCAAATCCCATGGAGGCACAGGGTCTCTAATAGGAGGCCTAAGGTGCAACACTCCCCAAGAAATTCTCGAGAGGCGCCCACCTGAGCCATCTGTACGATTTCCCACCGGGGTGGTAAGTTTAAATGGCACAGAGGTGCACTTTAATAGAGGAGTAGGCTAGACCGAATGAAAGAGGGAGAGCAAATATTCTAATATTACTCCCACAGGACAACCTAAAGGGGAAAGGTCGCGTGCTCGCGACCATACACAAAAACGGCGCCATTTCATGGCGTACGTCGCATGCGTTGCCGGCTTTCTGGCTGCAGAAAGGACTTCTGCACCCTCTTGCGAGACCCCGTGACGCAAAATGGCTATGTCTCTAGGAGCCAAGCATGCAGGTTCAAGGAACGAGGTCCGGTGGACAAGGAACCCTTCTCCTGAGACAGTAAGTGGGAGCTGAGCGGCAACGGGAGCGGGGGTTCCCGAGATAGTTGAATCAACAAAGGGAACCAAATCTGTCTGGGCCAAAATGGGGCCACCAGGATCATTATTGCATGCTCCCTGCGCAGTTTGAGAAGAACTCTCTGGATCAACGGGCAGGAGGGAAAGCGGAGGAATCTGTTGGCCCAGGAGAGGGATAAGCGCCTCGCCAGAAAACACCAGGCCCTGGATCTAGCGAGCAAAAATTGGGCAGTTTTATGCTGGATGGGAGGCTAACAAGTCTAGATCTGGAGTTCCCATCGAAGAAACAGATCCTCTGCTACCTCTGAAGGAGTTCCATTCGTGGACTCTGGCCTGAGAACGACTCAGGCCGCCTGCAACCGTGTTGTCCACTCTGGGAACGTGCACAGTGATCAGATTCGCGCCGCGGTTGATTACTCCAATCCCACACTCTCATGGCCTCCTGCAAAGGGGTGAGTGTGCGCCTCCTTGTTTGTTGAGGTAATACATCACGCCGTGTTGTCTGTCTGAAGTAGAAGAGTCACGGTGGGATAACTGACTGAAAGGCCTGCAGGGCATAGAGGACCGCCTCATTTCCAGCACGCTGATGTGAAGGTGAGCTTCCATCTGGGTCCACGTACTGGGACTTTACCCTGCCCAGGTGTGCCCCACCCAAGACCGGAAGAGTCTGTGGTGAGGGTGACCTCCGGGACGGCGCAATGAACGGATGCCTGATGAGACGTAACTCTGGGGCTAGCCACCACTGCCAGTCTTGAATCACTGAATTGTGAGTCTGACCGATGCTGCAAGTGGTCTTGCCTTTGGTCCCATTGCACTTTGAGCATCCACTGAGTAATGCGATGTGGAGTCTTGCGAAAGGGACAGTAGGAATGGCCGCAGCCATGTGTCCGAGCAAGCAAAGGACCGACCTGGCAGGTACAACCTTGCTTAATGATAGGTCCCTTATGAGGGATCTGATGCGCTCCGCTCTGTCGGCCGGAAGAAAGGCTCTTCCCCGAACAGTGTCCAGAACTGCTCCTATGAACTGCAGTTTCTGCGACGGTACCAGGAGAGACTTCTCGTAATTTATGAGGATGCCAGGATCAGAACAGATCCTGGGTGCTCTTGATTGCAAGAAGCAACGCCTCTCTGGAGGCGGCCATGAGAAGCCAGTCGTCCAGGTACGGGAACATGTAGTGGCCCTGTCTCCTCAGAGACGCTGCCACGACTGCCATGCACTTGGTAAAGACCCTTGGTGCGGAAGACAGTCCGAAAGGAAGGGCTCGGAACTGAAGGTGGTGGTCGAGAAACTCGAAGCGAAGGAACCTCCTGTGCGCCTGAGCCATAGGGATGTGCAGGTAGGCATCCTGCATGTCTAGAGACGCTAAAAAGGCGTCCTGTTTGAGCATGGGGATAAGACCCAGAAGGGTCACCATGCGGAATCTCTTGTAAGTGACCGACACGTTGAGGTCGCTGAGGTCCAAGATTGGACGGAGGTCCCCTGTTTTCTGGGAACCAGGAAGAAGTGGAATAGTATCCTAGTCCTCTCTGGTTCTCTGGGACGTACTCATCGCCTCCTTCGTAGTAGCGAGTACTTCTGCCAGATCAAGGCTTTGTGCTGGACCCTGATACCGGAGAGCAAAGGAGGCCTCGAGGGTGGCTTTCCCATGCATTCTATAAAGTGGCCTAGACTGACCAACTGAAGAACCCACCTGTCGGTGGTAATGGCCTGCCATCCCGGCAGGAAGTTCATAATGCGACCCCGACTATAAACTCCCGTTGATCCTGAGGGGCGGGGGCCGGAAAGGAGTCAGGCTGTGGCGGCAGATGGACCCGCTGGCTGGGCCTGCCTAGGAGAACGCTGGCCTCGGCTGGCGGGGTGTTTGCCCTGGGCTCTACGAAAACCAGAGCCCCTCTGAGGTGCAGCGGAGTGGGTCTGTTGCCTCTGCGTGTCCGCACCGAAACGGCTTTGGTTCCTACGAAAGGAACCAAGCTTAGGTCGGTACATGGTCTGAACCGACCTTACCGCCTTCCCGGCCTCTTGGAGTTTGGTAAGGATCTTTTCTGTAGGATTATCAAACAATACTTCTCCCTCAAAAGGGGCGTCCAAGATGTTCTTTTGGACGTCGGGTAAAACCGAGACGCAACCAAGAGTGTCTCCGGAGGCAAACGCCAGAAGCTGCTGCTCGGCCGATGAGTCCGCTGGAGTCATACGCTGCTCTTAGCACTTGGTCCCCACGCCTTGAACCCCGCACGGAGGAGCTGAAGCATCTCCTCCTTCTGCTCACCTTGGCATCTTTTCAGCCGCCCAGACCCTGTTCCCACAAAGCGCTCTGGAACTGAACCATGTGGGTTAAATAGTTCAGGGATCTGATGGCGAGGTAGCGGAAGCATCGTGCGCCTACCCAAGCGCCAGTTGTTTGGACTCTGGGTCCGTGGCAGGGTGCTCAAATGTTGTGGCCTCTGTGACCGGTCATGTGAGGCTGTGATGACCAGAGAATCGGCCTGAGAATGCTGCGCAAGGCACTGGTCGCCCTTAGAGCCTTGCGTCCAAGCGATCAGCTTTTCGGCCCCCGCTGAGCGAGTGTGGACGCTTCCACGCCTTGGTGGACGCTCCACGAAAGTGTCAACCAAGGGTGGTACCACCACAGGCTTGGGGTCCTTGTCAAGATATCTGGCGAGTCGTACTCTTTCGGGGTCTAAGTCTTCAGCATCCCATCCCATGTTCTCTTGTATATGTCTCATAATATCAAGGAACGAGGGATCATCCGGAGGAGATCTAGGCATCTCACGTGGGTCCGGAGAAGGGATGGAGAGTGGAGATGGGGATCTAGAGGTGGAGTAGTCTGATCCCGTGTCCTCCGTTGAAGGCGAACGTCGGCGTCTCCTGGATCTCTTGGGGCTGGGTGATCCAGAAGAGGATTTCGACGGAGGTCTCAGTTTATCAGGTCTCCCCCTGGGAGGGGTTCTAGGCTCCCGGGGAGGAGGAACACGGCCTGCCGACCCCGATGGCGAGGGGGGCAGGAACCGAGTAGGAGGAGGAGGGAGGGGGAACCATGTCTTTTAATGGTATCCCACCAGTAGGTGAACAGATCTTTCACCTCCACTAGAGAGAGGCCCGACGACGCCCGGTGCCGGTGGGCGGTCGCCGGGTCCCGCGCCGCTCCACAGGGGCTCTGTAATGGCGAGGGTTCCTGGGAGTACCGACGGGACCGGGTCGCCTGCCTGGTCCTCGGGCTGCTCTAGGTCCTCCTCCGATAGAGGCTCCTGACCGATGTCGGTCGGAGGCAACAGGGCTCTTTTCAGGAGGGGCGGGCGCCGGTCCCCTACCGCGCCCGCTGGGATGTAATGGCCGGCCGGTCGCCGGGCCGACGGCGGCTCCAGGGAAGAAGGGCGCACGGCTGACGGCTGTCGAGCCGCGCCTGGGCTACAGGCCTTTTAAAGGCGTGAGCTCCAGCGCCTTGCGTGGAGGCACCGATGAAGACCTGACGCCGGGTACCGAGGAGCGGAACCCGACTTGCGGTGGTGATGGTGTCGCTCTCGACTTCGCCAAGGCCCTGGAAGAGGAGGAAGGCCTGGCGGATTTCTCCTGAGATGAAGGTTTCTTGATTGCAGCCGGGGAGATTTCAACCGAGCTACGGGACCAACCCCTGGAAGGGACCTGAAGGGGCTTCTCCTTCTTCTTCTCGGCTTGTGACCCTGGAGCTTCCTGGAGGACATGGTCTTCAGTTGTTCCTCCAGAAGAAACGCCTCAAAGCCTTCTGACGCCGGATCCGCACGGGTGTTGAACCTTGGCAAGAAGGACAGGCCCGGTATCGTGGTTCGGGCCTAGGCACCGGACGCAGGCCGGTGGGGGTCTTGAACGGATCTGCTTTCCACAAACGCACTTCCATGGATGGCCAGAAGTTGGTGATGACATCAAGATCTTGCTTGAAGATTCTGAAGATTTTCGAAAATTTTATCGAAAATTTTATAGAAAAAGGAACTATTCACGCTCGCTAGACTGGTAAAATCAAGGGCAGTAGCTAAGTCGACGGCGGAAAAGAACTGGGAATCCATGGACCGCTCTTGTACCACGCCTGACGTCGGAGGCGGGACCGATGTCGGGGGCGGTCCCCGCTGTAGTTAGCTAGCTAGAATTTTTCCGTGGGGTCCTGGCGCCTGGCGGCTTCGGTCCTAATGGTGTAACCTGCTGCAAGAGCTGTGTCTCGAAGTAAGATCAGAGGGACAGCCAAAGAGACCTGCCAAAAGCAGCATGGAAAACAGAAGGTTGACCATCCTGCAGAAGGGAAAACAGGAAAAAGGAGACTGAAGAGGGAAGGTGGGAGGGACGGCATGATCTGTTGCAAGAGATTCTCTCGAAGACCTACCGTTACAGTAAGTCCTTACATAACTGTTTTATCTTCGAGGATCTATCTTGCAGCAGGTCACACCTTAGGAACAAGTCCCAAGCAGTACTGCAGAGGAGTCCAGATTAGGCGACTGGAAAGCAGGGACCTATGAAAGAAGGCCCTGTAAAATAGCTAGGCCAAAATGTGCCCACCTTCTAGAGGGGATGTCCACTGCCTAGTGAAAGTGTGAACAGTACTCCAGGTGGCAGCAGCAGAGATCTCTACTGCAGAAACCCATGCCTCTGGTCGAGTGGCCCTTGGCCCCAGGAAGTTCCTTACCACACTTCCTGTAACAGAAAACAGTTAGCCAGCCATCCGGACATGGTTTAGAAACTGGCAAGCCCTCTTTCCGGGAGACAAAACAGCTGCAAGGACTTTCTGCAATGCCTCGTGCAGTGAATGTAATATCCAAGAATTCTATGTACATGCAAAGTATGGAGCAATGCTTCCCCTGGATTGGCATTTCCAAGGGTGAACGAACGAAACAGCTGCAAAGGACTTCCTGCAATCCTTCATGTGGTAAACACAATATCCAAGAATTCTATGTACATCCGAAAGTACGGAACAGTGTTTCCCCTGGATTGGCGTGCTCTGGAGAATAGGCAAGTGGGTGGCTTCACTCAGGGCAAATTTAGACACCACCTTCGGTAAGAACTTAGTTATAGTGCAGACACACCCTGTCTTTGTGAGAAATCAAAGAGTTGCTCACACATAAGCACCTGTAGCTTGGAAATCCTCCAGGCAGAAGCAACAGCAACTAAAAATAACAAACACGTTCCACGACAGAAAGCACAGCTCGCAAGTCACAGCCAGCTCAAAAGGAGCGAAAGTAAGCTTTTCTAAAACAAAATTCAAGTCCCACGCTGGGACAAGATTATGGATGGGAGGATTCAATTGCAGAATGCCTCCCAGAACTGTACGGGCCATGTCCAACTGGGTCACTGTACGGTCCTCAACGGGCACATGGAAGGTAGCTATGGCAGACAAGTGCACCTTTAGAGGTGAGTATTTCAGTCCTGCATAGCAAGTACTTGAAGCTGGTTCACCAGGCAGAAGGGGTCCAGGTGATGGGAAGCTGCTCACAAAGCAAAGCACTTCCACTTCATTGAGTGATTAGCCCTGGTGAAGGGTTTTCTGGCAGCTACCTGAACATCAGCCACTTTAGGAGAGATCAAAACTGGCAATGGCTACATCTTCAGGGGTCAGGCATGCAAGTGAAGGGACCAGAGGTTCAGATGGACAGTGGGACAATGCATCCCAACAGAAAACTCCAGGCCCTGGATCAAGACACCAGAAAAGCGGCAGTTCTGTGTTGTGTGGGGACGCAAAAAGGTCAAACTCTGGATGCCCCCACCTGTCGAACAGGTCTAGAGTGGGTGTCTCCCCCCTTGATGTAGTTCACCACACTGGCGTCTGTCTGCAGCAACAGATGGCCCAGTGACAGGTGGCACTGGAAGGCCTGTAGGCCATACAGCTCTCATCGAGGAAGTCTCAAATGAAGCCCATGTCCCTTGAGTGTGGTAAGGAGCCAGATGCGGACCCTAGCCTGTCCAGAGGTAACTTATGAGATCTGGTAAGGGGGGAGAGAATGAGGAAAGGAACCCCCTTGAGCAAATGGCAGGGTTCCATCCACCACAGGGGAACCTTCACCAGTAGAGAGACCAGAACCTTCTGCTCCCAGTAGTTTGCTGATCCCACTGTACCCTCAAAGTCCACTGAGGTATGTGCATGTGCAGCCGCACCAGAGGAACCACGGCAACGGCCGCTACCATCAGGCCCAACAGCTGGAGATATGCCCTGCCTGTGACAGCAGCTGTTGTAGAGGTCCTGGGCCTGTGCCAACAGGCGCTCCGCCTGGTCTGGGTGCAGGAAGGCGAAGCCCCGAACTATCTCCAGTATAGCTCCTATGTTTTGGAGACCCAAATTTCCTCAGAAAGAAATAACTGGGAGGGGAATTCCTCAGAAGCTATGAAAGTACAAGCTGAACTGTAATGTCATGATTTCCCAAATTTTCCCTGAGGTGTCAGTAGCTCTAAAGAGCTAGTATACTGCCTGGAATTAATTGTAACTTTCAAATGTAGTCAGCTATCACTTATATCAAGTATTTTTTTTCTTTTCTGTTTGCTAATTAGAAGATTTTCCACCTGGCAGTACTAAAAAGTCAGTTCTATTCCTCCTACTACATCAACAATGAGACCACACTGAATGACATTAGTAACCAATGACAGCCATTTCTCACTGCCAGATTCTTCTTTCACATGAAACAGTAGGAACTGGCTCTTCCTGGTTACTAGTGATGTCACAATTTCCTGTATTCTGATTGGTAGCTTGTGAAAGTCACTGCTCAGACTGCAAGTATTGCGGTGCCTCAATGTGTTTGGTCTCTTATGACTATGTAGTGGGAGGAACAAAACATTTTTTAGCCCCCAGAGTGCTGCTCCACAAATCAGCCCAATACTGCCGGGTGAAAATTCTTCCAACAAGCAAACAGAAAATAAATATTTTAGATATTGGAAGTGATAGCTGACTGCTCCTGAAAATCACTATTAATTCCAGGCAGTACACTAGCTCTTTAATGTAAACAGGTCAGTGAGGTCACAGATCTTTTTCCAGGGCAGCTGCATTTAGATATCAGTACAGAGTTCAGAGCTCTTCCGTCAATCAGATTTCTAGATTTTTCCCCCCACACTAATTTCATAATTCAGCAACAAGGCATGACAGGGCTGCATTATTGTGGGATAATAGTAAGCCTTGAGAAGTGAGACATGAGACAAAGAAATAATGCATGACAGGGGGTGTGTGTCGTTCTGGGATAATGCCACGCCTGTGGGGGGGTTGGGCACAAGGCCGCAGGCCGAGTGTGTCCAATACCCCAGGTGTGGCGTTCTCCAAGCACAACACAATGGCTTATGTACAAAATAAAATAATTTTAAAGAATGTTTTTATTAGTGTGGGAAAATATTTTTGTTTCTTAAGAGGAGCTCATCCTAATGGTCATCTACATTGGTTTACAGTGCTGAGCCTAGACCCGTGGCTTTATGCTGGGATAACACCATGGGTCCAGCCCCAAACTGACCACAGTCCAATATTCTTTCTTGCCATTGTATAATGCAGAATGCCTTATACACCCAAGTACCATTATCTCACAGTTATGCACACCGTGGAGTGCTTTATTAAGATTATAAAATAGTTCTGATTCTTATTTTAAAAATTGGATAATGAGGTGCAGAAGGTCAAGTATTTTCGACCTATAATCCCTGTCACATGATCACAGGTGTTGGTTTTACCCATTTTATAATAGACTAACTCGCTCTGTGCTAGTGTATTGTGCCAATATGGCTATGACCCACATTCAGCAATGCAGCCAATGGATAGTCAGGGTCAGGGAGCAGTGCTGGCAACCAACAGCTGGGTCAGTGGATTCTCATCCCCTAGTCCTGGTGGCTCTTGGCTACAAGGCTTAGTTTCTACCACAGGCTGGGGGGCCCCAGAATACTGGCTGATGGGAGGGGCCTGGTCACCCTGAACGGGGAGGAAGCCATATTTTTAATTCCTGCATGAACTGCTGTGAAACCAGTTGATCTACTGTTGGCAACTTCATAGTAGCCTTGCACAACAATCTGATAGCCAGTTGACCAAAGCCTCAAACCACTGTTCCACTAGTGCTCAGGGTTAAAAAAAAAAAAATACAAAAACCTGTTCCCTAAGCAAGTGAGAACAGGCAGGGGTTGTGTAGGTCTGTCTTTAGTGCACTGCAGTACATGTAAACCTAACCTGCTCCGTGCACTATCATCAGTTAGTCCATGCAGCTGTGGCATCCGAGGCATGAGTGGGGAAGAGTATGTAATTTTGGGGTGGGGGGTGTAACTAGAAACTCAGAACTTGCCATGATATTGCATTTTAGATGCAGTCATTGTCCGTTCCTGAGGAGGGGCCACACTAGGAGTGGGCCCTGAACCCCCCCCCCCATCCTGTCCCGGCAGGCTCTTGTCTGTCCCTGCCACCACTAGCTTAGCTATCTGCCTCAACCTTGTCAGGTCACCTCTCGATGCCCAAGGAGTGCCCCCCAGCACAGTAGGGCAGGGCTGTCTTCTGGGTCCCTGGGTCAGGTGGAGGTGCATAGTAAAGGGCAAACAGGCAGGATGTCATAAGAGCCTGGGCCAGTCTCAGTTCTCTCTCTGCCAGGAGCCACATCGACAGAGAAAAGATGTACAAGAACAAGGGAGCATATGAGATGGGGCAACACGAAGAAGTACTTCACAGAAAGAGTAGTGGATGCTTGGAACAGCCTCCCTGCAGAGGTGGTGGGGGCAAAAACAGGCAATTCAAGAATGCATGGGATAGACATAAGAGTACTCTAGCAATAGGGAAAAGGGTACACTGCAGATCAATTAGGGTCTGCAGTAAGGAATTAGGCAGGGAAAAGAGAGACTAGGTGGGCCACACGGTCCTCATCTGCCGCCACCTTCTGTTTCTGTGTAGGGGCACATGCACATGTGCTCAGGAACCATGGCTCCTTCCGCCATCCCTGACCAAACTCTGCACTACCACCAGACCTCCACCTGGTGGCACGCAAGAGCCAGGATAACACCACCCCAGTCCAGGGGACAGAGAGCTACCAGGTGGCCACTCAATCCTTCCCAGCCCCCACCCCACCGACAGCCTGATCTCATTTCCCAGACTCTGTTCGCTGGCATGGCGGAGTAAGGCGTGCACAGCACCTCACCCTCTCTGCCACTAGGTTGGCAATCCCCCCCCACACACACACACAGATGACTACTGCAAATGGTTCCTTCAGGGAGAGCAGACTGGTCAGAAAGGCGGAAGCTGTGCATGAAGGGGGAAGAGTGTTTCAGGACACCACTGAAAATGAGCCCAGGCTCAATGGGTATTCCCTGAATAAACTTATTTTACTACTACTAGTAAAAGTACAGACAGTCACTCATGCTTGCTACCTAACCCCGTCACTCTCTCAATCCTGGGCATTCCTAGGCAATGTGTGGGGAGGGTGCTCTCATCTCAGACTCTGCTGGAGCAATGAGAGTTTAGCATCAAAAGTAGCGCAAAACTCACATCATGTCCAGACAGACATCCGTTTGCGAACATTGCAACTGCCACCATTTAATCAAGATAGCCGAGAAATCCTTTGGTTTCCACTGCAAAGTGTCTGCAGACTGACTGAAAGTACCTTAGTTTCACTTATTTTTTCAAACAATTTTGAAAAGCGCACGTACACAGACTCTGGTGCATGCAAGTGTCCTCACGTTATCACATCACAGTGGGAGTATTAAGAGTTCATTTCCATCCTTGCTATAGTGCTACAAAACCAGGAACAGTACTGGAGCAGTTCTGAGGAACAGTTCCTGTATTTCAGGGACTTTGCCACAGGGTGACACTGTTCCATTATAAGGAAATGACAGGAGGACTGGATTCTATCCGAGTGGTGCTATCATAAGTAAATGTACTGTTACGTGGGCTCAGTCTCCATTCACGTAGTCACAAAATGTCAAAACATTTCTCGACATAGTGATGCTTGTACTGTGGCCTTTCTAAAGGCCAGAAATTTGATCACTGGCTTACAGTGCATAAAACTGATAGTGGCATTTAGCATTTGCTTTAGTAGTTTTTTTTTTTTTTTAATACTTTTTTTTATTAAGTTTTTAAATAACGTTTACATATATTGCTTTACTAGTTTTAAAGGTGGAGCCTTCAATAACTGGGTACTGCCCTGGCTAACAGATTCTTAAAAATTTCCATTAACCAATCTTTGCCCTCAGACAGGATACAGTAATCAACTACTTCCTGTGGTGTTGTATAACAAGGGAACCCACGCAATAATGGTGTGCGGGGGAAGCAGGGGAAATGCATCTTTCTGGGTCTACTTCCTACTCACCGCATCCACCAGTAGTCTGGAACAAAAGAAACAGACGCAGCGTAGAACTTTGATGGTTTTGTTGATAAAGCCGACATGAAACACCGGCTTGGCCAGCTCAATGTGTCCGAAGTGGCCAGGACATTCTGTCATGTTCCCTGCAACAGAAAAACAACCAATCATAAGTAATCGTAGCAGGAGCACTGGCCAATCACACAAGTCAGTAGGTCACACTGTACAAGGCATTCTTCAACAGGGCTGGCTGTTTCACCACTGGTGCCAAGAGATTTTAAAATCATTTTTAAAGCAGCAGAATTCAACGTGAACACTTTGAACAATACATTTTTCCCCCTAATTTTAAGACTGCCGATTATAACCCCATCTTGCAAGATACCCTCCTATTTCAAGTATGTTTTATCACTTTTTTATTTATATAAACTGGAACAAAAGGAAAGCTGCTTTTAATACACTATCCCAAGGTCTTATCCAGACAAACTGTGCACCAATGCGGACTCCCTCCTAAACACCAAACAAACACTCAACTCTCGCACAAAACCCAAGCATCCAACTATGTCAACGTTCCAAACAAACTGTGTGCCCATCACTCCCTCCAACCGAAAAACCAAACTGCGTGTCCATCCACACACCCCTTACACAAGGCTGTCACCCCTTCCATGCAAACAGAGCATAATCGGGATTTTCTGTTGAGTGCAAGTTTAAAAGTGGATGTCAGGAAAGAAAAACTTACTCACTGCAGTTATCTTTCTTCCAAGGGATCCCTTTAGCATCAGTAACGTTTTTGCACTTGGCTGGCTAGGTGCAACTGCCCCGGAGGTGTGCCTTTAAGAGGTATTTTAATGAGCTTAGGGCCAAGCCAAATCAAAAGACGGAGGGGGGTGTGAGCTTAGAGCTGTTGAAGGCTTCAGAATGTTTTCTAGGAAAAACGAAGGCAAATGCCCTGAAAAAGAAACAGGATTCAAAAAACATGCAAATGTCCACAAAAAGGGGAAATAGAAACAAGCTAAAAACTCAATCAGAAACTCCAAATTGGGTAAAAGGTGACAAAGAGCCCTTCTCCGACAGGTGAATTGGGGAGGAAGGGTGGGAGCTTACTAATGCAAAAGGACTCCTTGGAAGAAAGATTACTGCGGTGAGTCATTTTTTTCTTCTTACCCCAGGAGTCCTTTAGCATCAGTAACTTTTTTGCAGACTACCAAGCAGTACCAAGTGGGAGGCGGGCAGAGACCTACTTGGGAAAGAGGCTCTGCAGAACCACCCTGTCAAATTTGGCATCAGATCTAGTCTGCACAACCAAACTGTAGTGTTTCA
The DNA here is from genome assembly GCA_016271365.2 of Neoceratodus forsteri. Lineage (NCBI taxonomy): Eukaryota > Metazoa > Chordata > Ceratodontiformes > Ceratodontidae > Neoceratodus > Neoceratodus forsteri. The sequence goes on along the minus strand of JADMNL010000029.1, from coordinate 204,388,212 downwards.
AAGGTGTGCACACATTTCCATGTAGGCTGTCTCCCAGGGAGAATGCTAGAGACCAGAGCTTCCAAACAGAGTATTCCTGATCTGGTACCACCCTGCTTGTTTGTGTAGAACATTGCAGTGGTGTCGTCCATTCTAATTTGAACTGCCTGCCCTTCTGTGCTGGAAGCGAAAGCTTTGAGCTAGTAAGACTGCTCCGAGTTTCAAAAGATTTATGTGCAACTGTGACTCTTTGGGAGTCCAGTTGCCACTTACTGAGGCACTGTCTAAATGAGCTCCCCAGCCCAAAAGAGAGGCATCCGTGGTGATCACCTTTGTGGGAAGACGAGCTTGAAAGGGAACCCCTGCCTGCAAAATTACAGGGTTCTTACACCACAGCAAGTTTCGGAGGAACTGCTCTGACACAGGCATCAACTCTGAAAAAGTGTGTTGCTTCTCTGAGACCAGCGAGCTCTGAGGTAGGCTTGCAGGAGTCTCATCCTGTATCCAACCCTTGGGACTACTGCAGTCAGAGGCCATATGTCCCAGAAGTTTGAGGAAATGTCTGGCTGGTCTTGGCTGTCCCCGGGTGAAAGAATCTGCCACTGAAAGGAAACTCAATTCTTTCCTGTGGGAGGAAAGCATATCCTTTCTGAGTGTCCAGCTGGGCCCCTATGGAGGTGAGCAGCTGGGTGGGTTCCGGGTGAAATCTCTTTAGATTTACCAAGAAACCCAAAGACTCCAGAGTGTTCTGTGGGGGTAAAATTCCTTGACCTTTGCTACTATGAGCCACTAGTCCATATAGGGGTAGAGAGCGACACCCAGTCTCCTGAGATGTGCTACCACTGCGAGACACTTGGTAAAGACTCTTGGGGTTGAGGACAGACCGAAGGACATTGCGGTGAACTGATAGTGCCCCAAAGGAAGTTTGAACCCGAGAAACTTCCTGTGAGATCTCCTTATGAGTATGTGGAAGTAGGGGGTCTAAGTCGAGGGAGGCTAGCCAGTCTCCCTGCTGTAAGGACTGTATGATAAGTGACAGTGACCATTTTGAATTTGGGTTCTTTCAGATATTTGTTTAAATATCTGAGATCTAAGATAGGTTGCCACTCACCAATTTTCTTGTGTGTCAGAAAATACCTGGAGTAGAGGCTCTTGCCCTTCTCATGGGTGGGAACCCTCTCCACTGCTCGTAAAGCCAGAAGGTTCTGTACCTCTATTTCCAACAGCAGTATCTGTGTTGGGGACAGAGGTAGACACCTGGGTACGCTTGAGGTCTGGCAGCTGCTTGAACTGTAATGACAGAGCCTTCTCCACTATCTCCAGCACCCACTTGTCTGACATGATGAGGGACCAGTGCTGAAGATAGTGGGAGAATTTGCCTCCAACCGGAAGTGGGGAGGCGACCTGGACACTCACATCAGGACTTGGACTGAGAGGCAGATGGCTGGGTATAGGTGGCTCTTTGGCCCCTTCTGCCCCTGCCTCTGAAAGACCCCCTGTACTGGCCGAAATCAGATTGGGGATAGGGATTGTAAGGCCTGGGAACAAAACTTCTACCCCTACCGCCCCCTTGGGATGGGATCTCAGAGGAGTGGCGGGCTTGGGCTTGGATAAGCGACTCTGCCAGGAGGCCTTGTACTCAGACTTTTTCCATGTAGTCAGCGGTTCTGTAATCACATATTTTGATCACACGGAAAATCCATCACCTTGTTCTGAGTGTCTGTGGTCAGACTGATTGTTCTAAGCCAGGTGAAGCGTCAGAGAGATGGCATGGGCCATCGCCCTAGAGGCTGCATCACTGTTGTCGTCTGCCATGTGGAACTGGGTACATAGTTGCTTCCAGGGCAGCTGACTTATCCACCAGCTCCTGCACCATAGAATCTGATCCATTGAGGGCGATAGCCTGGACAGATTTCCAAAGGGCTGTCTGATATTTGGCTGTGAATGCCATGTAAGAAGAAAGTCTAAGAAGCAGGAAAGCTGTGGCATACATTTTCTTTGCTATAAAGTCAATTTTCTTGAAATCCTTGTCAGGGGGAGAGGGGAACAAAGACTCCAGCTTTCTCACAAGCTGCCTGCTGCATTATACTCATGGCTAGGGTATGCAGACAGGAACTACCATTTTTACACAATTTATATTTTCTCTCAAGCCACTTATTAACCCCCCCCCCGATACTGAAGTGGGGTGTTGAAGCACCTTCATGGTATTGTTTCTAAATGCATTATAGATTGGAATGACCAGGGTCTTTCGAGGATGAAAGACCCTTCGTCTGTCTATAATCTTAGCCTCTGACAACCTGGCTGGGCTCCTGTACAGGGAGGTCCAGGGTATCCAGCATAATTTGTATAAATGTAAACAGAGAAAGGATCCTCGTGGTCACCCAGGGATCCCCAAGATGCGGCTCCGGGGACTCCTGGGGCTCAAGACCCTCAAAATCCATGGGCATCAAAATTGATCTGCATCACCCTCACAGTCTACAGGTGAGAGAACTGTGGAAAAGTGCTTGCCAGCCCCAGTAAATCAAGGACCCATCTTTTGAAGGGTCTGAAACAGTTGCCATGCTTTCTCCATATCTTGCACGGACAGAAGAACCTGTGCAATTTGTAAGTGTTTTTTCTGTATGCTTTAAGCTGCCTGTTGTCTCGCTATTGGCCTTCCCAGGAGCAACGGAAGCATATCTGTCGAGAGTTTCTTTTTCTCCACTTCAGAGGCTTGATCAAGCTTCCTTTCTTCGTCAATCTTATTTTTCAATTTGTGAGGACCTTCATCTTTGGAAGCTTTATTTTTTGGCTGGGATCTGGAGGGTTCCTCAGCACCTCTGCTTCTGGTATTAGTACTTTTGAATGGCCCCTCGTCGGAAGCCTTTGATTTGTCCTCAGCCATAATAATCAAAGGTTTGTCTGCTATGTTTGCCAATTTAAGCAAAGCAAACCAGTCCTGGACCTACAAACAGTGCAGGTTTCTGTGAAAATGCCATCAGCCAGTCCTGCCCCAGTTAAACTCCATTACTAGTGCCTTTTTTTTGGTTGCAGAACTGGGATCTATACCAGTGCCAATCTTAATAGAAACCCAGTAATATCCAACTGCACACAGGTGGCTGCTGAACCCTTACACAGTCCTGACACATATGATACCAAGGTCCAGTAATATAACAAAAAAGGTTTCCTCGTAATTGCCAATCTAAAGAGAAAACCCCCAGGCACCATTTAAATTTGAAATCCACTGCAGGTGCCTCGCGGTAAACCCGGCGCGTCCGAGGTAAAACACAAGGCAACTGTCCCTAATTCGACGGTTCCCACAAGAATTTGCCCAAAAATCAAGGAAACAGTCAAAAATAAGCACCCACGATAAAATAAGGCTTTAAACTAAATAGTTACGGTAAAAATAAAGTCAAAATAGCATGGTCGTGTTAAAAATAATTTGCGTGGCACTAATGAAAGAGTAAAACTTTCACTCAGCACACTAAAGGAAATAATTTGAGAAAAACTTTACCCAGATAAGCACTAGGAGGCTGTCAACAAGGAACGTTGGGAAGACCCCTCAGAGGCAATACTGCTCAGTCCAGCGGAGAAAAAATTCTGAAGCCTTCAACAGTTCTCACTGAACTCGCATCCCCTTCCTGTCTTTTGATTGGCTTGGCCCTATGCTCATTTAAATCTCTCTTAAAGGCACATCTCCAAGACAGCTGCACCGTGTCAGCTAAATGCAAAAAAGTTACTGATGCTAAAGGACTCCTGGGGTAAGAAAGCACCAACTATGGAACTGCACATCCAAGCACAGAAAATGCAGACCTGGTACCAGCTAAGCAACCACAAACAGCACCCCTGCAGACAGACCAGCAGACTCCCCCCCCCCCCCCAGCACAGACAGACATGCATGTGTACACACACACAGAAAATGCAGGGCCAGCACCAGCTAAGGCACCACACACACCTAGTGTAGAACACACCAGAGGCCCTGAAAACGAACTATATATCTATATATACACACACATACATATATACACACACATACATATATACACATTTTATATATATATATATATATATATATATATATATATATACACACACACACATATACATACATACATACATATGTATATATACACACACACACACACACATATATACACACATACGTGTATGATTTATACATGTATGTGTATATAAACATACACATACACACATATATACCTATATACATACATACACATATATATATATATATATATATATATATATATATACACACACACACACACACACACACACACACACATACACACATACACACATACACACACACACGCACACATATACATACAGATACACATATACACACACACACATACATGTATTAATGCACAAGGCAGGCCTAGCACCAGTGCAGGGAACAAGTCATAAAGGTATAATGCGTTACCTGCACACGTCTGGCACCTTCCCGACCTTTCGATCACTCCTTGCCGGGGGTCCATCAGCCCTCCCAACTTTGGACGTCCACCTTCTGTCGTCTCAGAGTATTTGATACCCCCTTCTGTGACGGACATCCGTTTCTGAAACAGACAAAGGCACATTATTAAGCAACACATTAAGTTCGGACTGTTCATTTTCAAAATGGCATGTATCTGCAACACAACCCCATCAACACAAGAAGCTCTTTCAAGTAGTCAGGACCCAGTCCATGTAGGACTTTATAAGTCAGTAAACCAACTTTAAAGGTGATTTGCCACCTAATTGGCAGCCAGTGCAGATCGCACAGCACAGGAGTAATATGGGAAGCTCGAGAAGCGCCTGACGATTGTGCTGCTGCATTCTGCACGAGCTGCAGGCGGCGGATATCAACCCCAGGAAGCCCCAAGGACAGGGAGTTGCAATAATCAAGGCGTGAGGTCACAAAGGCATGAACCAATGTAGGCAAGTCCCCGGACAGAACCAGGTGCTTAATCCTGGAGATATTCCTAAGATGACAGAAGGAAGTCTTGACGACGGCAGACACCTAAGCTCGTAAAGTCAGCTCATCGTCAAGTACTACCCCCAGGTTTCGCACCCGTTCAGAGGATAGGATCTCAGAGCCCCCCGAGAAAAAGTCCAAAGGGCTGATCAGCCCACAACCCCCTATCCGGCAACCTGGGTCCACTACCATCACCTCAGTCTTTCCGGCGTTCAACTTTAACCAGCTCGAATTCATCCAGTCCTGGATTTCAGCAAGGCAGGTATTAAACACCGAGACAGCTCTATCCTGGTTGGGAGCAAGAGACTATTAGAGCTGGGTATCAGCCTAACAGTGAAACCTCAGCCCATACAGCCTTACAGTGTCTCAGAGGGGCAGCATATACACTGCAAACATGGGGGACAGCACTGAACCCTGAGGTACCCCACATGGCAGGAAGAATGGGTCCGAGGAAAAAATCCCAAACACCACTCTGACTCCTGCCAGTGAGGAAAGATGTAAGCCACCTGAGGACCGTACCTGTCCGTCCACAGATGGACCTCAGATGTCCAAGCAGAACCCCATGGTCTAATGTCAAAGGCTGTGGAAAGATCAAGGAGCACAGAGACAGAACGGATTCTCCGACCTCTCGCCATCAGGAGATCATTAAACACCTGAACCAGCACCATCTCAGTACTGTGCCTCTTTCGGAAACCGGACTGGAGAGGTTCGTAGATGTTATGGATGGTCAGGTGGTCATCCAGCTGTACCGCCACTACTTTCTCAATTACCTTCCCTATAAAGGGAAGGTTTGAGATTGGTCTGTAGGTGGCCAGAGAATCCGGGTCCAAAGAAGCTTTCTTTAGGAGGGGGTTACTACTGCCTCCTTCAGGGAGCTTGGAAACTCACCATATTCCAGGGAGCACCAGACTATCTGCACCAGGACCGGGCTGATCATATCCCAACAACCCATGATCAAGGAAGCTGGGCCCAGATCCAAACTACAGCATGTAGGGTGCATACCCTGGACAATCTGCATGACATCTGTGAGCTCTGGCAAGGCAAAGGTACTCCATGAAGCTCAAGGTGAGGTGACCAAACACCGATCATCAGCAACCCCCATAGAGCGAGCTGAAAGAATTTCCGACCTGATGTTGGCCACCTTATCCGCAAAGAACAGAGAAAGTTCATCGCACTCCACTTGCAAAAAAGGTATTCGGAGCTGCAGACAGGTTAGGTTGCACAACCTGTCGACAGTTCAGAAGAGCTGAGTGGGTCGGTTCCGAGCAGCAGCAATCTTCCCGGACGTGAATTCTGCCTTCTTACGGGAGCTCGCCGATTAGTAAGTCTGATAATGCTCAACCAATCTAAGGTGGTCGGCTTCCAGGGAGGATTTCCGCCAACATCGCTCTAACCTATGTCCTACTCACCACAACTCCCTCAAAGACCCATCAAACCAAGAGGCCCGAGGGCGAAGAGGACGAACATGGATGGAAGTAATCAAGTCCAGTGCTATAGAAATGGCCTTATTATAGGCCACACCTAAAGTCTCTGGACTCGAGCTGGCCACAGGAAACTCAGAGAGATCAATCACCACCGCTAGGCCTTCAGGGCTCACTTCCCGTAAAGGGCGGTAACTGACCATCTCCAAAGGGGCAGGCTGAAGGGGGGGGCGCAAAAGCTGAACCTCACAATGTAGTGATCAGACCAACTGACAGGTTCCACTGCCAAGTCAGAGGCCTCGATCCCCAGGAGGAAAATCAAATCAAGAGAGTGACCGTGTTTATGGGTGGCAGAGGTAAAACAACCTGTGTAAGGCCCAGAGATGTCATAAGCTGGAGTAAGTGTTGTCCAAACTGCGAGAGTTCGTCGGCCCAGGCATTGAAGTCATCCAGTACTGGGCAACTCCAATGCCATGTCTGCGACGAAATCCGCTACTTCCTACAGGAATCTCATCTTGTCCTCGGGTGGACGGTAGACGAGAGCTAACCTGCAACCTACACCAGCCACCACGGTACACTCGAATGATTCGGCTTCCTCAGCTGGTACACTTGCGAGGCCCAACCGTCTTGAAACAGACCGCTACCCCACCCCCTGCGATCCAATCTCGAGCGGTGCATCACAGAGTACCCGGGCTGGAATTGCAGCATCCAAAATAAGGGCAACATTTTCGTCCAACCAGGTCTCGGTGATGCAAGCCAGATCACTTGTGCCAACAAGATCTGCAATAATTGCAGTCTTATTTTTCATAGAACTGGCGTTGCATAACACCGCTCGAGCTGGATGGGCTTCAAGGGCCACCCTGGCTACTTGCCTGCCACAAGAGGCAGTGCCCTTGGGCATGGAGGCTAGACATGGAGCACCCCGTTCCAGACTCCACTTCACCCCAGGGTGTCTTCTGGGCCTAATCACACCAATGTGAGAGGTGCGTTCATTCGTCCTCCAATGTCCACACCCCTCACCCCCACTACGAACAATGCCCAGCACACGACAGCGCTGGTAAGTTAACAACAAAGGAGGGGGGAGCAAGAGGCAGAGAGAGGACGAACAGCACACGACCGGGGTGGGGACTTGCACATTTCACAACTTAAACCAATACCAAAGTACACAACATTCTGGCACCCAACCTAAAAAGGACCCCCAAGACAACGAGAATTAAACAACAATACTGACCCAACTAAAAATACAAATGAAATGCCACCCTATTCCACACTATTTGGAAGATTTCAATCCCAAAGACTACTGCAATCCCCTCTCACAGGATACAAGACAGAAATTCACCCCCTGCCACGCCCTCTCACAGCCTAGGAGTAGGGGAAGTCCATGCACTCTCACTGCCCAAACTAAAAAAAAAATCTAATCAAATAAAGTTAAAGATAGAATAAACAAATATAACAGTCAGTCAAAAGTAAATAAAGCAGTAAAAGTGTGGACGCCCAGGACCTCTCACCACCGGGGAGACCACATCAGAACAGTTGGATAATAAGTCACGAACAAGGTAGAAGGTAATCCAAAGAAGAAATCCAAAAGTACGGTTTAAATCAGAGAAGTAAATCCAATCCAAGACGGTTCCAGCCGAGGAATACGAGTCGGTAGTTAGCGACAAAACAGGCCCTCCAGACTCCACACCTAAAGGACCACAGCCAGAAATGATCTGCAGCACCACCACAATGCACAGATAGAGGCTACAAAGTGGCCAATCCCGAGTCTCTAGGGGACCGTAGGTCCATCAGCCAGCTCTCTGAGTAAACACCCGAGCCCCCGTGAAGCAGCAAAATCTAGCTAGTGGAGTCAGGCCGTTCTCGTTGCGAATGACCAGTCTCTTTCAAACTGAATTTCAGGCCCACCAGAATACAGTTCAGGGCCCGCCACTCAGTTCCAGCTTCAGTCTACAAACTGGCAACCCTCACAAAGAATCCTCTCGATCCTCAACTCTTCCGCAATACAGGACATTCTCAAAGGCCAACAGAATCCCAAATCAGGAACCCCCACTATCCTCGCACAGTAGCAAGATCACAATCGTCGCCACCAACCGTGCAGTGAAATTGACTTATAGCCAGGGTCAGCTCCACACCACTCCCATAACAAACCTCGTCACTCCTCCACAGCGTAGAGTATTCGTAAAAAGCAGCAAGATCCTGGACCGAAACACCCTGCATTCCTTAACACAACAGCAGGGTCAAACGAACATTACTGCATATGGCAGACAGTCTGGGTAACGGTCAGGATAACAGGAGGAGATAACCATTTCATTCCAGACCCTGCTCAGCTAAAGCTGGATACTGTAAAACCAAAACAAAATGCAATGAACTAAAAAACAAAACAGAAGCAAAAAAAACGCAAAACCAAATAAAATAAAAAGAAAGCAGTGTACAGCATACAGCTCACAGCAAGCCCAGCCTGGCGGCCATCTTAGAAGTCTCTTCTCTCAAGAAGAGAACTACTGTACAGGGATAGCGCTAACATGCAAAGGACAAAACTTGCATCCTTTGCCGGAGGGTCCAAATTGATGCACCTACTCTATAACAATATCTAAAGGAAGGGAATGTGAACTGTTCAAAATCCGCCACCGATTAGGTTGTGACCCAGTAGGTTCCTCTTTAGATCCACATTTGTTGTTACACCAGTGGGTCCATTTCGACCCATGTTTTAAACACGCAGCGCTGTCACTGTCAACGGCTTGATATGGCGCATGGCACACTCGTGTAACAGAATGTGCTCAAGGGTAGTGGCACTGCAAATTTAAACCTTCTCTATAGACAGTTTATGTCCCACATAAAGTGGGAAGAGTTCTGACCGTGGCAAACCCACCAGATCTGGCTCACTGATGGGAGTTAATTTGTAGTGGATAGGATCATCTATGTACCTCATTTCACAGACCAATCACAGCCAATTTTGGGGGTTGAGTAAGGCTCCCAGAGAAGATGGATCAGATAATACTGTATACAACTTCAAATTAAAACCACATCAGTACTTTGAAGAAAATAAAAAGGGAGGAACGAGGTATTACCTCCAACCTGGTGGAGGAAAACAACAAGAGGACAGTGGGCCTTCTTTCCTTAAAATTATATTTGTATCCGAACGTCGCTATTTTGATTTGGAGTATTGTGTTATTTACATAAAAAGTCACAGTACAACTATCAGTAAGTTTCCAAATTGTAGGAAAAATAGGGGAGATGGGACGGGGGAGATGGGGAATCTGGGATATATACCTGAATATGCTCCTGGAGCAGCAGGGATGAGAAGGTCAAGGCAATATATCGTGATACACAAGAATCCCAATTTTTCACAATAAATTATCACTGGAAATTACAATCTACTGTCATATTGTGACATCTGTATTTGCATAAAATGGTGGGATCTGTAGGATGTTAGGAGCCTGTACTACAGCTAGAAGGAGGAGGGAACACCAACGGGGCTACAGGCGCCCAGAAAAAAGGAATAAATCAAGGCTGCCCAGGGATTTATTTAACTCTAAAAATTGATTAGCATTTTGCTCATAAAAGTGCTAAATCTTTGTGAAAATGCATAGCTCTTGCCTCAGTGTTTAACACAGCACTTCTAGAAAATCTATATAAATACTTTCTGTACAGTTAGTATAGTCCTAAGAAAACTATTTAAAACCCTGCTGCCCGCCAGCAGGCCTTAATGAGCTAGGGTACTGCCTAAAACTAATTAGTTGCAGTCAGCCATTAACCTTTCATGTCTAAGGTACGGTTTCTTTTTTCCTTTAGTTAGAAGATTGTTTACCTGATATTAGGAGATGTGCTGTGTTTGCTGCACTCTGCCTGGCAGCTGACATATCTAGCTCTGTTCCCCCAATTACATCATCATTGTGACCTCAGACACCTCACTGCTGCTTAGAAACAGTCACTCGGTAGCTGCCAGGTCACTCACCTGTAATGTCACTGGCAATACGATCACAATGCTGACGTAGTGGGGGATATGTCCGCTGCCAGGCTGAGAGCTACTCCACACATCCAATACATTATTAAACTTTCTAATAATCCAAATAAAAAGACAACACAAATAAAACGTTACGACTACTTAATCTGTATCATTTTCCCGTTTGATTTGGTTCCACTAGCTCTTAAGGCATACTTTGGGGGGGCTGTAGCAGCAGCACCCAATATGCAACTGGTGCTGCGCCATCCACAAACGGGAAGCGATCGTATCTGGCAGCAGCGCATTCAGCGGGCCGCCTTCCACTTCCCAGAGAGATAGCCCCACATGCCACAGGGTATGAAATAGCTGGTACATCACAACAAAATGCCATATATATCAAAGGGCAATGGCAACCATTTTCTGGGTTGCATAGCACTAGACTGCGAAACATTTTTTTCAGTTTTTCAAATTCAAAATGCATTTAAAATTAAGCATTTTTAATTTTGCTAATCAAGCTGTATCACGTACTATGCATTTTTACAGTTAATCAAAACTTTCATGTGCAAAACTCTACATTTTTCAGTTTACTTTAACAACCCTGCTTCACCAACCTTGAGCACGCACTTAAAGTTCCCAGTGGCACGTTAAGATTTTTTTAATATACGAGAGCTTTCAATTCAAAGACACTGCTCAACTAACTAGAGTGAGCATGCGGTGGCGCCATCACTAGGAGCAGGAGGCGTCAGGCCTGCTGGCAAATTAAGAGTAAAAATCTGATCCTCTCTTCCCAAAAATATTGGCAGCAAACGCTATTATTGGGCCCAAGGATTCCTTAGGGCCGGCGGTAAGGTGGCCACTGCTCATTTTTATTTAGAGCAAACTTGGTGCATGTTGGGAAAAAACAGCTTGATACTGTGCTACCCCCTAGTGGATGCTTAAGTTCTTACAGAAGAGCACCTTGCTGATTACTGACCCCCTAAATTTTACACCGTGCCCCTGAGCTTTAAAGAGTCACGCACACTTTGGAAACGGAATTGTATAAATTTGTGCACTAAATTTAGCATTCTGTGCCAATCTGTAACGCAAAACAATGACAATTTCGGGGACTGAAAGTAATGCTATTCTGCCGTTTTGCATACCAGTTTATTGTCCAATACCATTTTCATCAAGGTGAATTTCCGCCTGAAATACCACTGGTTCATGCATCCACGGTGGTGTACTTCTACCCAGTTTTGATACCAGTGCTCCATACCTTACTACAAAAACAATCATGCACATGCACAGTGCATAAGATTCCACGGAATAATGCGTCCTTGGCCCCAATCACACCACCCTATATTTCCATAGAGTGGGGAACCCTGTAGGAGATTCTACTTTCTCACCACCCTTCTCTGTGAAGTAGTACTTCTTCCACCACCACCTCCATCACCTCATAAGTTGCAGCCTCTTGTGATGGACCCCACACTATACCAAGAAGCAGTGAGACTGCTAAAAAGAATGGCTCCCCTTTCTGGGAGTCAGTGTTGACGCACATCTCCCGACTGCCTGATCCTTTAAGGCAACTCCTGAATTTGATGTTGGTACTCCCCTCTAATCAGCCCGTAGCTCCTTGCTTTGGAGATATATAACACACACACATTGGCTGCTATTAAAGCAATTACTCGCTAATGGATGAAAACTAACTCACCGACACTAGAAATGTGTCATTCTATCGTGTTAGAGATCTTTCTTATGGAAACATTTATTTCAACTCAACACAAGCACCTGGAGCCGTTTGAGATATAGGGGAAATGCGTTGGAATACACTATATCTGCATGAGTGGCGGAGCACAGCGGAGCCACAAGTGATGTTGAGATCAGTGTGCACGAATGCAGATGAATAGTGTATTCCACTGACAGCCCAACACATATTTGGCTTAAACAATAGGGGTCAAAGATTATGGCACTGAAATGTGGTTTTTTGCAGTGTGGTTTTGGTTGTTTAATACTTATTTCCCTGTGTCTTTTTTTTTTTTTTTTTAAGACGTTTCTGTTTCGCTTTCTGTTTCTAGGTGTAGCTCTGTGTTGAAATGTGCTTTCTGTGCAGGTGTGTTGCATTTGGTTTTAGGGGAAGGGGGTTTCAGGTGTTTTGAGATTTGCTGCTTTCTGCAACAGCTACTATGTAGATAAATGAGCCGAGTGGTGATAAATGCTGTTTATTTCACTGTAGCTACATTTATCTCATGGTAGGCCTGCTAAGATGAGTCACTCAGTTTTATGTTACTACAGTGGATATGCTGTTTTATATAATTTTATATGAAGCCCCTCCTCTATGCTTAGCATGCGATATCATTGATGACATCGCATCATATTTAACCAATGGCAGGACTGCATTCTGCTAGAGAAGTTGTCCATCCTCTGTTTTAATCTGCACTGTAATAACTGTCTTGATATCTGACACCCCCCCCCCCACCGAGGTGCCTTTGTAAATGAGTCTGACTCAAAGGTTGTAAACCCAATTTGTAATGAATAAATAAATGAAATGAATAAATCATGCCATAGAAATCGGAAAATGCTGCCACAGAAGCCAAGAAGCCCTGCTGCAGATATCAGAAAATTCTGTCGCAGAGCACTAAGGGCCCTGCTGATAGGGGGATCTAGGTGAAGAATACCCTTCAAAGAGGTGTGAACTAATGGCAACAGGGACAAAGGAACGTTGCCCACAGGCAAATGAAATGCGGCTATAGCCAAAAGGTGGACTGTCAGAGGAACATTTCAATCCACCATCTGATAAGTACAGTAAATAATCTAGGATGTGCTGATGGGGGACACTCATAAGGATCCAAGGCCTGAGCTGACACTCAAGTAGAGAAGTGTTTCCACTTCAAAGAATAGGAAGACAGAGCAGACTGCTTCCTAGCAGCCCAGAGAACTTCCACCACCTTCGGGGATACCCAGAAGCGCGAGAGGTCTACGTCCTCAGGAGCCAGGCACGCAGATGGAGGGTGTGAAAGCCTGGGTGTAACAGGGAGCCGTGTGCCAGGGACAGTAAGGCTCAGCAAATAGGCAGAGAGATTGATTCCACGTCTGAGAGTTGTAGAAGCAGAGAACCAAATCTTTCTCAGCCAGAATGGCGCTATGAGAATCAGATGCCTTTGTCCTGGACCAGTTTGAGTAGTACTCTCTGAACAAGTGGAAAGGGCGGAAGGCATACAGAAATCTTCCTGTCCAGGAAAGAGAATACATCCCACCACACAGTTCCAGGACTTTGCTCAAGAGAGCAGTAAAGCGGCAGTTTTGCATTTTGCAGAGGCGCAAACCAGGTCCAACTCTAATTGGCCCCACAAGCGGAAGACGCTGCAAACGTCAGGTAAGATTTCTCACTCGTAGGCCTGGGCAGAGGATCTGCTCAGGGCATCCACCAGGGTGTTGAACACTCCCGGGATGTGTACTGCCAGAAGATGTATTTCTCTGGATTGCCCAATACTACACCCCCAATGATTCTCTGCAGACAATGTAGGAACAGGTGCCACCTTGTTTATGTAGTGAACTACCATAGAATTGTCCGACTGCACTTCCAGGCAACCTGGAGGGAGGTGAGCCTTGAATGCTTGTAAGGTGTAGAGGACCGCCCATAGTTCCAAGACACTGATGTGGAGGCAGGCCTCCAATGACGTCCACGATCGATCAAACGTGTAGGAGTGAGCACCCCACCCAGTCAAGGAAGCAGTTGTCAGAATGAGACTCTGGATGGGTGATCGAAATGGCATGCCTCACGAGACTGTCCCTAGACTTCCACCACTGCAGGGCTCGAAGAGCCGGGGAAGACAGCAGGACCGGGACATTGAAATCGCCCTTATTCTGGTCCCACTGGACTCAGAGGGACAACTGAAGGACTCTCATATGTAACCTGGCATTGGGACCATCAGGATTATGGCGCCAAATGTCCCAGGAGGCGGAGAAGTCTCTTAGATATCTGTCTGCTGGATTCCAAGCCGCATGCTGAAGCAATCAGGTCGTCCGCCCGAGCTATGGGCAGAAACGCCCTTCCCGGGGAAGACTCCAGCATGGCTCCAACATACTGGAGGCACTGGGTAGAGTCCATTTTGGACTTGATAGTTTATGGCAATCCCTACTTGGGTGAACTGTAGGGTACGAGAAAGCGTGTGACAACTGGTGCCTGGAGGATGCTTTCAGAAGTCAGTCCATCCAGGCAGGGGAAGACAGAGGCCCTCCCTTCAGAGGGCGGCGGCGACCTCTGCAAGGCATTTTGTAAAAACTCTCGGGCAGAGGAAAGACCAAAAGGGAGGGCCCTGAACTGGTAGGGACACCCTTGGAACAGGAAACTGAGAAACAGTCTGTGAGCCGGGGTGCATCATGACATGGAGATACACATGCTTCATATCCAGACAGCACAGCCAATCGCCCATGTTCAGCAAAGGAAGAAGTGCTGGAAGGGACACCATACAAAACCTTCGGTAAATGATGTAGAGGTTGAGACACCTCAAATCCAAAATGGGGCAAACCAGGTTCAATAGCCCTTTCTGACAGTAATGGAGTGATCTCAGTCCATAGAGCTAGTGCCTGGTCTGGTGGGTAAGCGAGAGACCCTGGGTGGTGATGGAAAAGGCATTTCCCAGAACCTGGGTTCGGAGGCACACCGAAGTCATCTGGGGTAAGTCAGGTGGAGGAGATAAAGTATCACACAGGGCATTCTCCGGGGGTGGGGGTCATCAGTGACCTGCCCTACAACACTCACACCTGGGTGACCACAGGCACCAGTACAAGCAGAGCCCCGATGGGCTGGCAGGCCCCTCACTGGTCAAGGATGTCAGCAAAACAGTGGGCAATGCCCACTTCAGTCCCCATGGGGAGAATAGTAAAAGAGCCCTCAACTGCAAGATGACACCACCCCTCTCCTCGCAGGCATCGCTCAAATGGGCTGCCAAGCTATATTTCTCCAGACCCAGGGAACCCAGGTGACTGCCAGGGGGAGAGAAGAAGAGACCGTGGGGCACTGTTAGAGGCAAGACCCAGAGACAGTGGGTGACAGGACGGGGATGAGTGTGTCAGATGGGGGCTGGTCATATGAGAGAAAGAATAGTAAATTAAAAACCAAAAAAAGATAAAACTGAGCACAGACAGCACCTCTGAGCAGGTTTCATTTCTCCTGTGGTAAAAAATAATGCTCATTTTATAGCTGTGCAGAACTACCAAGAATGCTGGTCTCCATTCAAATTATGGACACAAACTGCTGGGCTGGTATGCCAGCAGTGACTGGGACAGCAAGGACAGGTGTTGGAATAAAATAAAACTGGGCACCAACACAGTACTGCTGAGTGAGCGCCAGTACCTGGCGAGGATCAGGACAACGAGCACACCATCTTCTGAAAATATTTAGATTTTAATTGGGGCAATATAAAAAGCACCACAAAATCCTCTGTGTACATTCCAGTCAAATGATTTCATGCACATTGAACACAAATTCTAGCCTATACACGCAAATGAGGAGGTTGAAAGTGGATTGACTACTTCATACATTTATTCCAAAACAGGTTTAAAGCAATGGGACACGTCCCCATCCACCCATGGACCTCACGTACAAGCAGCCATTGCACCCTCAAAAGTTTACCACACCATAGGGTTGTTGCCGGAGAGCGATCAGAGGCATCAGGTGACCCCCCCCCCAGCTATCCACAGGTAAAGGTTAACAGACTCCCAGCTCCCCGACTACACCTTTGCAAATGAGCACTCCGCTCCAAGGTCTTTCCAATGTATAGATAATTATATTTTTTCTGGAGGAGTTTGTTCCACTTTAAAACACTAGAGGAGAACATCTTGATTAAAATTTAATAAAAACAAGACTTTAAAATTCTAAATCACACTGACCAACTCAACTGACTTGTAATTCATCAATAGGGCCGCCACGAGGCGTCTCCTTCGGTACAAGAAACTCCTTGTGATATCTGATCGGACAGAACCATTCGCCTTTTCAGTCCTCCAGTCCACACCTCACATTGAGATCTTTTGTACAATAAGAGACACCCTATGGAAACACTTAACTTAATAAACTCCCCAAGCTGACTCACTCCAAATAGATTGGTACAAATTGGTCTTTATGCCAACCAACCGGCTACACTGGCATCAAAATGGCACTTTTCAGTGATTGGCCCAGACTATGAAAATCATATGCCCATCAACCATGCCACTAACATACTAAAATGCCTGCAGAATAGGCCTATCGGTCTTTCGCATCCGCTCGTTTCATCAGCCCCCACCCTGGGAGCTGACCTTGCTGCCCCCCTCACCCTCTCAAGCTTCTCCCTTCCCAGTCATAGATATTCTCTATGCACTGGACTTTGCTTCCAGAACCCTTCCCCTGTACCTGTCCCACCCCCCCTTCTTAAACCCCTCCACAGTCTCTGCCTCCACCAGCTCCCCGGGCAGCGCATTCCATGGCTCCACCACCCTCTCAGTGAAGTGGCACCTCCTCCTTTCTCCACTGAATCTCCTTCCAGCTTCCACCCATGCCCTCTAGTTGCCCCCCCTTCCTTCGGAGCACCTTGACTTCGCCTCCTCTATTCACCACCCCCTCATGTACCTGAAGACCTCTATCATGTCCCCCCAGTCTCTTCGCTCTTCCAATGTGTACATATTTAGCTCCACGAGCCTCTTCCCATAGGTCCTGTCCCCAAGCCCCAGATCATTTTATTTGCCCTCCTCTAGAATCTCTCCAGGATACCCTTCCTTATGTCAGAGACGTAGGCGTTGAACAGGAGGGGCCCCAAGGACCGATCCGAGGGACCCCACTAACGACCCTCCTTGGGGATGAAACTATCCCGCCAAACATCCGGCCCTGAAGCCAATTCCCTATCCATCTGATCATCTTGTTTCCCACCCCTACTTCCCCCAGCTTATCCAACAGGCCCATGTGGGGAACAGAGTCAAACGCCTTGCTGAAGTCAAGAAAGAGGACGTCCACCGGCCTACCCAGGTCCAAGGCACCTGTCACCCAATCACAGAACTCCACAAGGTTTGTCTGATTATTTCCCCAGGACGAATCCATGCCGTCTATAGTCCAGGTACCCCGACTTTTCCAGGTCCCCGCCAGCCTCTCCTTGACAATGTCCTCCATCACCTTGCCTACCACCGAGGTCAGGCTGATGGGCCTGTAATTCCCTGCCATCTCCCTTGATCCACCACTAGCCAAATAACTTTCTGCTAAGCATTTCTGTATTTAAAGAGAACAGGAAATAATTTCTAATTGGTAGACGTTTATGATGTTCTAGTTTACAAAAATATCCATAAACCTAAATGATCCATAGATAACTGTACCTGAATAAAAAGTGATATGAAAAACTATTTTGCATTGTTTTGTTTTTATGGGCAGCATTCTGTTGCAGTTCTCTTCACAGAACCAGTGATCTGGAGTTCTAACTATGTCACGGTTTGAGGAAAGAACTCTTAAGAATGGTTATGATAGTACAGTAGCTCAGGTTTAGCATTCTGTACTCAAACCATGACATAGTAAACACTCCAAATTACTGGTTCCGGGAAAAAGAACGGTTCAGAATGTTTATAAAAAAAATTGAAAACAGTTTTTCACATCAATGTTTGTTAAGGTACCATTAAATAAAGTTCATTTGGATGCAAGTTTATAATTTCTCCTATTAGGAACACTGCTAACTGCTGCCAGTTAGCACAGATTTCCCATCCCCTTTAACTGTAAGCAAATGTTCAAGGTGACAAACTACTCCTGCAGTTTCACAAAATGCAGATCAAAACTCTAGCTAGAGCCACATCTTCCCCTTGCCAAACTTTGCCAATTTCAGTTCCATGTACCATTTCCTATTGTTATCTGGACTGATTAAACAGTGCTACTGCCTACACCATAGGGATGGCACTGTAAAAAGTTAAATGGTGATACGGAGTACCATGTATTGCAAATACCGAGGTAACAGTCAACTCTGACGTCTCCTCAAACTATTGACAGAGCGCTGATGCAAAAGAGACAATATAAAGAATCACAAAATTTAGTTAGGCATGAAAACATATCAAACTGCCACAGTAGCAACACTGTCTTCCAATACCACAGCACAGTATAAAACCTTGATACTTGGACATCCATACTACACCTGAGACCAGCTCAAAGATTTTACTTGCAGATCACTGAAAACACAACAGCAGACACACTTGGGGAATTGCCCACCCTCAACAGGTAAGTCAATTAAACCCCAATACATGACCAGGTAACCCCCACATGTGCAAGAAAAGAATCCCAATAGAACAGGCAAACACCCAATATATGAGAAGGTACCCCCACTCCCCTATGTGACAGGCAAACACCCAATATATGAGTAGGTACCCCCATATGTGCAGGTACCCCAAAGCCTAACCCTCATATGTGTAGGTAAAACCTCCCAGCATGTGCTGTAATGCAAACCAACCCTGTATGGGAAAACTCTCCTTATAAACAGGCAACAACCCCAATATTTTCAGGTAAAACTTAGGTGCAGCTAACACCCCAATCTGTGCATGGAAACCTCCTCATGTGCAAGGAGCCCCTCCAGCCTCTCTGCAGGTAAAGCCCTTCCCCCCATAGACATCCTACAAGTTCATCGGGGCCGATCACGCCGAACTGCACCCGCTTGATGGTGCGCAGTGGGCATGCGCTGTCACCAGAGGGCGTCCCCATCCTGGCTCGTCACGTAGTCGGTTCGGACAGCGGCGAACCTTCGGTGCTCCGGTACACGGGGTTCACCGGCTCCGGGAAAAGAAAACCAAACACGGGAGCGACGAGAAGGAGGGAGGGGCGAGTCGCGTCGACAGCGGGACTGAAAAGCAGATTATGCGCCGCGCTCTCCAACTACCAATTCCTCTTAAACTTCTTTACTAGAGAGCGCTCACAGCGCTTCTGAGCGGCGGGCTGCTCGGTAGCGCCCTATATAGCCTTCCTTACACACACGGGGTCGCCCAAGGCCGAGAAAAGGGAGCTAGGCGGGCCGCACAACGACAAGGAGGAACCTGAGCTAGAGGCCCAACCCACTAATTAACATAAACGGGCGCGAGCCTTAGAGAGCTCCCTCCACAACAAGAGCCAATAGAAGCGCAGCGTGGATACATAGGCGGGTTACTAACTGCTGCGGCGTGCAACTCGATTGGTTTATGCTATACAGTGACGCTCGGTCCTGGAGGCCCCGGATATGAATATTACGGAACTAGTTCCGCAATACGCGGCGCCTCATGTATTATTAACGAAGTGATGGGGTTGCCACTTGAATATATTTAATTGAGCTCTGAATATTTATTACGCTGCATGGGTCTTGCGTAACCGAGAATACCCGAGCACCTCCGATCTTGGATAAGAGAAACACAAAAGCGATGCGCGCGGAGTTATTAGTGGAGCTGGAGTACTTCTGTCACTGAGCAGCTGGGGATGATGCTCGCGGCCTGGCTAGGCCCGGCCGGAACTATTGACTAGCGGGGCAGGAGCGATTGGCAACACCAGTGGTGTTCCGAACTCCGGAGCCGCGCAGTCAACCGCTACCTCGCTGCGCTTGTCCCGTCCGGATTCGGCGCTTCCTACGGAGATTTTCCGGAAGTCGTAAGGAATCCCCGGTCTAGAGTAGGAGTGCGGGCCGTGGGCCGGTCCAGCTCTTTTGGACAGGTCGGTAGGGGCTGTCTGGGTTAGTAACGACAGGTATGGTCTTTGGGCGATTGTGAACGTCCTCCGCAAACGCCGGGTCTCTGCTGGCTGAGAGTCGAAAAAAGTCCGTGGGAAAGTGATGGTGTAACACTGCACTTGCCGGATCTGTTTGTTACTCTAGCTCACTGAGCCATACTCTACCCGGCCATATTCTTCACTGGGGCTCCACGGTCCGGGCCTAGACATCCCGGTCCGACTTTATGTCTGTGCACCAGGCTTCACGTCCCGATCCCTGGCCCTATTTTCTATGCGAGCCCCTGGGCTCCCCGGCCCGATGTCTTACGCGAGCCCCTGGACTCCCCGGCCCGATCCTTTACGCGAGCCCCGGGGCACCCCGGTTCTTTACGTGGGCCGCTGCCCCCTTTCTATCGTTTGTTCTGACATGGTACGCAGGAGGAGCGGCAGGCCTAGTTTCCCGTTTTCCTCGGTTTGTGGGAATCTGGGGTGAGGAACAAGCTTCTCGGTATCCACCCTTGTAAGTTAAAGACGGGGTATTAACCAATCATGGTAACATCTGTAACACTGGTAAACATCCATCGAAGGACTTTCGTCTGTTATATTTTTTGTGCGGTATCATTTTATACATTAAATCCTGGGACATAGCACAATTTGAGCCAAATTCGGGGATCCGTGTGAGATGTAGCAGGCGTTTTTTCCCCCTCCCTGTGTCGGCCCGGGGGGGAAGGGGTCCTTTGTTCGTGGGCCCGGGGGCATCTTTTCTGTGATCCTGGCCCATGGAGGGCAACCTTTCCTGTTTCCGGTGTGCACAGGAAGTGTTGCATTCGGGGCGCTACCTGTGACCGTGGAGTCGGTGGTAGGCTTTATTATGCCTGTAGACGTGGGGAACGTGTCAGTACGAGTTCTGTTGGCATCCAAAAGCACTCAGTAATGTTGGGTTGGGGTACCGGTAGGGAATGGCAACATTTTTAGTAGTCTCTTTTCTCCCCAACCCCCCAGCATACAGGCTACACATAGCCTACTGCAAACAAGTCACAGTTTTCCATGGGTTCAAATGTGGAAGTTAAGATGCATGTATTGCTCCTGCATGTCCTTAATCTATGAGAAGCGAGTTTTTGGCTTGTAAACCTAGAAGACTGTGGTCAGAAGGTGGCCTTGTGGTCCATCCAGTCTGCCTTGTGAGGTACATGGCTTCTATGGGATCATGACCAAACTCTTGCCACTCATTGGTCCCTCAACAAACTCTTTGTGCCAATCCCACCCCACTGCTGTCTGTTGTTTTGAATCGATCACATCACTTCTTTCTCAAAGGGGAGGTTATGATTGAGACCTTTTAAGTACGTAAAGGGGTAAACAAGGCAGGCACTGAAGGGATACTCTGGCTGGGGGGGGGGCATGAGAAGGTGCAGCCTTGGGTTGGAGGGGGGAAGATTTATTTATTTGCTTTTGGTAACTGGGTGGGTGCACTAGGCATAAGAATGCCTATTTTCAGGCACGACCCGGGAGGATACAAGTGGTAATGTGAGTATACATGTGACGCAGCACATGAGATGTGTAACACAGTGAGGAGGAGGCTCACAATCAACTTTCGGGTTAGGAGAAACACTGTTCAGCATGATACAACCAATACAGTGTAGACAGTCAAAAGAAAAACAAGAAATGCAGAAAAAAAATGTGAGAAAAACAAGACATTTCAAAAGTATGTCCAATATACAATCTGTGCCATTGGCTTGGGGAGAGTAGAAATAGGGAGGAGAGTGGTGGGAAACGGGAAGAGGGTAAGGGATTTAAAGGATGGTTTTGTTAGAGGAGGAAGGGGAAGGTGTCAGAGGAGTAGTTGCTTAGGGGTGCAGGGAGAAGGATAGTCTACGGTGGATGAAAGCAAGTGCAGGGACTAGTAACACGTAGATGAGCAATACCGTCATAGCCATAGGACACTAGGTGATGGGCAGTGGGGCAGGGCCATTTTAAGTCGGCATAGAGCTGACAGTGGCGTGCTTGTATCGTGGAGATGCAGAGGCACAGCGGCAGATAGAATTGGGGGACACCGCCTATAATGAGGATGGAAATGAGACGCTTTTTCACGTCTAGGGTCATGGCAGAATGGAATGCTCTACCGGAGGAGGTGGTAGCCTGTGGGTAGTTTCAAAAGGGGGTGGGCAAGGTGAGGGGGGTAATTGGGGAAGGGCAGCTGCAAGGTGTGAGGGTGCTAGCTGAGCTGCACACTCTCGCAGACTTGACGGACCAAGTGGCCTGTTTCTGCTGGCAAATTTGTATGATCGGTGCTTCGGGTAGCTTGCACTGCTCTCTCTGAAATGGTGCTACTACCACCACCAGTTTCTTGACATTGTCCCTGGAAATTGCATTACCGCTGGTCATGAGCAGCCCTCTGGCGTCCACTTTGTTAATGCCCTGCATTTTTAGTAGTTACTATAAACATTCCTGGTGAGACGCCTTTTCACGCAGCTCTGTCACTGTTGAGTTCCCCACCTGCTAAACTGGGAGTCATGGCATTTTCTTTCTCCATCTGGGGAATAAAATACTTCTGCCCCACTTCATATTTTGAAAGTTTGGTCCCTATTTTTGGGAGTCGGGTACTTCTAAAAAATAATTAACTGAAGCACTGTTTGTTTTTATCATACACCCGTGCTACATGCTGTGTGGAAAGCCATCTATATGGCAGAGCTGGTGTGCCGAACTACAAATATAGACTTTGTCAGCAGAAGAGGGCCATTTGGCCTGTCTAGTTTGCTGAGATGCTCTTTCCTGTTTGATCTGTGCAGACCCTAACTGCTTACAGGTGACCCACCTCCCTGCCTGTTTCTAATACACCGCATGTCTATCGCATGCATGCTTTTTTTGTAAATGTACATTTTATACAGTTTTTATGCCAACATTATCTATCTGTGCACAAAATAAAAGCATTGTGGTCTTGAGTTTTCTTTACATTACTGCTGTCTTGAAAACATGGTTATTATTAAAATGTTCCCTCAGTCCCACAAGTTACAGCGCAGGGAAGTGGGGGACACCATGTTACACTGTTTCAGCTGGGTACTTCGCCATTCTCTTAGCCTGAGTATCTGTGCTGTATGACATGACTTATTTTGGCAGAGGAGAGGGCCGTAGGGGTCTGGAATCACCTGCACTCTCAGTGGAGTAGGGGGAACTGGGGCAGCAGAGGGTGAGTTGGTCGATCTGGGGGATGGTGTGATGTAGAAGTCTAATTCAGATTTGGGAAGCTAGAGTATTTTAGCCTCTGTCGGGGATACCGGAGGTTGTAGAGCTATGTACTGGAAGATGTGCCACCCAGTGGTACAGTCTCAAATTCAGGAGGGATACACTGCCCCTTGCTTTAAGGAGGAATAGTGTGTTCAGTTTGGCTCGAGAGCAGATGTCTGTTCCACTGCCTGAAAGTCAAAAGTGGGAAATTCTGGAACATGTATAAGGGCCCGGGGTAATGTTACCATAGGGATCGCCTCCATTCTCCTAGAGAAACTGAGAGGCATAGTGTTACTGTGCACAAGAGCTTGTGCTAGCTGAGTGGAAAATGGGGAGTAGTTTCTAAACATGGTGGCAGGGGTTCTCGACAAAGTGCCTAGATACATTATTTTCTGCAGATCCCAGTGGAAGGGGAACTGAGCTGTTGTCTGCCCTCTGGGTGTGAGAAGTAAAGGAAGGTCAGGACTTTGGTTTTAGAAACGTAGAATTTGACGGCAGATAAGGACCGCTTGGCCCACCCAGTCTGCCCATTTCCCTACCTAATGGATAAGCTGCAGATCCTAGTTAACCAGCAGCCTACTTCTTCCTACCCCCACTCCCTAGAATTGTCTTATGACTGTCCCGTGCATGCTTGAATTCCACCACTGTTTTTGACTCCACAACATCCTCCAGAAGGCCATTCCATGCATCCACAACCCTCTCTGGGGGGGAAAATACTTCCTTGAATGACCTCTGAGCCCCCAATCTTCAAATTGTGCCGCCTCGTTCTGGTAATAATCAGTTTATGCATTGGAGACCATCATAGGCTTCTAGGATCTGGAATACTGCTGGGAGAGGTCTGTCGAGGTCGTCCAAATATAGGAGCACGTTATCAGCATACTATACTATCAGTGCTATACGATGCCCATCTGCTGTTATGCCAGCTATGTTCGTGGCCTTGTGTAATGTAGAATGTCATTGATGTAAGAGAAACCTCTCTGGGTGGTGGCCTGAGACTTTCACACCTGTCTGGGGGCCTTGTAGACTCTTTGCAGGAGTTAGATTGGGGCCAGGAATCCTTGCTTACCCGTAACCACGTGGAAGAACGGCTGGGAGACCCGCTTCGGTTCCTTCTCAGTGTCAAGGCTGAGGGGTGTTGTTCCTGTATCTCTTGGATGATGTGCCCATCTGGTGGTGGTGGCAGCCCTTCAAGAGGGGGGGACCCTGTCCATTCAGTGGGTCATGATGGCCCTAAAGAGTTTATAGTTGGTATTGATAACTGGTATTGGGCAGTAAGTCACATAGTGGGGTGGGGGCTCCCTGTAGGGATAACACTGACATGCACCAAAAGAGCAAAAGTTGCATCCTGCCTGGAAATGACCCCTCTTTGGCAGTGGGTCCAAATTGATGCATCTATTCTAACAATATCTAAAGGAAGAAAATGTGAACTGTTCAAATTGAATGACATTGATTCTGTTTTGACCCAATAGGTTTCTCTTTAGACCCCAATTTTTTTTTCCACCAGTGGGTCCAGTAAACCTCCCAATGCTGTCACTGTTTCACTGGCTTCCATATCACGGAGATTATTGGAGCCCCAGGTCGGGGAGGGCTGGGACCATCGCCAATGTCTCATTCATTGTTTGGAGTAGTGGGGTTACTATTTGTTCCTTGGTGGCTTTATAGCATTCTGCCCCGTATATATCAGGGCCAGGGTCTTCCTGATCTTGGAGCCTCTGATAGCAGTGTCTGTCTCCTCGGCTGAGACAGGGCTCATGGGGTGTAGCCTTTGGGCTTCCTAGAGTTTGGGAAGGGATAGAGTGCTCAGGAATCGATGGATTCTGGAGTCTGCTGTTGCTCCAGGGTGTAGAGGGATTGGTAATATGTACTGAAGGCTTGTGTAATATCGTGGAGTTTGGTAGTCCGGGCACCTGAGATGGAGTGGTTTATAACTGTGATAGTCATTGCTGTTGTGGATTTGGTATGCTAGGAGGCATGAGGCTCTGGCTTCCACCTTGTAAAAACGCTGATGAAGGAATGTGAGTGAGAATGCAACCAGATTGGATTTTACCTGTTTGAGCTATGGGGCTATCGTAGTATCCTCTTGCTGGTGGGCCATCTGCAAAAAAAAAAAAAAAAAAAGTAGCGTATCCTCCAGCTGTTGTCATTCACACCTCAGTTTAGTCAGAGATGATGGTGTGTCCGTGGAAGACTCTTAAAGTGTATTCTGTCGTATGCAGCGTGAGACCTCTTCGGTGGCATTGTCTTGTAAGATCTCTATTTTTTGGGGGTCCTTGAATGCTTGGGTTCAGTTGCCAGCAAGTTCTGTGCATCGCTAGCCCAATATTCCAGCTGCTGATTACTGGGACATGGTCAAAATGCACTCTATCACTTGCTCTCCAGTCAACTAGTTTAGGTAGGATTTCCACTCGAGTGTAGCAGTGGTCGATTCTAGAGTAGGTGCCATCTGCTGATGAGTAGTTGGTGTAGTTCCTTGTGTGGGGGTACAAGAAGTGCTCGGTATCTGACCATCCCACCTCTACACCACTGGTTATCTTGGTGGGTTGGGGTTGGTGGAGTCCCAGCTGGTATTGGGGGCAATATTAAAGTCTTTAGCAAGGAGGAGTCCCTATGTCATTGTTAAGATTTTGTTCAGCAGTGTTTAGCTGTCTGGGGGTATTGGTCCCTGAGAGGGAGATACGGATTGTCAAGTGTGACATCAACACCACTGAGAGCCCTGCACCAAAATCAGGTGCCCGACCCAGTACTCGCATGTCTGGGAGTCCTAGAAGGGTGTTTAGGATAAGGATGGCCACACTCCCCCTTCTGTCACCTTGGGATCACCTCTGTATGAAGAGGGGAGTAGACAGAGGAAAGTCTGAATTTAGCAAGTTTCTCACGTTCTGAGGTGGAAAGGTGGGTGTCCTGCACGAAGATGAGCAACATGGTTTCACAAGTGGGAGGTCTTGCCAGAAGCACCTGATAGAGTTCTTCAACTGGGTTGCTAGGGTAGTGAATCGGGGAGGAGCACTAGACGTGGCCTACGTGGATTTCAGTAAGGTATTCGACACTGATCCACATAGAAGACTGGTGAACAACCTGGCCTGTGTGGGAGTGGGTCAAAAAGTTATAAACTAGGTAAGAAATTTGTTTAGCTACAGGAGTCCGAGGGTGGTGGTAAATGGTGTCCACTTTGAAGAAGGCAGTGTGGTGCCTCAGGGCTCGGTACTATGCCTGCTCCTCTTCAGTGTCTTTATTACCGACATCATAGAAGGGAAAGTATGCCTGTTCCCGGATGACACAAAAATCTGTAACAGAGTAGACACACGGGGGGGGGAATGGATGATTTGAAAAAGTTGCAAGAATGCTCAAGGGTTTGGCAGCTGGGTTACAATGCAAAAAAGTGTGAAATCGTGCACTTGGGGCACAGAAACCCAGGGGCTACATACTAGAGGGGAGGTACTGGCAACCACCAGGAAAAGGGCCTGGGGGTAATCACTTCTGATGACCTGAAGGTAGCCAGACAGTGGGGAAAGCTAACAGGATCCTTGGATGCACAGGGAGGGGTATCACTAGGAAGAAGTATTACCCCTGTACAGATCGCTGGTAAGACCCTAGCTCGAGTACTGTGTCCAATTCTGGAGGCCCCACTCCTGGAAGGACATTGATACGCTGGAGGCAGTACAAAAGAGGGCTACCAAAATGGTGCAGGGCCTGTATCAAAAGCCCTGCGAAGAGAGACTCCAGGAACTGAATATGTGCTCTCTGGAGGAGAGTGGGGATGTGATAGAAACATTCAAATACCTAACAGGTATTATTAAGGTACAGGAAGGTATAATTTTCCATAGGAAGAGAAGTTAAAGGACAAGGGGTTGCGCTGTGAAGGGAAGGGGGGCTGGGAGAAAATGTGAGGAAAAACTTCTTCATGGAGCGAGTAGTGGATGCCTGGAACAGCCTTTCAGAAGAAGTGGTGGGTGCCAAAATGGTGACAGGATTCGGGCATGCGTGGGGTAGATACAAGGGGACCTTGAGAGTAAGGCAAGGGGAGGAGAGGACCGACGACCGAGTAGGGTCTCTGGTGGCAGTACTTCTATGTTATGTTTCCTAATCTCCCCTTATGCCTATCCTGTGCATTCTTGAATCAGTTAGTTTTTTGCCCCCACCACCTCCGCTGGGAGGCTGTTCCATGCATCCACCATTCTTTCTGTGAAGAAGCACCTACTCTTGTTTCCCCAAGTCTGCCCCCCCCCAACTTCATAGCATAACCCCTTGTTCTTGAGCATCTGCTTCTGTCGTGCCTTATTTATACTTGTGAGGTATTTGAAAGTCTCTGTCATGTCCCTCCTTTCCTCCATGGTGTACATGTTGAGGTCCTTTAGTATCTCCTCATAGGGCTTTTGGTGCAGACCTTGCACCAAATTAGTTGCCCTCCTCTACTCTACGTCCTTCTGGAGATGTGGCCTCCAGAACTGGACACAGTACTCTAGATGAGGTCTCCCCAATGATTCATTTACATTTAAATCCTGATGAAATAAAAAGGGTGCATAGAGGCAGTCATTTATGCCTTTGAAGTACACACGGAAATAGAAGAAAAGGCTGAAGGGACTTGCCCTTTAAGTAACTTTATTTATATTTAACTCCTGATGGAATTAGAATGTTGCAGTAGAAGTGCAATCATTGCTCATGCTTACGAACAGAATAAAAGTCTGAGGCACTATGAAGTGCCTTATCTCATGCTACACCAGTAATCTGAGTTCATGTACTGGGTTTTTTGGGGGGCAGTATATGATTGAGCATCCACCAGGCAGCAGTCCTCTTCCAGCTTGGGAAGGTGAGGCTGCACTGAGTAGAGGCTTGCTGGTAGCATCGAGCAGATTGGCTGGCACTAAGCCGGTGGGTGGGTGGGTGGAGCAGAGCCACCTGTTCTGGTGCTTGCTGAGGCCCCAGGAGTTCAGAGGAGAAAAACTGGGCAAATCATGTGTGCCCCAATTGTTGTATGTAAGCCCTTGGACTCTCTGGTCCCGCACTGTGTGGACCACTGTGATGGCGGGAAGAGCGTCGAATGGGTCTGGGAAGTCCTGAGACCAGGGCCTGAAGATGGGGGTTGCAAAAAGTTATGAAAGAAAAGGCTAAAGGGGGCCTCTTTTAATTTTTGATTTTTACCTGATCTACTGCAGATGTTCTGATATGTGTAGTTGTTTTTATGTAGTTTATGGTCATGTACTAGCGCTATGGTTTTGGAATAGCACTATTTTGGAAATAAAAAATAATTAACATCTGATCAGGTACTGTTACAGAACTCTTACACTGTCAAGCGTGCTTCACCACTGCTCCGAATCAGATGCAATCATGCCAACCATGCACACATAGTAACGCGCTCTGGGAAAGAAAAATTTTGCAAGCAAACAGCAAAGACTGAACAGGAAAAGTGAATGGAAATGCACGTGAAAAATAAATGGAATCTTTTTTTATTTACTGCTTCGTTGGAGTATTTGGGTCTCTTATGAGGTAAAATGTGGGTTGACACTCTTGAAAAATAGTACAGAAAAACAAAGTCTTGGACTAAAAGTGCATAACTCTTTTTGTTATGCGCCATAATTCTTTTTTCCAAGGTTTCGAGACCATTGAGATCTCTGCAGGGATTTTGGCTGTAATATTAATATAATGAACATAAAATTATAAAACATTCATCATTGATGTATTTGAAATAAAAATTGTGTTCTGGAGCGGAAAAATTTCCACATTACCTTGTTGCTCCAAATGATTTTATTTATTCAATTTTGGTAACCGGGTAAGCCCATTGAACCCGGAAGGTCCCTTTTTCAGAGGTGGCCTGTTGTTAGTTCCACATAGTAAAAACATTTTAAGTAAGCAGTACAGATTGCATATACAGTACATGAGGGCAATGGTTACAGTCGACAGTTAATTTACTTGTAATTCTTATTTTTTTATATTTCCAAGTATTTAAAACACGTTTTGTCACTTCACGTGCTTTTTACCCAAAAACTTTCTGAATGCACAGCCACAATATATTCTGCTTCCTTAACGTAACTAGAGATCAGTAAGGCATACGCCATTCCATTTTCACTAAATATAACTTAATTTGCTTGCAGTCTGTGCTTGGCAACCCAGACCATTTTTTTCACCAATTAGAAATGATGGGATTCACATGGTAACGCCACTTGTGCTTGTCAGTCTGTATTAATGCAGCGTCAAACAAGTCAGTGCTCATTTCAGATTGTTACCTTACGAACAAGCCAGCAGAAGAAGGCCATTTGGTCCATCAAGTCTGCTTGTATTGCAGGGTCCACAGCGTGAGCTAATGTCCCTGCCTCCCTCCCAACTCCTCCCATCTCTAATTATTTTAATTACCTTAACTATTTCCAACAAACACTGAACTCTTGTATTTTATTATGGTCAGAGTCATTTCCAGATAAGTTCTTCTGCTGTGTCAAGCAAAACATTTTGCACAATGATTTGAAAACGTTTTAAACTATGACGTTGTTTGTAATGTGAGATGCCAAGCCTCACTCACTTGCTTTGCTTGCCTTGTTTGTCTAGTGTTTAAAGTGATTTTGCTACCTACCATGAGCTGACAGGCATACAAATGTAAACTTAAAACTTCTTTCTTTTGTGGAAGGGATCGTAACTGGCGCCGAAGCCTCGGCCAGCCAATCCCTTCCAGCTTCCTCATGCTCCGCCCCAAATCTGCCCTGTGCTCTCTAAAATTGTGACATGTGGCCAGGGAGAGTGTGGGGGCGAGCCCCATACAAGTCTATAGGGACTATTTTTAAATCCAGTTTTTAGCCATTTTTAACAGTCTTTTTTTGAGGGGGGGGACTAAACCAGTCACTTAACTAGTAGGGGTCCCTACTAGTTAGCGACTGCTTTCATTCCCCAAGACTGGTAAAATGACTAAACTCTAGCTTTAAAATAGCTCCTAGAGTTGCATGGGGCTCACCCCTGCACTTTCCCTGGCCACACGCTACAATTTCAAGCGAGGGCAGAATGGGGCACCTAAAGCTGGAAGGGATCGGCTGGCCGAGGCCTGGCACATCCTACAAAGAAAGACATTTTACTTTTTGTGCCTGTCGGCTCAGGACAATGTAAGGTATTGGGCTATGAAGCCCAATACCATACATCGGAAACCTCCTTTAAACTTCTTGTTGCAAATTTTTTTTTTTTTTAAACTGTGCCACAGACAGAAAACATGGAGCATTTTAAAACCTTTTTCAGTTAAGTTTGCTACATGTATGTTTGCTCTGGAGTGCATTACCTGTTTAAGAA
Organism: Neoceratodus forsteri; assembly: GCA_016271365.2. Taxonomy (NCBI): domain Eukaryota; kingdom Metazoa; phylum Chordata; order Ceratodontiformes; family Ceratodontidae; genus Neoceratodus; species Neoceratodus forsteri. Next base: position 204,357,790 of record JADMNL010000029.1, on the reverse strand, counting down.
ATGCTTCTCTGGCGTCCTCCCAACAACTGTACTGTGAAGCAGTTTAAATTTCCTTCTCCTTGAAGCAGTGCACTCTGGGGAGTGAAGTCATCAGTGGTGCGCTTCCCCTGCCCAGTCCAAAATAGGAGCATCACTTACATTCTAGAGTGACAGAAGTGTTTTGCTTCATTGGTCTTCCACTAAGAACACATGTAAAGCTACCTGTCCTGGGGCCAAATATCAACTCTGACAACCACATTGCTACGACAGAACAGGGAGTGATGGTGTTGGTGTGAGATACTGGCTCATATGCCCTACCAAGGTCAAGCGGTGGGAAATGGGGCCCCAGGTATGATTAGTATAGTTTCATCCCTGTTCAACCTATTTCGGGGGGGGGTTAGTATCTTGAGAGTTTGATATTGCATCTGTTAAATTAGGTTATTTTCCAGAGGTTGTGAATCTGTGGTGTGACTTTCATATTGCATCTGCTACAGTGGGTTAGTGCCCTGAGTTTGTAGGAAGAGACAAACAAAATGTAGAGATAGTGGGTTATGGTAAAAGGGTAAGGTCGCACAGTAGGGGAGTAGTTATGCTGGGAATGGTACAGTGTAGCAGCTGTGGGGCGGCAGTCTTCAGGAAGACTTTCTGGAGACCACTACGGCGGAAGTGGATCTGGATTTGGTCGCCATTATAGAGACGTGGTGCAGTGAAACCAAGACTGGGCTATGGCCATACCAGATTATGTTCTGTTCAGAAGGGACAGGGTAGGTAAAAAAAGGAGTAGCAGCTCATATAAGGAACATAAAGGCCGTAGAAATGCAGAGGCACTGTGGGTCACCTTGGAGAAAAGGAGAGGCCGGTATTCACGCAGGAGTGATCTGCAGCCCTCCAGCATGGGGAAGAAGTGGATTGGAAAATCTGGACGCAATCCATAGGATGTCTTGCAAGGGAGAGGTAATACTAGTAGGGGACTTTAATCTAACAGATGTGGATTGGAGCCTCCCAGCTGCAGCAACAGCCAGAAATAAGGACATCCTGGATTTGTTGCTGGGGGCGTTCCTAAGGCAACGTGTAATGAAACCCACTTGTGAGGGGGCATTGCTGGACCTGGTACTGACAAGCGGGGACAGTATTGCTGATGTCACAGTGGAGGTCACCTGGGGGCCGGTGACCATCATACGGTGTGGTATAAGAACTTGGTTAGAATTGAACTGTACAGGGACGAGGGCCATAGACTTCAGGAGGGCCGATTTTAAGAAAATGTGAGAATGCCTCGGGAGATGCCCTGGCAGGGACGGGAGTCTAGGACCAGTGGGCAAAAATAAGGGCATTGAAAAAGCTACAAATCTGTCAGGCAAGTTATCCCTAAAGGCACGAGAAAAAATAAACCACTGTGGTTCTCTAGGCAAGTAGCGGAGGACATAAGAGCAAAGAAACTGGCTTTTAGAAAGTAGTAACAGAGGAGGGGATAGGGAGATGTATCAAGAGAAATGGGAGGCAGGGAATGCATTTAGGGGCACAAAAGTGCAGACAGAGACTATTGCCAGATCAGTGAAAAAAGGGGATGGCATTTGTTTTTTGGGGGGCTCATGAAGAAAAAAGAAGGACCAAGGGAGGGATAGTAAGGTTGAAAGGGGAGGGAGGGGGTATGTTGAAGAGGACCACCAAAAAGCAGACCTATTGATCAAATACTGTTCAGTATTTACAGAGGAGAGAATAGGTAGTGGGCCAGTGATAAAAGGGGAGGGCATTTAAGGAAGGGGGGTGACACTGGCCCTTTTACAGTTGAAAGGGTCCTAAGGGAATTGTCATGGTTAAAAGTAGACAAGGCAATTGGACCAGAGGGGGTGTACCCCAGGTTCCTGAGGAAGCTCAAGGAGGAGTTGGCTACACCTCTGACAGCCCTGTTCATCCTATCACTAGAAATGGGATGGGTCCTGGGAGACTGGAGAGGGGGTTGATGTAGTCCCACTCCACAAAAAATGAAAACTGAGGAGGCTGGAAATTATAGGCCTGTCAGCCTGACTTAAGTGGTGGGCAAAGTAGTGGAATCACTACTGAAGGAAAGGATTGGGGAATACTTTGTTTGCACTGTTCTTCAGGCAGCATGGGTTCATTTTGGGGGTCTTTCCAGACAAACCTCAGGTTCTTTGGGTAACCTAGGAAGTGGATCAGGGATTAGTGGGTCCTAAAATAGTACGATGGGTAGAGAGCTGGCTGGACAACAGGAGGCAGAGGGTGGTGGTAAATGGTGTCCACTCTGGAGAGGAAAAAGTGATCAGTGGGATGCTACAAGGGTCAGTGCTAGGCCCAGTCCTCTTCAATGTCTTTGAGTGACATTGCAGGACTAGAAGGGAACGTATTCCTGATCGCTGGTGACACAAAAACTTGCAACAAGTAGGCGGGGGATCTAAAAAAACTGGATGAATGGTCACGGGTTAGGCAGCTGGACTTCAGTGCAAAAAAGTGTAAAATCGTGCACTTGAGACACAAACCTAGGGCAATATATCAACTGGGAGTAGAAGTACTAGCAGTCTCAAAACGGGAACGGGATCTGAAGGTAATAATTTCTGATGACCTGAAGGTAGCTAAACAGTGTGACACGGCAGTAGGAAGGGCTAGCGGGGTGCTCAGATGCATAGGCAGGAGTATTACCAGCAGAAAGGGGGAGATTATAGTACCCCTGTATAGATCATTAGTGAGACCCCCACCCTAAGTACTGTGTCCAGTTCTGGAGGCCCCACCTCTGAAAGGAGATAGGGTAGAGGTGGTACAAAGGAGGGCAACCAAAATGGTGCAGGGCCTGCATCAGAAGCCCTATGAAGGGAGGCTTAAGGAATTAAATATGTATGCCCTAGAAGAAAGGGGGGATATGATAGAAACATTCAGATACCTCACGGGTATAAACAAGGTGTAGGAAAGGAACATTTTCCAGAGAAAGATAAAGGGTCTCACTATTGGGGGGGCTGAGGGGAAATGTGAGGAAGTACTTCACGGAAAGGGTGGTAGATTCTTGGAACAGCCTCCCAGTGGAGGTGGTGGCTAAAATGGTTCCAGGATTCAAGTAAGCATGGGCTAGACACAAGGGGATCTTGGGGGGGGGGTGTGCGTGCAAACCGGAGACCGAGTAGGGTCTGCGGTGGCACTGTAGGTAAGGAAAATAAGGCAAACTAGGTGGGCCAAGAGGTCCTGCCGACGACAACTGTGATGGTGTGAGGGCTGGACGCTTGCCTGATAAGAGGGTTGAGAATGGGTGAGGCTAGGATGTAGCATAAAAATAAAGTATGCTAAGGAAGCTCTAGCCACAGAGCTACACTGCCTCCCTTATACAATCTTGGGTCTCTGGTTTTACAGTTCTACACTCTAACCACTAGGCTACACTGCCTCCTTTATACAAACATGGATCTGATTCACAGCTCCCTCCTCCAAACACTTTGCTACGCTACCTTCACACAAACCTGGGTCTCTGGGTTTGCTGCTCTGCACGCTAACCACTAGGCTACACTACCTCCCTCATACAAACCTGGGTCTGTGGGTTCACAGTTGTGTTCTAACCATTAGGCTACACTGCCTCCCTCATACAAACCTGTGTTTCCAGGTCCACAGCTCTGACCACTGGGCTACACTGCCTCTGTCATACAAACCCGGGTCTCTGGATTCACAGTTTTGTAATCTAACCACTAGACTACACTGCCTCCCTCATATGTACCTCGGTCTTCATGTTCCTAGCGCTGTGCTCTAACCACTAGATTATACTGCTTTCCTCATACAAACCTGGGTCTCTGGGTTCACAGCTCTGTGCTCTAACCACTAGGCTACACTGCCTCCCTCATACAAACCTGGGTCTCTAGGTTCACAGCTCTGCACTCTAACCACTAGGCTACACTGCCTTCCTCATACAAACCTGGGTCGCTGGGTTCACAACTCTGTTCTCTAACCACTAGGACATACTGCTTCCCAAGACAGTAAGGACAAGCTGATCTCTTGAGTTGTAATGTCTTCTAGGAATCAAAGTTATTGGTGTATAGCAAAAAGGAAAAAAGTACTCGAGTGTAACAAGAAATGTTAGCGTTGTACACTCTCCAGATGCTGTCCCTTTCCCATCAGAATGGTCCTACATCTTGTATTGAAGAACGTGTACTACAAAAATGTGGTCTAACCATAAAATTGGAAGTTCTGTTATCCTGACCAACAATGAAAGTTCAACCTCCAAATAAAATGTGAAAACTGGACGTATCATTGGGTTACGGCAGAAATAACAGCTGGTACAGTAGTGGTGCCCCTATTGAAATGAGAGTAGAATGGCTTTCTAAGAGAAGGAAACTGCTGCCCTGCTCTAGAAGCTGCAAACGTCCGGCACGAGAACAGAGGAGATAATACTAGCTGTTACTACTGCCATGCCTTCGAACAGACTAGAGTGCAGAGCACCGTAGTGCCGTGACCTCCTGCAAGGCATGCTGGGATGGGCTTCCCTCGGGCTTCCGGTCTGTTGCCACGAGCAGCAAGATCGCTTGTCTGCCTAGATGAGCGCCACCTACCTTGGGGAAGGGAGGGGGTCCTTTGTCAGCTGACTGCACCTCTGCCTTCTGTTTATCCAGTATTCCGAGAAGCCACGTACCTAGTAAAAACAGTTCTTGTATTCATACTGAAAAAATATTTCTGCACTTTGCGTGCTCACTTTAGTATGAAAATATAGTGAACAAGTGAAGAAGCTTGTGATGTTTACACTTCCAGAAATGAAACTAAGCTGAACACTAGGAAGTGTGTGTACAGTACATGTTTGAACTTGGAAACTCGTTCTGCCGATCCAAGTTGGAATCCTAATATCAGGCGGCAACACTATCGAAAAAAAAATTGCCTTATCCAAATATTTAGGAAGGTGACGATGTATTACGTAACATACAATAGGCGCATTGATCCCATTTTAAATCAGAGGGCCCAGGCTCAACCTTTACAGGACACTGCCTCAGTGCTGATGCGAGGAAGCAGGTGGTCTCCCACCGCCTGCTCCCTTCCGTTGGCTACGGAGGTATCATATGTTGCTGTGCAAGTGAAACCATTCTGCTGCCTCTCGATCGTTTGTGCAACAAATTGTGCAGGTTCATGACCATCCTCATCCTCTCCTGTGAATGAGTACCCATCGTTGCTGTATGACCAGCTTATTTGTCCAAGCCCCTGAAGCAGGCATGAATTTAGGCTTGTTTACGTGGCATTTGCACCTCACCAGCCCGAGCATGCAGGTTGCTGCGGTGCAAATGCAACTGTGTGGACACTTGCCCGATTGTTGGTTATCTTGAGTCACTGCAGAGTAGGGGACGTATTCCAGAGTAAGCGGTGTAGGCAACCAGGTGGACAGGCTGCACCGTTTACACCAACGCACAAGATGCGCTCCCCGCATTCTCAAATGCCTTCCCAGGATCCCATAGCTCACAACAAGGAAGTGTGATCCATTGGTGCATTTCCAAATGAACGTGTTTGTGGTCCATGTATTTTTTTTAATATATATTTATTTTCCTCTTCTCTCTAATTTGGCCCTGGTTCCGTCCACATCCCCTGGTTCCCATTTGTATCACCCACGACACTACCACTGCCCAGTTCCCATTTGTATTGTCCTGCCACTGCCCCATTCTTGTTTGTAATGCCCTGCCACTGCCCTGTTCCTATTTCCCTGCCACTGCCCTGTTCCTGTTTGTTTTGCCCTGCCACTGTCTGGTTCCCATTTGTATTGCCAAGTTGCCACGGCCCAGTTCCCCTTTGTATTGCCCTGCCACGGCCCAGTTCCGGTTTGTATTGCCAACCCCCCTGCCACTGTTCGGTTCCTATTTGTATTGCCCTGCCACTGCCCTGTTCCTGTTTGCATTGTCCTGCCACTGGCCGGATCCTGTTTGTATCGCCCTGTTACTGCCCAGTTCCCATTTGAATTGCCTACCTCCCTGCCACTGCCCGATTCCCATTTGTATTGTCCTGCCACTGCTCTATTCCTGTTTCTATTGCACACCCTCTGCCACTACCCGGTTCCCCACTGAATTGCCCTGCCATGGTCCAGTTCCCATTTGTATTGCCCAACCCCCACCACTGTCCGGTTCCCATTTGTATTGCCCTGCCGTGGCCCAACCCACTGCCATTGTCTAGTTCCTCTTTGTATTGTCCTGCCACTGTCCTGTTCCCATTTGTATTACCCACCTCCTGCCACTGCCTGATTCCTGTTTGTAGTGCCATGTCACTGCCCTATTCCCATTTGTATTGTCCTGCTACTGTTCTGTTTCCTTTTGTATTGTCATGCCTCTGCCCCGTTCCTCTTTGTGTTGCCCTGCCAACGTCCCGTTCCAATGAGTATTGCCTTGCTACTGCCCCGTTCCTGTTTGTATTACCCTGCCACTGCCCTGTTCCTGTTTGTATTGCCCTGCCACTGTCTGGTTCCCATTTGTATTGCCAAGTTGCCACGGCCCAGTTCCCCTTTGTATTGCCCTGCCACGGCCCAGTTCCAGTTTGTATTGCCAACCTCCCTGCCACTGTTCGGTTCCTGTTTGTATTGCCCTGTTCCCATTTGTATTACCTGGCACTGCCCAGTTCCCGTTTGTAGTGCCCTGCCACTGTCTGGTTCCTATTTGTAGTGCCCCTGCCACTGCCCTGTTCCCATTTGTATTTCCCAGCCACTGTCTGGTTCCTGTTTGTATTGTCCTGCCGCTGTTGCGTTCCTGTTTTTATTGCTCTGCCACTGCCTGTTTCCCATTTGTATTCTCCTGCTACTTCCCTGTTCCCATTTGTATTACCCACCAGTTGCCACTGCCCCATTCCCGTTTCTCACCACCTGCCACTGCCCCATTCCCATTTCCTGCCACTGCCCAGTTCCCATTTGTATTGCCTGCCAACTGCCAGATTTCCCTTTGTATTGTCCTGCCACTGCTCTGTTTTTATTGCCCACACCTGCCACTGCCGCATTCCTGTTTGTATTGTTCAGACACTGCCCAGTTCCCATTTGTGTTACCCTGCCACTGCTGCATTCCTGTTTCCTGCCACTGCTTGGATCCCATTTGTATTGTCCTACTACTGCCCTGTTCCCATTTTCTGCCACTGCCCAGTTCGTGTTTATTGTCCGTCCACTGCCCGGTTCCTGTTTATATTGCCTGCCACTGTCCAGTTGTCATTTGTATTGCCCTGCCTAATTTTAATTTGTATTGCCCGGACACTGCCTGGTTTCTGTTCCTATTGTCCTGCCACTGCCCCGGTCCCGTTTTTATTACCCACCACCTGCCTCATTCCCATTTGTATTGCTTGGTCACTGCACAGTTCCCATTTGTATTACCCTGCCATTGCCTGGTTCCTGTTTGTATTGTGTTGTCCTGCCACTGCTCAGTTCCCGTTAGTATTGCCCAGCTACTGCTTGAATCCCATTTGTATTGTCCTACTACTGCCCAATTGCTATTTATGTTGCCCTGCCACTGCCCAGTTCTCTTTTGTATTGCCCTGCCACTGCCTGATTTCCCCTTTGTATTGTCCTGCCACTGCCCCGTTCCCTTTTGTATTGTCGTGCCATTGCCTGATTTCCCCTTTGTATTGTCCTGCCACTGCCCCGTTCCCATTTTTATTACCCACCACCTGCTTTTGCCTCATTCCCGTTTGTACAACCCTGCTATTGCCCGGTTCCTGTTTGTATTGCCCTGCCTTTGCCTTATTCTAATTGGTATTTATTTAGTTTTTGTTGACCGGGTAAGTGCACTAGACAAATCCTGCCTATTTTCAGTCACGACCCGGGGGAGGGGGATAGATGAATGCCAACTGACCTTGAACCAGATTAAATTGGTGGTATTTTTAGTGAATGAGAGGAATTTGGCCAGGACACTGGGGATATTCCACTACTCTTTTCAATAAGTGCCATGGGATCTTTAACATCCACCTGAACTACCACCGATCCAGGCAGATGGGACCTCAGTTTAACATCTCATCTGAAAGATGGCATCTAAGAAGTGCAGCAACCCTCTCATGCTACACTACAGTGTCAGTACTGGGATATTAACCCAAGTGCCAGGTGTGGGAACTGAACCCACAGCCCTCTGGTCTCATGGCTTCAGAGGCGAGTGTGCTACCTACTGAGCCATTGACATTGCCATTGTATTGGCCTGCCACTGCCTGGTTCTCCTTTGTATTGTCCTTCCGCTGCCCCGTTGCCGTTAGTATTGCCCTGCCACTGCCCTTTTCTGGTTTGTAGTACCCTGCCACTGCCCAGGTCCCATTTTTATTGCCCAGCAACTGCCCTGTTCTCATTTGTATTGTCCTGCCATTGCCCCGTTCCCATTTTTATTACCCACCGCCTGCCACTACCTCATTCTAGCTTGTATTGCCTGGCCACTGCCCAGTTCCCGTTTGTATTATCCTGCCACTGCCCAGTTCCTGTTTGTATTGTCCTGCCACTTCCCATTCCCATTTTTATTATCTGCCACTGTCTGGTTCCCATCTGTATTGCTCTGCCACAGCCCAGTTCCCGTTTGTATTATCCGACCACTACCGATTTCCCATTTGTGTTATCCTGCCATTGATAGGTTCCCATTTGTATTGTCCTGCCACTGCCTGGTTCCCATTTGTATTGTGCCCCCGCTGCTGTCTAGTTCTTATTTATATTGCGCCCGCTGCTGTCTAGTTCCCATTTGTATTGCCCTGCCATGGCCCAGTTCCTGTTGTATTGTCCTGCCACTTCCCATTCCCATTTTTATTACCTGCCACGGTCCGGTTTCCATCTGTATTGCCCTGCCACAGCCCGGTTCCTGTTTGTATTATCCAGCCACTGCCCATTTCCCATTTGTGTTATCCTGCCACTGATAGGTTCCCATTTGTATTGTCCTGCCACTGCCTGGTTCCCATTTGTATTGCGCTCCCCGCTGCTGTCTAGTTCCCATTTGTATTGCCCTGCCATGGCCCAGTTCCCGTTTGTATTGCCACCCACCTGCCACTGTCCCAGTTGCATCACCCAACACCCTGCCATCACTAGTCATATGTCAGCAGGCAGCTAACTGCGCCAGACTCATGGCCCCTCTCCAGCATGTCTTGCATCAGCGCTGAGAGCAGCCGTGTGAACACGGGACAAGATGGGGTTGGTAAGTCCGAGCATTTGTGGAGCAGACCACAAGCCACTGCAGAGCAGCCATGTAAAAAGGCCTTTCCATAGCTTTCTTTGTTGTACCCTTGTGCACACCGAAAAGCCCCAGAATATCTCCCCGCCCACCTCACACAGTTGAGCAATGTCCGCTCACTCTGTTCAACAGTCACAGTTACTTTGTCAGTTCCCAGGATGATGTGTGAATTTAGTAGAAAGGCCTTTGGGTTTGGAGCACCAGACACCTGGAACAAAACCCCTCTCCTGCTGAGGAATGCTTCTAGCTTGCAAATATTCATAGCCAATCTTTCCAGCCACCTTAGAACTCCCTGTATTTGTTTTGGTGCAATAGCCCCCTCTTCCTGACCGTGATTATATTACATAAGAATGCACATGATTTTTATATGCTGCAACCCCACTTTGTTAGCGTGATTCGATTACTGTTTGGATGTCCTTACCTTACAAGTTGTTTGTTTTTAAGCTTGTATGTAACTATTCCCGCAGGACTATGTCGGCATGTGCTGACTGTCCTGGGACCATCATTAAAATGAGATGCTGGATCTCATGGGGTTATCCTGGTTAGAGTAATCTCAGATGAATGGCATGCACGTGCAAATTGTCACTGTAGTTCCTCCTGTCTGACTGAGCCTATTAACTTTCAGTCACACGGACAGTGAGGAGTTGTCGTGCTGTGCTAGGCAGTTTGAAGACCTGAACCAGTTTTTTAGTGTGTTAAATGTGCACAACAACAGTATTCTCGGGGGGATAAAATGGGTTGTGGTAGAGCAGGTGGGTTTGTTTTTCAAATTTAAAAGCCAGAATATTTATGCGGGGGGAGGCATGCTTGTCACCAAAACCACGTACTATATATAGCTGCTACACTATATATGTAGTAGTACTTATGGACTGAAATATTAGAGTCAAGGAAACCAAAGGGGTTGGAAGTCATTAAAGCAGAAGGGACTGGGGATAACACCTAAAACTTCTTATAGTACATGAATGGAAAGAGGAAGGTGAAGGAGAGTATTGGGCATCTGAAAACGGGAAGGGGTTGAGGAACCTTGGAGTTGCAGATGATTGTTGAGCTGCTGAAGGAACACTTCTCTTTATGGTGTTCAGCTAAGGGTCACCAGGGATCGAGACGAGAGTGTCAGTGGGACAGCCCAAGGCATGAAGAATATTATAAATCTAATTAAATATTCATGACCCTAATGAGGCTCCTGGTTGGCTACTGGGTGAGTCATTAACGTCTTGGAAATGACTGATCCAGCAGACACGGTGCGGCACACAAAATCGTGCTACTTTGCTCAAAACGAAACAGTAAAAACAAAATGTATTATTGCGATTGTTAGACATAATTGCAATAACAACCTTAAAGCTGGTTCATTTCTTGAATTAATGACCAGCTGGAGGGAGGTGGCCCGATGGTGTGCCTCATGACATCCATCCTCGCAACTAGTCATTAATCCTTCAGAAAGGACTGGCTTCTCAGCCATCATTTGTTAAATCATGTTGCAGCCTGTGGACCTCACACTCACCCTGCTAGCTGACCACTGTTTAAAGCTGAAGTCGTGGGTGATCTTTGCGCCAGCATCACTGTGGAGCTATGGGAACAGCTGGCAGTACCCTTTCACAAGTCTGTACAGGTATGCTGCGGGACTGGAAAATTACAAATGTCCCTATCGTCAGGAAGGAAGCACAGTTGAACCCTAGCAACTACAGACTGGTCAGCCTCTAATCAGTGGTGGACACTTCTGGAACCATTAACAAGGACTGAAGATGGCTTTATTGAGACCAAGGTTCTCGCAACCTTTTGGCATGGTTTTATAATGGTTAGATTGTGCCAGGCCAAACTGACTACCTCCTTAGAGTGGATGGACAGGGGCAGGAACGTAGACCTAGGCTATTTTGCCTTCAGTAAGGCATTTGACACTGTGGCACCTGAAAAGCTTATGTTTAAAGTACACCAGTGTGTTATACATTAGACATGCATAAGGTTAATTGCAAACTGGCTTGGGGCACAGGAAGCAGAGGGTGGTCAGGCATTATTCCGAGTGAAGAGGGCTACTCTGCAGGATCTCAGGGATTGATTCTGTATCAGTGATCTGGAAGTGGTTGTCTCCAGCAGGCTAGTGTGATGTACTCTTTTGAGGATGGAGACACCATCCTGCACAGTTGCATATCTGATCAGACTCCCGGTTTCTTAGATTTATTATAGCGAAATGGAAGGTGGCCCGCACTGCGTGGCGCTCCGCTTGCTGTAAAAAGATTGGATGGACATAATAGGCAAACTCATCCTCACTGCTAGTGCCAAATCGTGCCAGTAGTATCCCTATGACCCTGCTGTTTTATGAATCACCCATGGTGGGTGCCCATTCATGCCACTGGTATCCCTCCCCCCCCGACCCTGCTGTTTTATGAATTACCCATGGTGGGTGCCCAGTCATGCCACTGGTATCCCGCCAAACTCTGCTGTTTTATGAATTACACATGGTGGGTGCCCCGTCATGCCACTGGTATCCCTCCCCCCGACCCTGCTGTTTTATGAATTACCCATGGTGGGTGCCCAGTCATGCCACTGGTATCCGCCAAAACTCTGCTGTTTATGAATTACACATGGTGGGTGCCCAATCATGCCACTAGTATCCCTCCCCACCCCGACCCAGCAGTTTTGAATTACCCATGGTGGGTCCCCAATCCTCCTGCTATTTTCTGACCCTGATGTTTTATGGATTGCCCAATCATGCCACTGGTATTCCCCTGACCCTGCAGTTTTATGAATTGCCCATGGTGGATGCCCAATCATGGCACTGATATCCCCCGACCCTGCTGTTTTATGAATTACCCATGGTGGATGCCCAAGCATGCCACTGTTATCTCCCCCCGACCCAACAGTTTTATGAATTACCCATGGTGAGTGCCCAATCATGCTGTTGGAATCCCCCCAACCCTGCAGTTTTATGAATTGCCCACGGTGGGTGCCCTGTCATGCCACGGATATTCCCTGACCCTGCTGTTTTATAAATTACCTGTGATGGGTGCCCAGTCATGCCACTGGTACCCCCCCCGATCCTGCTGGTTTATGAATTACCCATGGTAGGTGCCCAATCATGCCACAAACCAGCAGTTTTATGAATTACCCATGGTGGGTCCCCAGTCCTCCTGCTATCTCCTGACCCTTATGTTTTATAAATTGCCCACAGTGGGTGCCAAATCACGCCACTGTTATCCTTCCCCTGACCCAGCAATTTTATAAATTACCCATGATGGGTGCCCAGTCATGCCACTGATATCTCCCCTAATCCTGCTGTTTTATGAATTACCCATGGTGAGTCCCCAATCCCCCTGCTGTCTTCTGACCCTGATGTTTTATGAATTACCCACAGTGGGTGTCCAGTCATGTGACTGGTTTTCCCCCGACCCTGCAATTTTATGAATTGTCCACGTTGGGTGCCCAGTCATGCCACTGGTACCTCGATCCTTCAGTTTTATGAATTACCCACAGTGAGTGCCCAATCATGCCATTGCTATCTCCTGACACTGATGTTTTATGAATTACCCACAGTGGGTGCCCAGTCATGTCACTGGTATCCCGCACACCCTGCTATTTTATGAATTACCTATGGTGGGTGCCTTATCATGCCATTGGTATCACCCTCCCCCGTCCCAGCAGCTTTATGAATTATCCATGGTGGGTCCCCAATCCTCTTGCTATCTCCTGACCCTCATATTTTATGAATTGCCCACAGTGGTTGCCCAGTCATGCCACTGGTATCCCTCAACCCTGCTGTTTTATGAATTGCCCATGGTGGTTCCTCAATCCTCCTGCTATCTCCTGACCCTGATATTTTATGAATTACCCTTGGTGGGTGCCCAGTCATGCCACTGGTGTCCCTCCCCCCACCCAACAGTTTTATGAATTACCCATGGCGGGCGCTCAGTCTTACTATCACCCAACCCACGGTGGTTGCCCACTCATTCCACTGGTATACATCCCCAACTCTGCTGTTTTATGAATTACCCATAGTGGGTGCCCAATCATGCCACTGCTGTCTCCTGACCCTGCTGTTTTTTGAAATACCCACAGTGGGTGCCCATTCATGCCACTGGTATCCCTCCCCCCTGACCCAGCAGTTTAATGAATTGTCCATGGTGGGTACCCAGTCATGCCACTGGTATCCCGCCCCCGACCCTGTAGTTTTATGAATTACCCATGGTGGGTCCCCAATCCTTCTGCTGTCTCCTGACCCTGATGTTTTATGACTTGCCCACAGTGGTTGTCCAGTCATGCCACTGGTGTCCTCCCGACCCTGCTGTTTTATGAATTACCCGTGGTGGGTGCCCAATCATGCCACTGATATCCCCTTCCCCCCATGCTGCAGTTTAATGAATTGCCCATGGTGGGTGCCCAGTCATACCACTGGTATCCCCCTGACCCAGCAGTTTTATGAATTACCCACACTGGGTGCCCAGTCATGCCACTGGTATCCCCCTGACCCAGCAGTTTTATGAATTATCCATACTGGGTGCCCAATCATGCCACTGGTATCCCTCCTCCCCAACCCAGCAATTTTATGAATTACTCATGGTGGGTGTCCAGTCATACCACTGGTATCCCCCCCCAACCCTGCAGTTTTATGAATTACCCATGGTGGGTGCTCAGTCATGCCGCTGGTATCCCCTCCCAACCCTGCAGTTTTATGAATTATCCATGGTGGGTCCCCAATCCTCCTGCTATCTCCTGACCCTGCTGTTTTATGAATTACCCTTGGTAGGTGCCCAGTCATGCCACTGGTGTGCCCCCCACCTCAACCAGCAGTATTATGAATTACCCACGGTGGGAGTCTTACAGGGTTTTATTTAACTCTAAAAATTGATTAGCGTTTTTCTCATAAAAGTGCTAAAACATTGTAAAAATGCATAGCACTTGCCTCATTGAGTTTAACAAACATAACACTTCTAGAAATCCTATATAAATACTTTCTGTACAGTTAGTATTGTCCCAGGAAAAAACTGCTAAGCAATTATTTAAAACCCTGTCTTACTATCCCCTGACCCACAGTGGTTGCCCAGTCATTCCACTGGTATACTTCCCCAACTCTGCTGTTTTATGAATTACTCATGGTGGGTGCCCAGTCATACCACTGGAATCCTCCTGACCCAGCAGTTTTATAAATTTCCCATGGTGGGTGCCCAGTCATGCCACTGTTATCCCTCCCCCTGACCCAGCAGTTTTATGAATTACCCATGGTGAGTGCCCAATCATGCCACTGCTATCTCCTGACCCTGCTGTTTTATGAAATACCCACAGTGGGTGTCCAATCATGCCACTGCTATCTCCTGACCCTGCTGTTTTATGAAATACCCACAGTGGGTGCCCAATCATGCCACTGCTATTTCCTGACCCTGCTGTTTTATGAATTACCCATGGTGGGTGCCCAATCATGCCACTGCTATCTCCTGACCCTGCTGTTTTATGAATTACTCATGGTGGGTGCCCAGTCATGCCACTGCTATCTCCTGGCCCTGCTGTTTTATGAATTATCCATGGTGGGTGCTGAATCATGCCACTGGTATCCCCCACCCTGCAGTTTTATGAATTACCCATGGTGGGTCCCAATCCTCCTGCTATCTCCTGACCCTGATGTTTTATGAATTATCCATGGTGGGTGCGAATCATGCCACTGGTATCCCCCAACCCTGCAGTTTTATGAATTACCCATGGTGGGTCCCCAATCCTCCTGCTATCTCTGACCCTGATGTTTTATGAATTACCCATGGTGGGTGCCGAATCATGCCACTGGTATCCCCCCAACCCTGTAGTTTTATGAATTACCCATGGTGGGTCCCCAATCCTCCTGCTATCTTCTGACCCTGATGTTTTATGACTTGCCAACAGTGATTGTCCAGTCATGCCACTGGTGTCCCCCCGCCCCTGCTGTTTTATGATTTACCCATGGTGGGTGCCCAATCATGCCACTGATATCCCTTCCCCCCGACGCTGCAATGAATTGCCCACGGTGGGTGCCCAGTCATGCCACTAATATCCCCCAATCCTGCTGTTCTATGAATTACCCATGGTGGGTGCCCAGCCATATCCCAACCCAGCAGTTTTATGAATTATCCGTGGTGGGTCCCCAATCTTTCTGCCACCTCCTGACCGTGATGTTTTATGAATTACCCACGGTGGGTGCCCAATCATGCCACTGGTTTTCCCCCGACCCTGCAGTTTTATGAATTGCCCACAGTGGGTGCCCAATCATGCCACTGGTACCCCCCCAACTCTGCAGTTTTATGAATTACTGCAGTAAACAGTAAGTAAAAAAAATTTGCACACAAAGTGCAAATTGGGAACGAACCCACGCTTGGCTGCGAGTCTCTTAGTGCTAACTGTTCCCCTTTAAAGCTCTTACATTGTCCAGGGTCACTAGCCTACAGCTTAAAGGCCTGGGTCTTTATTATCATTTATAACATTTGACTACTGTATTAAAACTTGCAGGCCAGCCATTGAACCCAACTGACCCAATCAATAATGCGTGGGCCTTCACTTCCTAAGTTCCTGATGACTCCCTTGATTATGTTTCCACAGTAACTCTGTGATTGAAGTAAGCTGGTGGAGGGGGTCAAGCACTGGCTTCAGGATAGGCAACAGAGGGCTGTTGTTGGGGGCAGTAACCAGTGGGGTTCCTCAGGGCTCAGTGCTGGGTCCAGTGCTGTTTGGCATCTTTATTGCTGACTTCTCAGATGGGATTAGGAATGAGATCTGCCTTTTTGCTGATAATTCAAAGATCGGTGCAATGATGGACAGCACAGAAGGGCAGTTAGGACTACAGGAGGATCTGGACAAAGTTGAGCGCTGGTCAGACACATGGCAGCTGGGATTCAACACGAACAAGTGTAAAGTCATGCACTTTTTGAGTCAGGAACCCAAGGTATTGTTATAGGCTGGGGGGGGTACAAGTATCCCCAACAGAGGAGGTAAAGATCATTGGATGCTGATCACAGGGCAAATGAACCACTCAGCACAGTGCAGGAAGGCAGCAGCTAAAACAAATAAGATGGGGTATATTCCCAGAGGAATCCCCTCCAGGAGTGGGAAGGTCATCCTGCCAGTGTACAGGTCGCTGGTCAGACCCAACCTGCAGTACTGCGTGCAGTTCTAGCATCACTGCCTAAAGAAATATATCAATCTACTGGTGAGGGTTCAGCGCGGAGCAATCAGGATGATCTTCGGAATGGAAGGCAAACCCTACAAGGCGAGGCCGAGGGAGCTCAACATGTACCCCTGGAGGAGAGGAGGGATAGAGGGAATATGATCAAAACCTTCAAATAGTTGAAGGGCATAAATAAGATTAGTACGGAGGGGATTTATAGGGTAAAGGGAGGGAGAGACAGTAGGGGGCACAGTCTGAAATTAGAGGGGGGGAAGGTTCAGGAGGGAAATGAGAAGGCAGTACGTTACAGAAATGGTGGTGGCTGGATGGAATGCACTACCAGAGGAAGTGGTATCCTTAAAGTCGGTGGGCAGTTTTCAGAGGGGATGGGACAGGGCAAGGGGTGGGTCACTACTATGTGGGGAGAGGGGAGCAGCTGCAGAGTACTAGGCTGATAACTGGACACTCGATAGACCATGTGGCCAATATCTGCGGGCATTTTTCGTATGTTCATAAAATGGTGTGCATTAAAACCTTTCAGTGCATACCCTGAAGAGGGCACTTGTAAAGTTACTCACTGCTCTTATTCTATGTGAAGTGAAACATCTTTAATATGTTTTCTCACATAAAATCATTTCTTTAAATACCTTTTAAACAGCAAAATATATTTGTGAGTCGGTCCCTGATTTTGTAGGTAATGAGGCTTTTTTTGCCTCAGTAATGACCTGACTATGCAGTGCTAAGAATTTAATACATAGCACCCAGTGGTGCAAAGGGCTGAGGCATGATGCCTCCCCTCCTACCACACCAGCGACCCATGTTCGCATGTGGATATGGGTCGCTGGTGGTCGGCCAGGGGGAGGATCGAGTGTCCAGAGGATGGTTCTCCTCTCCTGGGAAGGGTGGTTTGGCAGTTCCACCGCATGATTGCCCTCAGGTGGAGGCCTGAGGGTAGGACAGGTCAGGCACCAAAAGAAGGGAGGGTGCGGACTCGGATCCTCGCACACCTCACGTGCGCACGTTGGCATGTGACGACCCAGCAACGGGTAGGGAAGGGAGAAAATGAAGGAAAAAACTCCCGGGCAGCAGGATGATCGACCGACCCTTAACAGGCCCTGCACCAGTGGCCGGGCACAACCATAGTCCTCAGGCTGAGGAGGAAGACGTAGGTAAGCCCCGGAGAAGCTGGGTGACAGGACTAGGGAGGTCAGTCAAGAAGGGTGCTACCAGGGAGAGTAGGGGGCTAAAATACAATATATAAAAAAAAAATGTAATGTATAGTCAGGTGATGCCTCTTAGCCAATGAGGTTTCAGGATTTTTGCTTGCCATTTTGTAAAGGAATATAAATTATGTCATTCAGTTTTAAATGGTACTTAACAGTGTGTGAATCAGAACTGATCACCGAGTTTACTAAAAGGCCAGTAAATACGGAACAATAACAGAATGTGAATCAGTGTTGGAATAACAGCTTCTCGTGATAAAATTACTTGCTTTTTCAAGCTGGTTCTCCTTTAAATTAGAAGATTTTAGAGAGAGCAATAAAGTTAAGTGACATCATGAAGATATAGTCTGAGTTTTCCCTCAGCGTAGGCACTGCTGGGCCACTGCCCCCTTGGTTCTGGTGGTGAGGTGCAGGAGGCGATGTGGGGCAACAGTCATTTCAGTTTCAGCTATGCTTCCTCATCATCGTCATCTTCATCTCAACTAATGTTCTGGGCTGTGATGATAGCGATGCTGCCAATGATGACCCCGGCACCCACGATATCCAGCGGGGTCAGAGACTCCTTGAGCACATAATACTGGATTGCCATAGTAACCACCACTTCTGAGTGCAGCATTGAACACACCAGGGCTGGGTGGGTCTTGGTGACGGCGTAACTGGAGCAAAAGAAAGACACTAGTGCCAGGATGCTGATGCTGACAATACAGATCCAGGTCAGGGAGTCGTGCGGCATAATGGGCTCTTGTAGGAGGCACATGGCAGGTGCACAGAAAATGCTGCCCACTACCCCGAAGGTGAAAATGGCTGTCATTAGCTTTGACTGGTGTTGGAAAGTCCGGAATATTACCAGGCCCAGGGCCAAGGCCAGCCCTCCCAATGATGCTGAGATGTAGCCTAAAATGTCGTACTCTCGCATCTTCTCATCCATGGTTAAAAGGTTTGGCACCATAATAATCGCCAGGCCCAGTATGCTCCCCAGGAGCCCAATCCAGTCGTACCATGTCAGCTTGTCACTGGTGATGCAGAGGGCCATGAGGGTGGAGCAGATTGTGGAGGAACCCTTCCGCACTGTTGCTGCATTTGCAGTGGGCAGCACCATGAAGGCACTGTATGCACAGCCAATGGAGATGACATTGATAAGCGCCTGCAGAAAGATACGCCTCCAAGCCTCTGCTGGGCCAAAGAAGGGCAGCTGCTTGAAGCACATCCAGAAGACGAAGGAGAGGTGGAAGATGCAGCGGATGAAGAGGATCTCCAAGGAAGGAATGTTAGACATCTCATTGGCTATCCTGCTGAAGGGCGCCACGAACCCTGCAGGAACTCCACCTCCAAACAGAGCCACAAGCAAACCTTTCGTCGTGTCAGGCAGATGGAATTTCTTTCCATAGCTGGAGCAGATGGCAGTTCTCTTATCGACCCAGTTTGCTTGGGACCTCTTCAGTCGGGCCTTGTACGCAGCCAGCAGCTGCTTCCTGTAAATGTCCATCATTTCCTGTAAGCATTGTGCATCGGATGGTCTTTCCATTCCTTCATCCTTCATACCTGCCATACTTCTGCGCAGGAAAAGAAGCAACTGGCAACCTGAAAAAGTATATAAAATATTATTCAGTGCTTACAGTTACTGGATCTCATGACTACCCACATGTCCACTCGAGAGCTCTTTGGTTATAAACAAGTTAACTGATTCAAGCACCCAAGGCCCTGCAATAACAAATGCATATTCTTTTGACATTCAGCTCTCTTTTCTATGCCTTCTTTCACTTACCATCATTTCCTCAAGAGTGCAAGGTGCATATCAATGTCATATCCTCTCTAGCACACAGCACTGAAAATATACGCATACACATTGTATAATATATATATATATTTCTATATAACAAACCAATCACTCACACACACACACACACACACACACACACACACACACACACAAAAAGTACATAGTCATGTGGGGAGTAGTGCAATGTAATGGCTGTGGGGCAGCAGTCTTCGGGAGTCTTTCTGGAGGCTGAGATGCTGCCCTGTTTGCAGACAACTCTCTGCCCTGAGGGAGGAAGTTGCCCATCTTCAGGCCACACTGGACAGCAGTAAGAAAACCTTCCCCAGGCCAGACTGGATGGTAGGAAGGAACCCCCCATCCAGGGAGCACCAGAGCCACCACCACTACCTCAGAGGTTGCAAAGAGCACAGCAGTTGGACCACTGTGGGCTCAGGGAGGGTGAGGAGGGTGGAACAGAGGCACACCCAGTCAGTTGTTCCACTCCACAATCCATACACATTCTGGGGAGCACAGCTCCCCATGGATGCCACGGAGGAGATTAGGGAGGCTGAGGACACCTGTCACAAGGGAAGCCCACAGGAAGGAGGCAGAGGATGCCACAAGGAAAGGAAGCAGCTCCTGGTGGGGGACTCAATTATTAGGGGGATAGAACTGGGGGGAGAAGGGAAAACTGAAGTAAAGTGCCTGCCTGGTGCCATGGCTTGTAGGGACAGGAAGCGCATCCTCAGGATCACGAGAACAGCTGCACGGGAGTCTGAGCTGGATGTCATTGTCCACCTAGGGACAAATGACTTGGCTCAACATGAGCTTACAGCAGTGCAGAAGGACTTTGTTGAACTGGGGAGAGGCCTAAGACAAGTAGCACACACAGTATCCTTCTCAGAGGTGCTGCCTGTAAATGGCATGAGTGAGGCAAGGGTACTTTGCACTATGCAGTTTAATGAGTGGTTGAAAAAATGGTGTGGAGCACAGGGGTTTGGCTTCATTGGGGACTGGGGTTCCACCTGGAGGGACACCAGCCTATACTGGCAGGATGGTCTGCATCTGTCCAGGAAGGGAACAAGTCTTTTGAGCAATCGGTTT
This sequence comes from Neoceratodus forsteri, assembly GCA_016271365.2. NCBI lineage: Eukaryota > Metazoa > Chordata > Ceratodontiformes > Ceratodontidae > Neoceratodus > Neoceratodus forsteri. Next base: position 204,337,480 of record JADMNL010000029.1, on the reverse strand, counting down.
AAATGCTTCATTGGCAAGCTTTTAAACTAGTCAAGGGAGGCACTGATAAGCAGCAGAAAATCCCAGCCTCTCCCTACAAAACAGGGTACTAAATGGGAAAAGACCGAGGTAGAAAGGTCAGTGGGGATGCTGCAACAGAAAGTAAAGCCATCAAAAATGGAGAGCAATGAGTACCAATGCCCGTAGTCTGAGTAACAAGCTTCCTGAATTAGTGGCCTTGATGGAGGAGGAACATCTGGATATCGTGGCAGTCACAGAAACATGGCACACACAAAACCATGACTGGGATGTAAACATACCAGGATACACTATCTACAGGAGGGACAGGGAGGGTAAAAGAGGAGGAGGAGTAACTCTTTACATAAGGGAAGGAATCAAAGCAACAGAACAAAAGGGTAAACAGGGAGGAGAAGAAGCACTGTGGGTAATTTGGAGACCGCAATGGCACCACAACCGCATAGGGTTGTATACAGACTTCTTCAGGGGAGGAAATGGACAAGGAAATGAGAGTATACTTAGTATGGCAGAAAAGGGAGATATTGCTGATGGGTGATCTGAATATGCCAGATGTTAACTGGAGTGCAGTTGCAGCAGCCACTTCTAAGAGTGGGGTTATTCTAGATGCCCTACAGGGGCATGCCTTAGACAACTAGTATTGGAGCCCACTCGAGAGGAACAATCTTAGACCTGGTTCTCTCAAATGGAGATGAGAGGATCACAGATGTGAAGTGGGTAGCCATCTGGGAACTAGCGACCATCGAACAGTATGGTTCACAATAAACACAGCAATAGAGTCAAGCCATACAAAGACAAAGGTACTGGATTTTAGGAGGGCTGACTTTGTCAAAATGGGTGAGTGCCTAAGGAATGCACTAGCAAATGGGCAGGAAGGAGGGGTGGAAGAACAATGGGGAATAATAAAAACTGCCATCACAGAGGTAACAAGCCTTTGTGTAAAGCAAATAAACAAAACAAAATGAGGTAAGAAACCACTATGGTTCTCAAAGGAAGTGGCAGTGAAGGTTCAAGAGAAAAAGAAAGCATTCAGGAAGTACAAGGAATCACAGAAGGAGCAGGACAGAGAACTGTATCAGTTAAAGCAAAAGGAAGCTGGGAAGGCAGTCAGAACAGCAAAGGCCCAAACCGAGGAAAAGATAGCCAACTCAGTTAAGAAGGATAAAACCTTTTATAGGTACATCAGGGAGCAAGTAAGACCAAGGGAGGGATAGTGAGGCTTAGTAAAGGGAGGGAGGGTGGGCAGAGGTGACTGTGAAAAGGCAGAGATACTAAACAAATACTTTTGCTCAGTATTTACAAAGGAAGAGGGAAGTACCTAAAACAAACAGTAGAAACACTCTGGATACAGAAGTTGATACCAGCCCATTTACAGAAGAAAGGGTTCTGAAAGAACTCTTAAAACTGAAGGTGGACAAAGCAATGGGGCCTGATGGGATTCATCCCAGAATTCTAAAAGAACTAAGGGTAGAACTAGTGACACCACTGACTACCCTCTTTAACAAATCATGGGAGGATGGGGTGGTACCCGAGGACTGGAGGAGGGCAGATGTAATTCCCTCCGGAAAAGTGGGAGCAAGGCAGAAGCAGGAAACTACAGACCTGTTAGTTTAACCTCAGTGGTAGGAAAATGATGGAATCACTTCTGAAGGAAAGAATTGTTGAGTATCTAGAGGCCAGAGGGCGGGACCCAAGGCAGCATGGATTCCAGCGGGAAGGTCATGCCAGACAAATCTGATAGATTTCTTTGACTGGGTGACCAAAGTAGTTGATCAGGGAGGGGCTGTGGACATGGCCTACCTAGACTTAGCAAGGCATTTGACACAGTCCCACCCAAAAGATTAATATACAAGTTAGCCAGCCTGGGGTGGGTCCCAAGATGACAGCCTGGGTAAAGAATTGGCTGGAGAATAGGACACAGAGAGTAATAGTAAATGGAGTCCACTCTGAAAAAGGGGGTTAGTAGTGGGGTACCGCAGGGTTCAGTATTAGGCGGTCCTCTCAATGTTTATAGTGACATTGCAGAGGGACTGGAAGGAAAAGTATGTCTCTTTGCAGATGACACAAAGATCTGCAACAGAGTTGATGCACAAGGTGGAGTGGAAAGGACGAAGGGACTTGGCAAGGTTAGAGGAATGGTCAAATGTATGGCAGCTTAGATTCAATGCTAAGAAGTGCAAGGTAATGCACCTGGGAAACAAAACCCAGGGAAGAGTACACAATGGGGGTGAGATACTACAACAACAAAAATGGAAAGGGACCTGGGGTAGTCATATCAGATGACCTAAAGGTGGGAAAGCAATGTGAGAGGGCAGCAAGGAGGGCTGGGGGATACTTGGATGCATAGGAAGAGGCATCACCAGTAGAAAACGGAAGTTATTATTCCTCTGTACAGACAGCTAGTGAGACCCCATCTGGAGTACTACGTGCAGTTCTGGAGACCCAATCTCCATAAAGAGACATAGACAGGATGGAAGCTGTCCAGAGGAGGCCATTAAAATGGTGCAGGGTCTGCACCGGAAGACATATGAAGAGAGACTTGAGCTTAATATGTATAGCCTCGAGGAAAGAGGAGAGAGGGAGACATGATAGAAACTTCAAGTACCTCAAGGAATCAACAATGTCCAAGAGGGTAGCATCTTTCAAAAAGAGGTGTGCAAGAACAAGGGGCACAATTTGAAGATAGAGGCGGAGGCTCAGAGGTAATTTAAGGAAGTATTTTCACAGAGAGGGTTGTGGATGTATGGAACGCCTTCCAGAGGAGGTTGTGGAGTCAAAAACAGTGGTGGAATTCAAGCATGCTTGGGACAGTCATAAGGCAATTCTAGGGGGTGGGGGTAGGAAGAAGTAGGCTGCTGGTTAACTAGGACCTGCAGCTTATCCATCAGGTAGGGAAATGGGCAGACTGGGTGGGCCAAGCGGTCCTTATCTGCTGTCAAATTCTATGTTTCTATGTTACCTTGCATGCCTTTCCCATCATTTATTTATTTTCCTCAGTTTTGTTGACCGGGAAAGGAAGGCTAGGCAAGTCTTTTTATTTTCAGCCTTGTCCCAGGAAAAGGGGGTACAGATACAAACTGACATATTCAGCTAGGTTGAGCTGTTGGTATTATTTTGAATTAATTTTATTTATTTATTTTTTATTTATTTGGTAATTCGGATTCAGGGGAGGAATATTTGGCCAAGACACTGAGAAAATTCCCCTACTCTTTTTGAGAAGTACCACAACTACAGAACAGGCATACAGGACCTCCATTCAATATCTCATCGGAAAGATGGCACCTTCGGAGTGCATCAGTCCTCTAATACTGCACTAGGGTATAAATACTGGGATATAGCCCAGTTCCTGGTGGGCTAGAACCCATAATCTTCTGGCCTTAGAGGCAACTCTGCATCCTACTGAGCCCGGATGCTACTCCTGCTACATTAACCTCTGTCTCCCTCTTGCTTCTTTTTTCCCTCTAAATACTAGTTCAGCTTCCTCCTCTTTCCCTGCTTCTTACTCGCTCTGCAGACTGCCATACCTTAACTATCCCGTGTTGCAAAACTTCCACTGGGCAAATCAGTGGTGGGGAAGATAATGGAGGCATTAATCAAGGAGAGGGTGGTGGATTACCTGGAGGAGAGTGGCTTGCAGGACAGCAGACAGCATGGCTTCACAAAGGGGAAGTCTTGCCCGACAAACTTAATTCAGTTCTTTGATTGGGTGACTCAGGTGATTGACTGGGGTGGGTGGACATGGCCTATCTGGACTTCAGTAAGGCCTTTAACACCGTCCCCCATAAGAAGCTGGTGAGCAAGATGGAAAGCCTGGGGTTGAGTGGGAAAATAACAAGCTGGGTGGAGGCCTGGCTTTCAGGAAGAACTCAGAGGGTGATGCTAAATGGGGTGTAGTCTGGGACAGTGAGGGTGAAGAGTGGAGTGCCACAGGGGTCAGTTTTGGGTCTGCTTCTCTTCAACATCTATATCAGTGATATTGCTGAGGATTTGAGGGGAAGGGTGTGCCTATGTGCTGATGATATGAAAATATGCAATGGGGTGGACACCCCAGGGGGAGGAGGACATGAGGGAGGACTAAAAGATGCTTAAAAAGTGGTCTGGGACATGGCAGCTGAAATTTAATGTCAAGAAGTGCGCTGTGATGCACTTGGGGAGCAGGAACAGAAGAGCAGGGTACACCCTAGGTGGGAAGGAAATTAAAGTAACAGAACAGGAGAGGGATCTGGGGATCATAGCCTCCTCGAACCTTAAAATAGGAATCCAATGTAGCAGGGCAGCAGGAAAGGCCAAAAGAATGTTGGCATGCATAGGCAGGGGCATTACTAGCAGAAGGAGGGAGGTAATAATGCCCCTTTACAAAGCCATGGTGAAGTCGCACCTGGAGTATGAGGTTCAGTTCAGGAGGCCACATCTCTGCAAAGATATAGATGCATTGGAGAGGGTTCAGAGAAGGGCAACCAAGATGGTGCAGGGTATGCAGGGAAAGTCATACAAGCAGAGGTGTAAGGAGCTGGATCTGTAGACGCTGGAGACAAGGGAAAGGGGAGACATGATTGAAACTTTTAAATATGTAAAGGGGCTCAATTAAGTGGGAGACGAGGGTTTACTTAGGAGGGAGGGGGTCAAAACTAGAGGGCAGAGCCTCAGACTGCAAGGAAAAAGATACGGGGAAATGTGAGACGGTGTTTCTTTACGGACAGGGTGTTGGAGCCCTGGAACACACTACCAGATGGAGTGGTGGGGGCAAAATTGGAAGAATTCAAGAGGGCATGGGACAAGCATATGGGGCTGAGTATTGGGGGGAGGGCAGCAGCTAGCAGGGAGGGGGAGATGTAGGGAGGGGAAAAAAGGGCAGACTAGATGGGCTGGTATGGTCCTTTTCTGCTGTCAAGCTTCTATGACTCAAATGGCCTTCTTCCGACTCCCCTCCTTCTGGAATGACCGTTCTGTATATCCCCTTCTTCCCTCTCCTTTAAACACATACTAAAGCTTCACTTTGCTCCCTCCTGTTTCTGGTCCTCCTCTGAACTTGGTCAGGCTGCTTGGCACTCCTCCCTTGGCTGAGGTGTACCAATTTTGCTTCACCTCATGCTTTGCGTTGGCCATACTCACCGTCCAAATCAAAGATTATTTTAGCTCACCTTTTAGTCCCGTTGCCTATGTGGTGCTCCTCTATGTAAAGCATACCATACCATGAATATTGAGTGATATGTTAGTGACAAAACCTTTCTAGGCTTACTCTCCCCAGCCCTGCAAACTATGTTCAGCTATATTGATAATAGGTATTCTTCTAGGGGCATGGCATGCCGCTCGCTGCTGCTACCCAGAAGAGAACTGTGCTGGGACACGCCGATTTACTAAGCACTGGAATGACCTTCCAGACACAGTAAGAGGGGGAGGCTCTAACATGTCATTTTAAACATGGCTGTTTACCTCGCTTATGGCTTCTGGCATTTCTTCAGACTACAGCTTGACCTTAATAATGTTCAATGCTGGCTAAGCTCGCATCAGTTCTTTCTCAACACTAAGAAGTCAAAAACTGCATTGGCATAGGGGGAGTAGAGGAGGCAGAGGGAACCGTGGAGGCGATTTGGGTCACCTTGATAACAAGGGGGGGCAAGAGAGTAAAAATAGGAGTGGTGTATAGACCCCCTGCCCTGGCGGAGGAGCTGGAGGACAGACTGGTGGCAGATGTTGGGAGACACTGCAGACTGGGCAGAGGAACGGTGGTGGTGTTGGGGGACTTAAGCATGCCGGGAACAGACTGGGAGACTATGACATCCTCAGTGACCAGGGAACAGAGGTTGTTGGATGTCTTTCAAGAAACGTTCCTAACTCAGCAGGTGAGGGAACCGACCAGGAAGGCGCGGGTACTGGATGTGGTCCTGGCAGGCAGTGACCAGATTGGGGGCCTGGAGGTAAGGGACCCATTGGCGGGGAGTGGCCATGCCACGGTCTGTTCTGCCTGGACCTAGGAGGGGTAGGAGGCTGCACAAAGACGGAAGTAACTGACTTCAGGGGGGCGGATTTTAAGGAAATGGGAAGGATCCTTAAGGAGCATTTGGATGGGATTGGGTCAGACATGGACGCTGATAGTAGGTGGGAAATCATCAGGAGAGGGGTGCAGGATGATACCAGCACCTGTGCAAGAGTAAGACGAAAATGCGGTAGGGCCCAAAAACCCTGCTGGTGGACCAGGGAGGTCCAGGAGGTGGTGCGGGGAAAGAAGGCAGCCTATAAGCAATTCAAGTGCTCAAGGAGTGAAAGGGATCGAGGGGAGTACAAGCTGATGGCTAGAAGGGCCACTAGGGTGATGAGGGCGGCTAAGGTAAGGAAGGAGCAGAACCTGGCCAGGGAAGTAGGAGAGGGAACAAGGGGTTCTTTAGATACATTGGGGAAAAATGAAGGGTGAAGGGGCAGATTAGCAGGATTAAATCAGGAGAGAGATGGGCACAAGACCCGGGGAGCAGGCTGAGGTACTAAATGAGTACTTCACCTCAGTTTTCACCAAGGAAAATGGGGGTGCTGCATCACATGGGAGGAGACAGAGATACTGAGGAGGGGGGGACCCTTACTGATCAGCGGGTCTGGGGAGAGGGGGAGGCATCACTGGCAGGTGGGGGGAGGGCTAAGCAGGGAGAAGTACCAGAAGTGGAAATCACAGCAGAGAGAGTGAGGGAAGCCCTCAGCTCCCTTAAGACGGAGAAAGCACCAGGGCCTGATAAATTACATCCCAGAGTGCTGAAGGAACTTGCGGATGTCCTGGCGAAACCCCTGGCGGAGCTTTCACCATCTCTCTGAGGACAGGGTGGGTGCCCCAAGACTGGAAGGTGGTGCATATAGTGCCTATCCACAAGGGGGGATCAAGGGAGGTGGCAGGGAACTACAGGCCTGTCAGCCTGACATCGGTGGTGGGCAAGGTGATGGAGGCATTGTCAAGAGAGGCTGGGGGACCTGGATAAGTCAGGGTGCCTGGACGATAGACAGCATGGATTCATCCGGGAAATCGTGTCAGACAAACCTGGTGGAGTTCTATGACTGGGTGACTAGTGCCTTGGACCTGGGTAGACCAGTGATCGCCCTTTCTAGACTTCAGCAAGGCATTTGACTCTGTTCCTCATGTGGGCCTGTTGGATAAGCTGGGAGAAATGGGGTGGGGAACCAGATGATCAGATGGATAGGCAATTGGCTCCAGGACCGGACCCAGAGGGTCATAGTTGGCGGATAGTCTCATCCCCAAGGAGGGTCATTAGTGGGGTCCCACAGGGATCAGTCCTGGGCCCCTTCTGTTCAATGCCTACGCCTCTGACACAAGGACAGGAATCAGGAGTGAGATGAGTCTCTATGGATGACTCAAACTGGGGGGTGGTGGTGGATGGGAGGAGGGAGGGTGGTCCCCACAGGGGACCTTGAGGCCTGGAAAGATGGTCTAGAAAGTGGAAGCTGAGGTTCAATGCAGGGAAATGCAAGGTACTCCACCTGGGGCCAGAAACCCGGCCAATGTACACCCTGGGGCGGGAAATGCTACAAGTCTCGATGGCTGAGAGGGACCTGGGGGTGGTGGTGGATGTCAAGATGAACAACTCTGAGACTTGTAGGAGGGCAGCAGCCAAGGCCAACAGGATGCTGGGATGCATCGCTAGGGGGATCACCTCCAGAAGGAGGGAAGTGATACTCCCTTCTCTCTTTTTCTCAGAAGAAGCCAGAAGGGGAAGGAAGGAAACATATTTAATTCAGTGCTTTATAGTAACTGGTAATTGCTATTTTTCTTTTAAACTTAGATTGTGGGCTTTTAGTGACACTATACTTTCTTTGTTGTCTTTACTTATTATTGTTTTTGGGCTGTTGAAAATTTAAAACATAGTGGTGGTGTAATTCTGTGCTGTCTTTAATTGCTGCAAATTTGCCCCCCTCCTCCCCTTCCCCCAACTCTTAATTATATGCCCTGTTAAATCTGATTGACAGGAGCTAAACACAGGGTATAGTAAGGGGTGTGAAGTAGGAGGGGCATAAGGGGGAAGAAGCCCACCCTCAGCACAACAAGTGTTTTGATTCATTTATTTATTTATTGGTTTCTTTTTCTTTAAAAAAAAAAATTTATCTGAGGATCAGTGGCAGGATTTTTAGGACAGTAAATTAATAAAAAGGGAACTAGGAGAGCTTCAGTAGCAGACAAGTAGTGGAATTGCAGTATAATGTGGGGAGTGGTGCAATGCAGTGGCTGTGGGGCAGCCATATTCAGGCAGACCTTCTGGACACTGAGGTGCTGCCCTATCTGCATGCATCTCTCTGGACTGCAGGAGGAGGTAGCCAGACTCAGAGCGGAAGTAAACTGGGTCAGGAGTACCATCACCCCTATCCAGGGACCACCCAGTCCAATGCAACTGCCTCAAAGGATGCGAGAACGAGGAGCACTTGGATGACAGTGGGCTCAGGAGGGTTAGAGCGGTCAGGCAGAGGCACATTCCAGATCCTATTCCACTCAAGGACTCATATGCCACACTGGCAAATGAGGACAACCAAATAGAGGTACCCAGAGAAGTGGAAGGAAAGGATGTGGAGGTTAGCCAAGGAGGTGACCTCAGCAGGGAAAGCAGTGGACCCCAGAGGAGGAGGAGGAGGAAGTAAATCCTGGTGGGGGACTCCATCATAAGAGGGATCCAGCTAGGAACACAGGAGGGGGAGGACAGGGAGATGAGGTGCCTACCAGGTGCCACGGCATGGAGAGATGGAAGGAAGATCCTGGGGATCACTGGGAAGGCAAGACGGGAGGGTGAGCTGGATGTTATTATCCACCCAGGTACTAATGACCTGGCAAATGGGGAGCCAAAGGAAGTTCAGGAAGAGTTTAGGAAACTGGGAGGGGTCTCAAGCAAGTAGCTACTTCTGTCACTTTCAGAAGTACTACCTGTGAGAGGCAAGGGAGAGCATTAGGAGTGCATGCACCAGGAACTTTAACTCATGGTTGGAAGAACTGGTGCTGTGAGGAAGGGTTTGGATTCATTGGTGACTGGGGACCCACCTGGAGGGATGGAGGTTTGTTCAAGCCTGACGGCCTGCATCCATCCTGGAGGGGAATCCAAGCACTCAATGATAAGTTTAAATGCTACATTGACAAGCATTTAAACTAGCAAAGGGGGGTGGCAGGCCAGCAAGGAGGGTACCTACTTGCTCACCCCCCACAGCTAGCAGTGGAACCAGTGAACCAGAGGAGTGGCTATCTCTGCAAAGCAGTGTGCAAAGATGGAGATTAGTGCCCAAGAGGTGGATAAGCAGAAAAGGGGCAAAATTCAGCAGAAGGGCAGACAGCAAGGAGAACTAGGGATAAATGACAACCAAGGAAGGGGCTGGAGTAGAACAGTGAAACAGTCTAGGAGGTCAAATCATGGAAAGCCATGTGTGCAAATGCCAGGAGCCTTAGCAACAAGATGGAAGATCTGGAGGCTGTCATGGTGCAGTCAGACCTGGACATTGTGGCCATCACTGAAACCTGGTGTAATGATAACCACGACTGGGAGATGGCCATACCTGGCTACAACATATTCAGAAGAGACAGAGCAGGCAGGAAGGGAGGAGGAGTGGCACTGTATGTGAAAAATGACCTAAGGGCCACAGAGATCCAGGAGGAACAAAATGGGGGAGAGATACTGTGGGTTAAGCTGGAAAGGAAAATGGGGACAGCCATCCACACAGGTGTGGTCTATAGACCACCAGCCCAGGAGGAAGAAACAGATAGGGAGCTGATGCTAGCCATCCAAAGGATGGCAGTCAAGGGTGAGGTACTACTGGTTGGAAACTTCAATATTCCAGACGTGGACTGGAGCATCCCAGCAGCAGCATCAACTAGGAGCAGATTTATCCTGGACTCCCTTCAGGGTGCCTTCCTCAAGCAACTGGTCATGGAACCAACTCGGCAGAAGGCAATACTGGACCTTGTGCTCACAAACAGGGACAGTGTGATGGGGGTAACAGTGGGGGAGCAGCTGGGAAACAGTGACCACCAGTCATTGTGGTTTGAAATCACAGAAAGAGCAGAACCAAACCACACAAAAACACGTATCCTGGATTTTAGGGGGGCAGACTTTGGGAAAATGGGGAGATACTTGAAAGAGGCATTAAGGGGAATGGGACAGGAATCAGGGGTTGAGGAACAGTGGGCAGTATTTAAAATGGGGATTACAAGAACAACAGAATTATGCATTAAGCAGGTTAGCAAGAGGAAAGGGAAGAGGAGACCATTATGGTTTTCCAAAGAGGTAGCAAAGAAAGTGAAAGCCAAAAAGATTGCATTCAGGCAATACAAAAAGACACAGGCAGAAGGGGATAGGGAGAAGTACCAGGAGAAGCAAAGGGAGGCAGGAGGTCAGTAAGGGAAGCCAAAGCTCAGACAGAAGAGCACATTGCAAAATCAGTGGGTAGAGGGGACAAAACCTTTTACAGGTACATAAGTGAAAAAAGACAAAGGGAGGAATAGTGAGACTGAAGGGGAGGATGGGGGCCACATGGAGGATGACAACAGTAAAGCTGACATATTGAACAGGTATTTCTGTTCAGTCTTTACTGAGGAAGAGGAGGGTAATGGGTCCGAAGGGAGTACAAGGTGAGAATGGTGCAGAAATGGACACAAGTCCCTTTACACGAGAAAGGGTCCTGAAGGAACTGGAAGTAATAAGAGTTGATAAAGCAATGGGGCCAGATGGGTGCACCCAGGGTCCTTAAAGAACTAAGAGAGGTGGTGGCTGAACCTCTGGCTATCCTGTTTAGTCAATCACTGGAAACAGGGAGGTACCCAAAGACTGGAGGACAGCAGATGTAGTCCCTTATACAAAAGTGGGAACAAAGAGAAACAGGAACTACAGACCAGTCAGCCTCACCTCGGTAGTGGGGAAGATCATGGAAGCACTACTGAAGGAGAGGTTGGTGGAACATCTGGTTGTCAATGGACTACAGGATCCAAGGCAGCATGGTTTCACCAGGGGAGGTGTGTCAGACCAACCTCATTGAATTTTTGACTGGGTAACTGGGAGGTGGATCAGGGAGGGCAGTGGACATGGCCTATCTGGAATTCAGCAAGGCCTTTGACACTGTGCCATAGAAGACTATTACACAAACTGGGGAATATGGTGTGGGCAGGACAGTAGTGTGGTGGGTAGGTAACTGGCTGGGTGGCAGGACACAGAGGTGGTGGTAAATGGCTGTCACTCCACAGAGGAAGAGTGACCAGTGGGTACCACAGGATCAGTGCTGGGACCGGTCCTATTCAACATCTTCATCAGTGACATTGCACAGGACCTAGAAGGCAGAATTTCACTGTTCGCTGATGACACAAAGCTCTGTAACAGAGTAGACACACCAGAGGGTGTAGACAGAATGAGAAGCGACCTGCAGAAACTTGAAGAATGGTCAGGGGTTTGGCAGTTGAAATTCAATGCAAAGAAGTGCAAGATAATGCATATGGGGCACAAAAACCTGGCACAATATATCAGTTGGGGGTGAGGATATAGCATACACCAAGCAGGAAGGGATCTTGGGTTATCATCTCTGATGACCTCAAGGTAGGGAAACAGTGTGACAAGGCAGCAGGTAAAGCAAATAGGATGCTGGGATGTATAGGCAGGGGCATCACCAGCAGGAAAAGGAGGTCATAATTCCGCTATACAAGACACTAGTGAGGCCCCACCTGGAGTACAGTGTACAGTTCTGGAGACCATACCTACGTAAGGACATAGACAGGGTAGAGAAGGTTCAGAGGAGGGCAACAAAGATGGTGCATGGATTGCATCACAAGTCCTATGAAGACAGGTTGAAGGAACTGAACATGTACTCCCTGGAGGAGAGGAGGGAGAGGGATATGATAGAGACATACAAGTATCTTACAGGAAGGAACAGGGTGCAGGAAAACACTATTTTAAGTGAAAAGATGTTCCAGGACTAGAGGGCATGGGATGAAGTTGGAGGAGGATGATTCAGAGGAAACATGAGGAAGAATTTCTTCACAGAACGGGTGGTGGACAAGTGGAACACCCTGCCAGAGGAAGTGGTGGGGGCTGAAACAATCACGGGATTTAAGAATGCATGGGATAGACATAAAGGAATTCTGGAGGTCAGGGGTAAAGGGCAACAGACTTCTAGGAAAACAAACTGAACTTACAAGCTCAAATGGGCAGACTGGGTGGGCCATAGGCCCTTATCTGCCGACACTGTCTATGTATGTATCTATGTATGTAACCCTCTGTATAACTGCTTGGTGAGGCCGCACCTTGAGTACTGCGTGCAGTTTTGGAGGCCACACTTAAAGAGAGACATTAACCTCCTGGAGAGGGTCCAGAGGAGGGCAACCAAAATGATTTGGGGCTTGGGGGACAGGACATATGAGAAGAGGCTCGAAGAGCTAAATATGTACACATTGGAAGAGAGAAGGGACCGGGGGGGGACATGATAGAGGTCTTCAGGTACATGAAGAGGGTAAATAGGGGAGGAACAGTCAGGGTGCTTCGAAGGAAGGAGGAGGGGCCACTAGAGGGCATGGGTGGAAGCTGGAGGGGGGAAGATTCAGGGGAGAAAGGAGGAGGTGCTACTTCACTGAGAGGGTGGTGGAGCCATGGAATGCACTGCCTAGGGGGCTGGTGGAGGTAGAGACAGTGGAGGGGTTCAAGAGGGGGTGGGACAGGTACAGGGGAAGGGTTCTGGAAGCAAAATCCAATGCAGCAAGAATATCCGGAACTGGGAAGGGAGAAGCCAGAGAAGGCGAGGGGCAGCAAGGTCAGCACCCAGGGTAGGGGCTGACCAAACGAGCAGACACGAAAGACCATTAGGCCTATTCTGCTGGCATTTTAGTATGAAAGACAGTATCCGTGATCTTTGGCACTAAGCAGAGACTCTCTAGGCTGCCCTCCCTTCCCTCCTTCCACACCCTTGACGGGACAACACTAGAGGACACCACCTCTTTCAAATACCTGGGTGTCTGGCTTGACCAACACCTTAACTTTTCTGTACATATCAATGCCATCCTGAAATAACTGTGCCTCAAGTTTAGCGCCCTTTACAGGAACCGTAATTCCTTACCACTACCGGTTAGGCGTGATCTTGTTCAGAAAATGATACTCCCTATTATTGACTTTTGCAACACAGTCTACAGTGCTGCTCCTAAGTCTTCCCTTCCCAGGTTGGATACTCTCTTCAATGCTTTCTGTCACTTTGCTCTTGACTCCCCCTCCCACACACATCACTGTACCTTGCATCATTCTCTAGCTTTCCCCTCCCTTGCGTGCAGGCGTCTTTCTCGCTGCACCCAGTTCACTTCTAAATTGTGGTTTGGGACTCTCTCCTCTTACCTCGCTTCCTTACTTTATGCTCCACCTCCCTCCTCCTGCCCTTTCAGATTCACAGATGCATACGCTCTAGATATTCCTCGTCGCTCTACCTCCACAGGCCAGGAAGCTTTCTCCTGCCACTGCCCAGAGCTTTGGAGCTCACTGCCACCTCCTATCAGAATTTCCTCTTCCCCATTGTCAATTTCCTTAGCCCTTCATAATTTCTGTTCCCCTAACTGCACTTGTTCTTAGCCCCCTTCAACCTTCCCAACCCTGGTGCAATATCCTTTAGCTGTGTTTTGCTTCTGTTCTCCTATCTGTATTTGTTACTAGCCCCCTTTTGCAACCCTCCCCACCCTTGCGCACTATCCCCTATTCCTCTATCCCTGACTTACCTCTTGTCTTCTAACTGAACACTTCCTCTAATTGCTTCTTCGCATGCTACCACCTATTATACCCCTCCTCCCACCCCTACCACAACCCTACTGTGCCATTTTGACTCTACTACCATTCACAACCTACTGTGGTATTCAACACTCTACTGCTGCCCTCCCCCCACTACCCTTCCCCCCCACTGATGCTCTCCCTTTCTCCATTCCTAGTTTACCCCTATTTTCTTCAGCCTCCCTATTCCTTATCACTCTCCTCCCCTCTGGTCACCCACCACATTCCATTCCTCCTCCTCCCTGCCCCCCTTCTCTCTCCTCCTTTTCTGCCTGGTCTTGTCCCCCTTGCAGAGTTCTCTGTCATTCTGAAGGGGTATAGATCGTGGCTCCCTCTCTTCTTCTCCCATTTTCTAATTCTGACCCCTTGCAGGGTTCTCTGCATCCTGGAGGAGTATAGATTGGCTTTCTCTCTCTTTTTCCCCCTCTCACTTTCCCCCCACTTTCAAATCCATCACCCGCCGACATCCATACTTCCCTATCCCTCTCCTCCCATCCTGTTCCTCGCCCCTCTCTTCTCTACCTCCCCGCTCCCTTTATCTCCCCTCTCTTTCTGCCTGGTCCTGTCCCCCTTGCAGGGTTCTCAACATCCAGAAGGGATTAGATCTTGGTGGTCCCTCTCTCTCCCTCTTCTATCCCCCACCTTCTACTCCTCACCTGTCCACTTCCCCACTTGTCTTATAACTGCCCTCCCTTGGGTGTACAATAGCACTTTGAATCTTGTGCTCAGCCTACTACTTCTAGCACTTCAAATGTGTTATCCATCTTCTAATCTTTACTCTACTGGATCGCCTGCTCTTGGGTTGTTGCAATGTACGTTATATCTAAACATGGTTTTGTTTGCCCTGGCCAGTTGGTCTGGGTTATTTCTGCTCTGGAATTGTACTACACTGTTTTGTTTTAGTAACTGTACTTGTATTGCTTTGTTATTGCAATGTGTTTGCCCATTCTCCGAATTTTTGCACCCCCCCCCCCACTCTACCCAGGACGCTTCTGGAAACAAGCTGTTTACAGCTCATGTCTTTCCTGGTGAAACATTTTCTAAATAAATAAATACATTTCTAAATGCTATGAAGGAGCTGCCTTCTAACCTGACAGTTTCCCATGTATACTGTACCCCATAAAATAGTCCATAAACTATTATATCTGCACTAGTGCACTATATGTACTATAGTGTTATACTCGGCCCTGATATTCAGACTGCACCGGGCAGTGGCACAAGCCTGGGTGCAGTGCAACTGGGCTGCACCGGAGGCAGGACCAGGCAATATTAAGCAGTGATGCGCCATGGCGCAGCACCGTTGAATACGGCAAGGTCGGCGCAAAAACTGTGCATGGCGCAGTGGCACTGTGCTGATGCAAGCCATAGATAAGGAGCACGGGGATGCACCAGCACAAGTGCAGTTGGGCTAGGCACATCACCCACGCTACTCAGCAGGGGGCATGCAAATGAGGCCATAAGATATGCAAGACACAAATGGGGCCATTTGCATGTCATTATGGCCCCATTTGCATGCCTTGCACATGGCAGACTGGTGACTTGTGCCTGGTGCCCTGCACAGCATGACATGTGCAGTGGGGATCCCGGGGCATCCCCCACCCGTAGTCGCAGTCATCACAATGTAACCAAACCAAGCCCCGGTAGTCTAGTGGCCCCCTCACCCCGAGTCCCCGAATAATGTAATGACAGCCCATCCCTGGTGGTTGAGTGGTTCTCCTATCACCCGAGTCCCCGAGTATTCTAGTAAATCCATCCCTGGTGGTCTAGTGGAACCCCCCCGCCCCAGTCACGATTGCAGTAATCCGCCATATGGAAACACCCTGGTGATCCAGTGGCACCCCCCACCTCTACCACCCACACCACGCCCCTTGCTGCCCTGCTCCCCTCCATCAGAGGTGAGTGGCTGCAACCCAGCCGCATGCTGCCCAGCCGCCCGCCGACTAACAGGTACAGTATGGGTTGTAAGCCCATTGGTCCCCAGTGTGGACCAACAGGCTTGCAGGACATACTGTACTAGACAGCTCCATATGTGTGAATGAAGTCATTTGCGCTGCATACATTAGCATTGCGCCCCGGCGCATCGAGATTTGCACTACGCCGGGCAGCCTTCTCAATATCCTGCTGGCGCGCAATGCGGGGTTGTGCCGGCGCAACACTGTTGTGCCAGGCACAACCCCTTTGAATATCCCAGCCTCTCTGTATAGCTGTAATATGGAATCATATATGTTTGAATTAAATGGGAACAGTCAGCACATAGGGCCCCCACTCAAGTATGGGGCTGGTCCCTGTGTGAACTTTGTGTGCAAAAACATTTTGGTTTACTTACTGTTTACTGTAGTAAAGTATTGCATCACACTAATTTTGCTTACTTGTAGGCCGACATCTTTTTTTTACTACAAATCCCAGAATCCCCTGCAGCTGACATCAGAGCAGTAGACAGTAGTGGTAGCGTCAATAGCCTGCAGTGCACGTTAGAGCTTTTACAATCTCCCATCAGATGTTTTGAGGGTCTGCTTTTCTGCAGGGACCGTGTACAGTCCTCTGTGACTGTACATAGCCCATTGAGGGCAGTGGGACCAGCAAACAAAAGCTGAAAGCTTGTATAAACTCTAACATGCACTGCAGCTATTGAATCTTCTCACTGCTCCCTACTACTCTGAAGGCAGCCGTAGGAGATTCTGTGATTTGTAGTAACAAAAGATGTCAGCCTAGAACTAGAACTAAGCAAAATTAGTCTGTTGCAAAATTAAGTAATAAGACAATACAGGGTGTGCGTTGTCGCAGAAAAACATCACACCTAGGGTGGGTCGAAGCACAAGGCCGCACCCTGGGTGTGACGTTACTCAGGGACGACGCACATCCTGGAGTACCTTATTGTGATTATAATATGGCTATAAAATTCCGACATGACTTTAATGATTAAGCAATAAATATAAGAAACAAATCAGAAGTTATAACTTTATTGTAATTAATTTAGACATAAAGCAGAGATAAAACAGTCCCATCAAGAGCTCTAAGTCTGCACTGAAGACTTATTTATTTGAACTAGCATGTCCTGACATGATTTGAATGTAACACTGAACTGGAATTTTATGATCTGGGATTTTAATTCGAAGAGTTTTAGCATTGTATTGTACAGCCGCTTTGGTTTTGGAGAAGCGTGTTTTATAAATAAAATTTGACTTTACCGCATCCTTCCACGTTGCTTACACTGACTCTTTTATGGCCAATTTTATTACTTTGAGCTTAGCAATATTTTTTTTATACTCCTGCTTTTATCTCGTTTTTCACTTTGCAGAATTGAACACATTAATATTGACCGTCCCATTTAGTGTTCCTACAGAGATCGGTCGTGCTGTGGCAGAGACATCCATATTGTTATTTTCTGCGTTTCCTTTTTTTTTTTTTAGCAGGAGTGAAGACTGTCCTAACAAACAGAAAAAAAACAATTAAGCAATAAGGCATGACAGGGTATGCATTGTAGTTGGATAGTGGCACACCTCAGGTGTGGCATGAGGCATCGCCGGGAACCTTCACTTCAACCACCTGAGAAGTGCCGTTACCCCACGACAATGTACATCCTGGAGTGTCTTACTGTGTTGATAAAATGGGTCCAATATGTTTTTTTTGAGGGGGGTGAAGAAATGCACCAAATAAAAAACATTTTAATGTATTTTTTAAAACAGTCCCAGCACATCCCAGTGCTGATATGCCATCTCAGGTTTAAATATTATGTACAGCAAAATTCATGTATTTTTAATTAGCTCTTAACCCCTCTAGTTTCCCCCAAGTCCACCCCCTTTTACCCATTTCCCTCACCTACCTTTCTTCCTCTTTATAATATTCCCTACCTTTTCTAGGTCTTGTTTATTTTCTGTCTTGCCAACATTCAAGAGATGGAATGTTTACTACAGACAGAATGCAAGAATTCAAACCTCTGCTCAGTTCTGCTGGCAGAATATTTACTCCCACTAGCACACAGCAGAAGGCCTCAGATGGAACCAGAGCTTTTTTTTTTTATCTGTAACAGCTTAAACAATGCAGATTTCTCTAACAAACAGGTGAGGCTAGGAGGGGGATTTTTCATGGTCAGCAAAGAAACACCATATATTACAATTCTAAGTACTGTAGTACTTCATTTTTTAAGTTATGTATATGTGTGTAACAAGAGTATTATGAGGGCAAATAATATTTAATTCTTATGTTTATAAGTTTAAGACACGTTTATTTTTAGGGCCTAGTTGAAGGTTTTAGTGTGTAAAGGTGGCAGCCACATTTGTGATGGCAGACAGGAATGGCTGGTACCATTTATTTTATTGTGAAGAGGCTACTGGACCTTCTTCCAGTGCTGCGTCATGGGACATCAGCACTGGGTTCCAAGCTCCTCAGCCAATCAGATTACTGGATTTGTTATAGCCGTATTATTATTATTAAGCAATAAGCCATGAGGTGGTGTGGGTTATCAGGGGATTTACCGCGGCTGGAGTGATTTGCCCATGAGGCGCAGCGGAGTGGTAAATCCTCACCAGCCATGGTAACATCTCGATAAACCCACATCCTCCAAGTGCCTTATTGCGATCTCTAAGGTTCATTTTTTTACTATAATAAAATACAAATATTAAAGAGGTTGATTTCTTTTCTTATTTTTATTGTATTTATTGCTGCGCTGCAGGTATTATAGATTATATAGGATAGGTTCATAGGATATTACGAGTTAAAGGGACCACTGGTCCACAAGAAACTCGCCACCTATACAGGTGGAACACTTAACTTACGAAAGATGTATTTTTTTGACCCATATAATAGTCAAGATTATTTTTAAACACAACCATGCTTTCACTCTGGACAACATTGATAGGCAATGTGTTCCATTCAGTTATGCTTATTAGTTTTATTAGTATTCTCTTTTCATTTCAAATTATGAGATCTTGTATTTAAAATGCTGGTTATATCTAACCAGTCCAAGTGTTTCCAGGAGACATTCATCCTTGATTGCTTTATAAGTAAAGCATAAATCTCCCCTTATTTGTCTGTATTGTAAGGAATACAGTCCCAAGTGTTCAGGTCTTTGGTCGTAACTCAGATTTTGAACAGTATTAATGTGTTTCATAATTCTTCTTTGTATGCCCTCAACTAGTTTTTCTACCTCTAACTGTTGTTGGTGCACATAATGGAGCACAGTATTCAAGATGGGGATGTACTAAGGTTGAATAAAGTGGTATTATGACCTTGGGGTCTCTGCTCTTAATAATTTTCAGGATGCAGTTAATAATTCTACAACATTTTTTAACAGCTGTTTTATTATGCAGCTCAAAAGTTAGTTTATTGTTAATTATTACTCCCAAGTCGGTTTCAAAATCAACTTCTTGTAATTGCATATTATTTATCCTGTAAATGTTTTAAATATTATTATGCCCCAGGTGCATTACTTATGCAATAAGGTGCAACAGGGTGTGGGTTATTAGGGATTTACCCACGCCTTGTGTAGTGGGTTACGAGGTGCAGCCGAGTGACTTAACCATACAAGAAGTGGTTAAATCACCTAATAACTCACGCCCTGGAGTGCCTTATTGTGATTATACAATAGACCCATGTAAATTTAAAATGTATTTATTATGTTTTTTATAAATGCTATTCCTCAGCCGTGGGTTATGCAGGATGTACCCACTGTCATGTGACATGTTTTGACCAATGAGGTTACAGAATTTTCACACACCATTGTATAATCTACAATATCAAACTAAACAGAAAGTAAATCAAAATGTTTTTTCACACAAATTGCACATTGGGACCTATCCCCCACTTGACGATGGGGGCCCTTAGTGGTGACTGTTCCACTCTAATGTTGTATCTGACTCTAAACCCTTTGAAAATAGGCTATCTTACCTAAAGGTGTTTTTTTTTTGTGTATGTGTGTGTGTGTGTGTGTGTGTGAAATAAAAAACTAAACTTAAATGAAAACTAGACATTGTACTATACACACACATATATCTATAAGGGATATGGGAGGACAGCTTTGTGATACAACATTTATCTTGTGTAGTTGCCCCTGACCTCAAGTAACCTGATGAGTAGTGGAGCTGTGTGTTATTGGTTACGAGACGGTAATGGCAACTAAACACAATAAATGCTGTATCATACAGTCGCCCCCACTTCCTCTAATGACTGCCTTCCAAAACTCCCTGGATCATGCACATGTCTCTTTCTTGGCTGACAAATTCTTACCCTATGTCAATTGTTACCCCAAGATCCACTCTGTTCCACCCCCCCTCCTGTCTATATTCACCCACCTTAACCTCTCTTCCCCTTACCACTGGTTACTTCTTTCCTTCTGCCCCCCTCCGTCCCTTCCTTGTTTTGCCTGTGCTCCTCTCTTGCAACCCTATTAGTCCTTACCTTTTCCCATACCCCCCATGGCAGTTGCTCTAACCCCATCACTACACTACACTACCCCCTCACCCCCCCCACTTCTCCTGCTGTTCTTATCTTACCTTATATTTTAAATATTTGTGTATAATTACTGTGTTTTACCTATTATTCTCCTGGTTCTTAAGTGTTATTTTTGTCATTTTAGATTACCTGTGTTAGTATTCTTTTGTCTGTTTGTAACCCTTGCCCACTGACATGGAACCTTTGTAAAAGAGTGCCCCATGTTCAAAGGTATTATGTTCCTAGACTAAAATAAATAAATGTGTTTCATTTATGCAGTAGGGAAAGGCCTTGTGTAATTGTGTGTAGATAAGTTGGGAGAAATGGGGTTGGGGAACCAGATGATTAGATGGATAGGAAATTGGCTCCAGGACTGGACCCAGAGGGTCGTGGTTGGTGGGATAGTCTCATCTCCAAGGAGGGTCATTAGTGGTGTCCCTCAGAGATCGGTCCTTGGGCTCCTCCTGTTCAACGCCTACATCTCTGACATAAGAAAGGGTATCAGGAGTGAGATGAGTCTCTTTGCGGATGACTCAAAACTGGGGGCAGTGGTGGATGGGGAGGAGAGGAGGGTGGCCCTACGGGGGACCTGGAGGCTCTGGAAAGGTGGTTTAGAAAGTGGAAGTTGAGGTTCAGTGCAGGGAAATGCAAGGTACTGCAACTGGGAGCCAGAAACCCGGGCCAAGTGTTCACCCTAGGGGGGAAATGCTACAAGTCTCAATAGCTGAGAGGGACCTGGGGGTGTGGTGGATGTCAAGATGAACAACTCGGAGACTTGTAGGAGGGCAGCAGCCAAGGCCAACAGGATGCTGGGATGCATCGCTAGGGGGATCACCTCCAGAAGGAGGGAAGTGATACTCCCTCTGTATAACTGCTTGGTGAGGCCACACCTCGAGTACTGCATGCAGTTTTGGAGGCCACACTTAAGAGGGGACATTGAACTCCTGGAGAGGGTCCAGAGGAGGCAACCAAAATGATCTGGGGCTTGAGGGGACGAACCTATGGGGAGAGCTCAAAGAGCTAAATACGTACACATTGGAAGAGAGAAGGGACTGGGGGGACATGATAGAGGTCTTCAGGTACATGAAGGGGGTAAATAGGGGAGAAGTAGTCAGGGTGCTATGAAGGAAGGAGGGTGAGCAACTAGAGGGCATGGGTGGAAGCTGGAGAGGGGAGATTCTGGGGAGAAAGGATGAGGTGCTACTTTGCTGAGAGGGTGGTGGAGCCATGGAATGCACTGCTTAGTGGGCTGGTGAAGGCAGAGACAGTGGAGGGGTTCAGGAGGGGGTGGGACAGGTATAGCGGAAGAATTTTGGAAGCAAAGTCCTGTGCAGTGAGAATATCTGGGACTGGGAAGGGAGAAACCAGAGAGGGCAAGGGGGCAGTGAGGTCAGCTTCCAGGGTGTGGGCTGACCAAACGAGCAGACACGAAAGACCACTAGACCTATTCTGCTGGCATTTTAGTATGTTAGTATGTTAATAGTTCAAGTGTTTTATATTGTGTGTAGTTTTCTCTTTTTTTCTTATTTTTACAATGTGTATTTTTTTTTGTGCCATTGTTTCTTTGGTTGCTATGGGCGTTGTGAAGGAGACGTGTTTGGTCATGACATTATGGCAATATGCGCGCTGATTGGTGGAGCGAACGGGATTTTAAAAAAAAGTGAAGAAAACATGGCAACTCCACTTAGCAAGTGCGGCCACTTCCCAGGGTTGTAAGAGTATATTGAGAGTGGGAGGAAGTTTTATTCAGCTGGTATCGGACATGTTTTGTCTTAAAGATCAGAATTTGTTTCCAGATGTTTGCCTGGTGTTGGGGAGGCAAAGAAGAAGTTGAGGGAAGCGGCCATTGTTCAAAGCGACAAAAGCAGGGCAGCAGTGAGAGATTAGAGTGGAATAGAAATACAGAATTGAAAGCAAATCTACTTTAAAGTATATCAGGATTTTGCAGTAGAGGTTTTCTGTTTACATGTTTTGGCTGCGGTTGTAACTGACGAGCAGAGAAGTGGGCCAGTGGGTGGGATGGGATGGCAGTGCTGTAGAACCGGGGAGGGATGGAAACAGTACTTTCTGTGTCTGATAGAAGATTATAATATGGCTATAAAAAATCCAGTAATCTGATTGGCTGAGGAGCTCAGAACCCAGTGCTGATATCCCATGATGCAGCACTGGAAGAAGGTCCAGCAGCCTCTTCACAATAAAATAAATAGTACTAGCCATTCCTGTCTGCCATCACAAATGTGGCTGCCACCTTTACTCACTAAAACCTTCAACTAGGCCAAAAATAAACGTGTCTTAAATTTATAAACATAAGAATTAAATGTTATTTGCCCTCATAATACTCTTGTTACACACATATACGTAACTTAAAAAATGAAGTACTACAGTACTTAGAATTGTAATATATGGTGTTTCTTTGCTGACCATGAAAAATCCCCCTCCTAACCTCACCTGCTAACTAAGGAAATCTGTGTTGTTTAGGCTGTTACAGATAAAACAAAAGCCCTGGTTCCATCTGAGGCCTTCGGTTGTGTGCTAGTGGGGGTAAACATTCTGTCAGCAGAACTGAGCAGAGGTTTGAATTCTCGCATTCCGTCTGTAGTAAACATTCCATCTCTTGAATGTTGGCAAGGCAGAAAATAAGCAAGACCTAGAAAAGGGAGGGAATATTATAAAGAAGAAGAAAGAAAGGTGAGGGAAATGGGTGAAAGGGGGTGGGTTGGGGGAAACTAGAGTGTTTAGGAGCTAATTAAAAATACATGAATTTTGCTGTACTTAATATTTAAACCTGAGATGGCATGTCAGTGCTGGGACTGTTTTAAAAAAAGTCATAAAAAATGTTCTTGTTTGATTTGGTGCATTTCTTCGCCCCCCCCCCAAAAAAATCATCTTGGACCCATTTTATAATCACAGTAAGACACTCCAGGGTATACATTGTGGTGGGGTAACCGCACTTCTCGGGTGGTTGATATGAAGGCACTCAGCAATGCCTCATACCACACCCGAGGTGTACCACTATCCAACCACAATGCATGCCCTGTCATGCCTCATTGCTTAATTTTTTTTTTCTGTTTGTTGGGACAGTCTTCACTCCTGTTAAAAAAACAAGGAAACACAGAAATTAACCATATGGATGCCTCTGCCGCAGCACAATTGCTCTCTATAGGGACACTAAATGTGTCTGTCAGTATTAATGTGTTCAGTTCTGCAATGTGAAAAATGAGATAAAAGCAATAGTATAAAAAATATTGCTAAGCTCAAAGTAATAAAATTGGATATAAAACAAGTCAGTGTAAGCAATATGGAGGGATGCAGTAAAGCTCTTGAAATAACTATTTTATCTCTATTTTATGTCTAAATTAATTATATACAGAATAAAGTATGGGGTGGTGTGTGTAACAAGGCGTTTACACACACGAGAGATAGATGCTCATAAACCCCAAGAGAAAGCTGACTCAAGGGTTTATTAAGCTTCTAACCCCAAGAAGGTGTGTGTAAACTTCGAGTTACACACCACCCTCATTTTATTGATATAATTGATGGCTATGATTTTTTTACCGCAGCAGTTAAATAAAATAAAATATCCCTGTGCAGCTGTGCCCCAATCCCGACTCGGTTCGCGGTCAAAAGCGGCTTCTGAAGACACATCATTTTTTTTCTTAAACAGTACCCTACTTTTAGCCCTGAGTTCTTGTATTTATTTTTTGGACTTACCGCCCAGTCAGAGTTTATTGTGTGATCTCTGGTGGTAAGCCACGGTCTTGGACTACCAGGAAGAGTAGAGCGGCACCAGGCACATGCGCAGTGGTAGGGAAATCCGGCGCATGTTTGCCGTTATAAACACTCCTTTATAATGGCAAATTATGCCATGGGTTTCCAATGGAAAAAAATCATAGCCATTAATTATAATAAAGTTATAACTACTGATTTGTTTCTTATGTTTATTGCTTAATCATTAAAGTCTTGTCGGATTTTTTTATAGCAATATTATAATCGCAATAAGGCACTCCAGGCTCAGGATGGGAACGAAGCTGCACCAACAGATTTCACAGCAGACAGCTGCTAGCAGTAAGCAGAACTGCCAACACAAGGTATAAGACCTTGTCAAACTGAAACATTCAGAAATGTAACTTCTTTTGGAGTCTCTGAGACCCATATACTATAAGGAATAGTATATGGGTAACCATACTCAAACAAGGCTGTGTTTTCATCACAGGGTTGCAATGACACTGGGACCTCTTGAGCTTAGCTCTTGAGGTCCCTATGATGTCATCTCAACCACTCAATGGGAGCTGATGTCTGTCCCTCCCTGGCAGGGACCATCATTAGTGTGGCAGAACCTGATGTCTGTCCCTCCCTGGCAGGGACCATCATTAGTGTGGCAGAACCTGATGTCTGTCCCTCCCTGGCAGGGACCATCATTAGTGTGGCAGAACCTGATGTCTGTCCCTCCCTGGCAGGGACCATCATTAGTGGGGCCGAACCTGATATCTGTCCCTCCCTGGCAGCAGGGGTCAATCTTAACCTTTTTTTTTTGCACTAGCCAGTAGGACAAGTTGATTCAAAATTGCAGTAACCCACAAATAGTTGTACTGGCCCACAACTGCAGTGCTAAATTTTGATCACTTATATAGGAAAAAGTGCAAGCCAAGAAATATTCTGATTATTGCACATTTATCCTCCAACCAGATTGCTTCCTGCAGGAAAAATGACTGCCATGACATCGCACACATTGTGCCCCCCATTGTTTTGTACCATGGCTTCTTCTCTTCCTCTTCCTGCCCCCCAGCTGGCATCATTATGCACCTCATCACTCTCTCACCCCCACCCACAGGGCAATTAACAGAGACCGACAGAGAGACACTCTCAGCCCCCATCCTATGATCAGCTGGAGACCTGCACTTCTGGAAGTCTTCATACAGTGTCAAGTGAGCCAGGAGCATGGCTAGGATTTATTTGGGAAGGGGGCTACACAGACCTAAGTGACTCGGGGAAATAAAATACTTTTCATCATTTTTATTTTTAAAAGTATTGATTTTAACATGCTCTACCCCAGCAATAACAGATTTTTTGTAAGCAGTGCCCTTTCATCAGCCATGGGGAAGCAGTACAAAGGCAGAGGGTAGTGGATGGCTGAAACGGCCTCCTAGCAGAGGTGGTGGGTGCAACAGTGGTAATAGGACTCAAGCATGCATGGGATAGACACAAGGGAACCTTACAAGTAAGGCAAAGGGGGAGAAGACCCTTTGTCCCCTTTCCCCATCTCCCCACACCCCTCCCCACTCCTACCTGCACTTTTCTCTGTGTACATTGACAATGCTGTTGAGCTGCTCCAGCCTCTTTTTTTTTTTCTTGTGCCCTTCCCCTTCTGTTCACACCCGTCCTCCCATCTCCTAGATGTCCGTTCTGGAGTTCCCTATGTGATCCTCCTTGTTTGCGTATTATTGTGACTACTGAGCTGTGTACCTAATTTGTTGTAAATTGTTGTAATCTCTGTTGGATTATCATGGATGTATTACTTCTGATGTGGAACCTTTGTAAAAGAGCCTTGGCTCAAATGTACTTGTAATCCTAGCATTAAATAAAGAGCAAAGACCGGAGCTTGAGTAGGGTCTACGGTGGCACAGTAGTGGGGATTATAGGGCAGACTAGGTGGGCCATCAGGTCCTTTTCTGCTGATTGATTCTATATTTCCATACAGGTGGGCCAAGAGGTCCTTATCTGCTGAAAATATCAATGTTTCTATGATGCTGTACCACCTCTAGCTCTATATAGGACAATCTGTGCACCCCAGGAATGCCTATTTTAACCTTTTAAATGATGTATTCTATGAAGGTTTATTTTTGTACCATACACGCTCCAAAGCTTTCTTTTCAGGATGAAATGACATGCTGGGTGAGACTGTATGGATGGCGGTGGCTGGCTTGGTCCATTGAGAAGAGCTGGGGACCCCTACACGTGCTACTAATGGCAGTCATGGATCTATGGATGGCCATTTCAGAGTCTGATCTGTAATTGTGTCCATGGAAAGTACAGAGTTGAGAGATTTGGAGGGGAGAGGGGACGGCTATGGTGAGGCTGGGGTAAAACCCACCACCTGCAGGACAGACCCTGCATGCCTCTTAGCATTTTGTCACTGAAATGTTGGATGTAGACACTCAAAATATAGGGAAGCGAGGGACGCTGGTCTTAATAATGTGGGGAAAATCATCATCAAAAACACATTCAGAAAACTCCCATCTCCTGCACCCTGCAGTTGGTGGGAGTTTTCTGAATCTCTCTCTCTCTCTTCTCTCTCTCTCTCTCTCTCTCTCTCACTCATGATTTTCCCCACATTATTAAGACCCTGTATACCTCTTAGCATTTTGTCACTGAAATGTCGGATACTGACACTCAAAATGTAGGGAAATTAGGGGTGCTGGTCATAATAATGGGGGACAAATTATCAGACAGAGACACATTCAGAAAACTGGAAGCTACTGACTTAACAGCACTCTATCCTTGATCACGCCCTGGACACTAGCTGAAAGTCCTAACAGTGGAGTGATAATGACTCACATTGAGTCTTTTGTAGGATCTCCCTCTGGAACTGCCAGATAATTGCAACTCAGAATGAGCTGTTAATCACACCAGGCCATCTGGAACATTGAGAGAGATTAGCATGAGGACTAGAGCCTGCTAAAGTAGGGACTTTTTAATTTCATTAACAGCCATGGAAAATCTGCAATTCTGCACTAGTTAAAATGGACAAGTAGAGAGTTAGCTGTCCTAGCCTTGCTCAATTTGCCTTAGGTCTTGGACTGATAAAACACTGTTGAAATCATAGAACATAGAATCTGACAGCAGATAAGGACTGCTTGGCCCACCCAGTCTGCTCATTTCCCTACCTATTGAATAAGCTGCATATCCTAGTTAACCAACAGCCTACTTCTTCCTACTTTCACCCCCTAGAATTGCCTTATGACTGTCCCATGCATTACATAGATACATAGATACATAGACAGTGTCGGCAGATAAGGGCCTATGGCCCACCTAGTCTGCCCATTTGAGCTTGTAAGTTCAGTTTGTTTTCCTAGAAGTCTATTTCCCCTTACCCCTGACCTCTAGAATTCCTTTATGTCTATCCCATGCATTCTTAAATCCCGTGATTGTTTCAGCTCCCACCACTTCCTCTGGCAGGGTGTTCCACTTGTCCACCACCCGTTCTGTGAAGAAATTCTTTCTCATGTTTCCTCTGAATCGTCCTCCCTCCAACTTCATCCATGCCCTCTGGTCCTGAAACATCTTTTTCCTAAAAAATAGTGTTTTCCTGCACCCTGTTCCTCCCTGTAAGATACTTGTATGTCTCTATCATATCCCCTCTCTCCCTCCTCTCCTCCAGGGAGTACATGTTCAGTTCCTTCAACCTGTCTTCATAGGACTTGTGATGCAACCCATGCACAATCTTTGTTGCCCTCCTCTGAACTTTCTCTACCCTGTCTATGTCCTTACGTAGGTATGGTCTCCAGAACTGTACACTGTACTCCAGGTGGGGCCTCACTAGTGTCTTGTATAGCGGAATTATGACCTCCCTTTTCCTGCTGGTGATGCCCCTGCCTATACATCCCAGCATCCTATTTGCTTTACCTGATGCCTTGTCACACTGTTTCCCTACCTTGAGGTCATCAGAGATGACAACCCCAAGATCCCTTTCCTGCTTGGTGCATGCTATATCCTCACCCCCCAACTGATATATTGTGCCAGGGTTTTTGTGCCCCATATGCATTATCTTGCACTTCTTTGCATTGAATTTCAACTGCCAAACCCTTGACCATTCTTCAAGTTTCTGCAGGTCCCTTCTCATTCTGTCTACACCCTCTGGTGTGTCTACTCTGTTACAGAGCTTTGTGTCATCAGCGAACAGTGAAATTCTGCCTTCTAGATCCTATGCAATGTCACTGATGAAGATGTTGAATAGGACCGGTCCCAGCACTGATCCCTGTGGTACCCCACTGGTCACTCTTCCCTCTGTGGAGTGACAGCCATTTACCACCACCCTCTGTGTCCTGCCACCCAGCCAGTTACCTACCCACCACACTACTGTCCTGCCCACACCCATATTCCCCAGTTTGTGTAATAGTCTTCTATGTGGCACAGTGTCAAAGGCCTTGCTGAAGTCCAGATAGGCCATGTCCACTGCCCTCCCCTGATCCACCTCCTAGTCACCCAGTCAAAAATTCAATGAGGTTGGTCTGACATGACCTCCCCTGGTGAAACCATGCTGCCTTGGGTCCTGTGGTCCATTGACAACCAGATGTTCCACCAATCTCTCCTTCAGTAGTGCTTCCATGATCTTTCCCACTACCGAGGTGAGGCTGACTGGTCTGTAGTTCCCTGCTTCCTCTTTGTTCCCACTTTTGTATAAGGGGACTCATCTGCTGTCCTCCAGTCTTTGGGTACCTCCCCTGTTTCCAGTGATTGGCTGAACAGGATAGCCAGAGGTTCAGCCACCACCTCTCTTAGTTCTTTAAGGACCCTGGGGTGCACCCCATCTGGCCCCATTGCTTTATCAGCTCTTATTACTTCCAGTTCCTTCAGGACCCTTTCTCGTGTAAAGGGACTTGTGTCCATTCTGCACCATTCTCACCCTTGTACTCCCTTCAGACCCATTACCCCCTCTTCCTTAGTAAAGACTGAGCAGAAATACCTGTTCAATATGTCAGCTTTACTGTTGTCATCCTCCACGCGGCTCCCATCCTCCCCCTTCAGTCTCACTATCCCTCCCTTTGTCCTTCTTTTTTCACTTATGTACCTGTAAAAGGTTTTGTCCCCTTTAACCACTGATTTTGCAATGTGTTCTTCTGTCTGAGCTTTGGCTTCCCTTACTGACTTCCCTGCCTCCCTTTGTTTCTCCTGGTGTTTCTCCCTATCCCCTTCTGCCTGTGTCTTTTTGTATTGCCTGAATGCAATCTTTTTGGCTTTCAATTTCTTTGCTACCTCTTTGGAAAACCATAATGGTCTCCTCTTTCTTTTCCTCTTGCTAACCTGCTTAATGCATAATTCTGTTGTTCTTATAATCCCCATTTTAAATACTGCCCACTGTTCCTCAATCCCTGATTCCTGTCCCATTCCCTTAATGCCTCTTTCAAGCATCTCCCCATTTTCCCAAAGTCTGCCCCCTAAAATCCAGGATACGTGTTTTGTGTGGTTTGGTTCTGCTCTTTCTGTGATTTCAAACCACAATGACTGGTGGTCACTGTTACCCAGGTGCTCCCCACTGTTACCCCATCACACTGTCCCTGTTTGTGAGCACAAGGTCCAGTATTGCCTTCTGCTGAGTTGGTTCCATGACCAGTTGCTTGAGGAAGGCACCCTGAAGGAGTCCAGGATAAATCTGTTCCTAGTTGATGCTGCTGCTGGGATGCTCCAGTCCACGCCTGGTATATTGGAAGTCTCCAACCAGTACCACCTCACTTGTCTGCCATCCTTTGGATGGCTAGCATCAACTCCCTATCTGTTTCTTCCTCCTGGGCTGGTGGTCTATAGACCACACCTGTCGAGATGGCTGGCCCCATTTTCCTTTCCAGCTAACCCACAGTATCTCTCCCATTTTGTTCCTCCTGGATCTGTGTGGCCCTTATGTCATTTTTCACATACAGTGCCACTCCTCCTCCCTTCCTGCCTGCTCTGTCTCTTCTGAATATGTTGTAGCCAGGTATGGCCATCTCCCAGTCATGGTTATCATTACACCAGGTTTCAGTGATGGCCACAATGTCCAGGTCTGACTGTACCATGACAGCCTCCAGATCTTCCATCTTGTTGCTAAGGCTCCTGGCATTTGCACACATGGCTTTCCATGATTTGACCTCCTAGACTGCTTCACTGTTCTACTCCAGCCCTTCCTTGGTTGTCATTTATCCCTGGTTCTCCTTGCTGTCTGCCCTTCTGCTGAATTTTGCCCCTTTTCTGCTTATCCACCTTTGGACACTAATCTCCATCTTTTGCACACTGCTTTGCAGAGATAGCCACTCATCTGTTCACTGGTTCCATTACTAGCTGTGGGGTGAGCAAGTAGGTACCATCCTTGCTGGCCTGCCTTTGCTAGTTTAAATGCTTGTCAATGTAGCATTTAAACTTATCATTGAGTGCTTGGATTCCCCTCCAGGATGGATGCAGGCCGTCAGGCTTGAATAAACCTCCATCCCTCCAGATGGGTCCCCAGTCACCAATGAATCCAAACCCTTCCTCACAGCACCAGTTCTTCAACCATGAGTTAAAGTTCCTGGTGCATGCACTCCTATGCTCTCCCTTGCCTCTCACAGGTAGTACTTCTGAGAAAGTGACAGAAGTAGCTACTGCTTGAGACCCCTCCCCAGTTTCCTAAACTCTTCCTGAACTTCCTTTGGCTCCCCATTTGCCAAGTCATTAGTAACTTAGGTGGATAATGACATCCAGCTCACCCTCCTGTCTTGCCTTCCCAGTGATCCCCAGTATCTTCCTTCCATCCCTCCATGCCGTGGCACCTGGTAGGCACCTCACCTCCCTGTCCTCCCCCTCCTATGTTCCTAGCTGGATCCCTCTTATGATGGAGTCCCCCACCAGGGGGGCATTCTTGAATTCCACCACTGTTTTTGACTCCACAACCTCCTCCAGAAGGTCGTTCCATGCATCCACAACCCTCTTTGTGAAAAAATACTTCTTCACATTACCTTTATCTTCAAATGGTGCCCCCTTGTTCTTGCACACCTCTTTTTCTAAAAGATGTTACCCTCTTAGATTTTGTAGATTCCCTTGAGGTACTTGAAAGTTTCTATCATGTTCACCTTCCTTTCCTTGAGGCTATACATATTAAGCTCCTTAAGTCTCTCTTCATATGTCTTCTGGTGCAGACCCTGCACCATTTTAGTTGCCCTCCTCTGGACTGCCTCCATCCTGTTTATGTCTTTGCAGAGATTGGGTCTCCAGAACTGCGCACAGTACTCCAGATGGGGTCTGACCAGCTGTCTGTACAGAGGGATAACAACTTCCTGTTTTCTACTGGTGATGCCACTCCCTATGCATCCCAGTATCCCCCAGTCCTCCTTACTGCCCTCTCACATTGCTTGCCCACCTTTAGGTTGTCTGATATGACTACCCCCAGGTCCCTTTCCATTTTTGTTGTTGTCAGTATCTCACCCCCCCATTGTGTACTCTTCCCTTGGGTTTTTGTTTCCAAGGTGCATTACTTTGCACTTCTTAGCATTGAATCTAAGCTGCCATACATTTGACCATTCCTCCAACCTTGCCAAATCCCTTCTCATCATTTCCACCCCACCTTGTGTATCTACTCTGTTGCAGATCTTTGTGTCATCTGCAAAGAGACATACTTTTTCTTCCAGTCCCTCTGCAATGTCACTTATAAAGACATTGAAGAGGACCAGTCCTAGTACTGAACCCTCCAGTACCCCACTAGTATTCCCCCTTTCTTCAGAGTGGACTCTGTTTACTATTACCGTCTGTGTCCTGTTCTCCAGCCAATTCTTTACCCAGGCTACCATCTTGGGACCCAGTCCCAGGTTGGCTAACTTGTATATTAATCTTTTGTGTGGTACTGTGTCAAATGCCCCTAATTTATTTATTTATTTGAATTTTGATGACCTGGTAGGTCAACTGAGACAAAGTCCCTTTTTCAGTGATGACCCAAGGAATACAGCATTCCAAGAACAAAACGTAATACAATAATACACATAGAACAGTATAGTGAGTCACAATATACAGTTAAGCCATAGGTAAATAACAACAGTACTTGAGTAGGCAATAACCAAAGGATTCAGGATTACAGGCAGTTTGCAGGGAGGCAGGAGGCAGATCAACATTTTATACCATGTGCAGGGACATTTATGCCATTCACATACCAGAGGTCAACAATTTAAACAGCAAGATAACTAAGAATAGCCAGATTCAACTGCATTTGGTTAGAGACATGGGGTAGTGGAACTTGATCTCTGTCCCTCCCTGGCAGGGGGTCATAACTAGTGTGACGGAACCTGATCTCTGTCCCTCCCTAGAAGATGGTCATAACTAGTGTGGTGGAACCTGATCTCTGTCCTCTCACCAGAGGAGGAATGGTCAGTGAAGAACACTGGAAGGGAGACAGATTGGTTGAGATGGAAGTCTGAAACCACCTTAGGCAAAAACTTCCTGTTAGTCCTAAGGACTACTTTATCCCCATGAAAGGAAATAAAGTCAGTCTCCACTGACAAGGCTTGTAACTCACTTATGCGCCTGGCAGAAGTGATGGCTACTAGAAAAACAGTTTTCCAAGTCAAATATTTAAGCTCTGCAGAAGACAGAGGTTCAAAGGGGGGTGGCATCAACTGAGCAATGCAAACATTAAGATCCCAGGCAGGGGCCGGGTCCCTGAAAGGTGGATTAGTATGAAGTAATCCCTTGAAAAACTTGGAAAATACAGGGTGAGTGGAAAGAGAAGAGGGCTTTCCTGCTGAAATAAAAGCAGAGACAGCTGCCAAATGTACTTTCAGGGTAGCTGGTCTCAGGCCCAAAGAATTAAGATGGACCATATAGTCCAAAACAATGGGCAAATCAGCAGATTCTGGGGAAATATGCTTCCCAGAGCACCAGATGGAAAACCTTTTCCATTTAGAATTATAAGTAGCCCTAGTGGAAGGCTTTCTAGAAGCCTTCAGGATTTCAAGAACACCTTGAGAAAGGTGTAGGTCAGCAAATTCTAACTCCTCAAGAGCCAGGCCTTGAGGTTGAGGGATTTGAGATTCGGATACCAAACTCTCCCTTGGGCACAATATAACAGGTTGTGATTCCTGGGGAGACACAGGGGAAGATGGACTGCTAAGGACAGAAGGAGTGGGTACCAGGGCTGCCTGGCCCAATCTGGAGCAATCAGAATCATCTTGCAAGAGTGGGATCTGATTTTGACTAGCACATTGAATAGGAGAGGGAAGGTGGGAAAGGCATATAGAAACTTCCCATCCCAATCTAGGAGAAAGGCATCCAGGGGGACTGAGCCCATCACTGGGGGCCTGCAACAAAACAGTGGAAGTTGGTGATTGTCTGGGGCTGTGAAAAGATCTATCTGAGGGGTGCACCATCTGGCAAAAACTATCCCCAGTACTTGGGGATCCAGTGACCATTCGTGATGGCCCTGGGAAATCCTGCTGAGAGCATCTGCCAGGACATTGTCCTTTCCTGGGAGGTGAACTGCTATGAGGGAAGTGTTCAGGGAATAAGCCAGAGACCACAACTTCATTGCCTCGGTGCACAAGGCCGAAGACCGAGTGCCCCCTTGTTTGTTGATGTACCACATTGTAGTGGTGTTGTCTGTTCTGACTTGTACCACTTTGTTCTGAACAGATGCAGAAAACACATGCTAGAAAGACAGCTCTGAGTTCCAGTGGGGCTGCCTTCAGCTCCGTGGTGTTCCCGTACAGTCCCATAAACCTGCAGGTGATGGTGAAGGATGGAGGGAGCCGAGACCCAGGAAGGCAAGATTAGGTGGCGGACGCGGGGGAGCTGAGGAGTAACGCCTTCCTTCCTTCCAGCCAACAGAGTTTTTCCCATTTTTCTAGCATTGCCCCTACAGAGGCACAGACGTGCAATGACATCCAGCGTGGGACAGGCACACTCCTGCACCTGACCCGCGGATGTCCGCCATCGCCCCCTCCCCTCTCTATAGTGGCCCCGGCTATTGCACACCCAACCTTTGCTGGGTGTCGCTGATGTAAGCTATAACCCGCAACAGGCCATGGCTATACTAGGCATTAATGCATGCCCAGGTGCATTGTGAGGCATAAGGGCTCAGCCTGCGTGACCTCCATCCAACTGGGAAGTGCATTAATGCCTAGTATACCCGTGGGCCTGGAGGGGGTTATTGCACTTATAAAATGAACCCCTTTTCACAAATAAAAAGATACCGAAACAGTATAAAATGAATCAAAAACATCTTTTGTTCCTCTGCAACAGAAAGTAGTTCGACCTCCAAATCTTTCCATATATAATTAATTTTATTAATCATTTTTTCGTTTATTCATGCTGATTACAAATGTGTACTTGGTTTAAAAATTCAGTGAATGCTTTTCAAATAAAATGTTACCAAGCGAGGCTTCGTGGCATTTGGTATTCCGGGAGAGACATGGAAAAAAATTATTAATCCACACAATAGTTTTCTCAGTGTGCGGGTTTACTGCTGACACTACTGAGACGAGAAAGTGGTGGTTTTTGTTTTGGCAGCTGTTCGATTTTTTTTTTTTTACATCCAAAGTATTGTGCAAAGTAAATTCACATCTGTGATGAACACAGTAACACTTATGAGCATACCAAATTTTCCAGCATATAAAGGCCTAGAGGTCTAGCAAGTGTGCTTAAATGTGCAGCTAGCACCCCTTATTCTGCAGCTGTCCCTCCCTTCCAGCCTTCCCCTCCCTTGACCCTCCCCCTTGCCCTGTCCCAGCACCTTTTGAAGCAGTCCACTGTTCTACTGGATACCACTTCTGCAGGTAACGCATTCCACCCAGCAACCACCCTCTCTGTAAAAAAGTGTCTCCTCATCTCCCTCCTGAACCTTTCTCCCTCCAGTCTCATATCATGGACCCTGGTGGCCCTCCCCTCCCTTACTTTGAACAGACCCTCTGTAACTGTCTTGTTTATTCCTTTCACGTATTTGAAGGTTTCAATCATATCCCCCTCATCCCTCCTCTCCTCCAGTGAGTACATGTTCAACTCCCTCAGCCTCCTCTCGTATGGTAAGTCCCCCAGCCCCTTAATCATCTTTGTCACCTTGCACTGCACCCCCTCCAGTAACCTAATGTCCCTCTTCAGATACAGGCGCCAGTACTGCACGCAGTACTCAAGGTGCGGTCTAACTAATTACCTATACAGTGGCAGACTCACCTCCCCCCTCTTCGAGGATATACCTCTTGCAATGCAACCCAGCATTTTGTTGGCCTTTGCAGCTGCCTTCCTACAGTGTACTTCTGCTAACATAGTGGGAATACCATTTAGCTGAACAGTTTCTATTTTGGTTCAAATTTGTGAGCTGTGATTTAGTTATTGAGATTTCTGCACAGTGCGACGTTACTGTTCTCGCACAATATATGACTGATGTCCAGCTTTCGCATCTGTTCCGTGTTCTTTTTTTTTGTGTTTTTGTTAAGTGAACAGCTACAAAACCATAACTCTCATACTTCTATCACTGAAATTGCACTCGTGAGGGACACATTTTAAAAACTTCGAGTTACAAGCTCGGAACACTGTAATACATTTTCCGGCACATTTTATTATGGGACAATGGAGACTGTCATACGTCTACCTTGAGATGGGAGTTGCACCACCTTGCCTTCAGTCACAACGCTTGGCTGACAGCCTCAAGTTAAGGCACGCTGGCGTGCCCTAGGATACCAGTGTAGCCAATTCACATCAACTCTGCATATCCTGGGGGGGTTAATGCATGGACATGCAGACCAATGGGGTTGCCTGTTTTATGCAACCCATTTTATAAAGCTGGTGAAACCATGACCCACCCACCCCAGAGGAGGAGAGCTGTCCATTGGATGCTTACCCTGCCTCCCTCAGCTGATCCTCTCATGCCCGTGCGCACTCCTGAACATGAGTCATTAGCGCCACAAACGGACACACTTGCCGCCGCGCCGGCGGGCTGGCATGTGTCTTATTTTTAAATGTTTTTATGCATTTGCGGTAGTTTCCTCACTTTTACGGCACAAAAATCTGTTATTGTCATGCACGCATCATTTTCATTGCATATCTTGTGGCAGTTGTGACATGAAGTTAGACCCCTTTTTTGTGGTATAACTGTCATGTCGCAAGCAGTGGATTTGCGGCAAGAACCTGCAGAAATTCTTTGAAAATCTAGCCTGTGTATGTCTGTTACCTTCTTTCTCAAAAATTCTTAAAATACAAAAAGACAGCTAAGGACTTGATCACAGTGTAGTGCTCCAAAAGTGTGACAAATTTTCTGACAGAAATGTCAGAACCACAGCTAATTAACTTAAAAGAAATCGGAGGGTAGGGTACTGTATGGGGGGCAGAGATCTGGAGGAGACAGAACAAGAAAGGGACCTTGGCATCATTATATCGGGGGACCTGAAGGTGGAAAGGCAGTGCAGGAGGGCAGTGGCTAGGGGGAGTGGAATGCATCAGAAGGGGGATCACCAGTAGAAATAGGGAGGTTATAGTACCCTTGCACACCCATCTAGTTATACCACACTTGGAGTACGGAGTCTAGTTCAGGAGGCCATACCTCAGGAAGGATGTGGGGAGACTGGAGCGGGTTCAGTGGAGAGCGACAAAAAATGGTAAAAGGGTTAAGCCACCTATCCTATGAAGAAAGGTTGAGTGATCTGAACATGTACTCCCTGGAACAGAGGAAGGAGAGGGGCGACATGAGCGAGACCTTCAAGTACCTTAAGGGTATAAACAGGGTGCCAGGGGGGAGCATCTTCCAGATGAAGGGATATCAGAGGATGAGGGGGCATGGCCTGCAGGTGGAGGGGGGTAGTTCATGGGTAACATTGGAAATACTATTTCACAGAGAGAATGGTGGAAAAGCGGAACAGACTCCCAGAGGCGGTCGTTGGAGAGGAAACAGTGGAGGGATTGAAAAGGGCATGGGACAACCACAGGGGAGTGTTAAGGGGGGGCACAGGTCCAAGCAGATAGCTGGACAAATGGGCAGACTTGGTGGGCCTTGTTTCGGTCCTTTTCTGCCGTCACACTTCTGTGAATCTATGAACAAATTTACTATACAGTAGGAAAAATAATTTTTACCGAACAATGTTGTTCATAATCAAAAAAATATATAGTAAATGAATAAAGAAAACTATGTTCTCAAATAATCATGCATTTTGTAATTTAGCAAAATGTACTTTAGCTCTAAGCCCAATCCTGTCGTCACATAAAACAGTATAAAACATACAGAATTTTGATACATTACAAACAAAGCTGTTTATTTTATGAACATGTAGTTTTCTGTACTCATTTGCTACAATTTTTCTGATCTCATATCAGTTTGATTTTAGTTAATTAGATGTGTAGTTGTGTTTCTGATGTTATTTTAGACAGAAACTTTGTCACATCTTTTGGGGCACTACAGTATGATTAAGCACCTAAATAAAATAAAAAAATAGAAAAATAGACAAGCTTTACAGAAGACAGCCTCAACAGCAGGACTTAAGACGCAGCACTTTAATGCTAGGAAATGATAAATGGAGCTTCTCAGAATTCTAGACGAATAGAAACTCAAAGAGCACCGTGAGGCAGATGAGGAGGCAGAAGTCTGCTGGTGTCGAAGACAGGCCATGCACATTCGTCGTCATAAAGCCTCGCAACTGTGAGTAGCGGGAGCGCAGAGCATGAAGTCTTGATGGCGGCTGTCCTTCTGCAATTAGGGATTCCAGGGACTCTCTCCGAACCAGCTGTTCATTTTCATCTTCCTCCTTTGTGAATAAAGAAAAACAATGCCTGAGAGATACTAATATCTGAAGAATCAAATGCAGTACAATCATTGTCTTGTGAACATAATGGTACGACCCCATTTAATTTTATTTTTAATTTTTTTATTTTTTGTTTATGTACAAACAATTTCTTGTTATTTTATTGAATAAATATAGCAGTCAAATATACATCGAATGATTAATAGTAAATACATAAAGGAAAACAGACAATCAATCTTTATTTTACCAGGCGAAGCGCCGCTGAGCGAGTTCATTTGCAAGGCGGACCTGGACAAATACGCATAAAAAGTAAAACAAAATAATACAATATATAAGGTAAATGTACAATCGAGGAATACAAATGTAGGAGAGCACAAAACATAGTACAATATTAGGCAAGGGCTATACAAGGAAAAATAAGCAAAAAGGCTAAAAAAAATATATATAGTCACTTCAATATTATACAGTATATACATGAACGGTTCAGAAGAAGGAGTAGGAGGGGTGTTAGGGAGAGGAAGGGAGTGATAAAGCAGGGAATCACAAGATCTGGAGACGGGTGTCCGGCACTTATTTCACCGGCTGCCGAGGGAGGCAGTTACATGATTCAATGAAGGAATGTGAGAATAGCTTTTTGAAGGAGAAGGATGTTGTTGGGGCAGCCAGCTTCAGGGTTTTTGTGCAATTTGTTCCACAGGTGAGGAAGTACATGGCTTATAGACACTTTACCAAAACGTGAATTAACTTTAGGAATGGATAGGGAGAGGAAGGAGAGGCTGCGCAAGGAGTAATTGCCTACGGCGCATAGGGGCAAGCAGTCAGAAATATACCAGGGAAGCTTATGGGTGGTGGCTCTAAAAGTCCAGTAGGCGGCATTACTTTGCATTCTGAACTTGAGGGCTGTCCAACCTACTGCGGAATACAGGGAGCAGTGGTGGGTGAGGTAAAGTAGTCCAGAGATAAGTCTCAAAGCTTGGTGATAAAACAAATCTAGTTTAGAGAGTGCCGGAGGCAGGGCCTTGACCATAAAGGAAGTTGGCATAGTTCAGTAAAGACAGAAAAGTGGTTTGGAACAGCCTTTTTTTGACATTGTAAGTTAACAGATGCTTAATCCGGAAGAACAGGCCCAGTCTCTTCCTTAGCTTCTTTGAAAGTTCCTTAATGTGATCAGAAAATGTGAACTTGTGGTCTATCCAAACCTCCAGATACTTAAATTTAGTCACATATTCGATAGGTTCACCCAGAAGTGATAGAGTTTGAGGAGTTAAGCTATGTAGAGAATGATTTAGACCTAGGGCTGAAGGTGAGAAAAATATAGCCTTCATGTTTTTTGCATTTAAAAGCAGTTTTTGGCTCAGTAAGTTTAACTGCAGCTGATTAAAGTCCAATTGTAGGTTCATACAGGCCTGCTGTGGGGTAGGCCTAGCAATGTATATGACCGTGTCATCGGCGAAGAGGTGAATGTTGGCTGATTTGATTCCTGAATCAATGTTGTTAATATATAAAGTAAAAAGCAGT
The DNA here is from genome assembly GCA_016271365.2 of Neoceratodus forsteri. NCBI lineage: Eukaryota > Metazoa > Chordata > Ceratodontiformes > Ceratodontidae > Neoceratodus > Neoceratodus forsteri. Next base: position 204,298,323 of record JADMNL010000029.1, on the reverse strand, counting down.
GGTCCTAGAATGGACCCTTGCGGCGCACCTCTTTGGAGCAATTTTAGGGGAGAAAGATTCCCTTGAGCTTTAACCTGTTGGAATCTCCCAGTGAGGTAACAGTTGAACCATTTCAGGGCAGAAGAGTCTAGACCAATGCTCCGAAGAGTGTCCAACAGCAGGACATGGTCCACTGTATCAAATGCTTTGCTTAGATCAAGAAACAAGGAGCATACATATTTCTCAGCATCCAAGGAATTCTGCCAGTTGTTGGTGACCTTTGCAAGTGTGGATATTGTACTGTGGTAAGCTCTGAATCCTGACTGGGCAGGATTAAGCAGGTTGGTGGATCCAAAGTCCTTCCTAAGCTGCATGTTAACCACTTTCTTGAGCAGTTTAGAGAGGATGGAACTAGAGATATCAGTCTGTAATTGTTTAGATCACTTGGGTCACCAGATTTAAATAGGGGAATAACATGAGCAGTTTTCCAAATTGGGGGGAGGGGTCTCCTTGGGCAAGAGATAGATTAAAGAAGTGGGTGACAGGTACTGACAATACATGGGAGGTGAGCTTCAGAAAATATGGGTTGATAATGTCAGCACCCGCGCTTTTTCTGGTGTCCAGGGTTAGAAGTAGATCTTCCACTTGTTACAGTGATACAGGGCTAAAAGAGAAGGCTGTATGAGGGACAGAGGTAACGATAGCTGGTCTAACAGTATCCTATCTGCAAAGTTATGAACGGAGGTTGTAGGCAGGTGAGGAGTCAAAGGCAAGCCCAGCAGTGGCAACGTGATTATTAAGGAGATCAAGGACTGTCTGTTTGTCAGTAATTGAGGAGCCACTAGAAGAGATTTTGGCCAGGATGGAATTAGCCGATCCGTGATCTTCTGTATCCTTAATGGTCTTCCAAGACTTAGCAGCGACAAGAAGTAGCAATATCTAAATTAAGGTAAAATCTAAAACAAATTCTAATCTTTGTATCTTAAAAGACAAAGCTTTTTTTTAAAAAAATTACTAAATAACACAGAGAAAAGTCATAATAAATTATTTGGAAGGAGTAGTGGCTAATAATCACAAGGTTTAGTTAATGCGGTATAGTACGTATTAATAAGGGACCAGATTTTGTCAAATGTGTGTAAACTGTATGCTATTTGATAGGAAATGTACAAATATGGACAGAATACATAATAGTAGGTACTTTTAACAGTATGGTAGATGACTGAAAATAACATATATAACTACAATAAGTAATTAAAGGGGAAGTAAGCATTGCAGGAGTCACTAAAATTGTGAAAACCCATACAAAAATATTTCAAATGAGGTAATGGGCTTCACTGCAGGTGTCAAGAGTCCTGAGATATGAATACCTATATCATCTGTAAATCAAAACCAGGCAGCAGCCATTTCATTGAATCATGAGACCAACAGTGATGTCACTGAAGGGCAAGCTGTAATTAACAACATTCAGTTTGCCCCTCAGTGACATCACTTTCTGTTTTAAAATGGCTGCTGCCTTGTTTTGATTTACAGATTAATTAGATAGTTATATCTCAGGACTCCTGACACCTAAAAGGAAGTCCAGTGCCTTGTCTGAAGTATCTTTTCATGGGCTTTCACAATTTGAGTGACCTCTGCAGTGTTTACTTCCCCTTTAATATGGATGGCTTCCCTATAACAAAAATGTTAAATTCTAAGAACAATCAGTGTTTGGGGAAAAATAAGAGGTTAATTGACACTCCCTATTCTTAAACCCAGTTCTGAAAAATATACTAATATGCTGGGTATGCAAATTAAGAAGTAGACAATTAATCCATATTTAACACAGTACATCGGACTAGGCTAGTGGTTAATTTAACCACATAGTAATTAATTGTGCCTATTTCCATGGGCTAAGACTGACAACATCCCAATGTGGTGCACTTCTGGTAATGAGGACAGCGCAACACAAATACCATTCAGCACAAATATACACAAATAGTACACTGTTTACAATAACAAAGTGGGTAAGAGAAACAAAGACCTGTGAAAGAGACCTGGCGGTAATCATATTGGATGACCTCAAGGTGGGCAGGAAGGATGACAAGACAGTGTGGAGGGCTAGTGGGATGCTGGGGTGCATAGTGAGGGGTATCACCAGCAGAAAGGGGAGGTGGTGTTGCCTCTGTATAGATCACTGATAAAACACCACCTAGAGTACTGTGTCCAGTTCTGGAGACCACATCTCCAGAAGGACATAAACAAAGTGCAGCAGTCCAGAGGAGGGCAACTGAAATGGTGCAGGGTCTGCATCAAAAGCCTATGAGGAAGACTAAAGGACCTCAATATGTACATCCTGGAACAGCGGAGGGAGGTGGGATATGATGGAGACCTTTAAATACCTCATTGGGGTAAATAAGGTACAGGAGGGAAGTATTTGTCAGAAGAAAAGGTGTTCAAGAACAAACAAGGGGGCATGTAATGAAGCTGGAAGGGGGTAGATTCAGGAGAGATGTGAGGAAGTACTTCTTCACAGAAAAAGTAGTGGATTCATGGAACAACCTTCCAGTGGAGGTGGTGGGGCCAAAACAGTGGTGGGGTTCAAGAAAGCATGTGATAAGCACAAGGGAATCATGGTGGAAAAGAAGGGGGGAGGGAGAAAGAGCTGTAGATCGGGCAAGGTCTGCAGTTATAATGTAGGTAAGGAGAAATGGGCAGACTGGGTAGGCCAAGTGGTCCTTATCTGCTATCAGATTCTATGTTTCTATCTTATGCGTCTATGACTGGTCAGATGTGATCACATGACCATGTGCCACTCCAACAAGACAGCACAGGACAGAAATACTTGATTTTCTAAACCTCATTGCTCAGTTTTTAAAATAAAAATCAAAGTAGCCATTTTATGGTTGCAGTAATGCACTCCAAGGTGGGCATAATTGTGGGATAATGGCACTTCTCAGGTGTGTAAGGCACTCGGCCTTGCCTCATTTGAGACACTCTGTTCTGTAAGCGGCTGTCCCTGTGGGGAGCAACTTCTTTTTTTTATATAAAATCTTTTGTTAAGACTTCCATGCAATAGTAATCTCTGTTGTACCTTTTGGACTCTTTACGGTGGACTGCATGCAACATTATGTAGTACATTTATGAATGATTCTGTGTAAGCAGCTGATAGTGGATTTTCTCTACTGATGCCAGTGTGTGTATTTTAAATATCAAGGTTATTTGGCGTGTGTGATTGTTTAGTTGATTGCTTGTATAGGTAGTTTAGTTTGAATGGTGGTGTGTTTGTTATTTACAGAAAACATTTTTAGTCTTGTATGTGTTGTGGGGTAGCTGGTGTAGTTGGTGGGTATATTATTTTTATTTTATTTATTTAGTTTTGAATATTTTGGGTGGGATTGTGTGCAATGTGTCATACAGCAACTATGCCGTGCTTGTTTACTCTGCAGAGCAACTATGAGAATGGCATCCCTTTTGGGGGGGGGCTCCCTTGTACTCTCCCAACCGCAGTGATTGATCACCGTAGGGGGTTGAGGGTCCTTGGGGGGTGCTGCTTAAAATGTAGAGCTGCTCCGTGGGTAGATGAGGGTGGCAGGATCAGAAGTGTTGTGTCCAGGAAGTGCCCGGGGAGTAGATTTTTTCAGGCAAGGGATCCCCTATGCCTGACCCCTGTTTATTGGGCTACTGAGCTTTTTGGTCAGCAGGTAGCCAATGGACCGGCTGACTCAGCTCCTCTCCTTTGTAATATCAGATCTCTAAGAGATAAAACAGCCGTGATGGAGGCGTTCATCATGGATGCCTTCACAGATCTGGTGTGTGTCACGGAGACCTGGCTGGGGAATGACTTGAGTCCCATGCATGAGGCTGCCATCCTGGCAGGTTATTCCATGATGCATTGTCCTAGGTGGGAGTACAGGGTGGTGGGTTAGCCATCTGTTTTAGATCTACATTGGGATTGATGGCGTACCCCATGGGAGGTGCCAGGTTGTTTGTGTGGCTGTGAGAGGAGGGCTGGGTACAAGTTGCGAGATCATACTCCTACACCATCCTATAGGAGATGGGCATGAATTGTCGCAGGAACTTGAGGGTTTCATGGCCAACCTGGTGGTTGCAGCCGATGATGAGTCATCTCTTTCTGGAAATCAGTTCCTCCGGGTGATGTCTATCCTGTGCTTTTAACAGGCTATTGCCTCCAGTATCTCACAGTATGGCCATGCTATGGACCTGGTTTTGTCATTGGGTAAGGTTGATCTGGTCATCTGGTTGGATCATCACGTTGTTCAGCTCCTTTTTGGGGCTCTTTGGTTAACCTCCCCTGTGGAAATGGTCCATTACTGCTCTTTTAGAAATCTGGAGTCTTGGGATTTCCTGGTTGCACCGGACATCTCCGGCATGGAGATGGTCTGTTTGATGGGAGCTGAGGCTGCAGTGTAGTGCTACAGTATGACTCATAGCTATTGACTCCCTGGCATCTCTCCGTGTCTGCTCCTTGATTTCCCCCTACAGGTCACCATAATTTGATGGTGACCTGAGGAGGTTGAACATAAAGGGGTGGAGGCTGGAGCATTGTTGGAGGAGGACCTGCTCAGAGGAGGACAGATTGACATTGAGATCTCATTATAATGACTATCAGTGGGCAATCACTCTGAAAAAGTCAGCATTCTTGTCACAGGTGGTTGGTGCTGGAAGGAACTCTTCAATACTGTGGACAGATTACTAAATCCTATCTGTCTGCAGTCCTGTAGAGCCTTTTTTTCAGATGAGTTCAAGTGGTTCTTTCTGGACGAGGTGTCCTCTGTCTGGGCTGGGATATTGTCAGGCAGCCTATCATCAGTTGACAATACCCAGTCTCTGATGGCGCTCATGGATTGAGGCCCTTCATCTTTATGGAAAGAGTCTGAGCCAGTGCTGGCAAAAGATGTTCTCCAGGTAGTTTCCAGATTGCATCCTACCTACTGTATTTTGGACCCCGGGTCAACCCGGCTTCTTTTAGAGTGCTGGGGATCGCTTGTTTCAATTTTTGTAGAGCACGTTGGGTGTTCTTTTAGGGAGTTTTTTTTTCCCTTTGTTTTGAAAAGGCCGGTGGTGAAGCTCCTTCTTATAAAACCATCTCTGGACCCTGCTGTTCTCTTAAATTACAGGTCTGTCTCAAACTTTCCCTTTCTATGGAAGTTATTCAAGGAGGTGGTGGCAGTGCAGCGCGAACAACATCTGGAAAAATATGACATCTATGAGCCATTTCAGTATGGTTTACAGCCTTGCCATAGTATGGAAACAGCTCTGGTCAGGGTGCATCATGACCTCCTCCTAGCAGGGGACAGCAGATGTTCTTCCATCTTGATTCTGCTTGACCTCTCTTTGACTTTCAACACAGTGGACCAGGGGGTGGTGGTGCCTTGTCTGAGGCAATATGTAGGACTCATAGGGATGGTATTACAGTGGTGTGAGTCCTACTTATCTGCCAGGGTGTAATAGGTGCCACTTGGCTCTTTCATCTCAAGCAATGCTGCAACTGCTGTGGTATGCCTCAGGGGTCGATTCTGGCTCCCATGCTATTCAGTCTGTATGTTGCCATTGGGGGAGACCATTAGATAAATGCTACGGCTTGGGTTTTCATTTCTATGCCAATGATACCCAGTGGTATGTGTCTTGTGCTCCTGATGACAGGGTGGTTGTCTCGGAACTGAGCGAGTGCCATAGGGAAATTCAAGACTGGATGGTAACCAGCTGGCTTAGACTGAACTAATTGAAGACGGAGGTGCTACCGGTGGAGCTGGGTCATACTTATTTTTCAGCAATGAGTAGTAGCACAATCCTACCTTCCTTGGATGGCATTGCACTGGAAGCTGCAGATAGGGTGATGACTCTAGGGGTCACTGTGGACTCTAAGCCAACCTTAGAATAACAGGTGTTATCTGTTGTCCCACCAAGTCCAACAAAAATGCAGCACTTGCAGAAAAAAATCTGCAGTTAAATAATTGTTAGTGGAAGAGGTGTCATCTGTTGTCCGCAGTGGCTTTTTCCATCTTCGTAACATCTCCTGGATCAAGCCCTTTCTTGAACTGATGATCTAGTAATGCTTTTGCACACCCTAGTTTCATCAAGATTGGATTACTGTAACACTCGTAGCTTGGGCTATCCGCAAAGTTGTTACGTTGCTTGCAGCTGGTACAGAATGCAGCAGCCCGGCTGGTGGCTCAGACCTCCCGGTTCGAGCATATCATGCCTGTTCTCCGCATTCTGCACTGGTTGGCAGTGTTGTGGTGCATCAGCTTCAAGGTGTGCTTGCTAACATACAAGGCCCTGCATGATCTGGAACCGGGCTATCTGAAAGACCTCCTGGTACCTTATGCTCATGGCCACCACCTTCCCTCAGTGGCCGCAGGCCTCTTATCTGTTCCTCAAGCTTGTTTGAAATCTTCTGGGGATAGGGTGTTCAGAGTAGCTTCTCCTGTTCTCTAGAATGCCCCCACCCCTCGGAGGTAAGAGGTGCTGTGTCCCTGGTCTTGTTCAAGACATGCTTGAAAATGCATTTGTTTGAGATATGCCCTGGACCTAGTGCTGCTGTGTGAATTTATGACTGAGCTGATCTCATTTCATAACCTATTATTTTATTATTATGCTTTTTAATGTATTTATTTTATTGTGAGGTGCCCAGAGTCCCTGGGAATGGGTGTCATATAAATAAAATTGCCCTGCCTTGCATCATGCCTCACTTCTTGAGGCGTGCTGTTATCTGACAATAACACATGCCATCATGCCTTATCGCTTTAATACAGATACCACCCTTAAGTATTTGTAAGCAATAGCACTCAGCAGGGTATGCGGTTATGCTGTAAACAACTACTTGCCCCAGGGGATTTGTAAAGCATGAAGCATAGCCAAGAGCTCTCAACCATTTGGGAACATCATTTTTTGCATTATACTATAACTGTACACCCTGGAGTGTGTTATCGAGCTTATAAAAACAGTGAAGAAACATCCCAAATGTTCAAAAGAAAGGCTACTTTAAGTGACCAATGCAGTTGTACTGTAATATTTACACCATATTGTGACTGAAGTCCCTCAGTCACAGTACAGGGTTTCTCCTGTCCACTTTGTAAGTTATTAATTGTTTTTAGAACATGAAAACTAGACATATTCACTGCTCCACAAAAATGTGTATAACAGGGCAGCAAATAGCTGCAGGCAACAGTGCTAAAGCAGGGCGAACCAGGGTATCATACAAGACAGGAGGCAAGGGGCAATCTAAAACAGAATAAAAAGTAGGTTGGAATTTTCACCGTTATCGTGAATTGCTTTCTCAACTTCATTTTTAAACCCAGCAATTATAAAAAAAGAAAACATGGGGAAGTGCAGTAACTTTTTGTTTGTTTGTTTGTTTGTTTTTTTCCACACCCTCGTCCTTTGGTGTGTGATGCCTGGTTAAGCCACCACTCAAGCTTTACCTCCGTGGTTGAAGTGGCCTCACTCGTCTAGGGTGCACAGAACATTACAGATTTATGCCTATGAAGAAGAAGAAGAACCAGGTGGTTGTGCTGAGCAGAAACTGTGAATTCAGATTTCGTGAAAAATTCACAAACTATCACAAATTTCATGAAATTTTCTGAAATTTCGACTGACAAAAACCCAAATACTCCAAATGTGTGTCACAAATGTTTGCCTGTTATACAAAATCTTCTGGCTGAGTTGCGGAATGAAACATGTGAATCGCAGAATGACAGGTTCTACGGAACTCTGTTCTGCAATTTAATACATTGGTCCACAATATCCACAATAATTCTGCAGTTCTGTAGAAAGTGATTGGTTCTGAGGAGTTCCATTCTACAATTTAAGTTGTATGTAAATGTTTTCTAAGTGCCCAGATTGCCAAGCCAGAACTCAAAGCACACAGCAGTTAACAGTTACAGGGTGCTAGGAGTTTCCCTTTAATACATCAGTCCACAAAAGATACATTCACTCTGCAATTCTAAGTCAGAATTTTGCAAAAGTTGCCAAATTCCATTCTGAAATTTCACAGAAATGAAATTTTGACTTTTGCTGTAATTCGTCCAGTGGAATTTTATTTTCACACGGCACTACCAGGTGGTAATTAATTGAGTGAAGCTAAGCAAGCAATGAGAGCTGACAGGGTCTAGGGTATTGGTGGATACCCACACATCCAGGGGTGTGATGAGGCCGAATACCATAGGTGGAGGGCCTTACAACCCCTGGAAGTGTGGGGATCCACCAATACCCCACACTATGAAGGGTCTTACTGCACTTAGAAGATTGGTTGGACAAATTAAAAAAAAATCTCTTTAAAAAAGATACAAATTATACGGTATTGCTTAGAAAATAGTCCCTCCACATATGGTCTCTACCTGTTAGTAATTTGTCTTTCTACACATAGAAACATAGACTTTGACGGCAGATAAGGACCGCTTGGCCCATCTAGTCTGCCCATTTCCCTACCTACAGGATAGGCCATAGATCCTAGTTAACCAACAACCTATTTCTTCCTACCCCCCACAAGAATTGCCTTATGTCTGTCCCATGCATTCTTGAATTCTCCCACAGTTTTAGACCCCACAACCTCCTCAGGAAGGCTGTTCCATGCATCCACTACCCTCTCTGTGAAATAATACTTCCTCACATTGCCCCTGAACCGCCCTCCCTCTATCTTTAAATTGTCTCCCCTTGTTCTTGTAAGTCTCTGTTTCTGAAAGATGCTACCCTCTTGGACTTTGTTGATTCCACTGAGGTACTTAAAAGTTTCTATCATGTCCCCCCTCTCCCTTCTTTCCTCAAGGGTATACATATTAAGCTCCCTTAGTCTCTCCTCATACGGCTTCTCCTGCAGACCCTGCAACATTTTAGTTGCCCTCCTCTGGACTACCTCTATCCTGTCTATGTCCTTGCGGAGATGTAGTAGAAGGTTTGTTTGTTTACCATAAAACATAAGGATGCAGTATTCAACAGCATTCCTCTAATAGAATGCCACCCTTGTGACTGGGGTCGCAACTGAAAACGGTCCTCTGGATCAGTTTGCTTACCCGGTTACCAAAGACATAAATAAATAAATAAATAAATAAATAAATAAATAAATAAATAAGAATACTCACTCCCCAACAGAAACAAGGAATGTTAACATGGAATGCATGAATTCAAAATTCTGCAACATTCTGCTGGCATACACTCACATACTGACACAACAGACCTCATATGGAACCACAGGCTGAGTTTTATCTGGGGCAGGGTTAGCAGCAGGGATTGCTCTCTCAAGCTGGTTAGGCCACAATGGGGGACTTTTCATGGTCATCAAAGGAACACCACAAATAAAAAAAATATGACTATTCTCATTTTTTTTTAATTGTCTGTGTATAAGAAAGGGATCATGAGCAGAAAGAACATTCAGTTTTTTATGGTTTTTTTTTTTATTTTAAGAGAGTTTTATTTTTAGGAGCCTAGTTGAAGGTTGCTCTGAACGAGTAAAGGTGGCAGCCATGTTTGTGATGGAAATCAAGAATGAGAGAAGTGGAGCATGAATTCTGTATGTGATTTGTCCAAATGTTATTTATTTATTTTTTTATTTATTGAAATCTTGGATGACCCCTGTGAGCGGATGCTCATTGAGAGGTTCCACGTCAGATACATTAACACAAGAAGACACAATAAAGTTACAGTAAATTATACATACAGAGTACAAAAAAAATCATCAGTACATGGGTTGCAATGACAGTTACACAAATTGCGCTAAGGCATGGTACATGGTATGCCAGCGACCTGCAGAAGAGGGAGAGGCAGACTGTAAGGGTGAGGTAAAAGGGGCAGTGGGAGTTGGGTTACGAAGGGCAAAGGGAAAGAAAAGAGCCAAGGGGTGGGGGTGGGAGGCAAGTGCTAGGGCAAAAGGGGAATGGGAGGCAAGTGCTTTGGCAACGACTTATTTATTAAATTTTGTTAACCGGGTAACATAGAAACATAGACTTTGATGACAGATAAGGACCGCTTGGCCCACCTAGTCTGCCCATTTCCCTACCTACAGGATAGGCCGCAGATCCTAGTTAACCAACAGCCTATTTCTTCCTGCTCCACACAAGAACTGCCATATGTCTGTCCCATGCATTCTTGAATTCTCCCACAGTTTTAGACCTCACAACCTCCTCAGAAAGGCTGTTCCATGCATCCGCTACCCTCTCTGTGAAACAATACTTCCTCACATTGCCCCGGAACCACCCCCCATCTTTAAATTGTGCCCTCTTGTTCTTGCACGTCCCTTTTTCTGAAAGATGCTACCCTCTTGGACTTTGTTGATTCCACTGAGGTACTTAAAAGTTTCTGTCATGTCCCCTCTCTCCCTTCTTTCCTCAAGGGTATACATATTAAGTTCCTTTAGTCTCTCCTCGTACGGCTTCTCTTGCAGACCCTGCACCATTTTAGTTGCCCTCCTCTGGACTGCCTCTATTGTGTCTATGTCCTTGCGGAGATGGGGTCTCCAGAACTGGATGCAGTACTCCAGTTGGGGTCTCACCAACTGTCTGTACAAAGGGATAACAACTTCCTGTTTTCTGCTGGTGATGCCTCTCCCTATGCATCCCAATATCCCCCCAGTCCTCCCTACTGCCTTCTCACATTGCTTGCTAACCTTAAGGTCATCTGATATGATTACCCCCAGGTCCCTTTCCTTTTCTGTTGTTGTTACTACCTCCCCCTCGTTGTATAATCTTCTCCTGAGTTCTTGCTTCCCAGGTGCATTATTTTGCACTTCTTTGCATTGAATCCTAGCTGCCATACTTCTGACCATTCCTCCAACCTTGCCAAGTCCCTTATCCTTTCCACGCCTCCTTGTGTATCAACCCTGTTGCAGATCTTTGTGTCATCTGTAAAGAGGCATACTTTTCCTTCCAGTCCCTCTGCAATGTCACTTACAAAAACATTAAAAAGGACTGGACCCAGTACTGAACCCTGCGGTATCCCACTAGTAACTCCTCTTTCTTCAGAGTGGACTCCATTTACAATTACTTTCTGTGTCCAGTTGTCCAGCCAATGTGTTACCCAGGCTACCACCTTGGGACTCACTCCCAGGCTGGTTAATTTGACTATTAATCTTTTGTGTGGGACTGTGTCAAATGCCTTGCTAAAGTCTAGGTAGGCCATGTCCACAGCCCCTCCCTGGTCTACTACTTTGGTCACCTAGTCAAAGAAATCTATTAGATTTGTCTGACATGACCTTCCTGCTGTGAACCCATGCTGCCTTGGGTCCTGTGCCCCATTGGCCTCAAGGTACTCAACAATTCTTTCTTTCAGAAGTGACTCCATCACTTTCCCTACCACAGAGGTCAGACTGACAGGTCTGTAGTTTCTTGCCTCTGTCTTGGCCCCACTTTTGTGAAGGGAATCACATCCATCTTCCTCCAGTCCTCGGGTACCACACCATCCTCCCATGATTTATTAAAAGAGTAGCCAGTGGTTTCACTAGTTCCCCAATTCTTTTTAGAATTCTGGGTGAATTCCATCTGGCCCCATTGCTTTGTCCACCTTCAGTTTTAGGAGTTCTTGCAGAACCTTTTCTTCTGTGAAAGGGCTGGGATCGACCCCTATCAAGAGCGCTTCTGTTAATTGGATTAGGCACTTCCCTCCTCTTTATGAATACTGAGCAGAAATATTCGCTCAGTATCCCTGCTTTTCACTGTCCCTCTGCCCACCCACCGCTCATTCTATTCAGCCTCACTATCCCCCCTTTGTCTTTCTATGCTCGCTGATGTACCTATAAAAGGTTTTATCCCCCTTCTTAACTGAGTTGGCTATCTTTTCCTCAGTTTGGGCCTTTGCTATTCTGACTTCCTTCCCTGCTTCCTTCTGCCTTAACTGGTACAGCTCTCTGTCCTGCTCCTTCTGTGTTTCCTTATACTTCTTGAATGCTGTCTTTTTCTCCCTGACTTTCCCAGCCACCCCTTTTGAGAACCATAGTGGCTTTTTCTTTCATTTTGATTTGTTTATTTGCTTCACACAAAGGCTTGTTGCCTCTCTGATGGCAGTTTTGGTGATTCCCCATTGTTGCTCCACCCCTCCTTCTAGCCTGTTTGCTAGTGCTTTTCTGAGGCACTCTCCCATCTTGCCAAAGTCAGCCCTCCTGAAGTCCAGTACCCTCACTTTTGTATGGCTTGACTCTGTAGCTGAGTTTAACATGAACCACACTGTTTGATGGTCACTTGTTCCCAGATGGCAACCCACTTCTAGATCTGAGATCCTCTCACTGCCCCCATTTGAGAGTACGAGGTTTAAGATTGCCCTCACTAAACTAGCTGTCTGGGGCCTACCACCTGTAGGGCATTGAGAATGGCCCTGTTTCTTGGATGTGGCTGCAGCAAATCTGCTCCAGTTAACATCTGACATATTCAGGTCTCCCATCAACCGTATCTCCCCTTTCTCTGCCATCCTAAGAATGCCTTCTATCATATCCTTGTCCATTCCTTCCCCCTGACATGGGGGTCTGTACACAACCCCTGTGTGGATTGTGGTGCCCTTTCCAGTCTCCAAGGTGACCCACAGTGCTTCCTCTCCTCCCTGTTTACTCTTTTGTTCAGTTGCTTTTATCCCTTCCTTTACATAGAGAGCTACTGGGTAAGCCCACTGGGCTCCGAAGGTCCCTTTTTCAGGGGTGACTTAACTTTGTGGGTCAGCAGTTGGAAGTGTTGAGGCAGACTAAAGCTGCGGATGCAGACTAGTGGGGGCACCTACAGGTACTATTGTCGGTGAGTTGCTGATGGAGTTTGCGCTTAAAGGAACCAAGGGTTATGGCTCTGGCTATGTCAGGTGGTAGACTGACTATGTCAGGTGGTAGACCATTTGTCCACAGAGGGGCTCGTTGAGCAAAGGATCACTGGGCCATAGTTGTGTGGCACCTGGGCACGTGGAATACTTGTGTAGTCGAGCGCCTGGTGTGCCTGGCATGTATAGGTGGTGATAGGAGGCTCAGAACTCCTTGAGGAAGTAAGTTTAGTGAGACCTTTTTTGCAAGTAGGCAGGTTTGATAAAGTATTCTATCTTTCAATTGAAACCAGCCTGATTGCGCATAAAGCTCACAGGTGTGGGTGAGTTTTGGGGCATTAGTGAGCAGGCGGCAGGTTTTGTTTAAACATAGAAACATAGACGTTGATGGCAGATAAGGACTGCAAGGCCCATCCAGGCTGCCTATTTTTTCTACCTTATGAATGTGCCATAGGCCTGTACTCTGTCAATGGCCTATCTAGTCATACTTATCTGTATTGCTCCCTTATGCCTATCCCATGCCTGTTTGGAGTCCTGCACTGTATTCATAGCCACCACTTCCTGAGGTAGGCCATTCCAAGCATCCACCACCCTTTCTGTGAAAAGAACTTCCTCACATTACCCCTTAATCGGCCTCCCTTTGATCTCATGCTGTGTCCTTTTGTCCTGCTATTTTTCTTATATTGAAACGTGTTAGACTCTTTCACCTTGTTAATGCCCTTAAGGTGTTTGATTGTTTCAATAATATCACCTCTCTCTCCCTCCTTTGCTCTAGGGTATACATATTGAGCTCCGTTAATCTGTCCTCATATGTTTTCTAATGCAGTCCCTGCACCATTTTGGTTGCCCTTCTCTGGACTGCCTCCATTTGGTTAATGTCCTTGTGAAGGTGTGTCCTCCAGTACTGCACGCAGTACTCCAGATGGGGCCTAACCAGTGTTTTGTAAAGAGGGATTATTACCTCCCTCTTACGACTTGTGATACCCCTACTAGTACACCCCAACATCCCCCTAGCCTTACCTACTACTTTAGTGGTCTGCTCGGATGATTTCAGGGCATTGTTTTTTATTTATTTATTTGAGTTTTGTGACCGGGTAGGACCACTGAGACAATTACAGTCTCTTTTTCAGGGTCGACCCGGGGTCATAAATGATACAGTAAACCAGAGCAATTGTTCAGAGAGTCAGTGCAGTACAGAATCAAACTTGACATACATTGTACAGTGGACACAATAATGTAGAGCTAGTTACGTACACCATATCTACATACCTATAGATTCTATGTGCATCAGGATTAAACTATACATAGGCAATTGATGTCACATTTGAGCACAAAGAGAAAGGGAAGAGTAGGGCTGTCAATTATTAGTGACTGAATGGGGGGGAGGGAAGGGGAGTGGGGGTAGGGGTCAGTGGTCAGCATAGCCAGTTTTAGGCACCAGCGAACCCTGCAGTTGTTGAGGGGCCCCCTGCTAATGAGGGGCCCCAGCCAGATCCAGAGTACCACTTATATTTCTTTTTATTATTATTATTCGTGTTGAATGTAAAACAGCACCAAAAGACATCACTAGGCTCCGTGGAGCCTTTTCTTGTGGTGTTATAACACATGAAATGATTCGCTAAGGTATGCCCTGTCCACTCGGAGGCTAATGAACAGACATTGATTGAATGGACAGTGGGGCCCCAAAAACTAACATAGCTACCACTCTCTAAAAACACAAATATTACTTGTTGTATTGAACATAAAATGTTGTGCATTTTGGACAAAGTAAAATATGAAGTATGTTTGGATTGAGGAAGGGCCCCATGACTTGTCTTGCTGGGGGCCCCCAAACTCTAAAGCCGGCCCTGGTGGTCAGGCGAGGTAGGGGAAGTTGAAAGCTTCAGCGGAAGCAGGAGGGAGAGGCTGCAAGAGAGGAATGCAGATTGGACTTGAATAGAGGAAGAGAAGGACTAGTCAGGATGTGGGAAGGGAGGGAGTTTCAATCAGAGACATCAGGTCAGCTGTGATGATGATGCTCAAGTCTCTTTCTTCCCTTGTGATTGCCAGCAACTCCCCTTCCAGTCTATAGGTGGCTTCAGAGTTTCTCTTCCCTATGTGCATGATCTTGCACTTCTTGGTGTTAAACCCCAGTTGCCACCCTTCCAACCATTTTCCAGTTTATCCAGATCTCTTCTCATTCTGCCCCTCCCCCATCTGGATCATCTTCTCTGTTGCAGATCTTGGTGTCATCTGCAGACAAACCCCTACCCATCCAGTCCATCTGTGATGTCGCTGATGAAGATATTGAAGAGGACTGGTCCCAGGACTGATCCCTGAGGTACTCCACTTGTGGCTTACATCTCTTATGAATGTATACCGTTTACTACCACTCTCTGTTTTCTGCCTGCCAACCAGTTTGCCACCCAGTTGACCAACTTCTGACCCACCCCAAGCCTACCCAGCTTATTTATCAATCTTCTATGTGGAACAGTATCAAAAGCTTTGCTAAAGTCAAGATAGGCGACATCAAATGCTCCCCCTTGGTCCACCACTCCGGATACTCAGTCAAAGAATTCTATGGGATTAGTTTGACAGGACCTTCCTGTTGTAAACCCATGCTGTCTTGGATCCTGTGCTCCTATGGATTCCAGGTGTTGCACTATCCTTTCCTTAAAGAGTGCTTCCATAATCTTGCCCACTACTGAGGTAAAACTGACTGGTCTGTAGTTCCCTGCCTCCTCCCTGCTACCACTCTTGTGGAGCAGGATCACATAAGCCCTTCTCCAGTCTTCTGGGACCTCTACTGTGCTCATAGACTCATTAAACAGTTCTGATAATGACTCTGTTAGTTCCACCTTTAGCTCTTTTAGTACCCTGGGATGTATGCCATCAGGTCCCATTGCCTTGTCCACCCAGAGCTTAGCGAGTGCTTTAGGGCCCTTTCTTTTGTGAATGGACTAGTGCACACCTCCCTTCCACCCTGTGTCCATGGTGCTGAGCTGTGGGCCCTGCCCTACCTTCTCCTCAGTAAATACTGAGCAGAAGTATCTATTTAGGATAGATGCTTTTCCTTGGTCTTCCTCCTCACACTCCCCCTTATCTCCTTTGATCTTAGCAATACCCACTCTGGACTTTCGTCTTTCACTAATATATCTATAGAAAGTTTTGTCCCCTTCTTTTACTGTTCATGCTAGTGTTTCCTTGGTTTGGGCCTTTGCCTGCCTTACTGCCTTCCCTGCTTCCCTTAGGGAAGTTTGGTATGCCTCCCTATCTTCGTCCCGCAGCATTCCCTTATATTTTCTGAAGGCCAACCTTTTGGCTCTGACCTTTTCTGCTACTGTTTTTGAGAACCAAATGGTTTCCTTCTTCTTTTGCTCTTGCTTTTCTCTCTAACACAATAGGATGTTGCTTCAAGTATTGCATCCTTAATGCATGCCCACTTTGCCTGTACCTCCTCACCTGTATTTCTTCTTGCCAGGGCTAGCTTAACTCTGTTGGCCATCTTATCAAAGTCAGCTCCTCTGAAGTCCCATATTTTTGCATTGGAATGGGATGAATTAGTTCTAATTGCCAAATTGAACCACATCATGTTATGGTCACTGGCCCCCAGGTGACCTTCCTCCTGGAGATCTGTGATCCTTTCCCCATTAGTCAGTACTAGATCTAGGATAGTCCTGTCTCTTGTGGGTTGTTCTACCAGTTGTTTGAGGCCCCCCCCCCGCAGGGACTCCGCTATGTGTCTAGTTCTGGCAGATGTATAGCCTCGAGGAAAGGAGGGAGAGGGGGGACATGATAGAAACTTTCAAATACTTCAAGGGAATCAACAAAGTCCAAGAGGGTAGCATCTTTCAGAAAAAGAGATGTGCAAGAACAAGAGGGCACAATTTGAAGATGGGGGGATGGTTCAAAGGTAATGTGAGGAAGTATTTCTTCACAGAGAGGATTGTAGATGCATGGAACAGCCTTCCTGAGGAGGTTGTAGAGTCAAAAACAGTGGGGGAATTCAAGAATGCATGGGACAGACATAAGACAATTCTAGTGGTGGGTAGGAGGAAGTAGGCTGTTGGTTAACTAGGATCTGCAGCTTATCCGTTAGGTAGAGAAATGGGCAGACTAGGTGGGCCAAGCGGTCATTATCTGCCATCAGATTCTATGTTTCTATGTACACAAATGCTCGTGGAAACAAGATCCTAGACCTCTCCTTCTGAAAGATACTACCCTCTTGTACTTTGTTAATTCCCTTGAGATACTTGAAAGTTTCTATCATGTCCTCCCTCTCCCTCCTTTCCTCAAGGGTATACATATTAAGCTGCTTTAGTCTCTCCTTGTATGTCATCTGGTGCAGACCCTGCACCATTTTGGTTGCCCTCCTCTAAACAGCCTCCACTCTGTCTATGTCTTTGCGGAGATGTGGTCTCCAGAATTGCACGCAGTACTCCAGATGGGGTCTCACCAACTGTCTGTACAGATGGATAACAACTTCCTGTTGTCTACTGTTGATGCCTCTCCCTATGCATCCCAGTATCCCCCAGCCCTCCTTACTGCCTACTCACATTGCTTGCCCACATTTAGGTCATCTGATATGACTACTCCTAGGTCTCTTTCGATTTTTGTTGTTGTTATTAACTCACCCCCCCCCATTGTGTACTCTTCCCCTGGGTTTTTGTTTCCTAGATGTATTACCTTGCACTTCTTTGCACTGAACCTGAGCTGCCACATATTTGACCATGTCTCCAACCTTGCCAAGTCCCTTTTCATCCCTTCCACCCCACCTTGTGTATCAACCCTGTTACATGATTTTCCATTGGCCAGATTTTGGTGTGTTAGTTGTTGGGCGAGGTCTGGTGTTTCCCCTGTGCGTCGTATGGGGAGCCAGATCTTTTTCCTTACCTGGTGATGCAAATTAACTACAAACATGCTGAACTCCTGTTTGATCACTAGCTGAGGAGGGAGGTATGTTCTTCCCATTAGATGTATCAGGTGCTGACCCCTCTTACCATTTGCTAGTTTAAATATTCTGCAAAGATGTCAAACTTCTGCCCAAATGCACTGACTCCCTCCTTAGTCAGATGTAGTCCATCGAATTTAAAGGACTTTCGCTCCCAAAACTGTTGCCAGTTACCTAAAAATGTGTGTCCTTTTTCCTGGCACCAGCCCTTGAGCCACATGTTTAGCTCCCTTGTCTCCCCTTCTCCGACCTTCCCTCCATTTGCCCCACTCTCCCAGAGCAGCAGGATCTCAGAGAAGGAGATAGGATTAAGGCTGTTGAGAGGCGTTGGAGCACTGTGTCAGTAGCGAAGCCATAGACAGCTAGGCCGTAGTCAATCAAGGTGATGAGTGAACTGTTAATTGCTAAGTTCAGAGCTTCATAGATCAGGCAATGTCTGTGCTGTAGAGGATACCGATCCTGGTATTAAAGGCTTTGGCCATGATGTCAGTGTGCTGTGTGTAAGACAGGACAGTGTCCAGTGAGATTCCCAGGTACTTGAAAGGGGACTAGTTCCAGGGTGTTACCGGAGTCATTCTGAATTGCCAGGGGATAGTCTTTTAGCTTGTTTTGGGCAGTTGCAAAGAGCATGGTCTTGGTCTTTTTATAGTTCATGACCATTTTTTGCTCTTTGTATCATGTTTCACCCACTGCAAAGCCGCTCTGGAGGTCGTATTCCAGAAGTGCGGGGTCGAGGTTGCTAGTAAAGACAACCACGTCATCTGCATAGAGGAGCATGCGGTTATTGCAAGCAGCCGGGCGGATCACACGTTGGACCTTTTTCTTTGCAGGGGTACTGGCACATAAACATATGCCAATGGAATGTCAAAAGCCAATCAGAATACAGCATTTAACATGCCCATTTTCTAAGGGCATTTCATTTCCATGAGCCCGAAGGATGAGCGGCTTCTACTGCTCCCTAGCTTTAGGAGATGAAATATCCACCAAGTTCTTCACATGCATCTGTGTTTAATCATGCAATTACACACGACAGGGTGTGGTATGTTTAGGGGATAGTGCCTCATCTCCTGTGCATTATAAGGGTTGAGACCAAAGGCTGAGCATCTCATGCACCAGAGACTTGACACTATCCCATGACATCACTACGGTGGTGGGGAAATAGATGGAAACACTACTAATGGTAGAGTATCTTGAATCCAATTGGCTGCAAGACCATAGGCAATGTAGATTCATGGGGGGATCATAGCAGTGGACGTGGCCTATTTATACTTTAGCAAGGCCTTTGACATGGTGCCGCACAGAAGGCTGATTAGGAAGTTGGTAACCATAGTGATTGGGATCTATAGTGGTAAACTGAGTTAGAAATTGGTTAAAGGGTAGGAGAGGGTGGTGGTTAAAGGTAATCATTCTATGGGAGTGTGACAAGTGGGGCACCACAGGGCTCGGTACTGGTACCAGTCCTCTTCAATATGTTTATAGGGGGACATTGCAGAAGAGTTGGAAGAGAAGGTATGCCTTTTTGCAGATGATACCAAAATCTACAATAGGGTGGACACTCAGGAAGGGGTGGAAAAATGCGCAGGGATCTTGGGAAATGAGGAATGGTCAAAAACATAGCAGTTGGGGTTCAGTGTCAAAAAGTAAAATAATGCACCTAGGACATAGAAGCCCTGGCGCTGAGGACAGGGTGTGGGGGTGGGGGTGCTGTCAATCACTAGACAGGAAACAGACCTTTGTGTTATATCTGAGGACCTCAAGGTGTCAGGACAGTATGGTAAAACAGTGGGTGGGGGTAGAGGAATGCTGGGTAGCATAGGGAGGGACGTCTCCAGCAGGAGAAGGAGGGAGGTGGTGTTGCCATTATATCGCTCACTGGTGCGGCCACACCTAGAGTACTGTGATCAGTTTTGGAGACTGCACCTCAGAAAGAACATACATAGACAGAGTAGAGGCGATGTGGAAGAGGGCAACTAAAATGGTGCATGGTTTGCATGAGAAGCCCTATGAAGAAAGGTTGCAAGATCGCAACATGTATACCCTGGAAGATAGGGGAGGGGAGAGAGAGAGAGAGAGAGAGAGAGAGAGAGGGAGGGAGGGAGGAGGGAGAGAGAGAGAGAGAGAGAGAGAGAGAGAGAGAGAACATGACAGAGATGGTACAGGTGGAGAGTCTCATTCTAACGAGACAAGCACCAGGTTCAGGGTGGGTGCAATGAAGTGTGTGTCGGGGGTGGTGGATTTAAAAGTGATATGAGGGGATATTTATTCACTGAAAGGGTAGTGGATGCCTGGAATAGATTGCCAGTTGAAGTGGTGGAGACGACAACAGTGGGGGAGGGGGGTTCCAAGCATGCATGGGACAGACATAGGGGTATATTAGATAGGGAGGTGGGAGGGTCAGTGGAGACCAGATAGAATCTGCACAGAATAGGAAGGGAACATCTGGCCAGACCAGGTTGGCTAAGCATTCCTTTTTGGCCTTCAACTGCTATGTTTTTGTGACATAACACACCCTGGAGTGCATTATTGCTCTGATAAAATGGATCCATTTTGTCTGCATTTAATACTGTTCTTTTGTCTTGTGCTGTGACTGTTTCATTGTGCTGTGATACTCCTGTACCGTATTCATTTTGTTGTACTGTACTGCAGGTACGTTGTCTTTACCCATGTCTTCTTTGTATTGTGCCTGTTTTGTATAATCCTGCTGTAACCTCCCGGGTCGTGCCTGAAAATAGGCAACTCTTGTCTAGTGCACTTACCCAGTAAACAAAAATGAAATAAATTAACAAAAGTAAAAAATAAATAAATTTAGGTTTCATTGCGGCTCAGTTGGTAGCACGCCCATCTTTGGGCCAGAAGGTCATGAGTTCTAGTCCCACACCAGAATTGGGTGCGTACTATAAAGGCTGGCACCTGGGTGCCGTACTAGGTTATGCTATCCTGAAGGGGTGTGCTGTCCTTTAGATTACGGATGGGAGGGTCGGCTGTGACCCGGTTCTGATTTTGACTCCGATCTGTTTCTAAAAGGTTCTGATTTACTCTGGTTCATCAAAACAGGCAACTATTTCCAGACTGAATCTGGATCGGGTCAGTGGCAGATCCAGACCTAGTCGAATGACAGAATTCAGTTGTCTCTACGCCCTCGTTATAAGCCTTTCCTTTATGTCATTTCATGTTTAAAATAGTTATCTCCTTTCCCACCAGTTTCTCAATTGTTACAAGAAAGAGCATCCCAAATCATTTACATTATCCAGACCAGGTCAGAACCAAAGCCACTAGCGGATAGGAACCTGGTCAATGCACTAAGCCAGGTCAAATGAGAATCGAGTCACAAATGACTGATTTCCAGAGTCAAGCAGGGGTGGACCATTTTGGTGTGATGGGGGGGCTCCTAATCCAACACAGAGCCGGCCTTCCCATCCCTGCTTTAGATGAGATGTTAAACAGAAGTCCTGTCTGCCTGTTCAGGCAATTATTTTATTTATTTATTAGAATTTTGGTAACCGGGTAAGTCCGCTGAGACCATGAAGTCCCTTTTTCAGTGATGACCCGGGTGTCAATAGTGAACGCAGTACAATAGAGAAATACAATAATAATATACAGGATACAGAGAAATTTAACAATGTTGCAAAACTTATTACAGTGGTAAGCCAGGTAAGTAACTTAAAACAGATCAGGCATTAAGCATATATAAATAAATAGAATAACTACTATTATACAATATATACATAGAAAGAACATGAGAGCAGGTGGATTACAAGATACATCTATCAGAGTAACATAGACTAGGCATTAACGATGCTATAAGGGTTATTTAAAGCAATTGCAGAGGAGGGGGGTTAGTAGGAAAGAGGTAAGCTCTTTTTTGATGGAGGATAGGGTGGGGCAGGAGAGTAAGTTGGGGGGAGGGAATTCCAAGCAGAGGGAGCTGAGAAGGCGAATGAGTGCTTACCCGACAGGCGTTGTGTCTTCTGGATTGCTAATAAGGATAAGGAAGTAGATCTAAGTGTGTGTGTGAGTGCTTTTTTGTAAATGATTCTCCTTAGGCAAGGGGGATTAAAGAGCTTGGTAAGTTTGAATACAAGGCATAAAGTGTGAAACTGTAACCCTGAATCTAGTTATTTGCACTTATATTCCTGTTTTGTTACTACATAGATTCCTGCAAATGTACTGTCATTGCTGGAAATTTTGTGTAAGTGTACTATGTCTGACTTCTACTTGTTCCCATGATGTTTTTTTCTATCTACTATTGTCATGTCTACATACCTGTAATCTCCCAGGTCGTACCTGAAAATAAGCAGCTATGCTGTCTAGTGTACCTACCCGGTTAACAAAAATTAAATAAAATAAAAATAATAGGTAAGCCATTGAGGAGAATACAGGACCTCACAGTGATGTTTTCTGGAGTCCGCTCCAAGGGCAAAACATCCAATCCTATGATAGAGTTGACGCACCTGTGCAAGGGAAGAGGATTGGGCGGAGAGTAGTAGAAGGGCACCGTAGAACAAAGTAGGGAGAAGTGATGTTAACACAATCTTTTTACAGGTGGCATTGGATAAAAGAAGGTGAAGGCAGTCAAGCGTGTAACTACTGATACTCCAAGTAAGCCATGGTATACCAAGTTTAGTAGCGGGGGTAGCAAACAAGCTGGCCAGCATTGCTCTGCCCTCTCTAGTCCATCACATTTAAATCCCTTTATTTGGCTTTGCAGGCTTTTTCTTTTCTCTTTCAGCTTTGTTTTGGGGGGGGGGGGGCAGAGTGGACAACAGACATTGAAGCTGAAGGTCTCAATTAGGTCTGCATGGTCTGCCTACATAGTGATTGGCTGTGGCATCTGGTAGGGGTTGCGGCAAGTTTTGAGCGGTGAGTTGAAATGCCCCAGCAAAGTTAGAAGCCATACTATTAGTTCAGTTGTACTGGGAGTGAGAGAATCAATAAAAGAACTGAGGAGCAGCAGACAGAAGAACAGACTCAGAGCCAGCTAAAAGAATGAAGACTTCATGTGGAGTGGCAAGTGGAGCGTATCTGCCTACCTGGAGGGGAGAGAGAAGAAATTTCTGCCATGGTCTTGGACTCACGGTGCAGTCAGTGGAGTTTACCAGCGGGCAGCAAGCACCACACTAGCAGCACAGACAGACAGCAGGTCTAGTGTGGGAATCATCTGATTGGAGTCAGGAACCTTGGACTCGAGTCGTGAGGGGGCAGGCATGAACAACCGTGGGGAAGGGGGGCAGCAGTGTGGCAGGTTGGTGTACAAATCTGAAATGCCTGGCTACACCCTTGGAGGCAGTATAGTAACCTGAGCTTCTGGTTTACCACTTTGGTAAGCTGAGTTGCATGGCACTTCTTGAAAAACAGTAGGGGAATGTCTATCAGTGTCCAGGCCGGACTTCCCCTATTCACTAAAACACCATCAACAGCTTAATCTGGTGCAGTTAGAAACATAGACAGTGATGGCAGAAAAAGACCACTGGTGCATCCAGTCTGCCCATAAAATCCTAACAAACTGGGAACTATCATTCATATAGGCTTCTAACCCACACTATGCTCCCCACCCTACTACTTCCACCCTGAGCCACCACTAAGCCCTTCTTTCTGCTCCAACTGTGTTTGAAAAAATTGCAAGTTCTGGTACCTACCACAGCAGCTGGCAGTTTGTTCCGTGGCTTCACCACCCCTTCTGTAAAATAAAACTTTCTCACTTCCCTCTTGAAACTGTCCACAGCAGTTTCCACTCATGCCCCTGCATTCTTGGTACACTACTTACGCTAAATAGTTTGTCACAGTTTACATTGTTCATTCCTTCCAGGAACATGAAGGTCTCATGTTAGTCACCCTATGTTGCATTGTCTCCAGCCTGCTTTTGGGGTATCCCCTGTTAATAAAATAATGCACATTTTTTTTATTAATAGGGGATACCCCAAAGCACAGTGGACAGAGCACTCTTCCAGGTCAGTAACATGCCCCGTAACCTTGACCCCCTGTAGGAAGGATACTGTCACGCAAGAACAATGACGAATTCCACTAGTGCTTCCCTTCCATTAGAGTACACCTTCTCTTCACAGGATCATCACCAGTAACTTTCCTATTTTGCAAACTGACCCTGACATTGGTGCTTCCTTTACAGAACCACCTATTGCCTCCTACCGCCGGCCACCCAACCTGCGGAATCTCCTGATGAGAAGCAGCCTACCTACTCCTAACAGTTCCTCTCTACCAGATGCCAGACCTTGAACTAGAACTCGCTGCTACACCTGCTAATTTATTTCTAGTGTGACTGAAATTTGGGGTCCCACAGGTGTTTTTCACATCACCAAGGAGTTATCATGCACCTCCACTAATGTGGTATGTTGTGTTCTTTGCAGCAAGTGTGCAGCTCTTTACATCGGAGAAACTGGTAGATGCCTTGCTGACTGTTTCAGGGAACACTACAGGGCAGTCAGGAATGGAGACACTGCAAGACCCATTATATCCCACTTTATCTCCAGGGACCACAGTGTCAGTGATCTTTGTTTGTGTTCTTTAGCAGGACTTCTGGGATTCTGACCATAGAAAGAACACAGAAACCGAGCTGATCATCTGCCTTGGCTCCCAGCAGCCCTTCGATTTAAAAGATATTTTTCTACTAATATCTTTCAGCCACCCCTTCTTTTCCCTAAAGTCTGTTTTTATCTTTATACATCTATTTTCTTGTTGCACAGATGTCTCCTTCTATGTCTCCTTCCCCCACATTTGTCACCTTTCAGCCTTCTTACTCGACCCTGTTAATTAGTCCCCACCTGGGGACTCTCCAGCTCATTCACTACTATTATGCCTTGTCACCCCCATCATCACCTTTTTGTTTTCAGATTCTGTTTTTATCTCGCCATTTATCACTTCTCCCAGAGCCTCCCCCTTTTTTCTTTCCCCACATATATGTTCCTTATTTTTCCTCTCCTCTACATTAGCTTTGCTTTTTCTCCTTTTAGATATTTCCTGAATAAGACCTATGGTCAAAACGTGGATTTTTAACTCTTATTTTCTATTTTTAGCAAGCATTTAATATAACCATTTTGTTTTGCAGGTAGGTAGAAAACTGGCTGAGGTACAGGACCCAGAGGTGGTGATATGGGGAGAGTTATCCAGCACCAGGGAAGTCACCAGTGGGGTCCCACAGGGCTCGGTGCTGGGGCCGGTGTTGTTTAATGTTTTCATCAGTGACATTTGGGAAGGTATTATGGGCAAACTGTGTCTATTTGCGGATGACACCAAACTCTGTGGGAGGGTGGACACACTGGAAGGGATACAAGACCTGCGGGAAGACATGAGAAAACTTCAGAGGTGGTCAGGGATTTGGTAGCTTTGCTTCAATGCCAAGAAATGCAAAGTTATGCACATTGGAGCCAGGAATTGAAGGACAGAGTACTACTTGGGCAGAGGGTGGGGGTTGGGGGCCCGGAAGCAGCAATGGAGGAGGAGGAGGAGGAGGAGGAGGAGAGGATCTGGGAGTCAAGACTCCAGATAAGATTTTTTGGGATGAGTACTGTACTCCTCATTCTGAAAGTGAGGGGAGTAAAACCAAATTCAGATCTGTACACATGTCTGGACAGAGTGGAGTGAGGAGTACATTTTTAATAACACTGTACTTTTTTCTAGATAAGAATTGATCAGGTGCCAACAATGCTCCAGATAGTGTCGACAGGTAGGAGTAATTTACTCACCAGTTTAAAAATATAGTGAGCAAAACAAAATTGGGATGCGTATGAGTGCTGTAGATCTGAAAAAAAAAACCCTGCTCCTTTTGAATTACCAGTTGTTATGAAGCACTATTCTATGGAGTGAGGAGTATTTAAAAATGTTGGGTGATTGGTACTCATTAATATTTTTTTCTGAAGAGTATTTCCCCAAATGAGGTGAGTAAAATAGGTTGGTACTTCCTTTATCTAGAGCCCTGTTGGGGGTGATGATCACTAGCTACCACTCCATGCAGGGCAAGAAAGCAGCTGCAAGAGCAAGTAGGATGCCGGGGTGTATAGCCAGAAGAAGGCCATTTGGTCTATCAAGTCTGCTCGTATTGCAGGGTCCACAGCTTGCGCTAATGTCCCTGCCCTCACTCCCCACTCCTCCCATCCTCCCTACCCATGATCCTTACCTTTCTCCATGCCTATACCAGCCCCTCTTAAAGCTGCCCACTGTCTTCAACAAGATGACCTCTTCTGGCAGCGCATTCCAAGTGTCCACCACCCTTTCTGTGAAGAAGTGCTTCTTGATCTCCCTCCTAAACCTCCCACCCTCCAGCTTAAGACTGTGGCCCCTTGTGATATGGTTGCCACTCTGCTTAAAGAGACTCTCCTTATCAACCTTATTTATCCCTTGTAAGTACTTGAAGATCACAGTCATGTCCTCTCTCTCTCTCTCTCTCTCTCTCTCCTGTCTTTCAGGGAGTACATGTTCAGTGCCCTCAACCTCTCCTAATATGCCTTGCTCTGCTGACCGGCTATCATCTTTGTAGCCCTCCTCTGTACCTTCTCCAGCAGGTTAATGTCCTTTTTGAGGTATGGAGTATGACAGTTGCTGGGTTCAGGCCATGGCATAACACAGTCACTATGAGCCATGGCATAGCCCCAGTCAAAGTGGGCTTCACCACGGGCACATTGTGCTACCACCATAGTCATCCCGCATGCCTCGCTTTCCCATCTCGTGAGGGTCTGCTTGCGGGCCGATGCTTGGGTTCTACATTCAGTATGTTTCCTGGTGGTCTGGTGGCCTCCCTTCCTCCCTAACCCCAGCTGTTCCCTTTCACAGCTGGATCCCTGTCCCTAGCCCTAGCCCTGTCCCTGTCTCCCCCCCCCCCCCAATTATGGTTATTTTCACAATTGGTCTCACAACAACCACTGTTCCTTTATGATCTGTTACATGCCTGGGCACCCTTACAGAATTCTTATTTTTTTTTTTTATTTAGTTTTTGTTGACCGGGTAAGTGCACTAGACAAATCCTGCCTATTTTCAGGCACGACCCAGGGGAGGGGGATACAGATGAATGCCAACTGACCTTGAACCAGATTAGGCTGTTGGTGGTATTTTTAGTGAATGAGGAAAATTTGACCAGGACACCGGGGAAATTCCCCTACTCTGCGGAGGGGGAATCTTTGGTGGAGCCGGACTAAGATAGCCACTCAGCCCAAACCTACAGAGTCGATGGATGTGTCAGAGCTGCGGAGTGGGCTTCCTCTCCTGCACCAGAGGAGATCTGTACTGAGGATATGCTGCAAGATGCATCTATGCCTGAAGAGAATTTTTCCTTGAGAATGTGTCTCTGAGGTGCCTGCACAGTCTGACCAGCGCGTTTATCGGAAGACTATGCTGAGGTTTTATCACGTAAGGGCGTTTGTTAACAGGAGGCACTTCGTTGATGTGGAAAGCTGCAATCGTAACGGTGCTTAAGCTCTTACGAAATTGCTGCATTGGCGGTCTGTTGCTCTAAGTTTGTCCGCTGTTGCTCCCTGTACTTCCGGGTCGCGAGTGGTTTGCGCGACGTCTAGTGAGGCGATGGAGTTGTCTGTTACACCCCTTGCTCCGACTGCCGAGGACACTGTTCGGGATATGTCTGCTGTAAGTGCTTTTCCTTCAGTTCTTTCTGCCTCTAAATCATTGCTCCACACGGCTTTCACTGACTCTGATGACAGTACCGCTTTGCCAGACGCTTGCATCAGGTTAAGCGTCTTGGTATGTCTGCTACTATAATTAAATGTGCTTCTAGACTGTTTCTGTTCCTACTGGCACTATTCCTAACGGAGATTAGTGAGAGGACAGTGCTTCTCTGGTAATTGAAACATCTGGTGAACAGTCTGTTCCTCTTATATCCCTTGCTAAAGGCACTATCTCTCCTGTACATTTTAAGAGTCCTTCTGTAGACTCCTCAGTTTCTCACCCTTGGTCTCCTGAAAAGCTATTTCTGAGGCAGGATGGTTACAATCTCCTACAGGGGTGTGGGTGCCTGATCCCAATGATGTTACAGTACAGAAGTATAATAGCCTGGGCACCTCTTTGATGTTGGTGCTTTACAACCTAACACTTCCAGATCTGTTATTCCTGTTATGACCAGTGTTACAGCTCCAGCTTGTGTTACTGCTTGCTCTGTTAATCAAACTTTTCCCAAGTCTAGTTTGCCCACCGCTACTAACTTGAATACTGAAGTTCTTGGAGATGTTCCTGTACTAACTTTAAACTTTCTGATTTATTTACTAACAAAGGAGAACCTGCACCTCGTCGAAATGCAGTGAGATTACTGTATAAAGGTGGTTTAGAGGACCTTCCGGACAGGCTTTATATTTCTAAAGTGTTATTGAAAGGTTCAATGAAATTTTGTCTTCAGATATTTATGCATTAATACATTTAGGAAATGCTAATTATGATATTAGCTTTAAAACCTCTGGGGTTTGGACGCTTTTGGTCTGTATTTCAGATGGTTAAGAACTCCCCTCTTTGGACCCCCTTTTTTGCGGTCCCTCTTACCAAACCTTTAGTAAAATTAATTACTATTTTGTTTCGCAATGAAGGAGTTCATATAGAGGATATCCTTTTTTGGTTGAGTAGGAGGTGTGAAATTTTAGACAAACCAGTTCCTATCCTGGATAGTGAACAAATTTGGAATGGGGGTTGGAAAATGCGAGTGAAATTATTTTCATCTAATTATGGGCCACAGCACCTTCCAAATAGTTTTTTTTTGGGAAGAGATAGAGGCAGTTTGTTTTATGTTGGTCAGCCTAAGGCCTGTTTTAAATGCGGTTCGAGAACCCATTTGAATACTGCTTTCGACACTCCACGTTGCTCCCACTGTTTTGAATTTGGACATTTAGCTGCTAACTGTTTGAATTTATTTAAATGCAATTTGTGTGAGCAGACCGGACATGGCTATGCCAAGTGCCCGTGGGCTTCCCACAATAGAGATGATTGCCCCTCCCATGAAGGATTGATTACAGGTGCTCAGCATAATTCTTCCGTTTCAGCTAAGCCCTCTGGCGCTCTTCCTGTACTTTCCCATACTCCCCCACCACAAGCTGACCCGAGCCCAGTTGGTGCAACTATTCCAGATAGTCCTGCTTTGACGGTTGTACAAAACAGTGCACCATCTCTCCCTTTGGAAGTAGGTACCTCGGTAGCTTCCAGTCCCCTGTTCATGCTCTTGCTCCTTTGGATCAGGGTGAGACTTCTGATATGCCCCCTTTATCCCAAGACGTCCCTTTTAAAAAGTGACAGCTAAAGCGTCATAGATCAGGAAACTGGTTCCTCTCAACAAGAGACTAAGGCCCCTACGAGTAGTGATACTTGAGTCCTGGAAAGTGGGTAATAGCTATGCAGTTTGGGATCAAGGAAGAGTCAGAAGGTGATGAGTCTGATCGCTCTTCTAAGGCCTCATTGATTACTGATCCCTTTTCAGAAGGGGGGAGGACGGTGATATAGGAAAGACTGAAAACTTTCCTAGGCGTTCACAGAGAAGGCGTGTGTCTAAAGTTTCTTGATGGTACAGCATAAATGGGGTTTCCAGGTGTATCTCTTTTTTTCCTTCATATAATGACCTCGTTGACAGTTACTACACTTAATGTTAATAGTATGAAAAGCCATAAAAAAATGGTAACAGCTTTGTCTTGTTTGCAACATTTACATACCGATATTATCTGTCTCCAGGATACTAGGCTAAAGACCAGTTATGAAGTTCAGCGAGCACGTAATCTTTGGTCATTAGGGATGTCCTTTTGGTCTAATGGTGAAAATCTCTGTGAAGGGGTGGGGGTTTTGTTTACAAATTCGGCCCTGAAGGTATCTAAGATGGTAGATATTTACCCAGGGCGTGCGCTTTTATTGGATATCAATTTTGGAAGTGAAAGATTCCGTTTGATTAATATATATGCCCCACAGACCAAAGCTTTGAGAGTTGCGCTCCTGAATGACATACACCCTTATTTGTATACTTCCCGTTTGATTGTTTGGGCTGGTGATTTCAATTGTGTTCTTAATATCAAAGATAGAGGGATGAAGACGACTAAATTGTTTTGTGATTCTCAGAAATTGAATCAGATTCTGGACACGCCCAGCTTAGGATGCTTATCGGAGCATAAACTGTGATGGGGTAGGACATTTTTAAGAATCAGTTATCTACACGTATAGATTTTATTTTCTTTCTCTTTCTGTACAAATAATTAAGGCTACCTTGAGGGTCTGGGAATTTTCTGATCATAAATCTTTAACAGTACAAGTGTCCTGGGAAGGTGTTCCACGTTGTAAAAAGAATATTTGGAGAATGAATGACTCCTTATTGTCTGATGAATCTGTGCAGAAAGCCTGGCAGTCGAATTTAATGCTAGATTGTCAGTCCTGGATGTCTATGATGATGTTGCCTCCTGGTGGGAAGATTCTAAACATAATTGGAAAGTTTTTTTCAATCATTTTCCCAAAAAAATTAATTCACAATATTTGGAATATCTAAAATTGCGATCGCAATTACAAAAGCTAATATCTCTAACTGAAACGCAAGGTTTAGATTATAGTACTCAAATTGACATGTGAAACAACTCATGTTTCAATATAGATATGATAGGGCTAAATCTCTTGATTTTGAGCATAAGTTTGGTTTAAAATTGCATAAAGGTGCCTTAGATCCATTTAATGACTGTAAAAATAGAGTGGTGAATCGTGTCACTGAATTAACATCTGATTCTGGAGACCTAGTACGGACTCCAGCTGCTTTATTGGCGGTTGTGACTAATTATTTAGCTAACTTGTATAGTGTAGATGACCACATTCGAACGAATTGTTAGATTTAGCCGGCCTTCACTTGCCTCACTTAAATTCTGCAGACAGTACCAGTCTGTTGAACAAGATTTCTGAAACGGAGTGAAAGACTCTATTTTTCTTTGAACACGGACTCTGCTCCTGGTACAGATGGTTTTGGTGTAGCTTTTTATAAGACTTTCCATACTACTTTAGTCCCAATTTGACATCTTTGTTTAATGAAATGTTGTCATCTGCTAGGTTGGCTCCTTCCATGAATCAAGCATTGGTTATTTTGCTTTATAAAAGGGCTTGAAAACTGATTTACGAAATTGGAGGACAATAAGTTTATTGAACACTGATTTGAAAATTTTAAGTAAAATCTTATTACGTAGACTTACACCGATTGTGGATTCATTGTTAAGTCCCTATCAATCCTGTTCTTTACCGGGCCGCTCCCAGAATGATAATTTATTACTTATCCGTGAACTTTTTTCAGCATCTCAAACAGGTTCAGTGCAAGGTTATTTACTTAGCCTGGATCAGGAAAAGGCATTTGATTGTGTTTCACACAAATTTCTGTTTTCGGTTTTACAAGCATATGGTCTCCCCAAAATATTCATTGCTTGGATACGGTTATTGTATCATTCTGCTTCCTTGATACCTAATATTAACGGTTGGTGTGGCCCTCCAATAGCAGTTCGGAGAGGCGTTAGGCAAGGATGCCCGTTAAGCCCTTTACTTTATGTTTTCTATATTGATATTTTTATTCGAATGGTGTGTGCTCATAGTGGTTTAGAAGGTGTGCGGCTGGCAGATAATGTTGCACCAATTAAAATTTTGGCATACGCAGATGATTTGGTGGTATGCTTAAACTCGCTACGAGAGGAACCTCAGTTTGCTACGGTTTTGGAGTTATTCTCTAAAGTTTCGGGTTCAAAAATTAATTATGGCAAGAGCAAAGGATTTCCTTTTGGTCTCTCTCCTATTCCTGAATCTGGCACCTTGCAGAATTCATATTTCAAAAGCTCCAATTACCATTTTAGGAATTGTGTTTGGTGAAATAGATATGATGCATAACAACTGGACCCAGAAAATTAATATTGCTCAATCTGTCGTGGCTCGTTGAAAGGGAAACAAGTAGCAAACGAAAAAGAGTTTTGCTAATTAAAACTCTGCTATTGCCAATTTTTGTATTTAAGTTATGTGTTTCCCCCATCTTCTGTATTTACAACTTTATATAGTGTTTTTTCAGGCCTTCTGGGGAGTAGATTGAACCCCATTAAAGAGGGTTTACATATAGACCTATTAGTCAGGGTGGGGTAGGTATGATACATCCAATAGCTTTTTCTTAGTATATTTTTGTCGTAACTTTGTCCTCTATTACGACCTGGTTTAAAACCTTGGTCCCCTTATGTAAATTTATGGTTTTTGAAGGGCTTACCATTCTGGAAAACTGCTAATTGGACTTCTTTGTTTAGAATCCCTAATATTCCTAAGTATGGTAAAGGAGTTTTTTGTTTGATAAAAAAGTGGAACTTAACTATACCTGATTTGGAGACATTGACCCGAAAGCAATTATACAATGTTATAGTTTCCTCTGATTTTTCAGAACCCTTAATCTTTCCAGATTGTACTCCCCGGTCTCAGGTAAGACTTTTAAATTTACTCTCCCAAGGACGGATACCGGCCTTTCTTTGGGATAGCGTTTGGTTGAGCTCTCATGGTAGATTGCCAGTGGGTAGTACCCATAAGCACAAACAATTATGTGAGCGATGGTGTACTGTGAACTTTGTATTTCAGAATTGGAAACACAGAAACACCTTTTTAGATTGCTCATATATTAAACCTTTCTGGGTCTGGTTAGCGAATAAATGGAGAGAACCTTTGTTTCTTCCATTTCTTATCTGACTTTAATTCTGATTCGAATAAGGGTGGCTGGTCTAGGTATCCTGCTGATACATTACTTTTGGTTTTTTCGTTATTCGATTTTACATTTGGCAGTCGAGAACTTTTGGTCTATCCAACAACGCACTGTTTTGTTTGATGAACTTTTTTACAATATATTGCATACTATTCATACAGTTTATAACTATGATAGGAAAAAGTATGGTCAACCTACATGCTCTGCTTTATGGGTGAATTGTTATAATTGGTTGACTTGAAGTTTGTTTCTGTTTTTTTTTTTGCTTTATGAATTGGTTTGTATCTTGTCTGGAGACCTCCATTTAATAAAAAATTCCCCTACTCTTTTCGATAAGTGTCATGGGATCTTTAACATCCACCTGAACTACCACCAATCCAAGCAGATGGGACCTCAGTTTAACGTCTCATCCGAGAGACGGCACCTCAGAAGTGCAGCACCCCTCTCATGCTGCACTATAGTGTCAGTACTGGGATATTAACCCAAGTGCCAGATGTGGGAACTGAACCCACAACCCTCTGATCTCCCGGCCTCAGAGGCGAGTGTGCTACCTACTGAGCCACTGACACTGACGAATGGCAGGCAACCAGGTCATGTGGCAGGAGGCGTGTGTCTGTGTATTGCACAGCGCACAGTACGCAGCCCTGATTTTTTTAAAGCTATTTGTTTATTTTGTTTTGCTCCTGTCCTGACACTGGTGACCATTTCTGCCAGCTGACCCTCTAGATTACCTCTTGTGTCTGCAGTCTCACCCTGCAGTGGGACACTTCCTCTACTCTGGGAGGATGTGGCATGGATGCAGGGACCAAGGAAGGCAGTGTGGGGCCTCCTCGGTATCTGTGGGGCAGGACTTCGCAAGTTTTTTTTTTTTATTTCACATTTTTTTGCCTCAGCCTGCCAGCAGGGGCTCTGGCCTTATCTCCCTGTTTGGGAATCATTCTGCACAGCAGTGGGGTGAGGGATTTTGCTTAGTTATATGAGTGACTTTGTGAACCCTAACCCACCCCAACGAGGGCACCGGCATGCAGGACAGGAGTCCAAGTGTGAAGCCGTGCGGAGACACGACTTCCACCAAGTGCTTAACAGCGCCTTCCCCTCCTGACACCATCCGCTAACTGGATCGGTACCCAACCTTCCCCAAGAGAGGAGAGCTGTTAGACAACAGCTCAATTTAGCTGTCCCCCCAGCGAACCCCTAATATCCTGGGAGGACTTGACACGTTGACCACTGGACTATGATCTCTTGCATACTTGTACCATCCCTATGGGGTGACTGGCTCTTGAGCAAGATGATCAGGTATGTGTTGGGGCAGATTTGTGTAGCACAGCACACAGTATGCAGGGAGCAGATTTTTTTTTCTTTTTATCTGATTTTTTAAAATGTCATTTACAGTGTTAGTAACTAAATCTTAAGTATTTCTACAAAAGAAAGATAATTGTACATAAATAAAAGTAAACCAAAATCACAAATACTCAGAAGATAGTTTTTGTTCGACAGTCTTGCAGGTAGCGCCCCTAAGATGTTTAACTCCCTGGGCAGCGAACTCACCAACTTAGGCACCCTCTGCTCATTCAAAAACAAGCTACGTCAAACGCTTGTGTCCAGAGCCACCTGTGACTGTTTCTCCTAACCTCCCTGGTAGTCGCTTCTGTTCTTCGCACCTCTCTACTATCACCACCTCTGCCTGCTACCACCCCCCTCCCCATATCTACCCCGCCTCTCCCCCTAGCCCTGGTCCACCACCTTCCTCTCGAACCCTCCTTCAACTCCCTTCCTCTCTCCCTTTTCTAATCTGCTCACCCCACCCACTGTTGCACTTGTTCCCCGATCCTTGCTTCCCACCCACCTCTCCTTCTACCTCCCTCCCAGTTACCCCTCTACACCCACTCTCTCGTCCTCTTTCCTTTTTGAGTTCCTTAAAGAAACTTTTACTCCTGCTTCTCTTCTGCTCAGGTAATGTAGAGCTAAATCCTGGCCCTCTATCTTCTATCACCTCACCCACCGAATGTTCAGCTGCCCCGGACTCAAAATAATGTTGGTCAAAATCTTAAGCCTGCCCAAAAAATTCGACCAATTTTTACAAGCATGGGCCGTACATACTGAGCCCAATCTCATCATTATTACTGAGTCTTGGCTTAAAAAAGCCATTACTGACCAACAAATTACTCTCTTGGGCTATAATCTGTATAGGGCAGATAGGGACTCCGGTGGGGGGGGAGGTGAGTAGTTGTTTACTCCAAAACTAAGTTTACCGTTAGTGATATCTATTGCAAATCAAAACAGAAGGAATATGAGATTGTATCTCTGAAGCTCCACCTTCCTTCCTCAGAAAGCATCACTGTTATTGGTGGCTATAGGCCCCCTGCTGGTGGGACCGATGTCCTTAACATCCTTAAATCCTTAACTGCCACTGCCAATACAGAAACAATAGTCCTCTGGGACTTCAACTTGGGTTGACTTTCCCCTAAATCGCTCAGCCTGAAATCCCTTTGCGATGAATTTGGCCTTGCCCAACTAATTAGTGAACCCACTAGGATCAATACTTCAAATATTGCAAATAGCTCGCTCCTTGATGTTATACTAACCACCCATCCCCACAAAATTTTACACTCGGCGGTCTTCCACAATGACATGAGTGACCATAGAATCATAATCTGTACAAGATTGCAAGCTAAAGTTCACTGTCAGCCCAAGTTCATAACCAAGCGGTCCTTTCGTAAGTTCAATGCCTCAAATTATTTGACCAACTTAAATAATGTTAGATGGCAAGATCTCTATCTTGCAAAAACAGCTGACGAGGCTGTCACTGTCCTCAACGACAACCTCATTACCCTGGCAAATAAGCATGCCCCCTTTATCAAGGTTCGGATGCAAAATATCTCTCACCCCTGGTTCACACCAGAACTCAAGGCTGCACTTACAAACCGTGATAAAATCTGGGCTCAGGCTAGGTGCACCAAGTGTCCGGTAGACTGGCAGGCTTTTAGAGCAGCTAGGAACACCTGCGTAAAATGCATTCGCTCCGCTGAAGCAAACTTCTATGTTTCCACCATAATAACTGGCTAAAGAGAATTCTCACAAAATCTGGAGGACCCTTAAGTCTATCGAAGACCGGCCGGTTGCCCCTTCTATTCCATCCAAGATCCACAGCAGTGGAACGGTTGTGGAAAGTAATCGCCAAATCCTTGAATAATTCAATTCCCACGTCGTCACTGCCAGTCTAGCTTTCGACTCCTCACCGTATGCTGCTTGTGCTAATAATAACCAAGTCAGTTCAAACACTGCTCCACAAACTTCAGCCTGCTCATTCCAGCTGGTCCCTTTCAACTTCCAAGAAATTGAAGATTCGCTCATCAATTTACATATCCAAAAAAGTGCCGGAGATGATGGACTCGAACCATTCTTCCTAAAACTTGGTTACCCCTATCTCATATATTCAACCTCTCTATTACCACCGCCACAGTTCCTTCCTGTTGGAAATCCGCTCATATCCTTCCCTTATTTAAATCAGGGGACCCATGCAACCTAAATAAATCCTGTCTATCCTCTCAAAAGTATTCGAAAAATTGATTTACATACTGCTAAAATACCACATAGAAACCTATTCTCTCTTAAACCCAGCATAATCCGGCTTTCGCCCTAATCACAGCACCATCACTGTGTTGGCCAAAGTTACCAATGACTGGATCTCTGCTATGGATTCTACGAAAACCACGGAAGCAGTCTTCTTAGATCTTAATAAAGCATTTGACACCGTAGATCACAACCTAATAGTGAATAGCCTTACCAAATTAGGTGCTACCTCATCCACCACTCAGTGGTTTAATAATTACCTATCAGGAAGGACGCAGAAAATTAAAGCAGGCGGTTTGTTCTCAGCCTTCTTCCAATTACCAGGAGAGTCCCACAAGGCTCCATCTTAGGTCCTATTCTTTTCTCCCTATACATCAACTATCTCGACTTACAGATGACTAAGTCAAACCTGCATTTATTTGCAGAAGATACAGTTTTGTACACATCCATCTCTACATTGTCTGAAGTCAGGGACTTACTCCAAGCTGACTTCGCACAGTTAGAAACGAATCTAATTAATGCCAAACTTCTCCTAAATACCAAGAAAACCAAAGCCATGATCTTCTCTCCTAATACCCCCTCCACTGCCCCCTTTGACACCCAAAGATTTTATCATCACCTCCTTTGGTGAACCATTGGAAGTCATCTCAAAATGTAAATATCTTGGCATTTGGCTAGATAACAAGCTCTCCTTTAACAACCACCTTGACGACCTGTCCAAGAGAATAAAAGTCAGGCTAGGTTTCTACTTCCGCAATAAGTCTTTCTTTCTACTAGAGATCAGAACCAGGCTTGTCCAGGCCACAGTCCTCCCCCTACTCGACTATGGTGACATAATCTACACCTCTTCTGCAATTACCAACCTTAACAAACTGAACAACCTCTATCACCATGCCCTGCGTTTCATTACAAACTCCCTGTACCAAGCCCACCACTGTGATCTGTACGCGGCTGTTGGCTGGATGTCACTTACCATTAGACGTATGCTCCACGCTGGAATTTGGACCCTAAAGCTTCTTCTGAACAAACTCCCAAGCTACCTAACTTCTCTCGTCTGCATCTCCCGCAGTGCATATTCACTTAGGAAGTCGGATTTTATCCTCCTTGACGTGCCCAACACTCGTACCTCCTTTGGCAAATGCGCCATCTCAAGTGCCCTTCCAACCATCTGGAATCTGCTACAATCTTCCCTGAAACTATCCAGTATTGTCTCTGTTAACTTCTTCAAAAGGCTAGCTGCTGCTAAAACAAAAGACACTCGTAGCTGTTTTTAAACTCCTTCTCCATCATTATCCCTCAGCCCACACTCCCTTCCTACCGGAATCAGCGCTAGTCCTTACATAATTCATCTAGCATTAACACCTGCCTTCTGTTTCAACTCGCATATGGCGGCCAATCAAAACAATCCCTGCAGCTCATCTCATGACTTTTCTTTGCCCTTATTTCACCTCCTCTATACCTTACTCCCCCTGACTCTCTTTTTTCCCCCCACCCTAATTTCCTTTTACCTGTCGGTTGACCCTTGATCTTTCTTTTTCTTTATCTATCTTCTTTCTCCCCCCCACCTTCCTTCTAGCACCTTAGCCCCCTAGCCCTCCTCCTGCTCCCCTCCCCACCTCTCAGCTCTTCCTCCTTTCTCCTGTAGTCCCCACTCTTTCCGTTCCCAACGTTTCTCTCTAGGTTCACGCTCCCTATAGCTACATTGTTACTTTCTAATCTGAGTATTGTGTATCATATGGCTCTAAGCTGCATTCTAACTACTGTTATGTTATTCTCCACATGTATTGTGTATTTGTCTGTATACCTGCTTCAGGACCTCCTTGTGAATGAGCTTGCTCAATGGAGTTTTCCTGCAATAAACTTGAACTTGAACTTTCCTATGCTACCTGGCACAATTGGCAGCAACTCAGTTTTTTCCACTCTACCTTTCCCTTTGACAATGCCCCTCTGGAAGCTTTAATTCATGTAAATATTATTTGTTGTGACTCGTCATTCTTAAATGTATGCCTGATTGTGTTGTTCCAACTGTTATTTATATCACCTGTAGCTGTTAGACCATGTATACCCTGTACTGAATTTTGTATTCAAACTGCTTGCCTGCTAATCTCACACAAACTGTACTTCTATTCTTTGTATACTGACGTGGAACCTTTGTAAAAGAGCCATTGGCTCAGAGGTATTTATCTGAAATTCTAATAAAAAAATAAAATAAAATAAAAAATCTGGAGGATCCAAGCTGAAGTTTTTTTTTTTTTTTAAATAATGTTTGACCAGGAAAGGCACAGTAAGGTGTGACAGCTCATTTCCAGGTGTGTTCTGGGGGGTTGGTTACTTGGACCTGTCTTATTGATGGGGGAGTGTTGGCCATGACACCGGGGAAACTCCTGTACTCTTCTTCGATAAGTGCTATGGGATCTTTACCTTCCATCTGGACAGTGACTAGGGATGGGGAGAAGGGACCTTTTTTTTTGCTCCACTCCCTCACACTGGCCGATCTCTCCTTCAGGTCTCCAAGGACTTGCACTCGCTCCAGAGGCCACCACCCATCCACCCACCACCTCACATCGCAACCTGCCTCCAGGGTAACCCAATGATTCCCTTATCAGACGGGCCCCTTCCCTACAAAGGAAATGAGCCTTACTGGCCTGTTTCATTGGAGCTGGGTGCTGCTGGGGTGGCCATCGGTGGTCCAGGAGCTTCTGGCGGTGAGGGTTCGGATGGCCAACACCCGACCAGCCAGTGCACATTTTCCACGTGTTGTTCCTCCCGTGGGGGGTGTGACGCTCCATTGATGTCAAGGCATATGCCGACATCCATCACGCTTCCCTAGGTAACAGGACCTGGCACATTGCTGTTCTCCCAGCCTCTGCCAGGAGTCAGCAAATGCTGGGCCACAACCCCTCCCTCCCCCCGGGAGAAGGTGAGTAGTCGTTGGACACTCAAGCCTTCTCCCCCGGCCAACTCTCCAATGCCCGAGTCCATTCCTGAACCTGGGTCACCGGCGTTGCAGTGGTGAATCTCTCCGCTGCGCCATCTGGCTGGTGAGTGGGACCTTGGTTTAACATCTCATCCGAAGAAGGCACCTCAACACAGCAGCACCCCGTCATACTGCACTACAGTGTCAGTTATGGGTATTAGCTTAAGTACTTGGTGTAGGGCTAGAACCCAAGACCTTCCGATTTTCTAGTCCCACAGACAAGCATGCCACCTGCTGAGTCACCTGACATGGAGTATTGTAATTATGAAATCAAAAGAAAATTTCGCTGTGAAGCGTTCTATATTAGCATTCAAGATTTAAAATGGTCAGGTAAAAGAGAGGGCAGTGCAGCAAGTATACATCTCAATGCTTTTCACAGTGAGGCTAGCCCAGCGGTACAGTGGTGGAGCTACTGTTCGCGATGCCGGTGCCACAAGTTCGTGCCCATGCCTGGATTGTTGGAGGGTCAGCTGGGGGAGCTGGATTAAGTATTTCATAAATGTTTTAATTTAGCTTCCCCCCCTCCCTAGAAAAAAGATGACCCACACATTTAGCTTAGAAATAGCATTGCATACCTAGCAAAGGTTAGGACTGAGAAAACAAAAAAAGGTGCACAGCATAGGGGTACTTCCAAAAATAGATTTAACAAGGATGCTAATATTTTTATTAACTGAAGCTTAAACTAGCTTTTTTTGGGGGAAAAAACATTTTTCATTGCACTGCTGCTTTACTGGGTCTCATGTCCTCTGTAGAACAGAGAACTTCTTGATTCACCCAGATACATAATGGGGTGGGGTGGGGGAACTAGTTTCTCTTTCTCCATTTTGTGGCTGTCAGTGCAGGGAGGCAGCCAGTGGGTGGATCAATTCTGTAGAAGTAGAATTTAGAGGGGTTACTGCTCATTCCTTTAGCAAACTATGTCAGTCCCCATACTTCGGCTGATAGGTACAGAGCATATGCCTCTTAGGCAAACGCAACATTGCGACACTAGCTCATTGAGATCTTGTAGCACTAGTGAAAAAGGAATAAAGCATAACTCGAGTACCATGGCTGAAATTTCCTTGGGTAATGAAAGTAGCTGCCTTATAAGCAAATCCTGTAAGCTGACTGGCTGAATCAGTTTTTGACCTCTGACAATATCTCAGTACGGCATCATGGTTCCAATGTGATTACTAAGCTGAGCCATTTTCTAACAGTTTGAGACCATTTTATAATTACAATAATACATGCAAAGGTGTGGTATATTGTTACTTCTGCAGTGGCTAGAGGAACTTGGTATTGTCTTGTGCCTCACAATACACCCAAGGCATGATGAGATCCCATGCTATACCACAGCCTGTTATGTATTATTGGTCAGAATGATGCCATATAATATCGCATGTGTAGTTTTGCTCCCCTGCCTTTATTTCAGAGTCTTACCCAATCTGTTCCCTAAATAAAGAGTTGGCTTGATCCCTTGGGTCCCTGCAGCTGCTGTGGGGTGCCCTACTCATACGGTGAACATCAGTCTTTGAAACTGAAATCTTTCATCATTTCTTTTCTTCGTAAATGTTGTAAAACAACAAATGGAGCGGCAGCGGGTAGAAACTCCCAAAATGGCATCAGAATGTTATACAGTTAGTTGTCAAGGAACAGCCCAACTGACCAGTGGCACAAAGGCCATATGGGTTCTCACTCCAATAACTAACCCTAAGGAGGCTGGCAACAACTAACCCTGAAGGGTCTCCCATTATTTTTTTATTTAAACACTTGATAACCAGGACAGGCACACTGAGCCGAGGTTCGATTCCAGGTGCGCCCGACCCATAACTACCTGTAAAGGGGATGCCTGACATTTAACCCTGCTGGGGACTCTTGATAGCTATTTCTGAAGGGGCTCCCCAATAACTAACTCTGAATGAGTTCCCCAATAACTGACCCTGAAGGGGCACCTGATAACTAACCATGAAGGGGGCTCCCAATAACTAACTCTGAAAAGGCCCTTGGTACCCTCAAGTTGTTGCCAACTGACCCTGTAGGGACCCCCAGCAATGAAACCTGAAAGGGTCCTTGGTAAACCTCAAGTGACTGCCAACTGACCCTGAAGGGGCCCCCAATAACTAACCCTGAAGGGGCTCCACTGACAAATAACCCTGCAGGGGCCCCGATAACTAATCCTGAAGGGGTTCCTGATAACTAACCCTGAAGGGGACAACTACTAATGAAAGGGGGCTCCCAACATCTAACTCTACAGGGGCTCCAACTAATTCTTAATGGGGCTCCCAACATTTATTCCTGAAGAGGGCCCCTGACAGCAAACATTGAAGGGGCACCCTGATAACTAATCCTAAAGGGGTTCCCTGATAACTAACCCTGAAAGAGCTCCCAAAAACTAACCCTAATGGGGACCACACTACTTAACCCAAAAGTAACACCTGTTAACTAACCCTGAACGGGCCACCTGATAACTAACTAACTAACTCTGAAGGGGATTCCAATATGTAACCCAGAATGGGACCCCAGCTATCTCTGAAGAGGGTCCCTGACAGCTAACCTTGAAGGGGGCTCCCTGGCAATTAACCCTGAAGAGGACTATCGATAACTTATCCTGAAGGGGGCTTCCCAGCAACTAACCCTGAATGAGACCCTGACAACTAATCCTGCACGAATCTCCTGAAAACTTCAGTTCACCCTTGAAGGCATTTTTGTATATGTATACCTCTAATGAAGAATCATAACTTTCCTCTGCGTCGTCAACAACAAAATCTTCATCATCATCATCATCTTCCATCGCATCCCCAGCTTCAAAAATGTAGTCTTTCATACTGCTGTCTGTCTTGTCGTTCTCCTCCTGTTAGTGAAGAGAACGGTATTTCAGTGACAAACAAATGTAAGAACAGAAAGTGCCTCACCTACATCTTCAGGCCCACTCTCGAAACGTACCTGATAGAGAACTGTTATCTTGTTCTTCTGTTTCTGCCGATGGTGTCTGGATGGTTCTGCTGCTTGTCTTGTCTTCCCAGAGCTATTTTCAAAATCTGTTTGATATGCTTGGCACTTTTAATTTGGCTTTTTGTTCTGTCTAATGTGACCCATCCCCCTCCCATAGAGAGCTCCAGAGTTGCATGCCTCTTTGTTGGAGGGATGTAGGCTGCTTTCACAGCTGAAAACAAATCTGTGCTGTGAATGACTGGGATCGCTGGTTGGGGGAGTCATCACTGGTTGGGTTTACCAAGGGGCTGGTCACCACGGGTTAGATTACATGGGAGCATCTCTAGCTGGGTTTGTTTGGGGAGGTCATCACTGGTTGGGTTTACCAGAGGGTTGTGACTGTTTGGGATTACCTGGAGGTCATCACTGTTTGGGTTTACTGGGAGACCATCACTGGTTGAGTCTGTTTGGGTAGGTCATCACTAATTGGCTTTACGGGGGGGTCACACTGGTTTGGTTTACCAGTGGTGGTCATCATTGGTTAGCATTACTGGGAGGGGTCATCACTGGTTGGTTTTCTGGCACATCACTGGTTAGGTTCACTGAGGGTCATTCACTGTATGGGTCTGTTTGGGGTGGGTCATCACTGATTAGGATCACTGGGGGCATCACTGGCTGGATCTTTTTGGGGGGGTCAACACTGGTTTGATTTACTAGGGGTCATCAGTGGTTAGGATTACTAAGGGGCAGGGGTTACAAAGGGTTCATCCCGGTTAGGATTATCAGAAGGTCATCACTGGTTGGATTTACTAAGTGGTTGTCACTGGTTAGGATTATGGGGGGGTCATCATTGGTTGGGTTTATTAGGAAGGTCGTAACTGGTTAAGATTACTGGGGTCATCACTGGTTGGATTTACTGGGGGATAGTTACTGGTTGTGTTTACCGGGGGGGGGCATCACTGGCTGGATCTGGTTTGGTTTACGGGGGAGGGGGCATAATTGGTAAGGTTTACTGGGAGAGACATCATTGGTTGTGTTTACTGGGCCATCACAAGTTATGTTTATGGGTGTGTGTGTGTGTGGACATCATAATCCTTACTAGTTTCTACAAACCACAGCCAGTGGTTCACTTGAATCTCCCAACCACCACACACATACACACACACACTTTTTGTTTCAGTGTGGGTTTGAATATGTTTATCCCCCACACACACACACACACACACACACGCACTGTTTCAGTGTGGGTTTGGATATGTTTATCCCCCACACACACACACACTTTTGTTTCAGTGTGGGTTTGGATAAGTTACCCCCCACACACACTTTTTATTTCAGTGTGGGTTTGGATATGTTTATCCCCCACGCACACACACGCCTTTTTGTTTCAGTGTGGTTTGGATATGTTTACCCCCATGCATACACACTTTGTGTTTCAGTGTGGTTTGGATATGTTTATTCCCACCCACCGCCC
Organism: Neoceratodus forsteri; assembly: GCA_016271365.2. NCBI lineage: Eukaryota > Metazoa > Chordata > Ceratodontiformes > Ceratodontidae > Neoceratodus > Neoceratodus forsteri. Next base: position 204,255,083 of record JADMNL010000029.1, on the reverse strand, counting down.
CCACACACACTGTTTCAGTGTTGGTTTGGATATGTTTATTCCCCCACACATACAGTGTTTCAGTGTTGGTTTGGATATGTTTATCCCCCACACACACACATGTTTTGTTTCAGTGTGGGTTTGGATCTGTCCCCCCCCACACACATACACACCTTTTTCTGTGTGGGTCTGGATCTGTTTACCTCCCCCCATACTCACACCTTTTGTTTCAGTGTGGGTCTGAATCTGTTTATGTCTCCAGTTTTCGAAGTGTTAAAAAATGTCTTTGACGTGTTCTGGCCAGCTTCTCACACACTCATCCACCCCAAGCAAAACACACACACACACACTCTGATCATGCGGGTGCCAAAATTCCACAGAGTCTCCATTTCTCCCCTATTTAACCCTGCTTTGGTGTAGTGGCACACAGTAACATAGTAAAAAAGAAACTGAAGGAACTTTGGGACCTTGTTCATCTCACCACATGGTAATAACTGTACCGCAATAATGTTAAAAGGCTTTGTTACTGGGGTGTGAGACTAATTCCAAACTTGACTGCATTCACAAAACATTTATGCTACACGAACTACGCTGGTCCGATAATCTCCACTATTGCCAATCCCAGAACCCTGATATTGCACCACTGCTGACAGCCCAGCATTCTCTCCACGGTATCCCAACAGTTGCACGTGGGAATGAGGGCAAAAGGAATCTGGGCAAGGCAATTAGGGCAGATGTGATCTGGGCAGTCGGGACTTCAGAACAGCGGCAACTGTGGGCAGACGGGAACATGGGGCCCTAACTGTGGGCCCCCCTAGTGTGTGTAGGGTGGGGAGTGTTTATAATTATTTGAGGGGGGGGTGCGATAGGGCCAACATATGGTGTGACCAGCCAGGTGTGCGATGCAAATCCCAGTCACATACTGGGCCATTTTCCTGTGCCCCAGTCATCCTCAGTGAAATTGTTTTCACCCTATTGCAGGTAACCCCTCTTTCTACATAGACAACAAGTGGCATCTGCTACTACTTCCACTCTTCCAGCTCCTGGTGGCATATCTCCCTAGACTCCCATGGGCACCACGGTCTGACTTATTAATCCCAGCAGCAGTGGCAGTCACAAGGACTGCTCTGACGCATACCTCCATCGCAAGTCCTTTTGATGACACTATGACTTTGACATTGTCACTACCAACCAGCTCAATATGATAATGTGCATTATACAATGGCAAGAAAATTTCCTGGACTCTGATTGGTCAGTGTGTGCCTGAGACAGTGAGGTTATTACACAATAACATACTGTGTTGATTTTATGGAGCCTGAGCCTTTTTTTTTTTTTCAGAAACAAAGATACACTGCCTCACTAAAAATCTACTAAAAACATTTTTATTTTTATTTTTGTTTTGTATAACATCGAGCCATTGTATAATTGCAATAAGGCACTCCAAGGTGTGTGTTATCGTGTAATGACGTCACTCCTGGGGTGGTGGAGGTACTCGGCTTCGCCTCATGCTTCAACCCACCCCAGGAGTGACTTTATTACACGATAACACACACCTTGTCGTGCCTTATTGCTTAATCACTCGCACAGTGCCATCATCACTTAAAGGGACATATTCATATATCCAGCAGCCATCATAGATTGGCAGCCCATGCAAAGCTCATTTAAATGAGGTACAGAGCTCATCTGTAGCTGGAAACACTCCAGAGATACAGATGACTGAATCTGTTTAATAGTAATACTACATTGCAGCCATTTTTAAAATGTTGTGATGTCATTGAGGAACAACTGTGCCTAACTACACTGCCTGATGTATGTAGGCAGACGAACATCCATTTCCTCCTACGCTGGTGTATGTTTATGCTCACAAATTGCATCCTGCCATGGGGGGGACAGTGCATGAATCAGAAAGTATGACTGCGCTCAACATCACAGGTCAGAAAAACGTAACTTTCTGGACCATGTGCCGGCTTGTCGGCACAGCGGTAGTGCTACCGCTCGAAACGCCGGTGACCTGGGTTCAGGTGCAGACTTAGGTCGTTGGGGGCTGACCAGGAGGAGGAGGAGGATAGAGCATCCCTCGAATTGCTCTCCTCCTCAGGGAAGGGAGGGTAGCCATCCCCGCTGCCCTACCACCATCTGGGGACCACAGGTGGAGGTGCAGCTTGGGGATGCCATGGGTGGGGAGGACATCGTCACCGCACTCTGTGACGACTCGTGCCTACATCCCTTGGAGCTTTTAGTATGCCAGTGCCCTCAGGGAGACCTAAGAAAACACAAGAAAATGCCCCACAGCCGAATCTGGAGACGGCCGACGGCATGAAGCCCTATCTCTCCGACAATCCCCCGAGGTGCCTGACAAGGACATACAGCAGGTGGGGGGAGTGGTAAGGGGAGACTTTTCCCTCTCTCCCCACCGGGGGGGTAAGCCTAGGCAGCGTGGAGGTGGCCTCAGGGGAAGAGGTGAAAGTGCAGCAAGTCCAATGCCTTAGAGGACCTGAGGGAAGGGAAGGCTGTGGAGAGAAGGGGGCATAAACAGAAATTAAAAAAAAAAAAACTTTCTAGACCTCATTATCACCCAGTTTTAAAATAAAAATTAGAGGAACCATTTTATAATCGCAATAAGGCACTTCAGGGCATGTGTAATTGTGGTATAATGGCACTTCTCTGGCGCGTAAGGCACTTGGCATGGCCTCGTGCCTCACTTCCTGAGGCTTGTTACTATCCCACAACAACACACACACACACACACACACACACACACACACACACACACAATCATTCTATATTGCTTACACATCTACCTACAGAACCTCTTAAATGTCCTTTGGGGGTCAAAGTTTTAAAAATCCAAATGTCTGGGAAAATACAAGGCTGTAGAATTATCACAACAGGAAAGGCGGGGAACTTAGTCAACAGAATAGTGATCAAGGCTTTCGGGGCTGCAGATCCCTGCATCCTTGCTGCTCCAGTAACCCGTTGGGAAGATTGTTCATCAGTGTGGAGGGTCCTCGGGATGGGCTGCTGGGGTCTCAGACCGCACAGTCTGCTGCCTTTTGCCCACCCGCACTGAAGCAGAATACACAGCAACACGGCACTATAGGAACACAACTGGACTTTCAGAATTTGGCTTGAAGGAGCCCCCATTTTCTTATTTCAGGAGTGCTGGGCCTTCAAGAGGCAAAAGCTACTGACAGCCCTGCTGATATTCAACAAAATATTTGTTTTATTTGTTTATTGAATCTCGGATTAACACCTTTGAGCATTATTGCTCCTTTACAAATGTTACACATCATAGAATTACAGATAATTTTGCAGTAGAAGCACAAAATACATTTCATAAGACAAAGAAGGGGAATAACAATATACTGATAAATTAAGCAGTATAATTCCAAGATGCATTTCAAATGACAGAGAAGTAGGGAATAACAACGTTACAGGGATAAAAGGGCAGGAATACAAGTTAAACAATGTAATTACAGGGTACAATAAATACAGTTACAAGAATTAGACTCATAGTTATCGCTGGTACCAAAACTAGGAATGATTGCCCTCACCAGGAGTACTGGGAGATAAGGAGGAGGAAGGGGGGACTGTGGGGGGCTGTAGGGGAGCTACGTGGTGGTGATGCCAGAGGAAGGAAGGGGTACCAGGGAGGCAGGGGGAACAGGACAGGTGATAGTATATCACGAGGTTGGAAGGAGAGCAACCCAGAGGGTATTGTCAATATTGAAGTGTTCATTGCGGGTGGAGAGATGGCTCAGAGGACTGACTGGTCCATGGAGATTACTGTCCAGGCAAAGTGGGTTATGGCACAAGAGGCTTTGGGATGTAGAGGATGAAAAGAATCAGGGGAATTACATGGGAGTCGGGGGGGTGGTTGGGGATTGAAGTGCTGCAGATAAGTCAGACTGGTCATGAACAAACTTAGGAAATGGGATCACAGTCGCACTTGCTGCACGAGGCGAGATATGCATGCAGTTGAAACTTGAAAGGGCCAAACTTTGGTTCAGATATTAGGGCAGCACTAGGGAGTTTAGCCGGGGGCTATACCCAAAGGACCGCTGCCCTTGTGTTGTGTGTTGAAATGGGACTTGGAAGGCAGCTTTACTTGTACCACTGGTGAGTCTAGGGTTGACAGAAGGGCTGAGGAGAGTCTGCATACCAGGGGTGCAAGGCCAAGGGTGGCTTTTTTCGTGAGCAGGCATAACTGGAATTGGAACCTGTTGTTGAGATTGAGCCAGCCAGTGTTAGAGTAGAGCGCACATGTATGAGTTAAGCTATGGGCCACAAGAACAAGCCTACAGGCTTTGTTGAAGGCAACTTTTATCCACTTAAGCATAGTGTCTGAAGCACCTCCATAGACTACTAGACCCAACCGTAGCCTATAACAGGACTGCGCTGGTTACCGCCAGGTTGATAGCGCGGTCAGTGAGGCAGTGTTTGTGGCAGTAGGGTTGTCCCAGTCTGGCATTAGCTGCCTTGGCAATGTAGTCAAAATGCAGCCCGTAAGAAAGAGAGCAGTCAAGTGTGACCCCGAGGTATTTGAAATTGCTGATTGATTCCAGAAGGACGTTGCTGCGATTGTGTATCTTGATAGGATTGACGGCTATGGGGGGAGGTGAACAATGTTTCCTTAGTTTTCTTGTAGTTCAGTAAAAGCCTGGAATTAAGGATACAGGCCTCTACTGTGGTAAAGTCAGCTTGCAGTTACACCGGTAAAAACATTAGTACTACCGAATGCAGGTGAGGTTGTAAAGGATTCCAGTGACTCGTTTCTTGTCTTCAGATTACTTTATTTCTTCATGCAATCGGTTACGGCACGGGATTTCTTCCGAATCAAGTGATCTGAAGGAATAATCACTCAGATTACATTTTAAAGCCGCAATGCATGCCAGCGGTGAAAATTCTGACCTGTACTTCTTCATTCTAGTTAAACACAGAAACATAGAATTTGCAGGCAGATAAGGACCACTTGGCCCACTTTGTCTGCCCTTTTCTCCCTGCCTATGCTGTCACCGTAGACCCTACCGGATCTCTGGCTACCCCCCCCCCGCCAACGCTTCCCTACCAAGATCCGTTTGTGCCTATCCCATGCATACCTGAAGCCCACCAGTTTTTTGCCCTCACCACTTCCATTGAAAGACTGTTCCAGGCATCCACCACTCTTTCAATGAAGAATTATTCCCTGACAGCTCTCCTAAATTCCCCCCCCCTTCTAGCCTCACTGCATACCCCCTTGCTTACGTGCACCTTCTCCTCTTTATTTTATTTATTTATTTAGTATATCGGAAAGACCTTTGAGCATGAGCTCTTTTACAAAGGTTCCGCGTCAGGATGGACAATAAGATAATACTCATATTCAGTGGTTACAGAGGCCTGATCATTAGGTATTAAGAGTGATTACATGAGAATCAGACAAATAGGAAGAAAACTGAGCAATTTTAATAGAATACAAAGCTATTTCTAATTGACTGCCCTAGGTAGCACACCCCTGGAAACCTCCAAGTCAATAGATAGACTATGGCAGAGTACTAGCATTGGGTTTGAATCTGTCCCAGAGAGCGAGAGGTGGGGCGACAGTGAAACAAGGGGGAGGTGGTGATGGGGGGAGCAGCTCCAGAGGGCTTTGTTGAGTAGGGGGGTTGGTGTAGGCAGGGGTTAGGGAGGGATAGTACCGAGAGCATTTAAGAGGACTGAATGCTTACTTAAGCCCTTGGCTAGGCCGGAAATGGAGGCAGGGGTCTCTATATAGCCCTGCTGGGTGCTGCCTTGGGGGTAGGCCAGTCGAGCAATGGAAGCCTGAGAACCTCTGAAAAAATACTCCCCTCCTGTACCTTATTCACCACCGTGAGGTATTTATAGGTCTCTATTATGTCCCTCTATTCTAGATTACCCTTTACCTCCTGCCCTGGTAACCTTTTCACCCCGTTTTGAATTTGCTTGAGCACATTCTTACATCTGAAATTAAAAAACAGGGGTGCACCTTTTATTAATAGAAACATAGAAATATTGAAACATAGACTTTGACGGCAGATAAGGACCGCTTGGCCCACCTAGTCTGCCCATTTCCCTACCTACAGGATAAGCCACAGATCCTAGTTAACCAACAGCCTATTTCTTCCTACCCCCCACAAGAATTGCCTTATGTCTGTCCCATGCATTCTTGAATTCTCCCACAGTTTTAGACTCCACAACCTCCTCAGGAAGGCTGTTCCATGCGCACCACCACTCTCTGTGAAAAATACTTCTCACATTGCCCCTGAACCTCCCCCATCTTTAAATTATGTCCCCTTGTTCTGCAACGCCTCTTTTCTGAAAGATGCTACCCTCTTGGACTTTGTTGATTCCACTGAGGTACTTAAACATTTCTATCATGTCCCCCCTCTCCCTCCTTTCCTCAAGGGTATACATATTAAGCTCTTTTAGTCTCTCCTCGTATGGCTTCTCTTGCAGACCCTGCAATAATAAGGTATTTTTAGCAGTGTGGCTACCACAGTATTCTGAATGTCCAAATTCTGCGTTTACATGAAAGGGAATATATACCCTGTTTCTTTTTCTGCTTTTACATGGAACTTGGTATTCTGAATAAGCTTGACTCTGAGTATGCTCAGTAAAGTACTCTCTTTTATGAACAACTGGAGGCCACTTTCTGGGGACAGTCTGGCCTAGCGGTTAGAGTACAGAAGAGCTGAGAACCTGGAAACCTGGACCCAGGATTTCAGAATTCTTTTTTTATTTTTCTATATACTGTAGCTGTTTGGCCTGGACTGCCACTCACTCCTTTCTTTGAGTCCACTGCAGGACTCCAGCCCCGATTGATGCACCCCCCACTGTCATAGCCAGCGGGGCTCTGCATGGTGCAAAGCCCAAGGATCATGAGGACTGTAACACTTGCTGGCCATGGCACATGGAGTTTTCCATTTTTCTCCCCTTTTGGTCCCTTCCTCCATTCCAGGTGGCCACGTAGCCTCAGTCGGCCTCGGACACAGCCGCGCACTCTGGGCACGCGCTACCCCTGCCGAGGAGCAAGCTCACTGCGAGGGGCTGCTGCTGTGCTGGACCCAGGCCATCTCCCTTACTGGCTGGCTTGCTTTCCCTTCAGAAGCCCTCCCCCAATCTGGCCACCCGACCTGTGCAGACCTGGGCTTGTTTCTGAACCCCGGTCGCCAGTATGGAAGTGCAAACTGCTTCCATCGCGCCATCAGGTGGTCCCTGGGATTTCAGAATTTTTGGTGTTCTGGCTCCCACACATTTCTGTTCATCCCTAAATAACTTCCTATTCTTTTTTGCATTCTTTTCCCTCCTTCTCCACTGCCTCTATTTTTTTTCATTCTCTATTTTTTTTTTTTTTTTTTACATTCTCTAAGTCCCTTGCCTCCTTTCGTGGGTGCACCTTGAGATTCCTTGCCCCCCCATGTCTTGAATCGCCCCAACTATTTAACTCCACCAAACTGGCTCTGCTATACATTTTAAAGCTAATCTTAAACACTCTTATTTTGCAGAGAGTGTCTCACGCCCAAGTGCCCTGGAAATAGCAGCGTTCAGAGAATATTTAAAAATGTTGTACTGTATTATTGATCGATCTTGATTGATGCATAGAGTGAAACCATAAGTGAGGTATTCTGGAGGTAAGAATATATATTGATTAGGGATGGGTGAGTTGGCTGTGTCATGGTTCTGATTCTGTCTAATCTTTTTCAAAAAAAGTTCTGATTTACCCCAATTTATTCTGGTTTGCCAGAAACAAGTACATTTTCCAGACTGGTCTAGAAATGGCTCAGAGGTAAATCCGGACCAGGTCAAATGACAGAATCAGGCTACCCCTTTATACTCTTCAGAAACCCTTTTTCTCAGAATTTAATATTTAAAATATCGCTATTTGTTGAATTGATTTCACATTTTTAATAGAAATGAAGCTCCAAAAATCGCTTACACTATCAGGACCGAATTAGGTGACTCCGCAGATCGCACACTCACCTCTGAGGCTGGAAGATTGGAAGGCTGTGGGTTCTAATCGCACACCAAGGCTGCTGTAACTGTTGTAAGAGCGGTGTCACTTGCAGTACATTCTTGGGGTAGCAGGGCTATTCTCCCAAGGTTTCTGGTCTGTCTACCCTAAGAGTGTACGAGGGCACTCTTACAACATTAAGGGTGGTGGTCGGGTGGCATTATTTACACACGGGTTATGCAAAAAAAGAATTAATTACACCTCGTTATAAGTTATCAGTAGCTATAATATATTCTGTTTTTATTCTCATAGGAACACGGACAATAACAAAAAAAAGATACAAGGTTCATCTTGTCTGCCAGTATTTCTCTATCTGCCCCAGAACCCATTGTTCATACAGGGTTAAATTTATTTATTTGTTTGTTTGAAAATTGGTAACCGGGAAAGGCACACTGAGCCAAGTCTCATTCCCAGGTGCGACCCCGTGTAAAGTGGACGTGGAGTACAGTAATACAGCGTACACAGCAACCATAAAAAAGTACGGCGTAAAGTGCCTAAAAATGTGCATATTAACATGATAAATGTTGAATGACAATGGCAGGAACCAAAAGGTGGAAAATTTAGCAGTATTTCTTGCCTCATAGTCTCCCCCCCCCCAATTGCTACTGACGTGAGCAATCACCAAACCCCAGCCATGCTTGAAATCATTTATGGTCTTGGCACCCGCCGCCTCTGCTGGCAGACAATCAACTAATCTTTTCTTTTTCATCTTTCCAGGTTGAAACATTTTCTTGACATAACTCTGTAAAGCATTTCAGGATAGCTGTATATCAAAGACTCCAGACACATTTAAATTCTGTGGTATTATCTTAATTCTAACAGACAGAGTTCTAACTAATGACCTGATGAAGGAAGAACTGGAGAAGTGATAAATCCAGTCAAATACTTGAGGATTTCCAGTGTCTCGTTTAATCCTGTGATGAAGCAGGAGGAAGAGGAGGAGGGTGCCGCCACGCCAGGCTTCACTGCCCCTTACGTTACTCAAATAGAAAGGCAGTAACCCCACCAGAAGAAATGGAGCAGGGTATCTTTAGAACAGCTGGACAGACTATGACAGTACTTACAATTATGAACATCCTTGGGGGCAGCCTGGTTATGTCCCTCAGGTCCCAGCAGGGCAAGAGGTCATTGCAACTTGAGCCAGTGCATACAGGGTTTCTCTCTGAGGCCTGTCTTCTTCATGCACATGTAGGCTCTCATATCCAGCAATTGTGACACAACAGAATGATGTCACAGGCTCTGAGGTACCCATGGCTGAAACCCAGCCTGGCTGAGGGCTTCTGTGACATCACAGCCTGTTCAGTGTGACACAGTGAAGCAAGGGGGGGGGGGACAGTAGGTCAAGCAAAGGACAGAAGCAGAAAGCAGACATGAAACAGAAAGTGCCAGGTGTGTGTGTGTGTGTGTGTGTGTGTGTGTGTGTGTGCATGCACGCGCATGTGTGCGTATGTATATATAGATGTATCTATGTGTGTGTATATGTCAGACTGTGTGTATCTGCATATGTGATTGGGCATGGTTTATATGTGCATATGTCTGTGTGCATGTATGTTAATATGGGAGATGAGACCACTTTGATGGTTGTACGAGTGGTCTTGCACGCATTCATAGGGCATAAGAACTGCAAGCCAAAGGTGAGCGGTTATGCTACCCTAATAATGTAAGTGAGACCACTCTTAGCACTGTAAGAGTTGTCTAATTGCCTGAATTCATATATTATTGATAGAGCTTGATCAATAATATATTAAATATTCAAAAAAAAGTGACCAGCCCAGTGGCATAGAGGGCTGGGGCGCTGGATGCCTTACCTCCTGCCACACTGGCAACCCGAGTTTGGGAGCGGACACGGGTCATTGGGGGTTGGCCGGGGAGGGAGAGGATCGAGCGTCCGCAGGACTGCTCTCCTCTCCCGGGGTGGGTGAATTGTCATTCCCACTGAATGACTGCCACCAGGAGGAGGCCAGGTGGCAAAGGGACTGGGGGTGACCAAGACAGGAGGGTGCTGCAGGACTCTACAGCGTGCACGCACACCTCAACGTGCGCATGCTGATATGTGTTCCCCAGAAATGGGGAAGGGAAAAAACAGAAGAGGGAGTTAGTAACCTTCATGAAGCCCTGGTCATGCTCCCAACTCTGGCATCATCATCATCCCAGGCAATCTGGATTATTCTCCGGGAAGGGGGTGGCCTTCCCCATCCTGGCCCTGCCATGGGGGAGCTCCATGGGGGAGTCTGTCTGGCCATGGGGCTGGATCAGGAGGCTTGCAAAGGGGTGAATTGAGCCCTCTGAGAGCTGGAGCCCACCTGCTAGCCCCTGAGTTCTAAAATGCTATATGGAAAGAAAAATGTTCAAAAAAACCTTACCTGAACATGCCCATTTCCAGAGCAGCTGAGCGTTAGACACCCTTTCTAGAATAACAGAGTTTCATATGCAGAGGAAAGGAGCGCACTGATTCATTGGCAGTGTTCCCTTGATCTATAATATAGCATGTGAGTGTGTGCTTGTGTGAACGCCTGGGCACATGTACTTCTGTATATCTGGGTGTATATACAAACATACGAACATACAAACTTGATGGCAGATACAGGCCTTATGGTGTATCTAGTCTGCTCAAGTGTGCGGCACTTCAGCCATTTAGACTGCAGCTGCCCTCCCGCCCCTTGCCTCCCCACCACTGTATTACACCCTTTTATATGCACACTGACCTCCTGTCCACTCAGTTTGAACCCTCTCTTTGATCCTGTCCCACCCCTTCTTGAAGCTGCTCACTGTCCGCAGTCATACCACCTCCTCCGGCAGCATATTCCACCCTGTGACCACCCTTTCAGTGAAATAGTGCATCCTAATTTCCCTCCTGAATCTACCTCCTTCCAGTTTCAGACTGTGCCCCCGTGTTTCCTTCCCACCTTTTAATCTGAAGATACTCTTGGTGTTTACCCTGTTCATGCCCTTCAGGTACTTGAAGATCTCAGTCATATCCTCCCTCTCCCATCTGTCCTCCAAGGAATACATATTGAGCTCTCTCAGTCTCTCCTCATAAGGTTTATCTCCCAATCCCAGGATCATTTTCATTGCCCTGAGCTGCACCCCCTCCAGTAGCTTGATGTCCTTCTTCAAGCAGGGGCGCCAGTACTGTGTGCAGTACTCCCAAGTGTGGCCTCCCCAGGGACCTGTACAAGGGCAAGATGACTTCCCGTCTCCTAGAAGAAATTCCCCTTGTGATGCACCCCAGCATTCTGTTGGCCTTTGCCGCTGTCTTCCTGCACTGGGTTGAGTTGTTCATTTTCCCTGTTACCAGTACACCTAGATCCCTCTCCTCCGTTGACGTAGATAACTGCACTCCTCCCAACCAGTAATTATTTTCGGGGTTCCTGCCTCCCAAGTGCATGACTTTTTATTTATTATTTATTTATTTAAATTTTGGTGACCGGGTAGGCCCACTGAGACCATAATTTGTACTTCTTGCCGTTGAAACTAAGTTGCCGTGTGTTCACCCATCCCTCCAGTCTTGTCAAGTCCTCCTAGAGTACTTACATAGATACATAGATACATAGACAATGTTGGCAGATAAGGGTCTATGGCCCACCTAGTCTGCCCATTTGAGCTTGTAAGTTCAGTTTGTTTTCCTAGAAGTCTGTTTCCCCTTACCCCTGCCCTCTAGAATTCCTTTATGTCTATCCCATGCATTCTTAAATCCCGTGATTGTTTCAGCCCCCACCACTTCCTCTGGCAGGGTGTTCCACTTGTCCACCACCTGTTCTGTGAAGAAATTCTTTCTCATGTTTCCTCTGAATCGCCCTCCTCCAACTTCATCCCATGCCCTCTAGTCCTGAAACATCTTTTTCGCTTAAAAATAGTGTTTTCCTGCACCCTGTTCCTCCCTGTAAGATACTTGTATGTCTCTATCATATCCTCTCTCCCTCCTCTCCTCCAGGAGTACATGTTCAGTTCCTTCAACCTGTCTTCATAGGACTTGTGATGCAACCCATGCACCATCTTTTGTTGCCCTCCTCTGAACCTTCTCTACCCTGTCTATGTCCTTACGTAGGGTATGGTCTCCAGAACTGTACACTGTACTCCAGGTGGGGCCTCACTAGTGTCTTGTATAGCGGAATTATGACCTCCTTTTCCTGCTGGTGATGCCCCTGCCTATACATCCCAGCATCCTATTTGCTTTACCTGATGCCTTGTCACACTGTTTCCTCACCTGAGGTCATCAGAGATGACAACCCAAGATCCCTTTCCTGCTTGGTGCATGCTATATCCTCACCCCCCAACTGATATGTTGTGCCAGGGTTTTTGTGCCCCATATGCATTATTTTGCACTTCTTTGCATTGAATTTCAACTGCCAAACCCCTGACCATTCTTCAAGTTTCTGCAGGTCCCTTCTCATTCTGTCTACACCCTCTGGTGTGTCTACTCTGTTACAGAGCTTTGTGTCATCAGCGAACAGTGAAATTCTGCCTTCTAGATCCTGTGCGATGTCACTGATGAAGATGTTGAATAGGACCGGTCCCAGCACTGATCCCTGTGGTACCCCACTGGTTACTCTTCCCTCTGTGGAGTGACAGCCATTTACCACCACCCTCTGTGTCCTGCCACCCAGACAGTTACCTACCCACCACACTACTGTCCTGCCCACACCCATATTCCCCAGTCTGTGTAATAGTCTTCTATGTGGCACAGTGTCAAAGGCCTTGCTGAAGTCCAGATAGGCCATGTCCACTGCCCTCCCTGATCCACCTCCCTAGTCACCCAGTCAAAAATTCAATGAGGTTGGTCTGACATGACCTCCCTGGTGAAACCATGCTGCCTTGGGTCCTGTAGTCCATTGACAACCAGATGTTCCACCAACTCTCCTTCAGTAGTGCTTCCATGATCTTTCCCACTACCGAGGTGAGACTGACTGGTCTGTAGTTCCCGCTTCTTTGTTCCCACTTTTGTATAAGGGGACTACATCTGCTGTTCTCCAGTCTTTGGGTACCTCCTGTTTCCAGTGATTGGCTGAACAGGATAGCCAGAGGTTCAGCCACCACCTCTCTTAGTTCTTTAAGGACCCTGGGTGCACCCATCTGGCCCCATTGCTTTATCAGCTCTTATTACTTCCAGTTCCTTCAGGACCCTTCTTTGTAAAGGGACTTGTGTCCATTTCTGCACCATTCTTACCCCTTGTACTCCCTTCAGACCCATTACCCCCCTCTTCCTTAGTAAAGACTGAGCAGAAATACCTGTTCAATATGTCAGCTTTATTGTTGTCATCCTCCACGCGGCTCCCATCCTCCCTGCTTTGCTGCCTCCCACCACCCCCGTCCACTTCCGCACAGATCTTAGTGTCGTCAGCGAAGAGGCTGATCTTACTTTTTATCCCATCTGAAATGTCGGCTATGAAAACATTGAACAGAACGCCTGTATATTTGTGTGTCTGTATTTTATGTGTGTGTTTTGTACTCATGTCTGTTATTTCACCCGGAGCTGCAAAAACACAGTTTTGGGGTTCTGTGCATAATTAAGAACTTTTCACTATCGTTTAGTATGTTTTTCTTCCTTTATGTTTAAAGTGCCGTAACTTCAGATACAAAGTGAACGTGCACCAGTCAGCTTCCTATGCATATGCTAATCAGTGCTGCCAAGCTCTGCAATTAGTCAAAAGTGCTCATTACGTATTCAGAGCACAGGAAGCTAGCCGGTATGTGCATGCTGACCATAGCTATGGCTCTGTAATGTAAGTTATGGGGCTGCAAGTATACAGGATGAAAAACATACTAAAATGTCATAGAAAATGTGCCATCTGGGATGCGGCACGCTGGTCTGTGGGTGAGTCCCAGAACCACATGCCAACACAGACTGGTGGGTCATTGCAGAGGACAGTCACACCATTCCAAATGTTTGATCCAGTAATCAAGCACTGCCACACACTGTTGCACCACTGCCACCTGTGGGCCACCAACTGAACTGCAATAATCAAACCTCAAACCAGAGGCCAGTTTCGCCCATCCCCTGACTGAAACACAATAATCCAGACTTGAACCTGAGGCTGCCTTCACCCATGCCCTAACTAAATAACAATAATCCAAATTTAGCTGCCGTAACCCTCTAGTGTGATATTTATTTACATTTTACCCCAGGGCACTTTACCTCTACCCTACCCACGTCCGTTTCTCACACCTCCCTTCTCCCTTGCTTCTCCCCCTGCTCACCTTTCTGTGCACATCCCTTGTTCTCCATAACCTTCCCCCTCTACCCCCTCCCATTTTCCCCTTATCCCATGTTACCGCTCCTGCAATCTCTTTTCCCCTCCCCACGTCTCTCCCCTCTTCCTACCCTTCCACCCCCTATTACTTTACTCTCTCAGGTGTTATGACTAGGGCCTATTTGGCTGCCGCCTTGTCAGGAGTAATACTTCATCTTCTCCCTCTACTGCTCGCATGTCCCCCACCCTCCTCCACCTGTACTTCCCCCACCCTGTATGCACTCCTCCCTTCCCCTTTCTCCCTCTTCATTCTCCCCATCCCACCTTTCTCTCTCTAACCCCAACCACCCCTCATTCGTTATTCTCCCCCCCCTCTCATTTCAGCCCCATTACCCATCCCGGACTTTTGACAAGGCCTACTAGGCCGCACTCCTCTGGTCTTTTCTCTTCCCCTTCCACTGTTATTTAGAGTAACATACAGTGCTCTGATTGTTTACTTACGTCATATTTGTCTCAGAGTATTTTCGTGATGTTCACTATTTACTTTGCCTGTTGATTACCGTTGTTTTGTTTATGTCCTACTCTTACTGACGTGGAACCTTTGTAAAAGAATTGTATCGCTCAAAGGTATTGTAAATCAACAATAAATAAATAAACAAACCTGAGGCCAGCTTTGCCCATCCCCTGACTGAAACACAATAATCCTGACTCGAACCTCAGGCTGGCTACTTCCATCCCCTGACTGAATGACAATAATACAGGCTTGAACCTGAGGCCGGCTTCTCCCATCCCTTGACTGAAACATAATCCAAACTTGAACCTGAGGCCAGCTTCTGCCACCCCCCAAATGATACACAAAAATCCAAACTCGAACCTGATACCAGCATTATCTATCCCCTGAGTGAATAACAATACTACAAACTTGACCCTGAGGCCGGCTTCTCCCATCCCTTGACTGAAACATAATCAAACTCGAACCTGAGGCCAGCATTTTCCATCCCCTGACTGAATAACAATAATACAGACTCGAACCTGAAGCTGGCTTCTCCCATCCCTTAACTGAAACATAATCCAAACTTGAACCTGAGGCCGGCTTCTGCCACCCCCTAAATGATACACAAAAATCCAAACTCGAACCTGAGGCCA
This sequence comes from Neoceratodus forsteri, assembly GCA_016271365.2. NCBI lineage: Eukaryota > Metazoa > Chordata > Ceratodontiformes > Ceratodontidae > Neoceratodus > Neoceratodus forsteri. The sequence continues at coordinate 204,239,759 of JADMNL010000029.1, read as the reverse complement.
GCATTATCCATCCCCTGAGTGAATAACAATTATACAAACTTGACCCTAAGGCCGGCTTCTCCCATCCCCTAATTTAATAACTATAATTCAAACAAACCTGAGGCTGGCTTCTCCCATCTCTTAATTTAATAACAATAATTCAGACGACCCTGAGGCTGGCTTCTCCCAAAAGGATGAGAACAGAGAACGATACCTGGAGAAGTAGAGGGAATATGAGAAAATAATTAGAAGGGTTAAAGCACAGACAGAGGAAGGTATGGCCCTGGCTATTAAGAAAGGCAACAAGACTTTCTCCAGGTACATTAGTGAAAGGAAAAAAAAAAACAGAAATGGGATTGTTAAGCTGAAGGAAGGAAGGAGGAGAAAGGGTTGAGGATGACCTAGAAAAGGCTGAAATACTGAACTAGTACTTTTGCTCCATATTCACCAGGAAAGAGGAGGATGAGGAACCGAGACTCATTAAGAGGGGTATTCAGGGAAGGGAGGTAGACACCAGCCCACTCAAGGAGGAAAGAGTCCTAGAAGAACTCGGGGAAATAAAAGCAGATAAGGCAATGGGGCCAGATGGGACCCACCCCAGAGTACTAAAGGAACTCAGGGAAGTGCTGGCGGAAACCACTGGCTGCCCTTTTCAATGCATTACTAGAGACAGGAGAGGAACCTGAGGACTGGAGGAGGGCAGATGTGGTCTCTCTCCACAAGAGTGGAAGCAGAGAGGAGGCAGGCAATTACAGGTCTGTAAGCCTGACCTCAATAGTGGGAAAACTAATGGAGTCCTTACTGTTTTTTTTTTTTTTGTAGATTCTTTTTCTCTCCTTGCAGTCTGGGGCATCTCTTAGGCGGGTTCACTCGGCTTCCATCCCTTTGCTGCCTGCCTGAACCACTCCTCTGACCGAAACATCAGTATCAGGATCCCCTCCTCTCCCGACGACCACTTATGGGAGGAGGCCAAGGATCCCCAGGAGGTAGGGTCGGGATTGTGGCCGGCATTAAGTGTGTGGGGGTTTCCGTCCCAGGAGACAACGCCATCACCTCACCCAGCTGCCAGGGGTTTTTCAGTCTTGGATCCCCTCGGAGTGCAGCATGCAGTGACGCATGCGCACAACTGCCCTGCTGGCATCTGCCAAATTCCACCCCTCACGTTGGCTGGTGTACCTGTAGTACCCCTGATCTCCATCGGGGGTCATCAGAACACCAAGCAGCCTTGAAACCCTCCCCCGGGAGAGGAGAGCTGTCCTCTGGATGCTCCATGCTCTCCCCGCCGACCCCTGCGGCCCGAGTCCGCCACCGAACCCGGGTCACCAGTGTAGCACAAGGTGCGGCATCCAGCACCCCAACCCTTGGCGCCACTGGGCTGGCCATGGAGTCCTTACTTGAGAGGATTCTGAAGTTTCTGGAGGATGGTGGGGCACAGGATCCAAGGCAGCATGGATTCTCAGTAGGAAGGTCCTGTCAGACGAATCTTTTTTTTTTTATATATTCTACTTTTGCTCCTTTGGGCCAGGGCATATCTCAGAGGTGCCCATTCAATCTGAACCTCTACTTCCAGCTGAGACCCCCCCTTCTTCAGTCCTTCCCACCAGGACTTCCCAGCCCCCCCAGATCACCCCCAGGGGAGGGCCCGCCTTGCCTACCTGGTGGCTCTTTCTGTAATTAGAGGGTCTGTCCTGTGTGGGTGTCACCCGGGACTGTCAGAGGGGTGGTCTGACAAAGGGGATGTGGGCCAGTTCCCTGGAGCCCTCGTCACCTCCCTGGTCCTCTGGGGAGTTTTTTTGTTGATTTCCCACAGGAGCGCGAATATGTAATGACGTCATGACACCTTCATGCCAACGTCCGTCACTGCTCCTCCCTCTGTTATCTCCATCAGGGGCTGCTAAGGAGTGGTGTGAGACCCGGATCCCTCCCCAGGGAAGGGAGAGCAGTCCTCAGGATGCTCAATCCTTCCTCCTGCCGACCCCCTACAGCCCGAGTCCGTTCCCAGGCTCTGAATTACTTGGGCATTAGCAGTGTGGCGTCCAGCACCTCAACCCTCAGCACCACCAGGCTGGCACCTGTCAGACAGAATCTTATAGATTTCTTTGACTGGGTAACCAGTGTGGTAGATCAGGGAGGGGCAGTGGATGTGGCCTACCTGGATTTCAGCAAGGCCTTCAACACCGTCCCACAGAGGAGATTGCGAAATACGTTGTGGAGCCTGGGAGTGGATCCTATGGTAGTAAAGTGGTTGGGAACTGGCTAAGGGACAGGACTCAGAGGCTGGTGGTAAATGGCATGAAAATCTGAGGGGAAGGAGGTGACCAGCAGGGTGCCACAGGGCTTGGGCCATTCCTATTCAATATCTTCATTAGCGACATAGCAGGGAGTCTGGAGGGAAAGGTGTGCCTCTTCGCAGATGACACCAAGATCTGCAACAGAGTGGACACACTGGAGGGGGTGGAAAAAATGAAAAGGGACCTAAGCCTATTAGAGAAGTGGTCAGGTGTCTGTCAGTTGAGTTTCAGAGCTACGAAGTGCACGATCATACATCTGGATCACACGAATCCAAGGGAGGAGTACAGAATGGGTGGGGAAATTCTGGCCACCACAAATCCCCTAAAACCCCAACCCCCATCCCTGGCATGGGAAACTCTCTCCTGCCAAAAACTTCTAAACAACTTGTCATGTTTAACAGTAGGTCTAGCAGCATTGTAATAATACTGTAACCATGACTTACCGCTGTATTAGAAATTTTTTTTTTACCAATTATTTTACCAGGTGAGACACACTAAGCTGAAAGCTTGTTTCCAGGGGCAGCCTGGGAGCACGAAGAAGTTAAGTGACTTGCTCAGGGTCACACAGTATGCACCTAGGGGCCTGTGGGATTCAAACTCAGGTCTCCAGATTTGCAGCCTTAACCCACAGAAATGTATTGTGATCCCGGGTCACCCCTCAAAAAGGGACCTTAGGGGCCCAGTGGGCCTACCCGGTCGCCAAAATTAAATAAATAAAATAAATAAAAAGTCAGGAGAGAGACTTGGGGGATTATCATATCTGATGATCTGAAGGTGACCAAACGGTGTGAAAAGGCGGATGGGAGAGCAAACAGAATGTTGGGGTGCATAGCGAGGGGCGTAACAAGCAGGAGGAAAGAGGTGATGATGCCATGGTACAGATCACTGGTGAGGCCTCAGCTGGAGTACTGTGTCCAGTTCTGGAGACCACATCTCCTGAAGGACACTGACAAAATAGAGGCAGTCCAGAGAAGGGCAATGAGGATGGTACATGGACTGCACCAGAAGCCCTACGAGGAAAGACTTAAGGACCTCAACATCTATTCACTGGAGGAAAGAAGGGAGAGGGGAGATATGATAGAGACTTTCAAGTACCTTTGGGGAATAAACAGGGTACAGGTGGAAAGCATATTTCAGAGAAAACTCTGCACAAGAACAAGGGGGCATTATATGAGGCTGAAGGGTGGAAGGCTCAGGGGTAATGTTAGGAAGTACTTTTTCACTGAAAGGTGGTGGAGCCGTGGAACAGCCTTCCAGTAGAAGTGGTGGGGTGAAAACAATATGGGGCTTCAGGAGTGCATGGGATAGACATAAGGGTACCCTGGAGATGTGCAGAACAGGAGAGCTGCAGATCAAATAGTATCTGGGGCTGCAGCAGTGAGTAGGGAAATGGGCAGACTAGGTGGGCTGTATGGTCTTTATCTGCCAACAGATTCTATGTTCCTGTGTTTCTATCCCCTAACTTAATAACAGTAATTCAAACTCAAACCTGAAGCCAGCTTCTCCTATCCCCTAATTTAATAGCAATAATCCAAACTCGAACCTGAGGCCAGCATTAGCCATTTCCTCACTGAAACACAATAATACAAACTTGAATTTGAGGCCGGTTTCTCCCATCCCCTGACCGAATAACAATAATCCAAACTCGAACCTGAGGCCAGCAGTATTCATCCCTTCACTGAAACATGGCAATATAAATTTGAACCTGAGGCCGTCGTCTCCCTTCCCATGACTAAATCACAAGAGTACAAGCTGGAACCGCAGGCCGGCTTTGACTGTCTCCATACTGAAACACAGTAATACAGACTGGAACCTGATGCTAGCATTTCCCATCCCCTGACTGAATCACAGCAATGCAAACAGGAACCAGAGGCCGGCTTCTCCAATCCCCTGACTGAATAAAAAATACAGACTCAAACCTGAGGTTGGCGTCTCCCATCCCCTGCCTAAAACACAATACAAATTCAAACCAAAGGCCGGCTTCTCCAATCCCCTGACTAAATCACAGGAATACAAGCTGGAACCGAAGGCTGGCTGCTCCAGTCCCCTGACTGAATAACAATACAGACTCAATCCTGAAACTCAAACCTGGGGCTCGTGTCTCCCATCCCCTAACTAAATCACAACAATGCAAACTGGAACCAGAGGCCGGTTTCTCCAAACCCCTGACTGAATAGCAATACAAACTGGAACCTCAGACTCGAACCTGAGGCCAACGTCTTCCATTCCCTGACTGAAACAAAAATCCAAATTCGAACCTGAGGCCGACTTCTCCCATTCCCTGATTGATACACAATGATAAAAACTTGAACCTGAGGCCAGCTTCTCCTATCCGCTAACTGAAACACAATAATGCAAACTCAATCCTGAGGCCAGTGTCACCCATCCCGACTGAACCACAATAATCCAAACCTGAACCCGGGGCCGGCTTCTCCCATCCAGTAATTGAAACAGAGAAATCCAAACCCGAATCTGAGGCCAGCTTCACCCATTCCCTGACAGAATAACAATAAGACAAACTCGAATCTGAGGCCGGCTTCTATCTCCTGACTGAAACTCAATAATCCAGACTCGAACCTGAGGCCAGCTTGGCCCTTTCCCTGACTGAAACACAGTAATAGAAAAATACAAACATAGAAGTTGACGGCAGATAAGGACCATGTGGCCCACACAGTCCGCCCAGTAATCCAGACTTGAACCTCAGGCCAGCTTCTCCAATCCCTGAATGAATAACAATAATATAAACTCCAAGCTGTGGCCAGCTTCACCCCTCCCCTGACTGAAAAACAGTAATCCAAACTCGAACAAGGGCCATCTTCTCCCATACCTTGACTCAATGACACTACTACAAACTCGAACCTGAGGTCGGCTTTGCCCATCCCCTGACTAAATCACAATAATCCAGACTTGAACCTGAGGCCGGCTTCTTCCATCCCCTGACTGAGTCACAATAATATAAACTTGAACCAGAGGCCAGCTTCTCCTATTCCCTGACTGAATCACATAATACAAACTCGAACCTGAGGGTGACGTCGCCCATCCCCTGACTGAATCACAATAATCCAAACTAGAACCTGAGGCCAGTTTCTTCCATTCCCTAACTGAAACTCAATAATCTAAACTCAAACCTAAGGTTGATTTTGCCCATTCTTGACTGAAACACAATAATTTAAACTCGAACTTGAGGACAGTTTCTCCCAATCCCTGACTGAAACACAATAATCTAAACTCGAACGTGTGGCCAGCTTCTCCCATCCCCTGACTGAATCACAATAATACAAACTTGAACCTGTGGCCAGCTTCTGCCATACTCTGACTCAATAACAGCAACTGAAACTCGAGCCCGAGGCTGGCTTCGCCTGACCCTGACTGAAACACAATAGTACAAACTCGAACCCGAGGCTAACTAGCTGTATTCAGCCCTGTGTATCTCTTCCCCTCCCAGCACCACTATTAGCATTTGTAAAATGCAGTCTGTAGCTGGAAAGGGGTCCTGGGTACAACTGCTGAAAGCGGGGGGATTAAAACAACAAAGATAGCCTATAGGTGCAGCGACGCAGTGAGCACTCGTGATGCTGGTGACCTGTGTTCAGGAATGAGCCCTTGTCATCATGAGTCAGCCAGGGAGGGAGGGAGTTGCATCCCATAGCAGTACTGCCACCTGTAGATGTAGAGTTGGCAAAGTATTTGAAACACAGAGAGGGAGGGGCACCACGCTGGTATCATGACAGCTTGCTGACGCTTACTCCCCGTTGGGAACCTGGTCACAAACACTGGCATCCCTGAGGGGCCAGGGGAAAAACAGAAGAAGGGGGAAACTAAATAAAGGTAATCCCCCCTCCACCTGTAGCTCCTTAAAGACTGGTATACCCGGCTGGAAGGTGGTAATATCCACCACTCCAGAGTGGAGGGATACAGGGAAAAAAATAAAAGAAAGAAAATAAAATAACAGGCTTCTTTTTCTCAGGAGCCCTGTCATTCCCATCTCCATGTAAAGCTTGGATGATTTAATTTTAGAGCCACCAGGGGAGTTCTTATTCCTTGTAAGTTCTGCTGCCCAGTGGCTGCCTAAAAAACTTGCTGGACCCATAATTGTTGTCAGTACTATTCTAATGATTAAGAAGATGAAAACTCATTGTTCTGTCTAAATAGGTCAGAGAGCAGGAGTTTGGATTTCTGGACGTTCTGGAACACTAAAGGATTATCTGGACCCACTGGAACAGAATAGGATCTCTCAACAGAGCACAATGACAAAAAGAACACTGATGAGTGGGGGAGGATATTAATAATATTAAATATTTACTATTAATATTAAAATTAATATTAATATCAACAAGGGGTAGAACCAGTTCTGTAGAAAAAAGACCCCTCCCAGAACCAGTGAGTAGCTCCAACATTTAGAGTCAAAAAGAATTCCCCCTCTAAAAATGATTCTTGTGGTCCAACATGTTAATTAGTTATTAGTAGGCAATTAGGAACTAATTAATATGCGCAAATGCTAACTGCTGTCTTCAAGAATTGGCTCACAGTAGAGCGTTTGTAATATGAGCCAGTTCTAAACAGAACAGGAAAAGGTGTACCTTTTTATTTTTAACAGTTAATATTACTATTGTATGCATTAATGGTACCCACTGAAAAAGAGCTTCTCGCTCAGTTAGGGTTGACCATTTTCATGGTATTTTGTAAATCATAAATAAAATCGTACTACTACTATTACAACTATATTAATTTACTGGTAGCCCATTAGCCCTGGGCTACTAGAAATACCAACAGCAGCAGCCAGTCTACCTTCTCCCTACCTCAGGCAACCCTTTAGGTCAATCTTGCTGTCTGGAAAAGCAGCTATTTTGCCAGAAGATCAGTTCTATTTCTCATATTGTGTTTGGGATCTCTGGGCTACCAGATTTGATGGTATGGCTACTGAATCTCCTAATTTAGCTACCTGCAGTGTCTGGCTACTGGTAGCAGGGGGGAGATGTAGGGGCGAGCTCCTGCCCATGTCTGTGAATACGCCTTTGCTTATAATGGCACACTTTCACTTTACACATAAAATTCTCGAGTTTACCTACCCCCAAGGGCAGCTTGTGTGTTACAGCTATAACAATCTCGGGCGAAAGGAAGAGAGGAAATCAAATCCTTAAACCATTACGTACTAATTGTTCTCTGCTTCTGAGTCCAAAAATAGTGCTTGTCAGGGCTGTTGCATCTTAAGCAGGCATCTGAGTGACAGTTATGCAGACAGCACAGCTGTTGTTAGCTACTTCGTAGCTAGGCTGGTGTGCTGGGGGCACAGTGATCTCCTTAAGCTGACACCTCAGTGTAGTGACCTACCCCCCTGCCGTGTTGCCCGATGCCAAGGCTAAAGAAACACGGGTGCTTCATTTGGTTGTAGCTCAAAAAAAAAAAAAAAACATTCAAATACACGTCTAGCCGTTTTTCTTTCTGGCTCAAGTCTGTCTGCTTTTGCCTTGTGACAGAGTGAGCAAAGTTAGGAATCTGCAGCTTGGCTGTGCTGATGATGTCACAGGCAGGCTGTGAGTGTGATCGCTGTAGCAGAGAAAGAGAGAGAGAGAGAGAGAGAGAGAGAGAGAGAGAGAGCATTCAATATGAACAGCACAGGAGGAAAAAGACTCCATTTTGGACTGCCAGAATAGCAGGGTCCTGAGCTCCTTCACAGAAACAGGTAAGATCCCCCCCCCCACCACCACAACTGAAGCATCTCCTTTGATCCCAGCTTCTGAGCCTGATGAGCTTGGTGCTGTATGAGATTTTTACAAGAGGCAGATTTCCTGGCAGCGTCTGCCAGTTCTGTTTATCTAGTGGTGCTGGCTTGCTTGGGCACTGCCTGCCTGCTTGCGTGGTGCATGTTTCTGCCAACTTGTGCTGTAAAAGCCCTTTCCCGACAGGGTTTGCAGATGGGGGGGCTGTGACTGGATTCAACAGGCCCAGGTACAGAAAGAGTGAGGTTTGTCCCCCCCTCGAAGTAAAGTACTGTCCCTGCACCTCTGACATTTTAAGTAATACCTTTCACTTGTTTCGTGATGCATCCAGAAAGTCACTGATCTATAGGAGAGATGCTACGTTCTCTCTGTCCAAGCCAGTACTAGTCTCTAACCATCATAACAATATTAATAATAACTGTAATAATAATAACAATCACGCAATACTCATTTTTAAAGAACACGAGGACTGAGAAGAAATTATTTCCAGCAGTAGAAGCCAGAGCTGTAAGCCACGGCCCTTTCTACATGAAAAATGAAACTCAACATTTGTTTTTCTTCCTGCAATCTTGTAGACGAAGGGCTTGTTTCTTTTTTCACAGCCCTAAAGGAGAAACACAACATCACTGCTTAAAAAGAGTTAAAGGGAAGGATGCAGGCACAACAGGGCCAGATGATTGCCCAGATGACGGCCGAAGTCCAGTCTCAAACTCTGTACCGTTATATGGATTATATGCTGGACTGTTAACAAAAAAAAAAAAAAAACAGCAGACAGCAATACTTAGAAAACCCAATCTGTGCAGGTGAGCGTCTCCCTGCTAAACCCTGATGCAACCAGGCATATTGAGCAGGGCCACTCCTCCTAACCAGTAAGGGTTAAAAAGGCAGCATCCCCCCCCCACCCATATAGATGTTGTTCCTTTAAAATACAAACTGCGATGTTTTGATTGCAAGCAATACGACTAGCTCAGAAGTGTCCAGGAACCTTCTTTGGTGTCAGAGAATTATTGAGAACAGAAAGAAAAAAATAAATAGTTGACATTGGACTTATTTTCTGCTGTGTCATCGTCTGGGAACAGATCTGTGAATCTGGAAAAAAAAAGTGTTTATTTAGCAGCAAATAGCAAAGATTCAGTTCTTCAGGGGAAAGGGTTTTTTTTTTCCTTCTAAATATGAGAGGAAGCATTCAAACCCATAAGGCCCTGTTGAATTGACCAGTGAGTCTATATGTGGGACAACAGCTCAGTACGGGACTTCTGTGTTTTTTTTTGTTTTTTTTTGGGTGGGGTAAGGTGTCTGTGTGTGCGTTGGGAGGAGGTGTTTTAGTGACCCCCTGCACTTCTTTGTTTTCTCCTCTTCAGGAACTCCATCTCGCCTCGCCTAAGCACTGGCAGCCAGACACCAGGGCGATAACTGCAACTGCAAGAAAGGAAGAGACGAGAACAAAAATGTAGACCCGTGGCTGCCGGATTCCAAGGCTCCACTTGGCAGGATGGGACGGGTGTCCTAAATTCCATCTTTCTTCCTTTTTTTGGGGGGTGAGGTGGAGGGCTGCGAACATCTCTCCCTCATGGCCGGGCTTGAGTCATTTTGGCAAGCAGGGGTGAGCAACAGACCCAACATCAGGTATGGTAAGGATGGCACATTTGGAATTAAAAATACTCCAGATTTTGGTCATATTCCTAACAGTCTGATTTCAATATTTTTCATGTCTCTCCCTCTCCCCCACCCTCCTTCTTTCTGTATGTTTCAACAGAGGATTGTCTTTTTGTCTTCCCCAAGTTTTGAACTCCTGCTGTGCCTGACTGGCTCTATGCAGTTGCTGGAGATAATAAGGTAACTTTTTTTTTAGCTTCCCTGTTCCATCTATTCAGTTAAACAAATCTTTCTTTTGGTTTGTTTTTTTTTGTTTTAGTTTTGTAACTGAGTGCTGAGGCAATCTTGTTACCCTTGGAAGGGAAGATGAAAGATTCGCAGCTCCATCAGGCTTCACGAGAAATTCCTATCTCACCTTAATATTAAACCAGTAAAAAGCAACAATGTGCGTAGTACACAAAACTGACATCTGTGGGTAGGTCTTCTGGGGTGTTCTATGGAACCAAAAGAATCAGAATTTTTCAATATTTAACATACCATTAATGATGGAACCCCCTCCTCTGTGGGGCGGGGGGGGGGAGTACATGACTGCTTGTGAGACATCACTTTCTGGTGGGCCAGCCATGATTCATGTTGGAATCATGGAATTACATTTTACGAGCTTTGGGAACTATGGGGGCCCCATGAGGGTCCTATCGCAAGTAAAAGTCAGTGGCACTGATGCATCAGCTACTTGGGCTTACTTCAGACCTATGGGGGGGGGCAAACCCTGGCAAGCCCCCTCCCTGTAATTCCAACATTGGTCCGTGATCCAAGTTACACCCCCACTTGTCCTCGAGATCCACTAGCCAAGGAAGTGACTGAGTAGGGGGGTGAGGAGCATGGCAGTAAGAGTTCTTCCTGGTCTCATTTAAGTAGTAATGTCTAAACAACTGGGCATTTTCCAAGAGATCCCCCCCCCCCAGCTGGGAAGTGCTCGCTGAGAGCCTTTAACCCCAGCCAAGTGGCAATCTACAGGAAGCACCAGGTTACGAGGGTGTCATTTGTGATCAGAAGTCAAAATGACTAACTCATTTGTGTGTTCATGTTTGTTGACCTAGTAACATAGTAAGTTAACGTTGGAAGGCACTCTAACTCATCAGGTTCACCTCTGCCTCATAAGCAGGGTGAAAAAGTATGCTCACAATCACGTACTAAGAGATCCCCCTCCATTTCTTAGAGAACCCAGTGATTCTCTTGGTATTTAGAAATTTGATCAGGTTTACCGTGAAGGCTTGTATTAGCTTCATGTCCACAGTCTCCACTGGTAGACTGTTCCAGAGGCTCAGCGCCCTCTGGGGAAGAAGTGTCTCCTAATGTTACCCCTGAATTAACTACCGCAGAATGTTGGGGGTGCCCTTGCATCCTGTTGGAGCACAACAGAGCAAACATCTCTGACTGATCAACCGTAGGGAGTAGTGCATGTGGCTCAGCAGGTCATAGAGTCACCTCTGAGGCCAGAAGATTGGAAGGTTGTGGGTTATGCTGGAATGCATAACTAGGGGGATCAGTAATAGGAGAGGGGAGGTTATACTGCCCTTGTACAGGTGCCTGGTAAGGCCTCATCTAGACTATGGGGTTGAGTACTGGTGCCCATACCTCAAAAAGGGCATTAACCTGCAGGAGAAGGTCCAGAGGAGGGCTACAAAGATGATAGTGGGTCAGCAGGTAAGGCATATGAGGAGAGATTGAGGGCACTGAACATGTACTCCCTGGAAGACAGGGGAGAGAGAGAGAGGGGACATGATTGAGACCTTCAAGTACTTGAAAGGAATAAATAAGGTGAATAAGGAGAGTCTCTTTAAGCTGAGTGGCAACCATAACACAAGGGGGTACAGTCTTAAGCTGGAGGGTGGAAGATTTAGGAGGGAGGTCAGGAAGCACTTCTTCACAGAGAGGGTGGTGGACACTTGGAATGTGCTGCCAGAAGAGGTGATCTCATTGAAGACAGTGGGCAGCTTTAAGAGAGGCTGGGATAGGCATAGGGGGAAGGTAAGGATCATGGGTAGGGAGGATGGGAGGTGTGGTAAGGGAGGGCAGGGACAGTAACGCAAGCTGTGTACCGTGCAATATGAGCAGACTGGGTAGATTAAATGGCCTTTTTCTGCTGGCTTCTTCGTATTTTCTAGTCCCACACCAGGAAATAGGCTATATCCCAGTATTTATGACAAAATAGAGGCAGTCCTGATTAGGGCAACAAAAACGGGGCAAGGACTGCACCAAAAGTCAAGAGGAAAGACTAGAGGACCTCAATATGTATTCCCTGGAGGAGAGAAGAGAGAGGGGGGATATGGGAGAGACATTCAAGTACCTCAGGGGTATAAACAAAGTACAGGAGGGTAGCAGCTTTCAGAAAAGAAGTCGTACAAGAACAGGGGGTCATGATATGAGGCTAGGGGGAGTAGGCTTAGGGGCAACATGAGGAAGTACTTTTTCACAGAAAGAGTGGTGGATGCTTGGAATAGCCTCCCTGCATTGGTGGTGGGGCCAAAAATGGTAGGGGGATTCAAGAATGCATGGGATAGACGTAAAAGTACTCTTACAATAGGGAAGGGAGGGTAAGTCACAGAAGAACTAGGGTCTGCGGTAATGCATTGGGTAGGGAAAAGGGACAGACTAGGTGGGCCACATGGTCCTTACCTGCCATCATCGTCTATGTTTCTTGTTGCTACCCTTCAGTATGCAGAAAGCTCAGATCATGTCCCCCCCTCCCAGCATCCTTTTCTCCAGGGTGACTACAGTATTTTAAAGCAGCGGTGCCGTGAAACTGGGCGAAAAATGTGACCGCTACTTTTTTTCACTATAAAAGATTCCAGGCATCTTCCAGTTTTATTTTGTGGTACAGTTTTCTAATTCCATCACCATTTGAGCATTTTATAAATGTATTAATTTATTTTTTTCTCAAAAAAAAAAAAAAAATGACCACCACGTTTTGCATAGAAATAGCACTGTAGATCTGGCAACGGTTAGGATTGAAAAAATACTAAAAAGGCACATGGTACACAGCATAGGAGGTACCTAGAAAACTACATTTGACAGATATGTTAATACTTTTCTTAATTGTAGCTGAAACTCACTTTTTTGGAAAACTGTTTTTTGTTGCTCTGCCACTGTAAGGCCCTACAGCCTCTTCTCAAAGCTTTTGTCCCGTATGCCCCTGATAAGTTTTGCGGCCCTTTGTTGTACCCTCTTCACTGTCTGAAGATCTTTTTTTGTTTTTGGAGGCCAATACTGCACACAGTACTTCAGGAGGGCACTGACAAGATTACTTCCCCATCGCTGCTGGTCACTCCCCCCTGTTTTGATGCGCCCCAGCATCCCACCTGCCTTATGATATCAGCCAAGCTCTGCTTGTCATGGTTAAGTCGAAATTTACAGTGTCTGTGGTCCAGGCAGTGCGAGCTAAAAGATTAATGTCCAGTGCGCTAGAAAATCAGGAAGTGGTTTGGGTTCATAAATAATTAGTTAGCTGTAAAGTCTGTGTTAGCATTTGTCACATGCAGTTGCTCTCCAGATGAACAGAATACTTTAGGGGGAAATAAGAACAGCCCACACTAGCAATAGGGAGGGGATAGGAACAGCCCACACTAGCAATAGGGAGGGGATAGGAACAGCCCACACTAGCAATAGGGAGGGGATAGGAACAGCCCACACTAGGAACAGGGAAGGGATAGGAACAGTCCACACTAGGAACAGGGAGGGGATACAAGCAGTCCACACTAAGAATGGGGGGATGGCTTCCACTAGAAATGGAGGAAATAACAACAGCCCATACTAGGAATGGAGGGAAACAACCCACACTAGGAACTGAGTTGGGGGGAGAGAAGAGCCAACAGTAGGTAACATAGAAACATAGAAGCTGACGGCAGATAAGGACCGCAAGGCCCATCCAGTCTGCCCATTTCTTTTTCTACCTTATGAATCTGCCATCGGCCTTTGCTCTGTCAGTGGCCTATCTAGTCATACTCATCTGTATTGCTCCCTTATGCCTATCCCATGCCTGTTTGAAACCCTGCATTGTATTCATATCCACCACTTCCTGAGGCAGGCCGTTCCATGCATCCTCCACCCTTTCTGTGAAAAAGAACTTCCTCACATTACCCCTTAATCAGCCTCCCTCTAATCTCATGCTGTGTCTTCTTGTCCTGCTATTTTTCTTATATTGAAACATGTTACGCTCTTTCGCCTTGTTAATGCCCTTAAAGTGTTTGAATGTTTCGATCATATCACCTCTCTCCCTCCTTTGCTGTAGGGTATACATATTGAGCTCCGTTAATCTGTCCTCATATGTTTTGTGATGTAGTCCTTGCACCATTTTGGTTGCCCTTCTCTGGGCTGCCTCAATTTGGTTAATGTCCTTGTGAAGGTGTGGCTTCCAGTACTGCATGCAGGTACTGGTGGGGAAGAACAGTCCACAACAGGAATGGGTGAATCCAACTGGCCCATTTTGGGAAGTCAGTTGGTGGTGATAAGAACAGCCCTCATTAGGAATGAGGGGAGTACAGCCCCCGCTAGAACGGGCCGGGGCGCGAGAACAGTCAACAACAGCAATAAGGGAATAAGGGGGGATAAGGAAATCCCATTGGGGGAGTTTGTGTGCAGAGGGTCAGCCCACACTAGGAAAAAGGGAGATAAGAACAGCCCACACAGGATGGGGGGAACAGACTGCACTAAGAACTAAGGGGAGGTAAGAACAGTCCACAAAAGGAGTGGAGGTATATGTGCGGAGCACTGTGGGAATTCCAGTGGTGGGGGTTAGGGACAGCACGCACTGGTAAAAGGGGGCTATGTACAGCCCTCATTATGAATGGAGGGGGATACCAACAGCTCACATGAGGAAACACTAGATAGGAATAGCCCACAACAGGAAAGGAGTGGTGGGATAAGAACAGCCCATGACAGGAATGGGCAGGGGATAGGAATAGCCTACACTAGGAAGGGGGGGATAAGAACTGCCCACACAATGAATGGGGGCATAAGACAAGTCCACACTAGAAATGGGGGTAACAAGAACAGCCCACACAAGGAATGGGGAATAATATAAGTCCCCACAAGGAGTGGGGGCTAAGAACAGAATACACAAGGAATCAGGATACAAGGAACAGTCCACTCAAGGAATGGGGAATAAGAACAGCTCACAGTAAGAATGGAGGTAACAACAGCCAGTACAGTGAATGGGAGGGAAAAGACGATCCCACAGTGGGTGTGACTGAGTGAAAGAACAGCCCACCCTAGGACTGGGGGGATATGAACATCCCACACTTGGAAAAGGAAAGTGGGGAATATGAACTACCGAATCCTAGAATGATGTGTGAGAATCAGAAACGCCCACAATGGGAATAGGTGATCAGAACAGCCTACACAACGAACTGGGGGTGGGGGGTAATAACAAACCTCAGTAAGACTGGGGGGGAAACATAGTTCACACAAGGAAGGGGGGTTAAGAATACCCACAGCAGGACTGGGGAAATACAAACAGCCCACACAACGAAAGGCAGGAGTAAGAACAGTCCACAATAAGACTGGGATGATAAGAACAGCCCACACAAGGAATGGGGGAATAAGAACAGCCCACGGTAAGGCTGTGGGGGGGGAGATAGGTAGAGCCCACAAAGGAATGGGGGGAATAAGAACAGATCACAGTAAGACTGGAGGGATAAGAACAGCCCACACAAGGAATGGGGGAATAAGAACAGTCCACAGAAAGACTTGGGGAGAAATAAGAATAGCCCACACAAGAAATGGGGTGAATAAGAATAGTCCACAGTAAGACTGGGATGATAAGAACAGCCCACACAATGAATGGGGGAATGGAAACAGTCCACAGTAACACTGGGAGGATAAGAGCAGCCCACACAAGGAATAGAGGGTAATAAAAACAGTCCACAGTAAGACTTGGGGGGGGATAACAACAGCCCACACAAGGAATGGGGGGGAATAAAAATAGGCCGCAGTAAGAATTGGGGGAGATACCAATGGCCCACACAAGGAATAGAGGGATAGAAACAGTCCACAGTAAGATTGGGAGGTACAGGAACAGTTCATAATAAGACTGGGGGGATAAGAACAGCCCATACAAGGAATGGGGGGATTCAAACAGTCCACAGTAAAGCTTGGGGAAATAAGAACCATCCACAGTCAGATTGGGGGGATAAGAACAGCCCACACAAGGAATGGGGGATTAAGAACAGTCCACAATAAGACTGGGGGGATAAAAATAGCCCACATAAAGAATGGAGGGAATAAGAACAGTCCACAGTAAGACTTGGGGGGATAACAACAGCCCACACAAGGAATGGGGGGGATAAGAACAGATCATAGTAAGACTTGGAGGATGAGAACAGGCCACACAAGGAATGGGGGGAATAAGAACAGTCCACAGTAAGACTGGAGGGGGGATAACAACAGCCCACACAAGGAATGGGGGAATAAAAACAGTAAGATGGGGGGGGATAACAACAGCCCACACAAGGAATGGGAATATGAACAGTCCATGGATAAAACTTGTGATGGGAATCAGTGCTGGCAGTAAACCGACCCTGGATCAGCACTGCAGTAAACTGATTCTGGATTAGCTCTGGCAGTAAACTGACTCTGGATCAGCACTGGCAGTAAACTGATTCTGGATTAGCTCTGGCAGTATTCTGACCCTGGATCAGATGTTCGCCCAAAAAAGGTAGCTCAGGAGTGATCACCAGGGCCACCACCACAACTGCGTATACAATGTTAACTCTTACAGTCCACACAGTGCTAGATAGCAGCAATAAAGGGCTTGTCTCAGGTTGAGTATGGCGAATAATCAATTTTTATTGTATAAAACAACAAAGCTACAGCCACAGCATCCCAGAAACAGCCTGACATTTCGTGCCAATACCTGGTACTTTTTTTTTTTTATTTAATGATCCAAACCCCTATACCCAGCCCCTTCAGCCTCCTTCTCTGGGACTTAACTCAGCTCCATAGCACCCTGCCTTGCCCCCAGAGGGCAGCTGAGAGTCTCCCTTCGGCAGAGACTGAGTAGGTATGGTGGAGTGAGCGCCACGGTCGGCAGTGCAGGGCCTGTGGTGCAGTGCAGGGTGGACGTCTTCCTGCGGCAGTCAGGCTTTGCTTTTCCCGTTTATTCCTGGGGGACGTGGCGTGCAATGGGACGTTGTGGTGCACACGCCAGTGACTGCCCTACCGCCCCTATCTTGTGAGCACCGGCTGTCAGAGCTCCGGCTTCCACTAGGGGCCTGGCGCGTGCCGATTACTGTCCCACCCTTCCCCCAAAGGAGGACAGCAGTCCTTGGGACACTCAATCTTCCTCCCCCTGGCCTGCCCTCCAACAACCCTGGGCTTGCTTCTGAACCCCGGTCATTGGTGTTGCGCGTGGTGGTTTTACTACTGTGCTGATGGGCTGGCCCTGGCACTTCTTCAAAGGCTGATGTCATAGGGTGCTGCAGGTATAAATACACACCTATTTAAAGAGACAGACTCAATGAATGATTACAGAACGGCAATTGCAAAATATATATAAATAGAGCAAAACCAACAAAAACTGCAACCCCTACGAAATGCCTGATACATCTATGAATACATCCAAATCCAAAATTGTGAGAAAATACGAAGTATAAACTTATCAGGGCTAGTAAGACCATGATATTGACTAGTTATCAATTTTAATTATTACTGTACCACTACCACTGAAAAAATCAATCCTAACACAGTACTTGTGTTCTAAGGAATCTACAGGATCTACTGTTCCCTCAATTAAATTGTACCAAGTTTTTTTTGTTCATAAAATAGTGGTACATGGCTACCATACGGTTCAAAACGGCTAGTTGTCAAAAATAATTAACTCGATTAAACACACTTTACAACCTGACCAACTAATTCAGAAGGCACAATTATGTACTGAAAATCTGAAGATAACCAGAATTCTTCTACATAAATCCAGCAATAAGTCTCCCACTATATACAACCCAGTCAGTGTCATAGAAATGGCGTTATTTGTAAGGCGTCGTTTAAACCCTTCCCAGTGTGTGCTTTCAATTTAAATTGCCAAAATGCTTCTCTTTTTAACACAAGGTTATTCAAATCACCTCCCTGTCTACCAACTCTGACAACCTCGATACCATAGACTAGACAGAGAACATTGGTTGGGTAACCATGCGCAGCCAGCCTGTGTTGCAACCGAGAGGTTCAGATTACAGCAGACCTCGAGAGTGAAGCTCGAGAGGTCCTTTCTAATCTGAACCTCAAGGTGTCAGCACTGGCTGGCTGGGCATGGTTTTTCCTAGCCAGTATTTTTTTTATAGTGTATAGAGATATAAAAAAAAAGTTTGTTTTTTTTTAAGTGCTTAAACTGTTGTGTCCCATTCTCGTTCATTCTGCTGTTGTCATGTCCCGTTTTCAGATGTTCTCCCACTGTGAATTATGAGTGACAGCTAATATGGAGAAACGACTGATTTGTTTCTTAAAATAAAAAGATTATGTCAATGTCCACAGAAAAGTTTCATTGTCCAAACTTTTGAGGAAAAAGAAAGCAAACTTGCAAAGGTCCACATTATCGTGTTCAGCGTTGGTACCGGGTCAATATAGCGCTACAACAACAACGTGGCAATAACCGCATTGTGTAAAGCGCAAAATCATTCAGAGTGACAGGGGTATAACAGCGGTAGGGAATTACCACTACCCCTGTCGCTCTGTGCCAAGATATGCAAGGGATCAAGTAGCCGTGTGGGTGGTGCTCAGTTGAGTTGCTCCTGTGGTGCAGTGGTTAAGGCACCAGCACATAGCAGGGTTGGAGATCTGGGACCATGGTTCAGCTCCCCCCTGGTGTTGTGACTTTTTGGTTTTTTTCTTGAAATTAAATTATTCCCTCTCCAGGAGTTTTGCCCCATCCCCAAAATCCACCCCCACCTCGGAGTTTGTTATTTAAAGTGCAGGGGGTGAAGTCACCCGCAAAAAAAATAAAAGAAAGTTCCATTATTTTCAATGGGGCACGCTATTTCTGTTGTGGTTGGTGTTTTTTCCAACTTTATTTCGGGGCACACTGTGTTGTTTGTGGTACTGATTGCCATGCTGTTTTGTTAACGACATCTTGACCGCATGCCCACAGCTTTCTGGTATCTGTTAGGAGCGCTGTGTATTTTTTTTTTTCAGCGCTTTTCTTTAGCGGTGGTTTTGCAGACATTGTTTTCACCTGTGTGGAATGCTGTTTTACCGCTGAAGTGGACAACAGTGTTCCATGACCTTTGCACTGTGGTACAACAGCGTCCTGCTTAGGATGAAAATTCATGCAGGACAAGCTTCCTCTGTAGATTATAAATAATACAGCAATGTCACAGAGCCGTCAAAGGACTCTTACATCTCAATCTTCTTCACACTTTGACACTAGAGGAACTGCCACTCCTGCTCACTATGACTCCTCCAATGATGTTTACTGTATAAACTTTAGCTCATTACCTTACGTCCATATATCTGTATACATGCAATTGTATTTGAATGGCACTACCTCCTGTTGAACCTATTGCTATGTTCTGGTGCAAGTATCTTGTCACATATGATGGTTATATGTTATTATGTTGTTATTATTATTATGTAATTGTTATGTACGTTCACTCAACCTGTGATGTCTTAACCCTGTTGGCAATTGTTTTGCCCCAGGTCCATCTTGTAAATCAGCTTATCTCAATGATGTTCCGCCTGGCAAAATAAAGATTTTTATTGACTGATTGAAACTTTATTACAACATAAACCCCCCCCCCCCCCCCAGTCTTACTTAGTTTATTTGTTTAGTTTTTGTTGACCAGCTGGATGGTTCAGAAAGAAATTCAAGGAAACAGGCATATTTTAAGACTGGAGCCAAAACTGAACAAAATCATGGAACATCCCTCCCCCCCCGATGACATATAGAAGGGGGGGACTATCTGATTTGTTAGTGCACAGTTTGTATACAGGGTGTGAAAGTGCTAATGAGAGAACACTCTTGCCTGTGGGTATACACAACTGCAGCTCCTGCCAATTTTGTGGCTATCTAGTCACAGATAAGAATTTCCCAAGTCCCAGTACTGGCTAGCAGTTTGAAGTAAGATCATTTACCAACTGTAACGCAGCCAGAATTATGTGTATATATATATATATATATATATATACACTGATGTACTGACTATTAGAAAATTGCATACTGTTTCCTGATGTGGAGCCTATAAAGGAGTCTTTGACTCAATGGTTGTAATTCCAAATTGATAATAAATAATAAAAAAAAAAATATATATATATATATATATATATAGAGAGAGAGAGAGAGAGAGAGAGATGGCTGTGTGTAGTTGTGAACATTTTTACATAGGAAAAACAAGCCACAAATGTAAAGAAAGATTGGGTGAGCATCTGCACTGTATTAAGAAGAGAGACACCAAGAATGCACTTGCTATGCATGCAGTGAGTAATACAGGCAGATAACATACATGTATTCCTCTCCCCCTTTACCCCTTGTCATACTCATCCCTGACTGCTCCACTGTCTCCCTCCATCTCTCCTCACCGCACTAGTCCTGTGACCCCAGCGCTCATAGCTTATCAGTCTGTCAAAAATACTGTCTGTAGTTTATTGTATGAACTAATGCATTTGCTTCTTGTATATAGTACAGCTTTGTCCTGTAAAACTTTTTCCTCTTTGTAACCGTAGGATTTCAGTAACGATTGTAAATTATGTGTTGTGCTTGATTATGTCTATACCATATGTTTTTTTATTTAGTTTTTGTTGACCTGGTAAGTGCACTAAACAAATCCTGCCGATTTTCAGGCATGACCCGGGGGAGGGGGATACAGATGAATGCCAACTGACCTTGAACCAGATGAAGCTGTTGGTGGCATTTTTCGTGAATGGAGAAAATTTTGCCATTGCACCAGGGAAATTCCACTGCTCTTTTTTTGAGAAGCACCATGGGATCTTTTAACGTCCACCTGAACAGGCAGATGGTACCTCGGTTTAACGTCTCATCCTGAAAGACAGCACCTCAGGAGTGCAGCACCCCCCTCATGCTGCACTGCAGTGTCAATATTGGGATATTAACCCTAGTGCGGGGATAGAACCCACAGCCTACTGATCTCGTGGCCTTAGAGGCAAGTGTGCTACCTGTTGAGCCACTTACACTGCTAAGCACTGCTTTTTATTCTGTATGTACCAATTGTTTAAACCTTACATGACGTGGAACCTTTGTAAAAGAGCTTTTAGCTCAAAGGTGTAACTCCGAGATGACAAATAAATAAATAAATTCGTACTGTATAGAGGAAGCTTGTTCTGCATGAATTTTCATCCTAAGCAGCTGCATTGTATCATGAATTACCAAGACTTTGGAGGCTAGAGTTCATAGGCAGAGAGGTTATTTGGATAACTTTTTGTTAAAAAGAGAAGCATTTTGGTAATTTAAATTGAAAGCACACACACTGGAAAGGGTTTAAATCATGCCTTACAAATAACGCCATTTCTATGACATTGACTGTGTTGTAAATAGTAGAAGACTTATTGCTGGATTTACATAGAAGAATTCTGTTTATCTTCCGATTTTCAGTACATAATTGTGCCTCCCGACGCAGCTGGTCCATTTATTTAATGCTTTTTGGCAACTAGTCATTTTGGACCATGTAGTAGCCACGTACCACTATTTTATGAACAAAACTTGGTAATCGAGGGAATGGTAGGTTCCGTAGATTCCTTAGAACATATGTAGTGTTTAGAACCGATTTTTCAGTGATAATGGTACGGTAATCTTTAAAATGAATAACTAGTCAATATCATGGTCTTATTAGCCGCGATAAGTCTGCTTCGTATTTTCTCATGGTTTTGGATTTGGATGCATTTCTGACTGTACTAGGGATTTTGCGGGGGTTGCAATTTGTGTGGGTTTTGCACTATTTATATAAATTTTGAAATCGTTGTTCTGTAATTATTCATTGTTACTGTGTCTTTAAATAGGTGTGTACGTATACCTGCAACATCCCTATGATGTTAGCCTTTGAAAAAGTGCCAGGTATTGCCGTGAAACGTCAGGCTGTTTTTTGAATGCTGCGGCTGTGGTTTTGTTGTTTGTATACATACAAACTGATTATTCAGCTTACCCAACCTGAGGGGACCCTTTTATTGCTGCTATCCATCACTGGGTGGAGGAACTGTCAGAGTTAGCACTGACCCTAGATTAGCACTGGCAGCAAAGTGACCCGCAGCAGTGCTAACAGTAACCTGACCTTGGATCCGTACTGGCAGTACACTGAACCAGGGTCAGCAATGATGGCACACTGACCCTAGATCAGCACTGCTAGTATACTGACCTTGGCGTGGGTCATCACTGGCAGTAACCTGACCTGGCTCAGCACTGGAGGTAAACTGAATCCGGGACAGCGTTGATAGTAAACTGACGTAGGATCATCCCTGACAGTAGACTCACCCCGTATCAGGGCTGGCAATAAACTGACGTGGATCAGTAGTGGCAGTAGAAACATAAAATTTGATGGCAGATAAGGACCGCTTGGCCCACCTAGTCTGCCCATTTTCCTACCTAACAGATAAGCTGCAGATCCTAGTCAACCAACAGCTTACTTCCTCCTACCCCCCCCCACTAGGACTGCCTTATGTCTGTCCCATGTATTCTTGAATTCCCACACTGTTCTTGACTCCATGACCTCCTCAAGGAGGCTGTTCCATGCATCCACAACCCTCTCCGTGAAAAAATACTTCCTCACATTACCTCTGAGCCGTCCCCTTCTATCTTCAAATTGTGCCCCCTTGTTCTTGCACATCTCTTTTTCTGAAAGATGCTGCCCTCTTGGACTTTGTTGATTCCCTTGAGGTACTTGAAAGTTTCTGTCATGTCCCCTCTCTCACTTCTTTCCTCAAGGGTATACATATTACGCTCCTTTAGTCTTTCTTCGTATGTCTTCTGGTGCAGACCCTGCACCATTTTGGTTGCCCTCCTCTGGACAGCCTCCACTCTGTCTATGTCTTTTCGGAGATGGGGTCTCCAGAACTGCACACAGCACTCCAGATGGGGTCTCACCAACTGTCTGTACAGAGGGATAACAACTTCCTGTTTTCTACTATTGATGCCTCTCCCTATGCTTCCCAAACTGAACTGAAACTGGGTCAGCACTGACAGTAAACTGACTCTGGGTCAGACTAATCTCCAACATGTACTCAGCTGAACAGTCTAAATGCAGCTTTCACAGAACAACATGGTAACTAAAGCCACATTCACTTTTTTTTTTATCAGTGTTTTATCTCCTGTTGTCATCCGACCTGCCCCCTTCCAGACTATTCCCAGCATCCTCATCAACCAGCTTCTCTGGGACATACCTCGGGCTCCGATTGTCTTTTGCCACAGTACCTGGAGGGGTTCAGTCACTGGTGTGGGACCTGTTGGGGACCAGGCTGTCATCCGACTGTAGTCGGGACTTTTTCCACCATTCTCTCCCCTAGGACCCACTTGTGCATTTTCCGCCTCCGCAGAGGTACCCTCCCGACATCCTGTGGGTGGGATCCCTTTCTCTTGCATCCCACTACATCACCACACAGATTCCTCTAGGTGGCAGCCCTCTAGTGGGATGTGTCTACCCTCTCCCCTGACAGAGTAGAGCTATCTGGAAGTGCTCCATCCTCCCTGCCCAGTCCCACCCCCAAGTGATCCACATCCATTCCCAAGCCCGGATGCCGGTGTAATAGATGAGATGGCAACCATAGCTCCAGCCTTCCACACTACCAGGCCAGCTCCACATTCACTTAAAAACAAACGGCTGGCTTTGTGGCGCCGAGTGATGGGTGTTCACATGGCATGCTGGCAACCTGGGTTCACTCCCCGAGCCTGATGTCAGGAGCGGAGTCCGGCAGGGAGGGAGTTTAGAGTGTCCTTTGGACGCTTCCCTCCAGGGAGGTGGGCGGGTCTTGGACCGCTGTCTGTCAGCTCCTGGCGGTGGCTAGTGTTGACATTCTTGGTGGCATATAGCCTCAATGTGCCACTGAACGCACCCGCCCCCAGGATGCTGCCGCGGCTGGAACACTTTGAGGGTGGTGGGTGAGTCAGGAGAAAAACAGAAAATTTGCCACTGAGCTGAACGGGTGACGGTGACCGGTCCCTGCTTGCCACAAAACTGGGAGGTGTCCATGCTGACCCCCACCATGCCTGAGATATGCAGAATGCTTACTGGTGACTCTCCTCTCCAGGTTGCCCCCCCCATGGGGGATGGGCCCTCCCAATGAAGGGATACGTTGGGTTACCCAGGTAATGGCACTTACGGGGGTGGCAGATGGTGAAAGGAAATGGTGGCAGTAGGTCTAGACAGCTCGAAGGATTAGCTGGCCGAGGCCTTGAGGGGAGCATGAATAAATAAGACAAAAAAAAAAACATGTCCATTGCTGGAGGGGGGTAGACTCAGGGGAAATGTAAGGAGGCACTTCTTCACATAAAGGGTGGTGGATACCTGGAACTGCCTCCCGGATGAGGTGGTGGGAGCAAAAACTGTAATGGGATTTAAGAAGGCATGGGATAGGTATACGGGAATCTTAGAGGTAAGGAAAGGGGGTGGTGGTGAAGCCAGAGATCAAGTAGGGTCTGCAGTGTGACGGTAGGAAGGGAAAAGGGGCAGACTAGATGGGCCAAGAGCTCCTTATCTGGTGTCAAAGTCTATGTTTATATGTGTTCATGCCTTTAACACCATTTTATTTCCTGTTCTTTACTGTTAAATACAGTAATCCATTTTAAAAGTGCAATAACCCAGTTCAGAATGTGCATTGAATTAATGCACTTGCCAGGTGCTACATCTCCTGCCGACCAATGCACCTGCCGCATGCATTAATAATATAACACAGCGCATGTCCTGTCATGGGTTATATATAGAATAAATAATGACCAACTGTGTTATAAGGTGATAATTCAATCCAGGATGTTTATGGAACGTGATAAACCCAGAGGGCTAAGCTTGAGTGGTTTACTTGTTTCATAAACCCCAAGATTTAATTATCACATGAAAAGTCACAATTTGACTCTCTTTTACTGTATGTATTGTTACTGGTCTCTGAATTTAATTAGCTTGATTTTGAAAATGTTCCAAATCCCATAATACATGAGTGTAATACAGGTATGTGTATTATCACCTGTGCTATCAAACAACTGATACTTCAAAAAGTAAATACATGAGAGATAATACACATATGTGTATTATCACTCATGTAGTATGATATTTCTGCACTTAAACATATTGTTTCAAAAATTCAAACTTACCAAACAACATAATTCTTGAACCAGTAAATGGTTTGCAGTTTAAAAGACATGCTTTAATGGCTTTCATTTCCTGGGTCCCTTCCTAGTTCCCCTTTATTCCACTCTAGAAACAAGGCAAGCAATTCAAGAAAGTGAAAATGTTCAGCATTTTACCAGTTCATGGTGATTTTTGTATACTGTACATCACATGATGCTTTGCATGATGGAAGTATGTGTGATTTTGTATTTCTTTGAAACAGGGCTTTTTTGCCAGTGCCTGTTTTGGGTAGCCCTAGCCGCAGTGCTTTTGTACCGAGGTTTTTTGTCTTTTAGATGATTTTTATCTACAGTATGTTGTCACAGATGAGTAATTACAGGAAATAAAATATGGGAAGGACTATATAATGAGGTTTTTTTTGTTTGTTTTGTTTTATAGTCCCCTAGTGTGTGATGTTTTCATAAACCTCTTGAGCGTTGCTCTCCTGACTTATTTATTTTATGTGTTTCATTTTTGTTGACCAGAACCAGGGTAGGCAATATTGCTTATTTTCAGCCTCATTCGGGTGAGGGGCAGTACAGCTGCAAACCAACTGAAACTGAATCAGGTCAAGCTGTTGATGGTATTTTTTTTTTCACAAAGGTTTTTATCCCTCGGCAGGTCTTGGGTGGCTTATCACCCTGTCCCAGGTCCCGATGGTCGTCCTTTTGCTCTCTCCAGTTGTAGGTGTGAACCTCTGTAGATTTCCAAGGAGAGGGAGAGGGCTGCTCCCCCCCCCCCCCCGACAGACATCTCCGATGTAGTGTCAGATCAAGGTGTCAGGGCAGACCATTGGGAAGTGTGCAGGGCTTCATGAAGCCTCCATTTTTTTGCTTTTCTCCCTCAGCCCCTGCTGCAGTGTCGTCAGCATGCGGAGGTGCACGTGTCCTGCAGAGCTGCAGCCCCACCCATTGTAGCTACTCGTTTCTGCACTACCACTGGGCCTCCTTCGGGTGGCAGTCATGGGCTGAGATGGCATAGCCACCCCTTCCCAGGAGACGAGAGCAGTCCTTGGGATGCTTGATATTCTACAACCCTGCCAATCCTCAGCAACCCATGCTCATTCCAAAACAGGGGTTGCCAGTGTGACAGGAGGTAAGGGGTTCAAAGCCTTAGCCCTCCATGCCACTGAGTTGGTTTATTGGTGGTATTTTTAATGACTGGAGGAAACATGGCAGTGACACCAGAGAAATTCTTCTACTCTTTTTGAGAAATCCACCAGAACAGGAAGATGGGACCTCAGTTTAGCATCTTATCCAAAGGACAGACATTTACGGATGTCACACACCTCAGTTGTGTAAAAAAATCGAATACTACACCCCTTCCCATACATCATATTATATGACTAATCCAGCCAATTTGGTAAAAAGTGAGTTCATACTGGGCACCTCAGTGGTGCCTTGACAGTTGATACCACCGCTGACAAACCCACCCTTCACCCTTCAGTATGTGCCATCTTGCCAATGCTTATCCCACTTTTTACATGGTCCCCTGATTCTGGCTGCAGCAACACTGAGGGACCAAGTAGCATAGCAAGAAATGAGTTTTGTGTGACAGCCAGCACAGTCTGTTGTTCGCATCGATCCGTGCATAAGCTTGTTCCTGACTTTGTAGTTACTGCCGAGGGATGTGAATGGGCAGAAGACCATAGTGGGGGACTATTCTTGGCCACAAGGGAGGCATTAGGGCCCAGTTTTTAAACAGTGCCAGTGTGCAGTGTGAAAGTATGAGATGGGCAGCACCATTTGCAGGAAAGGAATGAGATTCTGAAGTGGTTTTGATTGACTGGCAAATCTTGTAATTCACAGCTGGCTGTGAATTATGAGACATACTGTGAATTATGGCACTTAGGAAGTGAGTGCATTTGTTAATTATACTATAAGAATTATCTCACACAGCACATATAAACTTATTATTAATCACTAAAGTTAGCTACAGTGATTCATAATGGGTTTTTCATTCTGTTTTTTATTTAAAAAACAGATGTAGTGTTAGCTCTCCTCCCCCTGCCTCGGAAGTGGACTGCTCCACTTTAACATTCCCTGCATTAGACAACTGTATGCAGGATAAGATGGTCTGTGGATCAGATTGCTGATTGGCTGAAATTACATAAGTCATTTATAATATTATTTACATATTCCACACCCTGGAACGTAATATTGCTGTTGTGAAATAGGGGAATCGGGTAACATCTGAAATGGTTCCAAACCAGGATGCTCAAACCAGCTGAAATGCAGCTAAAGGAATAGGGAAGCTAGCTCCGTGATGCTGAGCGATGGGTCATCACTCTGGCATGCTGGTGACCCAGGATCACACCCCGATCTTGGATACCAGGAGCGGAGGCTGGCAGGGAGGGAGTTCAGAGTGTCCTTTGTGTACTTCCCTCCCGGGGTGGTTGGGTTGCTATGCACCGCTTTAGTGGCGGTTCATGGGGGTGGCACTACTGAGGTGTTCTTGGCGTGGGTGACCACATGCTGAACACACCTGCCCCCAGCATGCTGTTGTGGTCACACAGCAGGGGAGGTGGATGAGGCTACAGAAAACAGGAAAATTGCTGCCGCAGCCCCAGTTGATGGCCTCAGGTAGGCTTTGCTACACCACCCAGGTGGTACAGCATGGACCGTTCCTGCCCCTCCTGACCGAAATCCCCATATCAACCTCCGCCAATGATCAGTTGGATACATCGGGTGTGCCCGACGAGTCAGACCTGAGCGGGACCTGATTGGTATGTGGCAGAGCTGTAGCCAGTGGGGCGGAGGGGGATCCAGCATGAGACCTTGAAGGAGTAGGGCTGTGGCAGCTGTGTGAAGTTGGGGAAAAAAAAAGAAATAGGGATGCTTAGAGTCTACAGATTCTGTTCCTTTGTACATCCGATGGATTTTTAGGAATTTCCGATTCTGAGTGTAGCACCGGGACCAGTAAATGTGTTTATTTATTTATTGAAATTGATTCACCAGGAAAGGCATACTGAGCAAAAGGATGCTCGTCTCCTGGTGCGACCTGAGGGAAGGATTACAAGGGGAGGATAACATGCAGGTTATCACAGTAACAATGAATCAGATATACAGAGGAATGTAACGATTTTGCCACATAGGTTAACAGTCAGCTAAAATCAGATATACAGAGGAAAATGTAACAATTTGCCACATAGGTTAACAGTCAGCTAAAAGCGTATACCAGAGGCATACATACTTACTTACATACATACAGTACATACATATATATATACATACATACTTACATACATACATACATATATACATGCATACATACATACATATATACGTGCATACATACATAGATACATAGATACATAGACAGTGTCGGCAGATAAGGGCCTATGGCCCACCCAGTCTGCCCATTTGAGCTTGTAAGTTCAGTTTATGTTTTCCTAGAAGTCTGTTGCCCCTTACCCCTGACCTCCAGAATTCCTTTATGTCTATCCCATGCATTCTTACATAGATGGACATACATAGAGAACAGCTTGCTGTGGCAGATGGCTGCAGCTTATTTTATATAAGCCAGCTTCCAAGGGTAGGGCGTAGCCGCTGGTCGGGCAATGGGAGTTTGGAGGGGTGGAACAATCAGAGTTATTGAGTGCAGGTACAGTTTACTGTGAGGTAGTTAGCCAGCGCATTTGATAGGTGAATGGGTGGACAAAGATTGGCGAATCTGAGGGGGGAGAGCATTCCAGATTTTCGGGAATTGGTGCGAGAAGGCTGTCTGTCCAACAGAGGTCTTTCATCTGGGGATATTTAGTAGTCAGGTGTCAAGGGACTGGAGGACATGGGGGGGTGGGAGCTGACAACAGTGTGCAGGAGAGGCAGGAGGGGAGGGCACCAAGCCAGAATTTTGAGACAAATTTGGAGCAGTGCAGTTGTCAGCGATTTTCAAGAGATGGGAGGGCGAGGGAGCAGTAGATGTTAGATTGATGGTAAGGAGGGGGAATCGAGAGCAAAATGGCAGAAGGCATTGTAAAGGGGGTCTACTTTAGATAAGGTGGATTTAGGTGCAGCGCCGTAGACTATGTCACAGTAGTATAAGGAAGGATCATCTTCTGCACTAGTTCCTGCCTAACCGTAAAAGGGATGCAAGAGCGGTTCCTGTACAGGGCACCTAGCTTGGGGCACAGTTTTTTTATGATTGCATCGATGTGGTTAGAGAAGGTAAGGTGACGGTCAAGCTATACCCCTAGATAGCGGAAGGAAGTGACGTCCTCCAGAGTTGTCCCATCCAGAGTGTGGAAGGAGGGGAGGGAGGGGAGTCAGGATAGCCACTGTCTCGTACCGAAGGTCATGGTGACAGTTTTTTTAGTGCTGAGAGAGAGCAGGTGCGAACTGAACCAGAGTTGAACTTTGTTGAAATCGGACTGGAAATTGGATGCCACTTCTTCCGGCGAGGAGCCGGAGGCGAATAGGACAATGTCATCTGCGTACATGTGTATAGATGTGGTTGTGCAGATTTGTGGCAGGTTGTTGAGGAAAACAGAGAACAGGATGGGGCCAAGTACCGACCCTTGGGGGACACCAGTAGTCACAGGTAGGGGGGGAGGAAGTGGTATCTGCAATTCTTACTGATTGTGTTCTTCCTGAGAGGTAGACACTGAACCAGTTAATGGCTGAGATAGTGAGGCCTGCATCTAAGAGGCTTGTTAACAGCAAGAGGTGGGAGACAGTGTTGAATGCTTTAGCAAGGTCGACAAATATTGCAGAGGAGATCTGCCCTCTGTCCATTCTGGAGAGGATGGTGTCAGTGAGTCTTAACAATGAGGAAGCAGTGGACTGGCCCTTTCTGAACCCAGACTGAAATGACATGAAGAAGTTAGAGTCAGAGAGAAAGGAGGTAAGTTGGGCGAGCACCAGGTGTTCTTGTAGTTTAGCAAGGACTGGGAGGAGAGAGATAGAGCGGTAGTTTGAAGTGGGGGGGGGCTCCCTTTAGGGAGAGGAATGACAACGGTGTGTTTCCAGGCCTGTGGGACAGCAGCAGTGGTAAAGGAGAGGTTTAGGAGATTGGCAAGAAGTGATGCTATGGCCGGTGCAGAGAGGTGGAGGAGTTTGGTGTCCAGCCCGTCGGCGGGAATTACCTTTAGACGGGTTTAGGGCCAGTAGGGCCTCCGGGGCTTCAGTCTGTGTGATGGCTTTGAAGGAGAAGGAGCACGGCCCTAGTGAGTCCGAGGCTCCCGCGGTAGGGTCGGGTGGAGCAGTGGGGGGCAGGGAGGAGAGGATAATTGAGGTGCAAGAGGTAAAATATGCGTTGAACTCAGCAGCCACCACCCCTGGGTCAGAGAGGAGTGAGTTGTTTACTTTTAGGAGCGGTATGGGATTTGCAGCCAGAGAGGAGAAGAGGGAGTGGATGACCTTCCAGAATTTGGATGGGCTATTTAAGTTTGACTGGAGGGAGGAGTTGAAGTATTCTGCTTTAGTGAGCTGAGTTGCTCCGGTGCGCTTGTTACACAACATATGGTACATGGTGAAGTGTTGTGGGAGGCGTGAAGATTTATGTGCTTGCTGTGCTTTGTCACGGGCATGTTGGCAGGCTATAAGTTCTTGGGTAATCCAAGGCAGGTGGTTACGGCGTACCCTTGAGCGTCGCACCAGGGCATTCATATTCCAGACATTGAGGAATGTGTCTTGGAAGTGTATGAGGGCATCGTCTAAGGAGCAGACAGTAGAGGGTGTGGTCCAGTTAGTGAGGGCTAGGTCTTCGAGCACGGGGGCGAGGTTGAGAGATTTATAGGACTGCTGGATGAGGAAGCAGACCAACTTGGATGACCAGGTGAGTGTGGGTGGTGAGTGCCCAGTCTATTAGTGAGTGGTTCCCTGATTTAAGGTTTAGGCGGGTGGGCTCGGTGATGGATTGTGACAGGTTTAGTGCCGAAATGTCAGTACGGATTTTGCTGAGAGAAGGAGATAACCAGTTGTGGTTAAAATCCCCAAAAATATACAATTCCCCCGTTGAGGTTAGGGAGGAAATTTGCGCAAGTAGGTTGGTGACAGATGATGCTGGAGTGCCCGGCTGGCCGTATACTCCGGCAATGTGAATAGGGAGTGAGAAGGGTAGTTCCAGTTGAACCAGTATAAGTTCATGGGCTTTAGGTTCGGACTTGGCTATGACTACAGAGTAGTGTACTGTAGTTTGGAATTTATGTAAATGGCCACCCCACAGCCTCTGGTAGCCCTGTCCTGGCGAGTCATGGCGTAACCTGGGATTGAGACCGAGGACTCAGAGATATTTTTGTTTAGCCAAGTCTCAGACAGGACAATGATGTAAGGGGGGCACAGTGGACCGCTAGTACCTCTAGGGAGTCGAGTTTTTAGACCAGGCTTCTTATGTTTAGGTGCAAGATGCGCAGGCCACGTGGGAGTGGGCTGCCACAGGGGGTTGTGGCAGTCAGTTAGTTAGGAGAGGGTCCAGGAGAATTTAGCAGGGTGGGGTATGGTGGGGACCTGGGTTCGGATGTATGTCTCCAGCTGCAAGGAGCAGGAGGGCAAAAGTAAGGTAGTGCCCTATAAGGTGTAGAAAACTGGAGCTATTAATAGCTCCATCTATTAGTACTTATTATTCCCGCTCCCGCAGCTGCTCCCTGACTCTGATGTCACCCATGAGAATTAGTAGGATACACCGCTAGAGGTGCTAGATGCAAAATGCTGGAGGGAGGAATGTCAGAATAAGCCAGATACAATATAAATTTCTTAAAACCAGTAAGTATAAACATTTTATCTACTTGCGAAGATGCTAATCTGGAGCTGCCCCACACTGAGAGGTGGGGCATTTATACATGGAGTTTCCCTTTAAAATCAATATGTTTTACTTTGAAAAAAGTGGAGTATGCCTGCTGAATTTAGAACTTCGGGACTTTAGAACTGTTTGCATGAGACATCCTCTTGTAGTTATAAGAGACTAGTATCTGAACTATGTGAGCGATAACCTGTGACAGGGTATGCGGTTATGCAAGCAATAAGCCATGACCAGGCGTGCATTATAGGATTTTAATGCACGATCTAGGGAGTGTAGTAAGGCACGAGGCTGAAGGCCGAGTGTCCACACACCCCTAGGAAGTGCATTAAAATCCATAATGCACACCCTGTCATGGCTTATTACGTATATAACTTAAGGTTATGAGGTGGTGAGTGCTTGGCTTTTTCTGTTTAAAAAATTACTTACATAGCCGCATACCCCGTCATGGGTTCTTTCCAATGCGAGTGATTTATAACAAGTTAGTAAAATAGGACTGAGAAAAGGAAGGATGTGATTGGCTTAACCACATCATATGTCCGTGCAGTAAGCTTCATCTTGCTACCACACAACTGTCTCAGTTAAAATTAAAATGTGTCTTTTAAACATATTTCTGCCTAAACAACCTGTTATAAGCTCAATAAAAACCCACTCCAGGATGTGCGAAAAGATTATGAATGGGAGGGTCAGCTGTGGCCTGGTTCTGATTTTGACTCTGAGCTCTTTCCAAAAGGTTCTGCTTTACTCTGATTTGCTCTGGTGGTCAAAACAAACAAATGTTTCCAGACTAAATCAGAACCTGAGCCAGAGGCAGATCCAGACCTGGTCAAATGACGGGATTCAGTTGCCTCTGCTCCCTCATTTTCTTTATGTCGTTTCATAGCAGACTGGATGGGCCTGGTGGTCCTTTTCTGCTGATAACTTCTATGTTCCTATGTTTGTATGTTTAAAATAGTTGTATCTTTTTTCCCACCAGTTTCTCAATTTTAACTAGAATAAAGCTCTAAAATCGCTTACATTATCCAGACCGGGTCAGAACTGGGTCACTGACAGATCAGAACCTGGTCAATATTCTGGACTAGGTCAAATCAGACTTGAGTCAACAATTACTGATTCCTGGAATCAAGCAAAGGCAGGCCAGTTTCTGGAGTTCCTGATCCGACGCAGAGCAGGCCCTTCCATCCCTGGGTAAGACAGATCTTCCCACACTTCCCAAGTGGTTGAAAGCACTCGGCTGTGCCTTGTGCTTTCCCAGCCACCTGGGGCGTACAGAAATATCCGTCTTATCACATGCCCTGTTCTGGGTTATTGCTTATCTGTAGGTGCGGAACAAGATGTTGCTTATTTTGGTATAAGAGCATCATTTTCCACAGTTTGGTCACATAGAACCACTAAGCTTCACTTTGTGGTCGTCTTGCGGAAACTGTGCAGGATGGCAATCTTACACCATAAGACATGTCATGCAGGGTTCCACCAAGTTGCATCAACACCAAAGTTGTCGACATGTGGCTTGGTGACAACCCCAATGTCGCCTGTCAGACATTGTGTTTTTTTTTTTTATCGGGGGAGCTGTGCTCCTGAAACCCTCCTCCCCACCGCGCGCACACACATACACACACACACACACACACACACACACACACGCACACACATTTCTATATAACAAACTCTGAGCTGGAGTTTGTTCAAAATGGGGGGAATCACTGGCAAAACAGTGAAATTTCACCAGCGGTCCATTACAGTGACAATCTTGAAACCTGTCGAGATTGTCGCTGTGATGGGTTTCTCTGTCTAAATGTTGCTGTTTCGATAGCATACACTCGCACAGCACCTCTAGACTTAATTCAAGCCCTTATGGGGCACAGTGCTACACCAACTTTACTTCAACAGTGCCCACTCGGGCACGATGAATCAATCATTTGGGCAGATTACTTTTATAGATTCTGCAAAGTTTATTTAAATTATTACCTTTTAGTAAGGGGGGGTGGGCAAAAGGTAATGAAGAGGAGACAGAAGTACTAAATAAGTATTTTTGCTCACTCCTCCCCAGGAGAAGGATGATCCGATGCCTCAGCGGAATAAAGGGGTTAGTAGTTGGGTGGGAAGTGACACTGACTGGGATATTGGTGAGGACTGGGTAAGGAAAGGTTTGCAGGCTCTGAAAGTGGATGTCTCCTGGCCCGGATGGTTTACTTTCGAGAGTGCTGAGGGATTTGGCAGATATGCTAGAGTGTCCCCTGATGAACCTGTTTAACGGCTCACTGGTGTCGGGGGAGGTACCCTTAGACTGGAGAACAGCGCATGCAGTGCCGCTCCGCAAAAGTAGGCCCGGAGATGACCCTTGCAACTACAGACCGGTCACTCTGACCTCAGTAGTTGGCAAGCTCATAGAGACCGTATTGAAGGAAGGACTGGGTGCTTTCTTGATAGAAATGGGCTCTAGGACGAGAGGTAGCAGGCGTTTATGGTGGGGTAATCCTGTCAAACAAACCTGACTGATCTCTTTGATTGAGTGATCAAAACAGCAGATAAGGGCCAGGCTGTGGACATCCTGTATCTGAATTTTAGTAAGGCTTTGACTCTGTTCCTCACATGAGAGTAATCAGAAATATAGAGGATCCAGGGGTAGGAATAAAGCTAAAGACCTGGGTAAAAAAAATGGTTGCAAGACAGGAGTCAGAGAGTAGGGCAGGAGGGACTTATCGGAGGTTAGAGCAATCACTAGTGGGGTCCCACAGGGTTCGATGCTCGGTCTGGCACTGTTTAATGTATTTATTAGCGACATAGTGGATGGAGTTACGGGTAAGATCTGCCTGTTTGCGGATGACACCAAACTCTGTGGGACGTTGGACACAGAGGAGGGAATACAGGATCTCCGGGAAGATCTAGCCAGGCTTGAGAGGTGGTCGAGTATTTGGCAACTGGGGTTCAATGCCAAGAAGTGTAAAGTCATGCATTTGGGAGCTACAGAGCTTTGGGAGTTTGAATGGGCAGACTAGATGGTCCAAGCGGTCCTTCTCTGCCGTCTATGTTTCTATGTTTCTAAGAACCCTGTGATGAATACTGTCTGGGTGGTGTGCAGGTTGCCAGATCAGAAGAGGAGAACGATTTGGGGGTGATCATCACAAGTGACCTGAAACACTCTGCACAGAAGCAGCCAATGCAAACAGAATGCTGGGCAGCATAGCCAGATGAATAAGTAGCAGGAAGGCGGAGGTCATTCTGCCACTGTACAGATGTCTGGTACACCCACACCAGGAGTACAGTGTGCAGTACTGGAACACATACCTAAGAAAAGACATCAGTCTTCTGGAAAGAGTACAGGGGAGGGCAAATAAAATGATCCAGGGTCAGCAGGGTAGAACATTCGAAGAGAGACTCAGAGATGTCAACACGTACTCCCTGTAGGATAGGAGGGGAGAGGGGAGACATGACCGAAGCATTTAAATGCCTCAGTGATATAAACAAAGTGAAATGTGAGGGTCTCTTCAGCCTTAGCAGAAACAAAACCACTAGAGGACATTGCCAGAAGCTGGTGGGAGGACGATTCAAGAAGGAAACGAGGAGGCACTTTTTCACCAAGAGGGTGGTGGCTAAGTGGAATGAGTTGCCAGAGGAGGTGGTGTCCCTTAAGACGATGGACAGCTTTAAGAGGGATTGGGACAAAGTAAAGGGAGGGGTTGTAATTAAAAGAAGAAACGTGGGGGGACAACTATCAGGGGGGGACTGCATTACGAGCAGACAAGAGGGACCTTTTGGCCTTTTTCTGCTGGCATTTTTCATATGTAAGGTAAATGATGCATTTACGGAATTGCTTGTATAATTTTACTGTATGCCAGTGCTGTTTTAATGAGGCTCTTAAAAAACAAATAAAAACGATTATGGGAAAAAAATAATTTGGACATTGC
Organism: Neoceratodus forsteri; assembly: GCA_016271365.2. NCBI lineage: Eukaryota > Metazoa > Chordata > Ceratodontiformes > Ceratodontidae > Neoceratodus > Neoceratodus forsteri. Next base: position 204,204,219 of record JADMNL010000029.1, on the reverse strand, counting down.
TCTTTCCTCATCCGTGTTCAGACTCGCTGCTGATGGGATTCACGCTGTTGCAACACTTAGGCATGTGGCAAACAGAGAGCTGTTCTCTCCTCAACAAAGCTGCTCCCTGTTCCCTGACACTTCAAAGCACATCTACTGCCTTGGTGTGTCAGCAGTTTGGTTTACAGAACTTTGGAGAACAATCTGGGCCTTGAAAACTGACTGAGGTCTGTTTCAAATAGTTTTTTTTATTTTATTCTTCGTTAACCAGGTACGGCCCACTAGGCACAGGTGCCTGTTTTCAGGGGCGACCCGGGAGTACTGGGGAGGTTAAGTGACTTGCTTAGAGTCACACAGTATGTAAGTGGAGGTTGTGGGAATCAAACCCAGGTCTGCTGGATGTACCAAGCTCAGTCACAGCTCGTTACTCTAACCTCTGGGCTATACTGCCAGTGCTGGGAGAAATTATGAAAATCGCTTTCAGGCACTTTTTGAAAAATTGTGCCATTTTCTTGAAATTTTGCAAACGGAGCACAGTAGAGAGTACCATGTGGCTTTTTGCACAAAATGAGCGAAGCTGCCGAATTTTTGCAGATTCTGGTTTATAACAATGCACACTTTCAAAAGTGTCATTTCTTTCCACTCGGCCTACAGCACTGTTTGCTGAATGTGCACATTTTTAAGAATTGACATTTTAAAATGCACAATTTGGGGAAACAATGCTGTTATTTGCTTAAATTATAAATTTTTAACAACTCACTTTTTTTTTTTAAATGTGCAATTCAGTGGAAAAATGTGCAATTTCAGGAAAAGAAGGAAAATGAAATTACACTGGATTCTGATACAATTTTGTGAAAATTGCATAAATGCAAAATTGGTGATTTTTTTTGCACAATTTAGCAAGAGTACTAGAAATTTTGCTCAGCACTTGTCTCAAACACAGTCAGAGGTCGGAAGAGAAGGAAGATGAAGGCTGAGGAAGGCTGAGGTGCTGTATTTTTGCTGTGCCCTCTGAAAGAAAAGTCTCTGTGATGTATGCATTTTATGAGCGCCCTCCCTCCTTGGACCCATCACCTGTACCCTACATTCAGCCATCGTTTGGCCCTCTCTTACCACTTGAAGGTTAAAGAACCTGCATATTTGGACTTACAAGGCCCTTCAAAATGTTTTGCCGCCATATATTACGCATATTTTTCAGGGCCGCCCCTGAAAGAGGGACCTCTTGAGTCCATTGGGCCTACCCGGTGAACAAAATTAAATAAATAAGTGGATATAATATGGTGTTCTTCCTACAATCCTCATATCTGTATAATTTGAGAAGAAACAATGTAATTCTTCTAGATGTCCCAAGGCACCTGTCATGGCATGGCGAAACAGCTTTTAGCCGGCTTGCCCCCACTCTGTGGCGCAAGTTGTAAGTCACCCTCACACTGCGGTCACGTGACTTTTGACACACCCGGGAAGTGCATTCATTTTTAAGACATGCACAGCCTGAAGTGGTTTATTGCACTTATAAAATGGAATACAATTATTTTTAATGGAAAAAAAAGGTTTTATCTTTGTATAGTTACACTGTTGCTAGGCAGATTATAAAAACATAGAAAAATAGAAACTGCTTGGCCTATCTAGTCTGTCTATTTTTACTGTCATCATTTATGCTGCAGACCTTACTTGATCTACGGCTCTGTCTCTTCCTCCCCCTTCCTAACCCCTATGATTCCCTTGGGCCTATCCCAGGTATTTTTGAACCCCACCGCTGTTTTCACCCCCACATCCTCTGCTGTAAGGCTGTTCCAGGCATCTACCACTCTTTCTGTGAAGAAGTACTTCCTCACATCTCCCTGAAATTATGTTGTCATTATGTTATGATTATGTTAGGTTGGTGACAAACCGTGCACTTACTGGGAATTAATGAATGGTCAGGTGATGTGTTTTGACCAATCAAGTTGCTAGGATTCTGGAGAATTCTAATGTTAGGCTGTCACTGGGTAGATTAGTCTACACTGGTAACGAAGTATGCATATCTATGGATATAATGCACAGTCAGGTGATGCTTGTTAACCAATGAAGATTCTAGAATTTGTTCTGTGATTGGAAGCCATTTTATAATAGACTGTCAGTGCTCAAACCATAGCTAGAGTTGACGTGAGCCAATCCTCTCACATTTTACACTGGCACGCAATAAGACCTTCATGTATTAAAGGGGGGACATTCACGTGCAGTGGCCCACATAGTCTGTCTGAATGCCCAAGGAAAGTTCTGTTAAACAAGGTATTGGGCTTATCTCAGCAGGAAGCAGTCCAGAGATACAGCTGACTAAGTGTACCATGTATTAGTACGCCACTGCCATCAGTGTATGTAACCTTGTGACATCATGTAGGACCAAGGTGTGCCTAACCATATGTACTCAAGCACAGCATGTTCCTCCATGACATCATAAGTTTCTGTAAAATGGTGACAACTTAGTATCAATATGGGGCAGACATAGTCATTGATATCTCTGGACGGTTTCTAGCCACAGGTAAGCCCAATACCGCATTTAAAAGAACTTTCTATGGGCATTCAGACTGTAAATGTTTCCCTTTAAGTGCTCTTTCAAAATTTAGTTCCCACCTACTTTAAGCTTCCATCATTTTTTTATTTCATCAAGCTTTTTACCCTGGCGACGAACCCGGTTCCATCCCCACCTCTGGCTGGCCAGCATACACCTTCCTTGGACCTACCTGGAGCCAGTCCCCCACAGATTGCCCCTGTGGCAGGATTGAGGAGGGAGGGTCATCCACCCGTCCCCCAGAGTCCACATCTAGAGTCACTCCAGGCATCTGAGTGGCAGCGTGGACCCAGGGAGGTGTGCGGAATGGTGCTCCGTTATTGGGTCCCTATTTCCATTTTCTCCCTGGTTGCCCTGCCGCGACGGCACGTCAGGATGTGTCCATGGAGGGGCACATGCTCTCTGCAGGATCGTGGCCCGGCCCCTCAAGTCACTCTAGCCTGCGCCACCATCAGCCTTCACCCGGTGGCAGTCAAGGGCCGAGTCAGCTGGCCACCCCTCCTGAGGAGAGCAGTCCCTGGGGTGCTCGATCCTCTCCCAGCCTGCCGACCCATGGCAACCCATGCTTGTTCCCGAACCCAGGTCACTGGCGCGGCAGGAGGTAAGGGAATCACTGCCTCAGCCCTCCACACCACTGGGCCAGCTGTATGCTTACATCAGTTTCAAAGTTCAGCTCCAGTCCTTCCACACTTATTCTAACGTTCTGACACCCTTGCAGCCTGCTTTGTATTGCTCTGAGGGCACTCTGTTTGAGGGCACTCAGGTGGGGCAGTGGGATGTGTCTCGGCCTTACAAGCAAAGCATCTGTACTTTGATTCCCAGTGGGAGCATATATTTGTTCTCAAGAATTATTGCTGACATTTTTTCCTATGTTCGTATGGGCAGGGGAACTAGTGGAAGGGGAGGAGGGGCAGCTATAGAGTAAATTCAGATAGCTGCAGACTCTATCGACCTAAGGGCCTGTATCTGCTGGTGTTTTTTCCTACGTTCGTATGCTGATAGCTTTAGTCTGACTGGTGTATTATGTGCTGAAGGCTGGCCAAAATCATCTTGCACTATTTCTTGGAACTATTTCCACAAAAAATGTCCAAATCATGCAAAAATCATGGATTTTAGTGGGGAAAATTTGCAGTGAAAGCTGACATTTTTTTTCTCTAAATCACCAATTTTGTGCGGAAAGTTTGCTCAAAAATAGAAGGATTTTCATGAGAATGTCTCCCATGAAAATTGCAGATTTTGTGCCAAAATAACCACACCTGTGCAGTTTCACCACATGTGCAAAAATGGTTAAATCCGTCACTTTTTGCGGATACAAAAGTCATACAAAAAATGGACTTAGTGCGAGTCTGACCTGCAAAACAAAAGATTCTCCCAGCCTTAATCTGTTGTATATTCCAGGTGTGAAATTAGACCATTCTCACAAGCAAGAGAGTGTTTAGTTAGTTATGTTTAATTCTTTGGTAACTCCATAAGGCCCACTAGGCGCAAGTGCCTGTTTTCACGGGCGACCCGGGAGCACTGAAGGAGGTTAACTGACTTGCTCAGAGTCACACAGTATGCAAGCAGAGTTGTGGGAATCAAACCCAGTTCTGCTGGATGAACTAAGTTCATTCGCAGCAGGATAATCATTGGGCAGGGGTTAAACCCTGATTGAAGCTAGGTCGCGGGGCTGAGGGACAAAGTCAGGGCTAAAAAGTTGAATTTCAGGAAATACAAGGGGAGCCAAAGGGAGGAAGACAGGAAGGTGTGCCTTGAATGTCTAAGGGAAGCAGGGAAGGCTGTTAGGAGGGCGAAGGCACAGACAGAGAGCTTAGCACAGTCTGTAAACAAAGGGGATAAGGCATTTTATAGGTACATTAGTGAAAGAAGAAAAACCAAGGGGGATTGTGAGACTCAAGGGGAGGGAGAGTGTAAGGAGGGATCTAGACAAGGCAGAAATACTGAACAAATACTTCTGCTCAGTATTCACTAAGGAGGGCGGGTCAAGGACCACAGTTGGGGGTGCAGAAGCAATTGGAGAAGTGAAACACAAGTCAATTCACAGTGGAAAGTTCTGGAAAAACTCACAAAAGCTGAAGGTGGATAAGGCCAGGGGCCAGGCAGCATCCACCGAGGATATTAAGGCTGCGAAAAAGGAACACTTGGCGCCTCTGGCGACCCTGTTCATAGAGTCACTCCAGCGGGTGTCATTCCAGAGGACTGGAAGAGGGCATGCAGTCCCACTGCACAAAAGTGGCAGAAGGGAGGAGGCGGGGAACTACAGGCCTGTCAGCCTCACCTCAGTGGTGGGAAAGATCATGGAGACATTGCTGAAAGAAAGGATAGTGGCACATATGGAAACCAGTGGCACTCAGGATCTGAGGCAACACAGATTCACAGCAGGAAGGTCATGTCAAATGAACCTAATATTTTTTTTTGATTGGGTGACAAGAGAATTTAATCAAGGAGCGGCAGTAGACGTCGCCTACCTGGATTTCAGCAGAGCCTTCGACACTGTCCCACATAGAAGGCTGATTAACAAGATGAGTAGTCTGGGCATGGGAGACAAGATGGTGAACTGAGTTAGGAACTGGTTAATAGACAGGAGACAGAGGGTGGTGGTAAATGGGGTACAATCTTGGGAGATGGGGGTGACCAGTGGGGTACCTCAGGGATCAGTACTAGGACCAGTCCTGTTCAATGTCTTAGTTAGTGACATTGCAGAGGGGCTGGAAGGAAAGGTCTGCCTGTTTGCAGATGACATTAAGATCTGCAACAGGGTGGATACTGCAGAAGGGGTACAGAAAATGAAGAGGGACCTGGAGAAGCTGGAAAGATGGTCAGAGATGTGGCAACTGAGGTTTAATGCAAAGAAGTGCAAAATAATACACCTGGGTAGAGGGAACCCTGGGGAGAGCTACAGGTTGGGGGGAGAGGAGCTGACTGTCACCAAAGAGGAAAGGGACCTAGGGGTTATCATCTCTGATGACCTTAAAGTATCAAAGCAGTGTACAAAGGCGGCAGGGAGGTCCGGTGGCATGCTGGGGTGCATAGGCAGACGTATCACTGGCAGGAGGCAGGAGGTGGTGATGCAATTGTATAAAACATTGGTAAGGCCTCACCTGGAGTGCTGCATTCAGTTCTGGAAGTCACACCTGTGCAAGGACATAGATAAGGTGGAGACTATCCGGAGAAGGGCGACAAAGATGGTGCAGGGCTTACACCACAAAACATATGAGGAGGGACTAAGGGACCTCAATATGTACTCACTGGAGGTGCGGAGACAGCGGGGGGACATGATTGAAACTTTCAAGTACCTCAGGGGCATAAACAAGGTGCAGGCAGGGGAGCTTTTTCAATGTAGAAAAAATACTAGACCAAGGGGGCACAATATGAAATTGGAGGGGGGTAGATTAAGAGGTAATGCAAGGAAGTTTTTCTACACAGAAAGGGTAGTCAACACATGGAATAGTCTGCCACAGGAGGTAGTGGGGGAAAGCACAGTGGAGGGGTTTAAGCATGCTTGGGACAGGCATAAGGGAAGCCTGAGTGGGAAGGGAATGATGACAAGCCATTGACCACATAGGATCAGTGGCCACATACGATGTATAGGGTCTACGGGCAGACTGGATAGGCCTAGCGGTCCTTATCTGCTGACAATTTCTATGTTTCTATGGATGGACCATTGGTCTTTTTCTATGTTTCTGTGTATCTTTACTTTAATGGGCAGACTAGGTGGGCCAAGCGGTCCTTATCTGCCGTCAAATTCTATGTTTCTACTCTAACCTCTAGGCTATACTGCCAGTCCTCAACCAAAAGTCAAAAGGCATGACATATGCAGAGACAGATGCTGCTGGCACTGTCAGTTTTCTTCTACTCTGCTTAGTACAAATGTACACCCCTTCTCCACCTGCTATACGACAGAATCGTATTACCTTTCCAACAGTTCACACTTAGCTGACTGTTCACCTCTCCTGCCAGAGGGAGGCTTTAGCTACAGTACAAAATGGCAGGTAGGCTGACTAACTCTCAAACATTCCGGTGACATATACAAGAGACTTCCTCCCTCTCTTCCCCATCTAGGGGAATGATGGAATTGTCTCTGAGAAATGGGTGGGGGGACACCAAGGACCTGTTTGAGCAGTTTTGAAACTTTTATAGCAGGGAGCACAGTACCTCATTCCAAAGAACAGCAGGATTCCTGGCAATGGCGTGATCTCCATCAGGCGAAGCTAATGATAACTCATGTCCAATACTCTTCAAGCACAGCTGGAAGGATTTCAGGAGCTGTGAAACACTTCGGGAACATAGCACAGCACACAGTCGCTAGACTGAAACATTTCAGTCAAAACGGAACTTGCGTTGCAACCAGCAGCATTTTGTTTAAAATTACTTAAAAGACTGAAGCCACAACTCATTGAAGGGAGATCTCCACACATATTTACAGTTCACTTAATCTTGCAGACAACAACAGCAAGCCGCCGTGGCACCACACTTTGTTCGGGGGCCTGGGGCTTGAACCCAGGACCAGTGGTTCACCTTTGTATTTCAAGTATGTAACTCCCAGGTCGCATCTGGAAATGAGTGGATTCCCACTCAGTATGCTTATCTGGTAAATCTCTTAAATAAATAAATAAAGGCATGGAATCACAATACACTAAGGAGTTCTGAAAGCTATTATGTTGATTAGACATATATATTATTAAATCACTTGGGGGATTTCAACCAATCAGCACACAGAGCCACCGTACCTATTTTCATCCATACAGTGGTCTCTCGTACAGGAGTGTCAGAAGTGGGGCACTCCAATTCCGAACCCGGGGAAGGGGGGGAGAGAGGCAGAGAACAGCTAAAGAAATTTTTGAAATGTAAAAAAAAAAATACTTAAAAGTTATTATCAATCACATTAGCCAACTCAGGGGGTTTATGATAACTTTTTTTCTGTAAAACTTTTTCTCGCTCCGGTCACATCTGGCAGCACCCCCCCCCCAGCCCTGTCACCGACCTTCTCATGGACTTAAAGATTATCTACCATTTACCTAGGACCACTATGTTGTGTGTTGGCAGCTGTGTTGATCATGTGTGAGCCTGCGGGAGTGGGGGGGGCAACTTGGACTGCAGACATTTTCCTCCTGGACTCCTGGGTTTCTCCCTAGGGGGCTGGTGTACGATGATATGGCCATGCAAGCATGTGGTGGTGACCCCCCCTTCTTGTGATCTCAGCTGTGCTGATAACTGGTCCCTACCAGTCGGCAGTCCCGCTGTGGGCGCAGCATCCCCCAGCACTGTCCTTGAGATGTCTGACCCTTCCTCCTCTGGCAAGCACTTAACAGAGCATGCTCGCTCCCGACTGTGGGTCACTGATGCCACAAGTAGTAGCACTGGCACATATTTTGGGATTGGGGGGGTTTCAGACACAGGGATCGGGCAATTGGTGCCAGGAAACCAAGTGAACTAGCCAGCCGTATGACGCTGAGGGTTGAGGTGCTGGATGCCTTACCTCGCGCCATGCCGGTGACCCAGGCTCGGAAATGACCTCGGGTCCCTGGGGAGCCAGCATTGGGGGGGGGGGAGAAGGAATGAGTCTAACAGTCGCTCTCCTCTCCCGGGGAGGTTGTGCTCCCCCCCACTGTAGTTCCATCACCGCTGGGTGGAGGTCCAGTGATGGCGCAGTCGGCAGTCATATCTTTTTTCTGTTTTTTTTTTCATTCATGCATGGTCTCTGGCACTTTTTTTAAAAATGTATAACTTTTTAATTTGGCCTTTCTTCTTTGGAAAATAAACAAAAGGCCCTATTCTAAGCCAATATCTATGTAATGAACCAGAAAGTGTTAGCAGATAAACAAGTGTATTTTGTTTTGTTATCTGAATACAAAAAGGCATCCAAATTTGGGGGCTTTTGCCATAATTAGAGCAGTTCACTGCGCTGAAACTACTCGACCAGTTGTTTTAAAAAACTGCCATGCACTTTGCCTCTGAGACTGGGAGGATGCAAAATCCTAGGTACTATGAAGGTTGCACTATAAGCCATCAAAAATAGGAGTTTTAAGACAAACAGTAGCTCAGCTCTAGCATCCTGGTGCTACTGCACTCTTGTAATACAATGAAAAGTCTGTGGGCCCCATATTCGGACCTGGCCAGCTGTGCATGCAAAACAATATGCCGCACAAAAAAAAATGATCCGGCCGGGTCTGGCACCATATTCAAACAGAAAGCATGATCTGAACTGACCATGCATTCTGTTTGAGTATCGGACCCTGGTAGTGCGGTGCGGTGCAGCGTTACCAGGGATGCGGGCTGACGACGCCCATAGGGGTACAGTGTGCACACACTGGTATGCACCGTGGGCCCCATGGGCGATATATATTCACTCAAACATGTAGGTGGGCCAATTGGGAATGCATGGCGCAATGGGGCCATTTGCATCCCCATTAGGGGCTCATCTGCATGCTAGCACTGCTGTGGCATGCACTGGGCCAGTACCCCCAAGCACTGGTCCTCAGTAAACGAAACATCCCATCCATTGTCCCTGGTACTAGTGGTCCCCCTCCCCAGCCCCAATCAATGTTAAAATATTAAAATACCCCTCACGTTCTCCGGTGGTAGTATAGTGGTCCCCCTCCCCAGCCCCAATCAATGTTAAAATATTAAAATACCCCTCATGTTCCCCATTGGTAGTGTAGTGGTTCCCCCTCCCCAGCTCCGATCGATGTTATCGATGTTATAATAGCAGAAGACCCCTCCCATTCCCTATTTTGCTAGTGGTTCCCCCTTCCCGATCCCTGATCAGTATAATAACTGAAATGTCCCCGGTCCCTGGTAGTCAAGTGGCCCCCCACCCCATTAGGCAGTGATCAACCACCCCACACCTTCTCAACATGACCGTAGCCGACGACTGGCACAGCCCACCCACACCACCATGGCCAGCCGCCGACTGAACTGTACAGGAGTGTGTACAGTACACGCCCATTGGCTGGTACTTATACTGTCACCTCAACCCTACTCTGGAAACATAGCCTTGTGTATGGCTGCATATACATTATTCTATATGCTTCTTTGTACAGATATGGTGTCTTTTATGGTTATAAGAGTGCATTCTCGAGTTTTTTGGGTGAGAAAACCACAAAGACAGAAATAAAAATACAGTGGGGAACCAGTTTACTGGCAGTCTTTGTCTCCTGCCTCCAGGAGAACAGATGAGGGGGTACTGGCATACTGATGGCAGGACTGGGCACCTGCCATCAGGAAAGACATGAGGGAGTTACTGCACACTGACAGTGGGACTGGGTGCCCACTGTCATGTGAACACACGGGGGGGTAGTGGCATACCAACTGTGGAATTGGGCACCTGTCACCGGAAAGAAAAAAACGGGGGGGGTACTGGCATAATGACAGAGGGATTCGGCACCCACTGTTGGGAAAAGACACGGTGGGGGTGTACTGGCATATTGACAGTGGACTGGACACCCACCAGATTTTGCACCTACCATTGGGGGAATTACATGGTGGTGGGTACCAGCACACTGTCAGCAGGGTTTGGCCCTGCCACCAGGAAGAAAGAGATTGGGGTACCAGTTTACTGATAAGGGGATTGGTCTTCTGCCACTGTGAAAAGAGATGGATAGTTTATTTATTTCTTTATTTATTTTGTGATTTCGGTATGTAACCTGACTGTCAAAATGTGGGTACAAGGACCTGCAAAAGTTTGAAATATTTGCACTATTAGTGTAACAATGGCCTAATGCAAGATGAGCTGTGGTTTGTGCACTTAAAGGGTTAAATTAACCCAGTTTTAGTATCGTAAGGAATGTCCTGAATGCTGACGTGCCACATTCTTTTACTGAAAAAGGTCCTCTGGTGACAGTACGTCTGTGCCAACTGCACAGACAACTGCCCGTTGGCAGAGAGCATTCCTGGGCCTGTTTTTCACACCTGCAAGGGGTGTATAAATAGGGACTCGGGCCCACCAAAAACAGTCTTAGAGTGGTTCCCTAGTCCGGGGTACCAGCATGAATCAGTTTCAGCTTTAGCACGTCCGGCTGCGCCTCTCTGGCTTTGACCAGCAGGAGGGGGGCCTGTAGGTGCAGGAACGATGGCAGGGTTCCTGGGCTCAGGTGGCACTGGCTCACTCTGGTGTGGGTCTCTAGAGACTTGAGCCCCAACCAGGGAATGAGACTGGGGAAAGCAAAGGCCTCTGGGAAGTATATCCTCAAGGGGAGCCTGATGGAGACAGCCCTGAGCACAGAGCCATAAAACAGAGAAACAAGGGGATAGAAAAAAGGGAAGCACAGTAGGGTCTGTCCCCCTCTGCGGTTTGCTGAGAAATTAAAGTGAACACTGATAGCCTCATTTAGGAGTCATAAAGTGGCCCCCAGAGAAGAAAAGTGAATACAGCATATCTTTTGTAGAGGAACATGAATTGCAGATATACTACGTATGGTGTTCATCAATGTCTCGGCCCAGGGCAAGGATGTGGTTTCAGCAATGTCTTGTGATGTGTCTGGAACAAGCAACAAAACCAGAACCACACTCTACTGTGTTACAAAAACACTTTAATGCAATACAGAAAGTGCTAAAAACATACCCCCAGAAGAAACGGGATGACAGAAACCCCGACCAGTTTCAACTAATGCGAATGACACTTTGGTTACTTGAAACCCGATCGGGTCAGTTTCTGTCGCCCCAGTCTCTCGGGTATGTTTTAATACTTTTGTATAGCAATAAAGCGTTTTTGTAATGCAGCAGAGTGTGCTGTCGGTTTTGCTGCTTGCTGTAGTTTTGTTTACACGCACGTACAGTGCAGCTAGGCTTGCTGGTGGCCTGATGTGTCTGGAAGCAAGATATCAATCTGTGATTTTCAATGAAATGTGCAATATTTTTTTTTTATTTTTTTATTTAGAGATTCAGAAACAACTTTTGAGCATGTGCTCTTTTACAAAAGTTCCACGTCATACAACATACTCACAAACACAAGTCAGAGACAAACAAAAATCAGATACACAGCAAAGCAGGATTTACCTTTGATACACAAGAACTATACAGCTGACCATTTTCAAGTGACAGAGGGAGTCAAAGACAGGGCAAGTTAAGGAGACGCCACCATGGGAGTGGCAGGTTAGGAGCGGGTATGGATCAACCTCAAGCTAAGAGGCCTTGTCAGGCAGCAGGTTAGGCAAGGGGAAGAGCTTGGGGGGGGCAGGACGTGCTATAGGAGGGGCTAGTGGGACACTAGTACTGGAGGAATAATGGAGAGAGGGGGAGACAGTTGGGGGAGAAAAGGGGGATGGGAGGCAGGTCAGGGAGGTATGACACAGCCCTGGACTGGTAGAGGAAGACCCAAAAGGCAATTACAGTGGCCGGCTGGGGAAGGCATTCATGAAACAATCACAGGCAGTGCTGGAGGCAAGGCAGCACTGGAGTTCAGATTCTAAGTTAGAGAAACTAGGGGAGTCGAGAGCAACTTCAGGATGTTTTGATAGGGTTACAGGGGACAGGAAATCTATCTGTTAATTGGCAGCAGTTAGTAACGTTCCTAGTAAGAGAAATGAAAGCCTTACCTCCAAATGAGCCATATTTAATTGTACTGTGCTTTCAGCTGTTTCCCTTTTATGGGCAACGCTCTGCGCAGTTCTCTTCAAGGAACCAGTAATTTGGCGTTTTTACTATGTCACGGTTTGCATACAGAATGCTAATTATGAGCTGTTGACCTGTCAGAACCATACTTAGAGTTCTGTGCACAAACTGTGACATAGTTAAAACTCCAGATCACTGGTTCCATGAAGAGAACTGTAACAGAATGCTGCCCAACAAAACAAAATAATGCAAAATACAGTTTTTTTACATCACTTTTTATTCAGGCACAGTTACATATGGATCATTTAGGCTTATGCACATCATTTCTGTAAATATAGAGAATACTGGATGGGCAACTACGCACAACCAGTGTGTTCTGCTACAGAGGAGTTCTGACTCCCTCTGTCCTTGAGAGCGAAGCTCGAGAGGGCTGTGGGAATCAGAACCCCTCTGTGGCAGAACACACTGGCTGTGCATAGTGTTGCCCATCCAGTATTTTTTATAGTGTGTGGTGCCCCCCCCAAAATAATCTAAATACAGTTTGATCACTTTTTTTTTATATACAAAAAAAAACTGTTTGCTGCTGCGTCTTATTCCAGGATTTAGGGCTGGTTGCTAGGGTCAGTTGTGTGGTTGTTAGGGAGTAGACACCCCTATGGTTGTAGTGCAGACTTCCATTGGTTGTTATCGCATTTGGGAAGGATTTAAAAAAAGGGGGTGCTGTATTTCTTGCTTAGCGAGAGGATATTTACTGTGAGGAACTGCATTTTTATTTCGTGAGTAATTTTAAATATCTGGATGAGCCTGCATTTCTTTCCTTATCTGGCTAACCCTGCATCTGCAGGATTTATGCGAGTGGTTGTGCCGTGACATTTTTATCTGGTTGATCCTGCAGTTTCTGTTGCCTCAGTTATTTTTAAACTGTGTGGCTCATGCACTTTCCAAAGGAGCTGGAACACTGTTGTACCATAGAAGGGTACAGTCAGGTTCCATGAGCTTTGAACTGTGGTACAACGACATTTCAGCCAAGATGGAAATCGGGTTGGAACAATGTTCTACCATACACTACAGAAGCATAATTAACAGCTACCATTTAGAAATCATTTCCTCTCCTCTTTAAGTGGGCTAAGCATTTCGAGTGCGAGAGAAACATGTGACAAGGAAAACACTCCGATGCAAGACAGGATCTAATTTCTACCAGCACCTTCTGACTGGGTGTCAGCATGGCTTAAGTTGGTAGCACACCCGCCTCTGGATCAGAAGGCTGTGGGTTCTCATCCCACACCGGGATTGGACTTGTACCTAGAATGCTGGCACCTGAGTGCAGTATTAGAGGGGTGCTCTACTGCTGGGGTGTGCCATCCTTCAGATGAAACGTTAAACCGAGGTCCCTACTACCCATCTGGTGCTGTCCTGGTGGGTGTCCAGGTGAAAGTAAAAGAACCCAGGGCATTTTTTGCAACAGTATGGGACATTCCCACTGTCCTGGCCAACATTCCCCTTCCCATAAAACCAGTTCATGCAATTGTCCAGGCTTTGTGTGTAGGTGTTTATGTGCGATATGGCCACCACTACACATTCAGTCACTTCACTACCAGTCTAGCATTGCTTGTAAAGCACTTTGGGATGCACTGTGTATGAAAAGCGCTATATAAATACAGGTTTTTCTTCTTCTTCTTCTTCAAGTTGGTTAAAATAACCACAGCTGTCTTCCTCACTAAAGGCAAACACCAGCCCAAGGGCCCCAACAATATATCAATGTTTCATCAAACATTTCTGGATTTAACTGCATTTTGCCAAGTTGATTTTTTTTTTTTGCTCCAAGTCTGAATTGTAGCCAAATCCAAATTTGAGCCTTTTAGCACACCCCTGATAATTCTGTGGATTGAGAAATGAAAAATGTAAACTGGAGTTATTGTTCATTTTTTACTTCTAAATTAACTTAGAGTTCACTTGTGAAAATTTTAAACAGAGCAATTGGAATATATGCTATTTGTGTTGTATTGGTAATGCCTTTAATTAATACCCTAAGTTATTATGCCTGTAATATCATTCCTGTACATCCATTCTTTGCATTCAGGTAGCAGTATTCTGTATGCTTTTCTCATACTCTGATTGTTTGTAAGAGGACATTATGTTTTAAAATCAATAAAACTATTATGAAAAATAAAAAGAAATGAAGCGTATGCGGCAGTTAAGACTGCCATTTGGTCTTACCTGCTAATCAGCTCTGTTTCTCAGTTTAGATCAGCAACGATGAATCACCTTCTCAATCCTTGCTCCTGCCCCTAGCTCCTCCTGCATCCCTCTCACCTGTCTCCCTCCCTGCCTGCACTGCACACCTTACTATATGTACTGGGCAATCTCACTATTTATAAAATAATAGTCTTGGTTTGTGTGTGTGGTTCTCCCTGGTTTGGTAACAGCTATGACCACTAGATGTCATCTGTATAGTAATGGCTTCGTGTGTGTGTGTGTCTGTCTAGGGTGTCGTAACAGCATGGACCACAGGACAGCTTCTGTTCTATATTATAATCAAGGCCCCTGGAATTCTGCAATTCTGCAGTTGCAGAATTTTCCATAGAATTTGCATCATGCCGCAGAATATATATACTGCTGCAGAATTCATTGTTTTGGGTGAATTTCCATTCAAATATATATTTTTTCATAGTGTCAGGCTTTCTTTCCCATATCGTTTACCTGAAGCCCCTCCTCTATGCTAATCATATGATGTCATTGATGACATCACATAACTTTTATCCAATGGCAGGTCTGCATTCTGCCAGAGAAATGAACAAACCGTGCCACACAAATCAGAAAATACTGCTGCAGAAGCCAAGGAGCCCTGCCGCAGAAATCAGAAAATTCTGCCGCAGAGCACTAGGGGCTCTGATTATAACAGGCTAGGTCTTCATGTGTGTGTCTTCCATGATGTAGTGAAAGCTGTGACCACTAGATGGCAGCTATGTAATAACAGCCTAGGGATGTGTGTGTGTGTGTGTGTCTATCCAGGGTGTAGTGACAGATATGACCACTAGATGGCACCTTTATAACAGCAGCCAAGATTTATGTGCATGTCAGTTCATGCTGTAGTGACAGCCAAGACTGCTAGACGGCATCTGAATAATAATTATAATAATAATAATAATAATAGGACTGGGTCTGCCTGTCCAGGGTGTAGTGGCAGCTATGACCCTTAAATAGCATCCATATATGGGCTATGCCGTGGGCTGACTAAAAATATTGCATTTATTTTTATCTGCAGGGTTTGACTTCTATGACCTCATGAATGGAAGAGCCACAAGTGAGGTTTGTAGAGGTCAAACCCTGCAGATAAACATAATGGTGATATTTTTAGCCAGCCCATGGCATATGGCATTTATACAAAGGCAGTGCCTCTCTGGCAAGATTAGTTCTTTCAGTGAAGATTTTACTCTTTCTGTTTGATTTCACTGCTCTGTTTTTAACTGCAGCAGATGCTACTGTGATGTCATCAGGCTTTGTGCAAGCTGTTCTATTGATTAAGAACTTGTTTGCGACTAGCCTGAAGTGGAAGTAAATGCTGATGGCCCACCTAAGTTCGAAATAAATGATTTAGTTCCACTTCAGGCCTATCACACATAAAAATAAATATATTTATTCATAAAATTATATTCTCGCAGTCATATAAATAATAATGGTCTAGGTTTGGGTGCATGTCTCTCCAGGGTGTAGTGACAGCTATGACCACTAGGTGGCAACTATATAATAATAGCCTGGGTTTGCATGCATGTCTGTCTATCCAGGGTGTAGTGACAGCTATGACCACTAGATGGCATCTATATAATAATAGCCTGGGTTTGCATGCATGCATGTCTGTCTATCCAGGGTGTAGTGACAGCTATGACCACTAGATGGCAACTATATAATAATAGCCTGGGTTTACACACATGCATGTCTGTCTATCCTGGGTGTAGTGACAGCTATGATCACTAGATGGCATCTATATAATAATAGTCTGGGTTTGCATGCATGTCCGTCTATCCAGGGTGTAGTGACAGCTATGACCACTACATGGCATCTATATTATAATAGCCTGGGTTTGCATGCATGCATGTCTGTCTATCCAGGGTGTATTGACAGCTATGACCACTAGATGGCAACTATATAATAATAGCCTGGGTTTGCATGCATGCATGTCCGTCTATCCAGGGTGTAGTGACAGCTATGGCCACTAGATGGCATCTACAGTATATAATAATAGTCTAGGTTTACATGCATGTCTGTCTATCCAGGGTGTAGTGACAGCTATGACCACTAGATGGCAACTATATAACAAAGCCTAGGTTTGCATGCATGCCCGTCTATCCAGGGTGTAGTGACAGCTATTTATTTACTTAGCTTTTGTTTGGCAGTTAGGTGCAATAGACAATACAATACTTATTTTCAGGCATGACCCGGTAGAATTGCAAACGTCAAAACAGTTTTACATAACAGAATAAGGTAACAATAGGCACAATTGTGACAAATTAAATGATACAATAACATAATACTGCTAGAACAAAGCATGACGCACACTGCAACTCAAATAGAACATATATAAGATATACAATAATGGACGGGGAAGTGTGCGTAATGAGAAATTAATGGTTGCCCGAGGTGTGGGATGCTACATAAACCCCGAGGGTGAAGCCCGAAGGGTTTATTAAGGCATCCCACACCAAGGGCAACCATTAATTTTGAATTTAACTCACTTCCCCATTCCTTATTATTTATAATTGCTGGTCAGCAAGTTTTTGTTTTACATTTATTTTGCGGTTGCGATCTTACCGCAGTTGTCTTTTGGTGAGAGCGCTTCCCGCTGCCACTTCCTGTTCTGTGTGGCCACCAAACAGCAGGATCAACCAGATAGCAAGTGAGAGTCAGAAATGCTGCAGTTTCTAAATGGTAGGATCAATGAGATACATTCTTCTGTTTTTGTTTTTAAAAAGGAGAAGCGGCGAAATGCTTGGTCTGCTGGCTCATCGCGCTAAGCAGTGAGGAGCCGCCATGTTTTAGGGAACTGAAAGCTCGCTCTGGATCACACGCAGAGCTAATCAGGGAGCGTGGTTTTTTAGACTGACTTACGCAGTGAGTTCCCACTATAACTCTCATGAAATTATAATGGAAAATTATAACTTGGTCAGGCAATGTAAAAAATTGCTGACCAGTTATAATTACATCTTATTTCACAGATAAGTGATTATAAGTACAGTACAGCATGTCAGGTAAAGAAGCACCTGTCTGTGGACCTTAAGAACTTGTTTAGCTCCCACTTGAAGTATGGAAGGGATTGAGAGAGCCTAAGATTCGGTGGAACGGAATTCTGGAGTCTAGGAGCAAAAAAGCAAAAGGCTTGCTCACCCATGTTTACTGAGCACTTGGGAATTGCCAGGAGTCAGATCACTGTATCTCAGGGGCTAGGCCTGATCAGGATGTTTTAGCGGGGCAGCCAGAGTGGCAGGTTTAGCAGGCCTAATAAGCTTATCAATTGTACAGCCTAGAGCAGGGGTTCTCAAATGGTGAGGCCAGCCTCCTTGGGGAGGCCCCAGCCTGTTCCAGGGGAGGCTCAAGCAAGTCTGAAAAAGTACTGTATTTAAATTTTGGGTTTTATATATTTTGTGTGAAGAGATGAAGCAAGCTGAAAGAGGATAATAACAGTAGGTGAAATTTTATGTATTTATTTACTAATAGGTGACAAGGGATGGCAAATGAGCCAAGGCTCATTTCAGGTGTACCAAGGGAAGGGTAGGGAGTGAATAAATGTCAAAAGGTAACTGCAAAATAATCAAGAAATATACAATGAGCAATAGTGCAAATACTGTAAATATGAACAATAAATTAATAATGAGTGGTGGTAATTGATTAATTTGTAAACTCATGGCAGAACAGTCCAGATACAAGGGTTGAGCATAGAAGTGCTAAGAGCAATAGCAGGAAGGAGCAAAGTAATCCCAGAGAAGTTGCTTAGGAGCAGGGAAGGAGGGGGAGAGGCAAAGTATGTAGGAAGGTTATTTCATATAGAGAGGAAACAGAGGAAGTAGTCTGATCCATGAAGGTACTACAACAAGGGGTAACAATGGTTCAAGAATGAAAATAGCAGAGCAAGTAGGTTGGCCTGTTGGGGGGAGGTACAATAAGCTGAATAATATTTGTTTATTTTATTTATTTGTTATTCAGATAATACCTTTGAGCACAGGAGCTCTTTTTCAAAAGTTCCAAGTCAGTATAAGACAAAGAACTGAATGTGAACCCAGAACTCAAAGGGGTTTCAATTTATTCATGGTGTACTGCACAAAGTACAGTACATTATTTTTCTTTGGGGAGGCCCAAGATTATTTCAATTTTTGGGGGAGGCTCAAAATCTTTTCCATGAATTTGGGGAGGCTCACTGTGACAAAGTCTGAGAACTGTTGGCCTAGAGTATATTGTCGCCGTGAGGATGGAGATAGCCAACCAAAGCCAGCGCATAGAGTACAATGATGGGCCAACCAGGTCATGGAAAAAGCAAGACAGCAGATACTATTACAGGTGGCATTTCATTTGGTAGGGTTCCAGTTGCTTGCTTGGGAGGATGAGATAAGTCTATAAGTGAGGATTGGCAACAGGATGCCCTGAGCAATGGCAAGTCTGACATTAGGAGTTGAGGCATATCTAAGTTTATAAGCAAGCCCTCATTTGGTGTTGACAGATTTGCATACATTTAATACATGTAATACATGTAAGGTGAAATCTACAGCATGATCAAAGGTATTTCATGGAGTCAGCAGTGGCGAGGGAGGAGCTATCTAAGCAGTAGCCATCCGTACACGCCCTCACTTTGGGTGCCGAACCAAACAGCATGGCATGGGCCCTACTAGAGTTGAAGAGAAGCTTTATTTTGCAATAGCCAAGTTTGAACACTGCAGATGTCAGCACTGAGCCTCAAGTTTGAAACCAGTATACAGCTACTGGGAGCAATGGTCTCACTGATGACAGTGGGCAACTTCAAGTGAGGCTGGGATAGACATATGGGGATGGTAAGGGTCATGGGTATGATGAATAGAAAGGATGGGTGGAGTGGGGGGGCAGGGTTAGTAGCTCAAGCTGTGGACCCTGTAATATGAGCAGAATAGACGGACCAAATTGCCTTATTTTACTGCATCATCGTATGTTCATATGTTTGTATGTCATCTGCATAAAGTAGGGAGGGGCCGGGGGATGGTGCCTTGAGGGTATTACCGATAAAGATGGTACAGAGTAATGAACCCATTATGGAGCCTTGAGGGACAATAAGATTTATAGTGGTAAGATCAGATTTGGATTGGAGCGCCTGGTAAGAGCAGATTTAGATTGGAGCACTTTTACAAATTTTTGTCTATCACCAAACTTGCTAACAAGCCAGCATAAAATACTGCAGTGGGAGAAATTCCAAAGGACAATAATGTAGTCTTGAGAATGGCGTGATCCACAGCATCAAATATTTTTGTTATGTCAATGAAAACTGACCCTGTATACCTGGCCGTAGTCCAGTCTGGTTTCTACCATCTCAGAAACATTACCAGGATTAAACAACTGATTCCATCGGGTGATCTGCGATCACTAGTCCACGCCTTTGTGACATTGCGGCTTGACTACTGCAACACCCTTTTCCTAGGGTTTCTGGGGACTGATCTTCATCACGTACAGCTAACGCAGAATGCTGCAGCCAGGTTTTTGACAGGCCTTCCGAGATCTTGTCATATTATACCTGTGCTGCACTCTCTGCACTGGCTTCCAGTTAGGTGGTGGCTCTCCTTTAAGGTTGGCCTGCTGACCTGTAAAGCCCTACATGGTCTGGGGCCCGGATACCTGAAAGGCCTTCTTCAACCCTACTGCCCATCTTGTCCCCTCCGGTCAGTCGAGGAGGGCCTCTTAGTGGTTCCCAGGTTTCAACTGAAGTCATCAGGTGCTTAAACTTTTTCTATCACTGCACCTATCCTGTGGAACTCACTGCCTCGGCTTGTTACAGAGGCCCCCTCGGTTAGTGCCTTCAGGAGGGACTTGAAGACCGTTTTATTCAATAAGGCTTTTTCTGCTCCTAATTTGATTAAGGTATATGCTTGTTTACGTTTCTGTTTTCATTTTTTATGCTCTTCAGGAACCTGTACAGTGCCTAGCATCCCAATGAATTAGTGTACTCTATTAAATAAATAAACGAAATAAACTAAACTAAAACGAAACTACCCCTGGCCATGGCTACCTAACATCATTGGTAAACTGGATGAGGGCTGTAGTTGTACTGTGATCCTGTCTGAAACCATGCTGAGCAGGAGATAGTAAGTTACATTTATGGAGGGTGTTCCTGTGCAGACACTAGTTTCTCAAGCAGCTTACTAAGAACCGATAAGATTGCTATATAGGTCAACAGGTTTTCATGAGCTTAGGATCCTGTTTCTTGGCACAACCTTGGCAGTCTTCCAAACCTTAGGCACAGCGGCAGAGGTAAGAGACAGGTCAAATACGTGGGTTAGGGGAGAAGCAAAATTGGAGGCAGTAATCCTAAGAGTCTGGGTTCAAGTCAATCATAGCAAACACTACTGCTGGGGGGAACAGAATTCAGTAGGCGTAATATCTCACTATGAGTGACAGCTCTTGAGTAGAATGGCGAGGAGGGAGGGTAATCTGTTAGGGAATTATAGTCAGGGTTGCACAGTACTTTGCTGGAATGCTTGGTTAGTTCAGATAACTGAAAGTTAAAAGTGTTAGCAATGGTATCAGAGTTGTTACAATTAACACTGTTTACTATTATGTCAGGTGGAGTGTTATTAACACCACCACCGCCACCCATGAACCCCTTGATGTGGCTCCAGAAACTGTGGGAGTCACCGGCAGAAGCTTGCAGGAGATCGTTGTAGTAATTAATTCTGGCAACATGAGTAGCTTTTTCGCACTCATCTCGCTTTCATATATTCGCCAATCGCAGGGCCGCACGGGGTAGCTCCTACATTTAGAGCAGTGATTTACCCTCTGGCCTTAATTAAGGCCAGTAGGTCTTTGTGCAGCCATTTAGTAGCCGATGCTCTTACCCTATGCCTTGTGAGAGGAATGTGTTGGCCCTGCAGGGCCTGGAGTATGGAGATCAAGTAGCCCAATGCTCCAGCCACATCAGTGATATGATATAAAGGTGAGCAGTCCATCTGGGATAAGTCTGCAAAAAACGGCGTTTGGTCTAGCTTAGTCACAAAGTTCTAACTCATTAGACGGACATGAGGGGGGCACGCTTTCCATATAAAAAAATGGTGAATAGTTAATCAATAAGGCACAACAGGGTGTGGGTTATTGGGGATTCACCTACATCTTGTGTGGTGTGTCACAAGGTGCAGCCGAGTTACTTAACTACACAAGAAGTGGGTAAATCACCCAATAACTCACACCCTGGAGTGCCTTATTGTGATTATACAACGGAACCATATGCAAAATAAATTTAAAAAGTGTTTAATTATGTTTTTTATAAATGCCATTCCTCAGCTGTGGGTTATGCAGGATTTACCCATGGTCATGTGACATGTTTTGACCAATGAGGTTACAGGATTTTCACACACCATTGTATAATCACTAATAACGTCAGTAGTGTGGCAGCAACAACAATCCTGTCCTTTCTGTTTGTTGGCACCTGATCTAGGAGGGTGTTTTCCTTTTGTTGCTGGTCTGGTAGGGCCAGAGACTAAGCTGACTAAGGTGAAGCTTACTTAGTAAGTACAGGTAGCCATTTCAGAGTAAGAAAAGGATCTAGGGGTGATTGTCATGGGGGACTTGTAACGCTCTGCTCAGTGCAGTAAAGCAGCTGCCAGAGCAAACACAATGCTGGGGTGCATCCCCAGAGGAATCACCTCAAGGAATGAGGAAGTCATTATGCCATTTTACAGGTCTCTGGTTAGATCACACTTAGAGTGCTGTGTGCAGTTCTGGTACCCATATTTGAAGGACATCAAACTGCTGGAGGGGGTGCAGCAAAGAGCAACCAAGATAATCCTGGGCCTGGGAGACAAACCCTATGAGGAGAGACTGAGAGAGCTCAACAAGTACTCCCTAGAGGATAGGAGGGAGGGGGGACATGATATAAACTTTCAAATACTTAAAGGGTATGAATAAGGTTAGAACAGCGGGCATCTTCAACTTAAAAGGGGAGGGGTCCACAAAGGGGCACAGTCTGAAATTAGTGGGGGAATATTTAGAAGGGAAATGAGGAGGCACTATTTCACAGAAAGGGTGGTGGCAAGGTGGAACGAATTGCCGGAGGAAATGATCTTACTGACAACTGTGGGCAGTTTTTTAAGAGTGGATGGGACAGGGTCAAGGGGAAGGTCAATTCTATGGGAAGGTTGGGGAGGGGGAGAGGAGGGTGGGGATGATGAATCTAGGGTGGAAATGGGTGGGGGGCAGCTACAGCAGAATAAACTGTGAACTGCACACTCAAGCAGACTTGATAGACTGTTATGGCTTGTTTCTGCTGGCATTTGTTTTGTATAGTTGTAGTAAAGACAGTACCACGCCAATCAAGGTTAAAGTCATTGGGTCAATGAACAACTCGGCACAATGTAGGAAGGTAGCTGCAACGGCCAACAAAATGCTGGGTTGTATTGCAAGGGGTATATCTTCGAGGAGGGAGGAGGTGATTCTGCCACTGTATAGGTCATTAGTGAGACCGCACCTGGAGTACTGCATGCAGTACTGGCGCCCGTATCTGAAGAGGGGCATTAAGTTACTGAAGGGGGTGCAGCGCAGGGCAGCAAAGATGATCAAGGGGCTGGGGGACTTATACGAGAGGAGGCTGAGGGAGTTGAACATGTACTCGCTGGAGGAGAGGAGGGACGGGGGGGACATGATTGAAACCTTTAAGTAAATGAAAGGAATAAACAAGACAGGTACAGAGGGGCTGTTCAAAGTAAGAGAAGGGAGGGACGCCAGGGGCCATGATATGAGACTGGAGCGAGGAAGGTTCAGGAGGGAGATGAGGAGACACTTTTTTACAGAGAGGGTGGTGGCTGGGTGGAATGCGTTATCTGCTGAAGTGGTATGCAGTAGAACAGTGGACTGGTTCAGACGAGGATGGGACAGGACAAGGGGGAGGGTTAATGAAGGCAGGGGCAGCTGCAGAATAAGGGGTGCTAGCTGCACATTCGAGCAGACTTGATAGACCTCTAGGCCTGTATCTGCTGGCAAATTTCGTATGTTCGTATGTAAGTCACCTATTAATAGCACTTCTTTTTTGCCAGTGACTGGGGACTGGTGATGAATAAGATCTGATAAGTCAGCTTTGCCACTTTTGGGAGGTTTATAAACGCAAACTATGTGTAGCTTCTTGGTACTTCCTAGCACTAATAAGAAAAGTAAGACTTCACATGAGGGTAAATTAACCACAGGTAAGGCAGACTGCTGCAGGTGCTCCTTACAGTAAATTACTATGCCCTCACCCCTCTTTGTGGAAGGCCTGTCACGTCTGAGCAACTTGTAGCCAGACAAAGAGCACATTGTGTCAAGGATAGAAGGTTTAAACCATGAGTTATTAATGCCAAGGATGTCATTCTGTAATGAGTAACCCAGGCTTCCAGCTCAGTGCGATTAGTCATGAGGCTCTGAATATTAAGATGGGTCATTGTACGTCCCGTCACACTAAATCATTGGGAGGAGTTAATGGGGTAGTGTGTGTGTGTGTGTGTGTGTGTGTGTTTTTAGGGTGTAGTGACATCTGTTACCACTAGATGGCATCTATATAATAATAATAATAATAGACTAGGTCTGCATGTGTGTCTATCCAGGGTGTTGTGAGTGCTCTTACCATCAGGTGACATTTATATAATAATAACCTAGGTCTGTGTGTGTGCCTGTCCAGGGTGAAGTAACAACTATGACCACTAGATGACATCTACGTAATAATAACCTACTGTAGGTTTGTGTGTCTGTCCATGATGTAGTGACAGCTATAACCACTAGATGGCATCTATATATAATAATAGCCTAGGTTTGCATGAGTGTCTGTTCATGGTGTAGTGACAGCTATGACCACTAGATGGCATCTAAATAATAATATAGAGGATAATGTATGGGCATGCATCGGAAACTGGTTTGTTAACCAGTGAGAGGTTGCCATGGTGATGATGTAACCCTCAAGAGTGAAGCTAGAGAGGTTTATGTCGCCATGGCAACCTCAAGCCGGTTATTCAAACTGGTTGCCGATGTATGACCATACATTATATTTTACAGTGTATGGCCATACATTTCAATTTTGAAAATTAAACAGGCTCCTTACTGTTTACATTTAGGCACCACCGCAACCATTCTGGGTTATGCTTTCACCGCCATGGCCGTTTCTGGAAGGCTCAGTCTTGTAGTGGCACATGCTCAAAGCAGCCCCTGTTGTTAACCTATCGATGTGACACAGCATCGATGGGTTAACAACTTAATTACTTCACATCGATAGCATAACAGCATGGGGAAAAGATGAAAATCACCACATAATAACGTTCTACCATACATTATAGCCTAGGTTTGCATGAGTGTCTGTTGATGGTGTAGTGGCAGCTATGACCACTGGATGGAATCAATATAATAGATGTAGTTTGCGTATGTCTGTCTACAGTGTAGTAACAGCTATCGCTACTAGATGTCATCTGTATAATAGGTTTTGCATGTGTCTGTCAAGAGCTTAGTGACAGCTGTGAGCACTAGATGGCATCTATATAACAGCAAGGTGTGCATATGTCTGTCCATGGCGTAGTGACAGCTATGACCACTAGATGTCATCTATATAATAATAACCTAACTTTGCCACATTCAAAACATATATTTGTTCTGGTACTTTTGTAACCACTGGTTGGTGACTTGTATGCACCCTTGTCTGAGTTAATCGACTATATCATTCTATGCTATTAATTCTTGCCTTGTATGTGTTTTCGTTATTCACTGTTACATGCATCTTGGAGGCCTGGGTCATGCCTGCAAACACGATCCCTGGGAGTCGGGACCAGTCAGCATACCCATCCGGTTAACAAATAAAGAAAGAAAATAATAATTGCCTAGGTTTACATGTATCTGCTACAAGAGGGTAAAAGCTCACACTTGGAACTGGGTGCAGAGATTAGGAACCATCCACGTAATCAGAAAGGGAGACCTTTCGCTCACTGCTCCTTCCAGGGTAAGGTCTCTCAACACAAGCTGCTCAAATATCCACAAATACTGCTTTTGTTGCTGTGTGGAAAAGACAACTTTTGTTGAGGACAAAAAAATGCAAAGTGAAGAATGCCGGTGGGTGCACGTCAGGCGCGCCTAGCGCTTTGCGTTGCTCATCTAAGCTTTTTGAAAGGTACCACCCATACAGAAAAAATCCGCTTTCATTTAACACTCTTCAGGGATTTAACTCTAAAAATTGATTAGCGTTTTTCTCATAAAAGTGCTAAATCTTTGTGAAAATGCATAGCTCTTGCCTCACTGTGTTTAACAAACACAGCACTTCTAGAAAATCTATATAAATACTTTCTGTACAGTTAGTATAGTCCCAAGAAAAAACTGCTAATCAATTATTTAAAACCCTTCTCTTAAAGAGACAATGCATATATCGCATTAAGGCGGCCACCTGCCTGAACAAACGATTCAAAATGTGAACAACATGTGCAAAATAGCGCTGATAAATAGATGATGTTAAAAAAAAACCAAACAACTTATTGTTATCATAAAAACACAAGTAGAAAAGTTAAAAAGAGCTCAGTAAATAGCATTGTCCATAACATCTTGCTACTGGAACAATTCAGATGTTTTTCCCAGTCAAGCAATTTGATACCTGCAATATAAAATATAGTTACTAAGAATTATTATTCCGAAACCTATGCCTGGGGAATTACTCTGTCTAAATTAACAGGTGAGGTCTGGGGTACAAGGCAAAATAAAGGAGAAGGAAGAGGGACTAGTGCAGGTGAGACAGGAAATAACCATAACAAGATGCAAGTGGGAACAAGCAGGGGCAGATACTAAGAATATACAATATGCATTCAAGTTCGGAGTTCAAAGTTTATTGCAGGAAAACTCCATTGAGCAAACTCATTCACTAGGAGGTCCTGGAACATTTACACTGACATGCAAAACACTACATACAAGGTATTATTACAATAAAGGAAATAAGTGCGAACAAGGTTCATCTCTGTCTCCTCATGAATGGGTACAACTTATAATGCAGAATTCAGACAGTAACCTGAATTGGTTATAGCTAATACAGTTAGGTGCAACCAGAGATAAGGTAAAGAGATCGTGGAGGATGAAAAGAGCATCAGAGGACAGATATGGATATGGAGTACAGACAAATGTTCGAGGACAGATATAGTTAAGAGTTAAATAAAAGTAGAGGGAGTTAGGAGTAAGGGAGAAGAAGGGGGAAATGATGTAATTAGGAGAGCAGGAGGAAAATGACAGAGTAAGCAAGAACTGGGTATCTACACTATGACAAATTATTTTTATCAATTATGCACCCGGTTGGGCCAAGCAGGGGCAGTCCATACCCAATTGAATAACATAAGGGAAAAAGGGGGGATTTAGTGGCAGCTACAAATGTCTTTTATTTTGGATGAGGCTAAAGCTTTGTAGAGATTAATTGAGACTGTGCTGGTAAGTTCCAGTACGGATTGGAGTTGGTTCCATGATGTGGGAAGGAAGAAAGAAACTGCTCGCTGACCAAAGATAGTATGAGTTCGTGGTATGTCAAGTAGGATAAAGTTTGATTTCCTATGCAATATTACTTACGAAAAGGCATTAGGTCCAATTTCCTGCTGAGGCCCGGCCACATTCTAGCCCTAATGAAGTATATCCAAAAACAGTCTTTTTGCAGCAAGAAATTACCAAACTCCCTACCCAATGGGCTTGCATACACCTTTTCTAGACCCACAAAATGAAAGTTGTTTCCGTGTATCTGTCTGTGTGTCTGTCCTGTGTTCAGACAGCTATGCCTACTAGATGGCATCTATATAATATTATGAAATGGGTATAAAAAATCCAGAAACCTGATTGGCTTAGGATCTTGGACCTTCATGCCAATATCTCAGAACAACAGCACAGGAAGAAGTCCCATGACCTTTTTACACTGAACCTAAATCCATCCACCTTTGTGCTGCCCTCAAATGCCCACAACCAACACGGCTGCACTGACATTAGTTAACTATTAAGCCCCAACAAGTAACTTTATTTCTTTTCTCAATTTTTAATTAGCTATTTTGCTTTTTAGTTTTAATTAGTCCTCTGCTGTCTACACCTCCTCCTGACACTAATCTCCTTTCATGGCTTTCTCACCCTCCACACACAAAATAGCAGATCCAGATCCCAAGGCAAATGATGGACACCAGTGGACTGCAAAAACCCCAAAAACTATGCAGCCAAAATACTGTGGAGCACAGATACCTCTGTTGCCGCCAAATTGCTGTACTGATTTAAAATGCTGACAGGGCTCACTGAACTGCCTCCAACTGCACCAGCAGTTTAAATGCCCTGTTGGCACTTGTGCATCTGTGCAGTTTTTCTTCACAGGAAGTGGCTATTGATCATGTTGCCAGTGCCCAAACTGAAACTGCCACTGAGCGCACCTGTTTATCACTGCCTAAAACAACTTCCATGTGTGCAAATCCAGGGCTCCCCATCACCTGCTGGGCGTTGTTACTTCTTCCCAGGTGAGCCTCCACAAAGATATACACAGGGATGAAACTGTGCTGCCCTCAATTTATTAAAAAAACATCATGCATACTGTGTTGGCGCCACCTACTGTCTAAACGTGGCTAAACACCAACACTGCACTTACTAAATGGAACTACTTTTTTCGAATGCATAATTTTTCACTTTTTTGATTTTTTAACTAATATAAAGTAGAAAAATTACAACCCGAGTCGACCCAGTGACTTGGAAGGCTGAGGCATTGTGCCTTACCTCCTGCTACACCAATGACCCATGTTTGGTGGCGAGCACGAGTCGCTGGGGGTCGGCTGGGGGGGTCTGGGTGAGGATTGAGTGGCCGCCAGGCAGCTCTCCTCTCCCAGATCAGGGAGGTTGGCTCTCCCGGCCTTTGACTGCCACCATGTGGAGGTGTGGTGGTGGTGCGGTCATCAGAGGGGGGACTAGGCACTAGGATGGGGGTGAGAGGAGCAAAGTCATCTCGGACCAAGGCATGCATGTTCACCACCATGTGCACACCTGACCTTCTCTGGGGCTCCAGGAAATAAGGGGAGAAAATTGGTGGAAAAACTGAGGATTGAGGCTTAATGAAGCCCCTCCCCAGCTGGTGCCAACTGCTTGCCTGGGAGCTCAGAAGACCAAGGAGTCGGAAGACTCAGGTCGGCCGCAATGCTAAAAAGGGATAGACTGATACAGCCGCCCAGCCTGTCAGAGGAGCATAAAGGAAAGCATGAGAAAAAAATTACATCCCGGCCGGCCCAGTAGTGTCATGGGCTGAGGCACTGGATGCCTTATGTCCTGCCATGCTGGCAACATGGATTCAGGATTGGACCATGGTCACTCGGAGGCCAGCCGGGGAAAGGAATATCGAGCATCCATAGATGGCTCTCCTCTTTTGGGGAGGGGAGACCATGTGTGCTGCTGCTTGACTGCCTCCCCCAGCAGAGGCTGGGTGACATGGCAGACGACTGCCTCTCTAAGGGCTGGGCGCAGGTATTCGAGTAAGTGAGGCATCTTCACATCACATGTCCACGCCACTGCACATGCAATGATCTTTGGGGCAGGGAGCAGAAAACGGGAAAAGCGGGGACTATGCCAAATATTAAAGTGGGAAAAGTGTCATGACTGGGCCCGAGGTACTAAAATCGGGTGCAGTTGCGGCAAAGGGGTTTGGTGCAGCTGTGCCAAAAATTGGGTTTGAGGCACGACTTGACGTAAGCCCTGCATCCCCCTTTGAAAATCCAGTCCAATAAGTTCAACCCAGGCTTACTCGTATGTTTTAGATAAATTTGATAATTATACTTTTTAGGAAGGCTGCTGGTTTGGAAGTCATGCATAACCTTAAATCAGAATCCTGCGCCCCCCCCACCCAACATGTGCTGCCCAGAGAAGGCCTGCATATTCTGTCTTTTAGTATTTTATAGCTTGTATCTTGTTTAAAAAAATGGGTAGCTGGCTGCATGTTTCAACTGAAAAATGAGTAGGTGCAGTGCCACTTACAGAATCGACCCATTGGACACATCCTACTCTGTTGAAATTCTCAGGTCAGATGGGTCAGTTGGCTGGATCTGGGGGTCAAAGTTTTGGATCTGACCCTCAGATAGTTGGGATCAGTTTGGATTCGACCATCGGCTCTCTCTGAGCCAATCGAATCTTATAGTCCTAATCGGATCCATTCATAGGATATGTGGAGATCGGACCTATGGTCAGATATTATCAGTACTCAGTGGCATCCAACGTGTATCCATAATGGTAGTATCCAGTAATATCCTACCTCAGTAGGTAATGTTTGAGCACCACTAACCTGGGCACAGTCTGTAAGGCCTTCGGGTGAGTGGCACCTGGGCTTGGTTGATATTGGTGGCAATATTAAAGTGGTGCAGTGCCTCCATCTGTGGGAGCTCCTTTTAACAGGTCACTGCCAGGGTGCTGCCCAGCCCACTGGAGGTGAATGTAACCCCTTCCCCTTGGTGACAAGGAGCCTTTATACTTAAACACAAAATCCTCCAGCTTGTACTGTAAGCATGCACAATAAGAAAACTCAGTTATATGCAGGAACACTAATTAGGGCTGGCCTGCCATCACAGCGGAAGTGCTTACATCTGCGGCACCGACGATCAGGATTTGGGAGCAGACCTCAGACATTGAAGGGTCAGCCAGGGGGGAGGAGGCTGAGCAACCCAGGGACCACTCGCCTGCTTCGGGAAGGGAGGGAAGTTGGTACCCAGTGCCCACTGACCCTTAGCATTGGCAGGGGGGTGCGGCAGTCTGGGACATACTGGGAGCCTGTCAGGGACTGGCGAACCTCTGCACATCGGGTGCAGGAGAGTGCCTGATTGTGCAGCGAGGTCACTGTGTGACTGGCCCTGCCTCGGACAGGTGGAGAGGGGGAACACACAAGGGAAAAAATCCTCGGCACGAGTCCCATGATGCCTGGATCCCAGCATGTGCAGGGACCTAGCCGATATTGGGGGTGCATCTCCTCTGGCAGCATCCGAGGGACCAAAAATGCAAGCTTAAAAAAACACCACAAGTTGCAATAAAGCACAACAAAATAAAGAATATGTAGTAGTGGGACAGGAACTGGCTCTGGATGGGGGAAGAGAATGGTTAAATACAACAGAACAATATTGTAAGGTCTCCCCAAGGCCGGGCAGTTGCAGGCCTGATGTTGGACCATGGTGCAATACCGTTATAAGGCTGGTGGTTGGGGATCTCAAAGAAATGTATTTTTCAACACAGATGCTAGTCGCTCCTGGCTGTTGCAGGTCTATAGGCTTTGAAAGATATTGCACAGGAATGCCCAGTAACTAGTTAACTGCTCCTAGCTGACAGAAGACTTGGTGGGGTATTGACCCAGTTGATACCCACGACCTTGGCAGACTCTGCAGTGGCCAGCTGTGTCCAGACCTCTCTCTCTCTCTCAGGGTTGCAGCTGCAGGCGGTGGTACAGGTGTGGCAGGCCCAACGTTTTTCCTGGTGTTGGGTTTGCGGGTAGTGCTGGTTTCCTGATGTCCTTTTGACCTCACTGGGGGACTTGCCTTCATGCACCCTGGGAGGGTAGGCAATAACTTAGAAGGCCAAGCCCTGTCAGCACACAAAGCCCAGGGCAAGTGCTTTATTGCTGTTCCAGAAGGAAACAGAAAACTCATTTTGCAAAGATGTTCAAACAGCGTTGATCAAATGAGTGGCTGGCTGAAGATATCACTAACAGGGCTCTCTCCTTCTCTCCAGACAGATCTGAACTGTATCACATATGCTCTTCATCTCTCTACATCTGGGGATTAATTCTCATTGGCTGGCTTCTAATACATAATTTATTATGCTACTCCCCCTACACTCAGTGGCTGTCCTCTTCTTGGGAAAAGACTGCATGCACAGTACTCTGTAATCTGAGCCAGCTTGCAGCTAGTTGCTTTTGCAAAACTGAGCTAACAATTGGCTGTTTCTCTTGGGAGCATGTGCAGTCCTCTGACCCCTACCCAGCAGTCCTAGGGCCAGACATGACAGTGCCATATCAGTTCTTTATTTGTTTTGTTTAAAAAAAGTTGTCTCATTCCCTTGGTGCTGCTTCCAGGAATCAGGATCTGTACCTCCTGGTTCTTGCTGCCATCTGGTGTGACGGGGTTGGGGGGTGGGGGGTGAATTGGTGGCGGGAGTGATGTTAGGTGCATCCTCAAGTTCATGCTCAATGGAGGATTCATGTGCGGCTGGTGCTTTAGTGGCTGCACAGCTCTGTGAACCGCTGACAAATTGCTCAGTCTCCTCTGTGCTTCCCAACCCCAAAGGCGTTCAGTGGGATTGGGTGAGTGAAGTCCTGGTGTGGCATGGGCTGTTGGTATCTGTGTCATGATGGCAACGCAGTGCAGGTTGTCTCCCTGGCCTCAGTGCCAATGTTCACAGAAGCCAGGAGAGTGAAGCAAAGATGTGGACTGAAGTAGATGCTTCCATGTCTGCGGAATAAATTAAAGTGTTCAGTCCAGCCTCGGGTCCCACAGCTGCAGTCCAGAGTGGGGGGGGGGTGAAGGAGAGGTGCAGAGGGGAGGTGGCAGCGTTTCTTGGAGTGAGCCAGAAGGTAATCCCTCTTTGGGAGGGGGTGTTACACACCTAAAGGAGCGTATATACCAATTTTAAGAGCAGGGACATACTTTTTTTTTTTAATTGTGTTGATCTCATAGACAAAGCTGCTAACATGACAATATGTTCCAAGGAAGGAAATAATCCAACCCTTGACTCAAGACAAGGGGCAGTATAGCTTAGTGGTTAAGAGCACTGAGCTGCAAACCTGGAGACCTGGGTTTGAATCCCACAGCCCTCACTTGCATACTGTGTGACCCTGAGCAAGTCACTTAACTTCCTTGTGTTCCCAGGTCTCACCTGAAATCAAGCTCTGGCTTAGTGTGCCTTTCCTGGGTAAATAACTTCCCTTTCCTGTTCCCCAAAGCACACTATAGCACATCCACAACCCCCACGTACCAGCCTCACAGGTAGAAATCCAATTTGGCTAGTAAACTTAGGGGGCAGTGTGGAGTGGAGTCACTACAGCTCCAGGCTAGCCAATCCTTTGCCTTGTATTGAACTACACCCCACATCTGCTCCAGAAATTGGGGCATTGCCCGCTCCCATCCTCTCAAAATACATTCTCTGTGCCCACAAACTACACCTCTCTTGCCCTTCCTCTCTTTGGCAATAAGAGCTGTTTCCATAGCAACTACATTTTCATTCCACCCCCCTCACCTCAATAAGTTGATTCAGTGGTAAGTTGCTGATTCTGGCTTTCACGTCTGACCTGAAGGACGCTGTCACTGACACGCTTGAAAATTTTATAGGGATTGCTATCAAGGCTGTGGCCAAGATTGTGGAGATATTTTAAGCCCCTTGCTGTACTAACCATTCCTTGATAAATAGTTGAGGACTGTGATGCGTACCCCATACTTCCCCCACCAAAGCTGGGATTACTTAGGGAGGCAGTGCATCAGTTCAGTATGAGATGGAACACTGCTGAACACAATTCACAGTGATCTATTCTGTTTTCCTCATTCACATAGATGGGATGAGCAAAGGCAGATGAAAGTGCTGGAGAGCCAGATTAGAATCTTGCTACAGTGTATATTATATGGAAGGTAAATACAGATGGAAATCGTTAATATACTAAACCTCTATCTACTTTTCTGAGTACATCACCAGGTTGTCCTCGATACCAGAGCACATCAAAATGCTTGTGAAAGTGTCACTGGTGTATGTGCCAATGATTAAAAATCTATAAGGCTATAATGGAATACAGTAAAATGCAATATAATATTAAACAGTGCAGTACAGTTCAACACAGTCCAACACATCACAATATAATACTATACAGTACAATATAGTACTATACAGCACAGTACAGTACAACACAGTACAATATAATACTATACAGTACAACACAATACAATGTAATACTATACAGTACAGTACAACACAGTACAGTGTAATACTATACAGTACAGTACGACACAGTAAATCTAATACTATACAGTACAACACAGTACAGTGTAATACTATACAGTACAGTGCAGTACAACACAGTACAATGTAATACTATACAGTACAACATAGTACAATGTAATACTATACAGTACGGTGCAGTACAACACAGTACAATGTAATAGTATACAGTACAGCACAGTACAACACACTACAATGTAATACTATACAGTACAGTACACCACAGTACAATGCAATACTATAAAGTATGGTACAACACAGTATAGTACAGTACTATACAGTACAACACAACACAGTACAC
The DNA here is from genome assembly GCA_016271365.2 of Neoceratodus forsteri. NCBI lineage: Eukaryota > Metazoa > Chordata > Ceratodontiformes > Ceratodontidae > Neoceratodus > Neoceratodus forsteri. The sequence continues at coordinate 204,170,665 of JADMNL010000029.1, read as the reverse complement.
TATAATACTATACAGCACAGTACAGTACAATGTAATACTATACAGTGCAGTACAGTACAGTACAACACAGTACAATGTAATACTATACAGAACAGTACAGCGCAGTACAATGTAATACTATACAATACAGTACAACACAGTACAATGTAATACTAAACAGTACAGTACAATACGGTACAATGTAATACTATACAGTACAGTACAGTACGACACAGTAAATCTAATACAATACAGTACAACACAGTACAATGTAATACTATACAGTACAGTGCAGTACAACACAGTACAATGTAATACTATACAGTACAGTACAACACAGTATAATGTAATACTATGCAGTACAGTACAGTACAATACAACACAGTACAATATAATACTATACAGTACAGTACAACACAGTACAATGTAATACTATACAGCACAGTACAATGTAATACTATACAGTACAGTACAACACAGTACAATGAAATACTATATAGTACGGTACAGTACAACACAGTACAATGTAACACTATATAGTACGGTGCAGTACAACACAGTACAATGTAATACTATACAGTACAGCACAGTACAATGTAATACTATACAGTACAGTACAACACAGTACAATGCAATACTATACAGTATGGTACAACACAGTACAGTACTATACAGTACTATACATTACAACACACCACATTACACTGTAATACTATACAGTACAGTGTAGTGCAACACAGAACAATGTAATACTATACAGTGCAGTACAGTACAGTACAACACAGTACAATGTAATACTATGCAGTACAATACAGTACAACAGTACAATATAATACTATACAGTACAACACAGTACAATGTAATACTATACAGCACAGTACAATGTAATACTATACAGTACAGTACAATGCAGTACAATGAAATACTATACAGTATGGTGCAGTACAACACAGTACAATGTAATACTATATAGTACGGTGCAGTACAACACAGTACAATGTAATACTATACAGTACAGCACAGTACAACACAGTACAATGTAATACTACGCAGTACAGTACAGTACAGTACAACACAGTACAATATAACACTATACAGTACAACACAGTACAATGTAATACTATACAGTACAGTACAATGCAGTACAATGTAATACTATACAGTACAGTAAAATATGATATTATACAATACAGTACAACGTAGAACAATGCAATACTGTACAGTATGGTACAACACAGTACAGTACTATGCAGTACTATACAGTACAACACAACACAGTACACTATAATGCTATACAGTACAGTACAACGCAGTACAATGTAATACTATACAGTACAGTACAACACAGTACAATGTAATACTATGCAGTACAGTACAGTACAACACAGTACAATATAATACTATACAGTGCAGTACAATACAGTACAATGTAATACTATACAGTAGAGTACAGCACAGTAAAATATGATACTATACAGTACAATACAACACAGTACAATATAGCGCAGTACAGTGCCATAGTGTGCAGTACAGTACAGCACAGTACAACACAGTACAATGTAATACTATACAGTACCGCACAGTACAACACAGCACAATATAATAGTATACAGTACAGTACAACCCAGTACAATATGATACTATACAGTACAGTGCAACACAGCACAGTACAAAATTATACAGTACAACACAGTACAATGTAATACGGTACAGTACAGCACAGCCAATAAAATACTATACAGTACATTACAAACCTATACAGTACAGCACAGTGCAACACAGTACAATATAATACTATGCAGTGCAGTACAACACAGACCAATATAATACTATACTATACTATACAGTACAGTACAACACAGTACAATATAATACTATACAGTACAGTACAACACAGTACAATATAATACTATACAGTAAAACAGTACAATATAAAACTATACAGTGCAGTAAAACACAGTACAATATAATACTTTACAGTACAGTATAACATGGTACAATATAAACCTATGCAGTACAGTACAACATACAATATAATACTATAGAGTACAACACTGACCAATATAACACTATACAGTAAACACAGTACAATATAATACTATACAGTAAACACAATACAATATAATATAATACTATACAGTACGGTACAATATAATACTATACAGTACAGTATAATACTATGCAGTACAGTACATCACAGTACAATATAATACAATACTAGACAGCACAGTATAATACCATGCAGTACAGTACATCACAGTACAATATAATACTATACAGTACAGTACAGTATAATACTATGCAGTACAGTACATCACAGTACAATATAATACACTACTATACAGCATAGTATAATACTACGCAGTACAGTACATCACAGTACAATATACAATACTTTACAGCACAGTATAATACTATACTATGCAGTATAGTACATCATGGTACAGTATAATACAATACTATACAGTACAGTACAATATAAAACTATACAGTACAGTATAGTACAGCACATCACAATACTATGCAGTACAGTACCACACAGACCAGTATAATACTATACAATAGACATAGTACAGTATAATACTATACAGTACCGTACAATATAATACTATACAATGCAGTACAACACAATAGTACTTACAATATAATACTATACAGTGCAGTGCAGTGAATCACAGTATATTATAGTGATAATACTATACAGTACAACACAGTACAATATAAAACTGTACAATACAACACATTACAATATAATACTATACAGTACAGTACAGCACAGTACACTATAATACAGTACAGTGTAGTACAACACAGTGCAATATAATACTATACAGTACAGTACAATATAATACTATACAGTGCAGTACAACACAGTAGTGCTTACAATATAATACTGTGCAGTGCAGTGAATCACAGTATATTATAGTGATAATACTATACAACATAGTACAATATAAAACTGTACAGTACAACACATTACAATATACTACTATACAGTACAGTGCAGTACAGCACAATACAACACAGTGTAATATAATACTGTACAGTACAGTAGAGCACAGCACAGTATGATATAATACAGTACAGTGCAGTACAACACAGTACAATATAATACTATACAGTACAGTACAGCACAGTACAATATAATACAGTACAGTGCAGTACAACACAGTACAGTATAATACTATACAGGACAGTACAGTGCAGTGCAGCAGAACACAGCACAATATAATACTATACAGTACAGTACAATACAGTACAATATCATACTGTGCAGTACAAGACATAGAGAATAATGGCTGGGGAAGTGGTTGTAATGAGAATTTTACACACCCTCAGGTGTGGGATGCCATATAAACCCCAACAGTGAAGCTCAAGGGGTTTGTAAAGGCATCCCACACTGAGGGCATGTGTAAAATTTGAGTTTCACACACCTCCCCAGCTTTTGTTTTATATAATTGCTGGGGATCACATTTTCACCTCAGCAGTTATATAAAATAAAGAGATCTCCATGGAGCCGTGCACTTGGTCGGGTTTCACGCTGTCTGCAGCTCGTACTAAAAATCCCAGCTCATGTTAGAAGCCCTTTTTTTGATAGTCTGTTTGGGAGGCAGTCCTTTCAAAGTTTTTTCTTTATTTTAGATTAACTTACCGCCGATTCCAACTGGCGGCGAACTGCGAATTGGCGTGGAATGGCGGCCAGCCAGCATGGAAGACTGAAGGTGCAGTGTGTGCACATGCTGAGAGCGAGGGGAAACCCAGTCTGTGTTCACCATTATAACCCGCAGGTTATAACGGGGAAATTATAACCGGGTTTCCCTATGGGAGAAAGCGCTCCCCAGTTATTATAACACAGCACTATATAATATTATACAGTACAATGCAATATAATACTATACAGTACAGTAGTAAAAAACAGTTGGCTGGGACTTTTTCTTACCTGTAAGTATGTGCTAGGGTGAGTAAGAAGATGTCACCGTCAATCAAGTTGCCGATTTCTTTCTATCCATTTCACAACTAAGCAGTAATACATGACAGGTTGTGGTATATTATTCGCTATCGTCATGCGCTGTGAGGCACGAAGCCACAGGCTGAGTGTCCCATGCACCTAAGAAGTGACAATATCCCATGTTTACTGCACCCTGGAGTATATTATTGCTGTTATGAACAGGTTTCATTTTTGTATAAATAGAAAATATTATAAAAAAATCATGTTAGACATTTTTTTAATGATTTGAATGGATTCAGGATTTTTGGAATTATAGTGAAAAAATCCTAAAACTTATTTTTACTAGAAATGTAGGATTTCATATTTAGAATTAGAATTCCAAATCCAAATCCAGTTTTGAGGTCTTTTTAGGATCTGAATTGGAATTTTCTAAAATCCTAAATTCGCAAATCGGATCACAACCGGCTGATTCTTAGCATCACTATTTCAGGTTTTTTTTTTTCAGTGCTGTGGTGACTAACTGCTTGCTCTGTTTTTTCTTTGTTACATGAACCAGTTTTGATTGCAATTGTAGGAGACAGTGATTGGTACTCATTGTGATGACAGGTAAGATTGGAGGTGGTGGTGAATCTGTTCTGAAGAGCAGTGGGCAACATCAGTGCGTTGTGGAGATGATGATAAAACTGTGACTATCAGAAGTTATGTTGCCCTGATCAGGACTGATTTTTTTCCCTGTGCAATCTGTGGCATTTATGTTGGCTCAGGCTGGAGGAGGTAAAGGTGAAACAAGAGCAGTACCGTGAGCCATGGTACTGTAAATAATATTGAAGTGGCATTGTAATTACTGTTGAAGCTGCATGGGTTGTGTCTGTAACATGAGTGTGAGGCAAATGGTGGCAGTATTTGGGTATGTTTAAGTCTGTCAAGAGTGCCACGGCAGCCATGTTGTTTTGGGACAAACTGTGGGCACAGAAGCGGAGTACTATGCAGGTCAGTAAAAAATTTATGGGAGGGACTTTTTTATGTGATGATGTGGTGGGATTTAGTTATGGTGAGAGGTTCTCTCAGCCAGTCAAGTTTCGTGAATTTTTTCTAACTAGTTCAGATTGTCTGTTATTACATGGGTAAAAACATTCTGATTCTAGCCATCTGACTGGCCATAATTACGTGTCTGTACTTGTTTACCCTGTGCACTAGGTTCGGCTAAAAGATCAATACTCCTCAACTGGAACTATGTTTTTGCCTTCTGCGCATATTCCATACTTAAAACAATGTTCTCTTATAAAACAATAAAAAAAATCTTTTTTCAAAACATTTTTAAGTAGAGCCCATGTTATAAGTGCAATTAGACACCTCATAAATGTGCCATTATGGACACTAATTGCACTTTCCTCTTATGAGTTTAAAGGCATTCACTGCAAGTGCCTTGAACCTAACAGTACACTTGAGGCATGTGAATATTGACCCCACAATTACACACCCTGGCATGTCTTATTGTATACATTATATGATAGTGAGGGGGGGTTATTAGCCTCAGTACTTGCATGATCCCCAGAAACATCTGATAAAAGGATATTACAAAGTGTTTATTAACCTGAATACCCACGCTGTGATCCCTAGCAGTGTCTGATAATGTTACATTGCATTGTGTTTGTTAAGCTGAATAATCTCTATGGAATTCCTGATAATGCCTCATAATATGATATTGCCGGGGTGTTGATTACCCTAGATAGTTGCTTGTGATCCCCAATATATAGAATAAAGTATGGGTCAGGGTGTGTAACGAGATTTTACACACACCCAAGTTGTGGGATGCTACATAAACCCCGAGGCCGACTCTCGAGAGAGTGTATCAGCCCAGTGTCTGCCCCTCCAAGCCCTACAACCAAAGAAACAGCCCCAAGCAAATCCCACCAAATAGGTTCTAAATCAGAAGAAATAGGCCTCCACCAGCGCAGCCTGTTACACAGTAAAACATCCACACAAATAAGCCCACTTACAGCCACCAAACCAGTTTTCAAACTTCCAACAGTCTCAAAAACAATACCCTGCTAGCCCCTTAGAAGTAGTAAGAAAGAAAAGAAATAACCTTCTACCAAGTAAAATCCACAAGAAACCCTGTAAAAACAACAAGAAGCAGCTACTGTACTGGAACAGATCTGATCCTGTCCCCTTCTAGTTCCTTCTGAGAAACCAAAGTAACTGAAACCACAAACCTGATTCAGCTCTGCCTCCAGCTAATTAGCTGAGTGAGACCTGGCCAGACCATTAACACCCTTCGCCCACTATGCATTAAACTTTTCAGCTAGTGAAGCCAGCAAAAAGGAATCAAAATTCAACTCAAAGCCACCAAAATATGTTTGCTACCAAAGGAAACAGGTCTCCAATTCAATCAGCTTCACTAACAACACATCAAAATAGGCTTGAAATTAACAGATATAGGTCTCCAATTCAAATAACCAGCCCCAAGAAAATCCCACCAAATAGGTTCTAAATCAGAAGAAATAGGCCTCCACCAGCGCAGCCTGTTACACAGTGAAACATCCAACAAATGAGCCCACTTACAGCCACCAAACCAGTTTTCAAACTTCCAACAGTCCCAAAAACAATACCCTGCTAGGCCTTAGAAGTAGTAAGAAAGAAAAGAAATAACCTTCTACCAAGTAAAATCCACAAGAAACCCTGTAAAAACAACAAGAAGCAGCTACTGTACTGGTAGCTGCTTCTTGAACTAAAAGAACTAGTAGGTCTTCATGTGTTTCCAGTGTATGTGGGGGGAAAACAAAAAGAAAGAACTTACCGCCGAGTTCTTCTGGCGGCTCTGTGTCAGGCGAGATGGAAGCAGGAGCTGTCTCACTGAATGTGGTTGCTGACTGAGCATGCGCACAGCAAGGGAAATTGTGCGTGTGTTTGCCGTCATAAACGCTCCTTTATAACGACAAATTACACCATGGTTTCTCTATGAGAAAAAGGGGAAGCCAGTTATTATATATAGAATAATACATGGGATGGCTTGTTTAATGATCCTGAATGTTAGCCTAGCATTCCTGTTGTAACTTAACCTTACTCTGTAATAATCACTGAATTTGTATCTGTATCTGTACTAACTGTATTTGTATAACTGTTTTGTTATATGTGATGTGGAACCTTTGTAAAGGAGTCTATGACTCAAAGGTATTTCTGATTCTTCTGAAATAAATAAAAAAAATGAGAATTTTACACACACAGCCCAAGGTGTTGGATGTTACATAAATGCAAGCAGAAGCTCGAAGGATTTATTTAAGCATCCAACAGCGAGGGTGTGTGTAAAATTCAAATTTTATGCACTACCCCATGTTTTATTTTGTATAATTGCTGGGGACCATTTTTTCACCACAGCAGTTATATAAAATACACATTGCTGTGCAGCCGAAGTCAGGCTGCAGCACAGTCCGCAGTCGGGTTCTAGTGGCTGTCTCAATGTTTACTTTTTTTTGTAAGTGGTTCTTCCTGCATGTGTCCCAAAAGTGTAAGAACATGTTTTTATTAATTTCCTGTATTTTTACTGTATTACTGAGTCTGAGTGTGAGACGTAAAATGTGGCGCGATGAAGGGAAGAATGCATCTGGCGCATGCGTGGAGCAAGGGAAACCTGGCATGTGTTTGCCATTGTAATAAGCTGGTTATAATGATGAATTATAACCGGGCTTTCCTATGGGGGGAAAAAAACGCTCCCTGGGTATTATAATGTTATAATAACTGGGCAGCATTTTCTCCCACAGGGAAACCCAGTTATAATTTGCTGTTATAACCTATGGGTTATAATGGCAAACATGCACCGGGTTTCCCCCACTCCATGCATGTGCCTGCTGCCCTTCTCCCCTTACACAGTGCCGGACATTTGACTGCCACTGTCACTCAGCAGTAAGTGAATTTAACAAAAAAAAAAAAACCTTGCCTCTCAGCAGTGGAGTTTGAGTCCTTCAATAAACTTGTAATGCTCGGTTAAACCTTCAAAAAAAAAGAAAAGGTTTCAGCAGCCGTTCAGCTGCAGCCCATGGACCATCTCGACCGGACCGCAGCTGTTTTATTCTGTATCAGTACTGTAGCTAGAAAATGCTCCCTGGCAATTATGTAAAATAAAACATGGGGTGGTGTGTTTAACTTGAGATTCAGGGTTTATGTAGCATCCAACACCTTGTGTGTGTGTGTGTGTGTAAAAACCGTGTTAAACACACCACCCCATGTATTATTTTATACATATATATATATATATAAAAAACAGGGTGTTTATTGCTCTGGATAATCCCTCTGTATTCCTCAGTTACATTATAGTGATATTACAGGGTGTTTATTAGCTTGACTACATATTGTGTGGTCCACAGGTAACATCTGATCATGTGACTTTGTAGTTTGGTTATTAGACATACATGCACTATGATCCTGGTATTGCCTGATCATGTGATATTGCATGAGTCTGGATACTGTCTCTCTGATACAAGTAATGCCTGATAATGTGACATTGCAGGGTGTTTATTAGCCTATCACTCTGTGATCCCCAGTAATGTCTGATCATGTGATATTGGAAGGGTTATTGCAGGGTGCTTATTAGCCTAGATACTCACTCTGTGATCCCCAGTAATGTCTGACCATGTGATATTGGAGGGTTATTGCAGGGTGTTTATTAGCCTAGATACTCACTCCGTGATCCCCAGTAATGTCTGATCATGTGACATTGCAGGGTGTTTATTAGCCTAGATACACACTCCGTGATCCCCAGTAATATCTGATCATGTGATACTGCAGGGTGTGATTATTAACCTGGATGCTTACAATGTGATTTATAAGGGATACGTAACAGGGACCTGTGGAATGCATGATTCATTTTCACAAGAGCTGTTTGACCTTGGGTTACCTCATGAGTGATGTCAGCCACAAGTGATGTGCCCAAGGTCAAACAACTCATGTGAAAACAAATCATGTATTCTACAAGGTCCCTGTTACATATTCCATTTATGCAAAAGGGATCCTTTAGGATAGTGCAGGGAGTTTTGTGATAAATTGTTTATTTTAATTTTGAATGTAAACTTACATGGGCTTTCTGTGGTTTTCCCAGTATAGCTCCACTTAGCATAGTGTTTTCTATGGATACTCCAACTTTTCATAACGGCCAGTTCATAATGAAAAAGTCTGATGCACAATTCTTTTGTTTTTGCTTTTTTTTGTGGGATGGGGTCATTTGTTCATCAAAAAAGTGAATATAAATTTAATTTTCTGCCATTTTTTGCCGATTATAAAAAAATCTAAACAGTATCAATAAATGAAGCACCTCTCATTTGTTAGATATTTCTGAGATGAACAATGTTTGTGATCAAAGTACCATGCTATCATTTTTTGTTTTAAAGTTATTTGTGCATTTGTTTGTCAAAAAAGTGTAAAACAATTGAATTTCTGCTGTATTTTGCTGATTATAAAAATAAAATAAAATATATCTATAAATGAAACACCACTCATTTTGTAGATATTTTTGTGCCGAATAAACTTCATGTCCTTAGTACCATGCTGTTATTTTTTGTTTTAAAGTTATTCGCATTTGTTTGTTGAACAAAAATTTAAAAAGTTTAATTTTCTGCTGGTTTTTGTTTTGCTAATTTTAAAAACATCTAACCGGTATCTATAGATGAAATGACACTCATTTTGTAGATATTTTTGTGCAAAACGACTTTCATGCTCATCACAGTACCATGTGATCAGTTTTCATTTTAAAGTTATTCGCATTTGAATATAGTTAGTGTGGATAAATCGGCTGATGACATCACAACTGTGTGTATAAATAAATTTACATACACAGTGACTCAGATACATAGATTTATCACACTCTGTTTATGCAGACATCTGCTGCATAAATATATTTTTTTTATTTACTCAAGGCAATTCATCTTGGAACTAATATTTCATTTCCAGTGGAGTCTGGCTTCCACCCATTTCTACAGCTGGGTGCACTGGAACGCTGAGTGGTCACATGACTTGCCAAAGGTCACACAATGAGCATTTGGCTCTAGTGGGGTTTGAATCTGTTGTCTCCATATTTCCAAGCCAGTGCTCTAACCACTAGATCACACTGATCCCTTGTAATGTCTGTTAATGTGATATTGTAAGATGTTTACTAGCCTGAACACCTCAATCTGAAATTCCCAGTACATGGCTAATAATAGGCATCCCGACAATAGAGCGGAGGCTCTAGGGCGAGAACATTAGGGCATAGGAAGGAGGGCCAAGTACATGTGTGCGGGTGTTGCAAAGTTGTTCTGTGCGAGGTGAAGGGCCATGGAGACACAGGTGTGTGTGTGTGATATTGCTGGGTGATTGCTGCACAGGTGAATATTGTGCTGGGTGTGTAGCAGTGGTGGTTTTGTGTGTGTTTTTTTGTGCATTCCGTTTTTGGCGGTGTCTCTCTAGTGTGCCATCCTCCACCACATGTGTGGACTGGAGTCGGTTATATATAGTTTGGGGGGGTGCAGGGAGGCATAGCCCCCCACATTTGATTGGGTTCCTCTACTCTGTCTGGTAGCTTACAGGTAGTTTGTACTACATCAGAGTGCATCTTCTGTCAGTTTGCGATGTAACTAACTTGCGGTGTTATTGCTGCTTGCTCTTTCCACTGCCACTAATTGCTCCCAGTGTGTTATCATTCGGCAAGTTGCTTTCCACTCTATTGTAGGTAACCCTCGATAATGTGATATCACAGGAAGTTTAGAAGCTGTGATACAGTAATGTCTGAGAACCAGCATTGCGTTCAAGGCAGATATATGCCACTTTTCTGTATTTTACTCTGAAAGGAACTGCCCTGAATTCGAACCCAGGTAGCCTGAGCTGCCTGCTTCTTTGGTCTGTGTTGACATAGCCTCTTTACCACATGAACTGCAATTTACTTAATGCGCTCAGGTGGCGCACTGTATGTGTCTTGCCTTACAAGCGAAAATTCATTGGTTCAATTCCTTGTAAGGACACAAATGTTTTTGTATTTTCTGCAAAACAGCAAGATTTAAATCTTAACAGGGATTGTTTTTTTTTTTTTTTCCCAGTTTCTACTTCACTAGACTGGTAACCATGGTAACATGGGATTAGAATAGTAAATATGTTTGAGAAGGGAGTTAGTGTTAGCTATGAAAAATAAATTCCTCCCACATCTGGTTGCTCAAGTGATCCTCAGTAATGACCGATAGTGTAATATGCCAGAGTGCTTCTTAGCCTGAATTCTCACTCTGTGATCTTTAGAAATGTCTGATCGTGAGATATTGCAGGGTGTTTATTAGCCTAGGGGCTCACTCAGGGTGGTTGTTTGCTTAGAAACTCACTCCAGGATCCCCAGTAATGTCTGAAAATGTTATATTATGGGGTGTTTATTAGCCTAGAGGCTTGCTCTGTGATCTCCAGCAATGTCTGAGCATGTGATGTTGCAGGGTGTTTATTTGCCTGGATACTCACTGTGTAATCCTCAATAATGTCTCATATAAATAAGAAACCATTACTGGGTGTGCATTATAGGATTTTAATGCATGCCCCAGGGGGGCAGTATAGCGCAGTGGTCTAAGGCTCTGAGCTGCAAATCTGGTGACATCCAGCAGACCAGACCTGGGTTTGAATCCCACAGCTTCCACTTGCATACTGTGTGACCCTGAGCAAGTCACTTAACCTCCTTGTGCTCCCAGGTCACTCCTGTAAAAAAGCTTTCAGCTTAATGTGCTATACCTGGTTAAACAACTAAATAAATAAAAAAAGGCATAAGGCCAAGTGTCCTTACACCCCTGGGAAGTGCATTAAAGTCCTATAATGCATACCCTGGAGGGGCTTATTACCAGGATTTGATTTTAACATTGCTTTACTAGCCCACAACCTAGTGCAAATTGATCAGGGCTAGTGCAGCTAACCCTCTACTTGTCCATCTTGACTAGTACAGGTTTTTCATTTGAAAAAGTCCCTACTTTAGCAGGCTGTAGTCCTCATGCTAATCTCCCTTGGTGTTCCAGGTGGCCTGGTGGGATTAACAGCTCATTAAGAGCTGCAATTATCTGGCAGTTCAAGAGGGGGATCCAACAAAGGACACAATGTGAGTTGTTATTGTTAGGACATTCAGCTAGTGTCCAGGGCGTGATCAAGGGTAGAGTGCTGTTAAGTCCCTAGTTTCCAGTTTTCTGAACTTGTCTTTGTCTGATGATTTGTCCCGCATTAAGACCAGTGTGCTTCATCTACCAACATTCTGAGTATCCAGCACTGCGGTGATAGAATGCTGTGAGGCATACAGGGTCTGCCCTGCAGGTGGTGGGTTTTTATCCCAGCCTCACCATAGCCGCTCCCAGTCTCACCTCCCAGTTCTCAACTTTATACTTTCCCTGGACACCACTGCAGGCCAGACTCTGGCGGGACCATCCACAGTCTCATAGCTGCCATTACTGACAAGTGTAGGGGCCCACAGCTCCTCTTAATGGACCTCACCGGTCAATGCCATCCATGCAGTCCCACCCTTATACCACCCAGCATGTCATTTCATCCTAAAAACAATGCTTTGGAGCATGTGTGGTACAAAACAAAACCTTAGTAAAATATATCATTTGAAAGGTTAACATAGGTGTTCCTGGGGTGCACAGATCATTCTACATAGAGAGAGAGGTAGTATAGTGTTATGTATGTGTACAGTTTCCCCTGGGCTGATGAAAGGACACTGTTATGAAAAATCTGTTATTGTTAGGGCAGAGCATGTTAAATCAATACTTTTGTGTCTGGTACAGTATATCTAAACAGATATATTAAAGTTTTCTACATCCCAAGCCCCCTAGGTTTGTGTAGCTCCCTCCTAAAAGAAATCAAGAAGTTGTGATGCACAGGGAGAGGCATCACTAGTAGAAAACAGGAAGCTGTTATCCCTCTGTACAGACAGTTAGTGAGACCCTATCAGGAGTACTGCATGCAGTTTTGGAGACCCCATCTCCGAAAGGATGTAGACAGGAATGGAGGCAGTCCAGAGGAGGGCAACTAAAATGGTGCAGGGTCTGCACCAGAAGACATACGAAGAATGACTAAAGGAGCTTAATTTGTATACCCTTGAGGAAAGGAGGGAGAGGGGGGACATGATAGAAACTTTCAAGTATCTCAAGGGAATCAACAAAGTCCAAGACTGGAGCATCTTTCAGAAAAAGAGATGTGCTAGAACAAGGGGGCACAACTTGAGGATAGAGGGGTGACAGCTCAGGGGCAACGTGAGGAAGTATTTTTCATGGAGAGGGTGGTGGATGCCTGGAACCACCTTCCTGAGGAGGTCGCAGAGTCAAAAACAGTGGGGGAATTCAAGAATACATGGGACAGACATAAGGCAATTATACTAGGGGGTAGGAGGAAGTAGGCTGTTGGTTAACTAGAATCTGCAGCTTATCCAATAAGGTAGGGAAATGGGGAGACTGGGTGGGCCAAGCGGTCCTTATCTGCCATCGAAGTCTATGCTTCTGTGTTTCTATGTTTAAATCCTAGATCTGCCCCTGGCTCACTTCGTAGTGCACAAAACTTCAAGAAGAGCAGGTCTGGTTAATCACAGGGTGGGGTCTGAGGGTGTCTTTCTCTGCCTGAGTCTGTTCATTGCCCTGTGGGTGGGGGTGAGACTGTGGTGAGTACAGAGCTAGGACTGCTTGAATGAACATTTGCTGTTATGGTATCTTTTGGTTTGGTGGGGGAGTGGGATGCAGAAAGAGGAAGCAAGGGGGCCATGGTACAAAACAATGGGGGTACACACTGCGTGTGATTGCACTACAGTCTCTCTTTTTTTTACTGGGACAGGGAGCAATGTGAGAGCAGGATAAATATGCAGTAACCAGAGTATTTCTTGACTTGCATTTTTTCCTGTACAAGTGATCAGAATTTACCATTAATATTGTGGGCTAGTGCAAGCATCTGTGGGCTAGTGCAATTTTGAATCAACTTGTCCTGATGGCTAGTGCAAAAAAAAAGTTAAGGTTGACCCCTGCTTATTACACTTATAAAAATGGCTCTACGTAGTTTTTGGGGGAGAAAAATAAGATTTGGCACCTTACCGTGCGTTTACAGAGATTTAATGCACGGTCATGTGACATGCTTCAGCCAATCATGTCTGTGGATTTTCCAATGCCATTTTGCAACATGAGATATTGTAGTGCCTTTATTAGCCTAGAAGCTCACTCTGTGATCTCCAGTAATGTCTGAGCATGTGACGTTGCAGGGTGTTTATTAGCCTGGGTACTCATTTCATTTATTTAGTAACTGGGTAAGCATACCGGAACATAAATTCCTTTTTCAGAAGCAACCCGGGGTCAGTACACAAAGAATACAGACATAAAATATACAATATACTTGCCACATAGCTACATTAGTAAAATTAAAACAAAAAGATACTCATTCTGTGATTCCCAGTAACAGAAACATAGACAATGACGACAGAAGACCAAACTGTCCATCCAGTCTGCCTGTAGCACCCTATCAAACCCCAGGACTATTGTCCATACAGGATTTTAGCCCTCATTATCAACCCCTATGCTCTCTGCTCTAGTGTTACCACCCTGGGCAACCACAAAACACTTCGCTCAGTCCCAGCCACGCTTGAAACCATTAATTTATTTTTTCCCCCACTGCAGCAGCTGGCAAACTGTTCCACGGCTCCACCACCCTTTCAGTAAAATAAAACTTTCTCTTGTCCCTCTTGAACCTTCCCCCTCCCCTGTCAGTTTCCACTCGTGCCCCCCGTGTTCTTGATCAGTTACTTATGCTAAATAGTTCCTCGCAGTTTACCTTGTTCATTCCTTTCAGGAACTTGAAGGTCTCTATCATATCGCCCCTCTTGTCAGCAATCCCGTCAGCACAGCGGTAAAGCAACCGCTCGCAGTGCCGTCGACCTGAGTTCACTAGCAAAATCAGGGTGTCGAAGGGTCAGCCGGGGGAGGAAGACTGAGCATCTGTAGGACTGCTCAGGGTCACAGAACCCAGTGCACACCTGGCCCCCTAGCAGAGGCTAGGGAGTAGGGCAGTTTGAGCACCCAGAGCAGTGGGAAGAGTGGTGGACCGTGACTCATGTCATTGCATGTCCGCTTCTCCCAAGGGGAGAAAACAGGAAATCCCAGCTGGTAGGGCCCACATCTGATGAACTGGGCCCAACAGTGGAGAACAGCTCAGTTTTGATGGCAGGGTGTTTGGGACCCTCACCGGGGGGGAGGGGGAGGGGGAGGTCCTGGGGAGAGATGCATCAGGTAAAGCCCAGGAGAAGAAGCTGGCCTGGTGGCACTGAGGGTTGAGGTGCTGGATGCCACACCTCGTGCCATGCCGGTGACCTGGGTTCGGGAATGGATCTGGGCCACTGGGGCCCGGCAGAGGAGGGAAGGGATCGAGTGTCCGGAGGACTGCTCTCCCTTCCCGGGGAGGGATTCAGGGATAGCACTGCTCCCTTGCGGCCCCTGGCAGCAGCTGGGGACAGCATCAGAACATGCATGCGCTAGCGGATGCTGGGGGCAGAGCATCAGCGGGCATCGGCATTACAGCCATAGATGCCATTGCACGTCTGCACTCCAAGGGGCGCAACAACCCAAAGAAAACTCCCTAGAGGACTGAAGAGACGACGAGGGCCTCAGGAACCAGGTCGCACGTCTCCAACACCGGACTGGTGCTCCAGTGGTCCTCAGCCACAACCTGCAGGGATGGACCCGCTAGTCACAGAAAGACACCGCCAAGGTAGGCATGGCAGGCCCTCCCTGGGGGGAGTTATCTGGGGGACTGGGAAGTCCCTGTAGGGGAGGGGATCACTGGAAGGGGTCTCAGCGGAGAGTAACAGGCCTGTGTCGAGAAGGCACCTCTGAGAGATGCCTCAGCCGAAGGAGTACAAATAGAGTTTGAAGAAAAAAGAGAAAAAGACTCAGGAGAAGTCATGGGTAACAGGACTGGAATGGCCAGAGGATGTGGGATGCCTGGACTAATAGGAAATAAAAAGGATTAGCAAACAAACAAAAAATACTTTCCCCCTTGTCTGGCCGCCAATGAGTACATGTTCAGTGCCTTCAGCCGATCCTCATAACAGCTACCCTGCTGGCCCAGAGTCATTTTTGTCACCTACATTTCACTGTCTCCAGCTTGTTCTGATCTTTCTGTAGGTGTGGACTCCAAAACTGGGCTCACTACTTCAGGTGTGATCTCACCAGTGATTTATACAGAGGTAGTATTACCTCCTTCCTTCTGCTGTTAGTTCCCCCTTCCAATACATCCCAGCTACTGTTTGCTTTAGTGTAGGCCTTGTTACACTGGGTGTTTTAGGGAGTCACTAATGATGACTCCTAGGTCCCTTTCCTCAGCAGTAGTGCCCAGCTTTACCCCCTCCCATCCAGTACTCTGTCCCGGGGTTCTTGTTCCCAAAGTGAATCACCTTGCACTTTTTGGCAATGAATTTCAAGTGCCAAACTTTAAACCACCTCTCTAGCCTTCGTAGATCCCTCTGCATCTCCTTTATCCCCTCTTCACTGTCTAACTTGTCACAGAGCTTAATGTCATCTGTGAAGAGACACATCTTGCCTTTAATTCTTTCTCCTGTGTTGCTGATGTACCTATTGAAGAGGACAGGACCCAGGACCGATCCCTGTGGCACCCCGCTCTTGACCTCCCACTGTTCTGATTTGACTCCATTAACTACAACCCTCTGCTGTCTCCCTTCAAACCAATGACCTACCCATCTAACTATGTTCTTTGGTGTTCCCAGATCCTCTAGCTTCCTCAGCAACCTTCTGTGAGGCACTGAGTCATAAGCCTTACTGAAATCAAAGCAGAGTAAATCCACGGCGTGGCCTTATTCACTGCATTTGTTACCCAAAGAAAGCTATTAGGCTGGTCTGAGAAGACCTCCCTGCCACAAACCCATGCCTTTTGTACTATCCTGGAGTCCGTTGCTCTCTAGGTAGTCCATGAGGTCCTCTTGGCTAGCGTCTCCGTCGGTTTGCCCACAACAAAGGTAAGACTGACAGGTCTGTAGTTAGCCAGTTGCTCGACTTGCTCCCTGTCCCCACCCTTATGAAGCAACACCACTATATCCACTACCTTTCAGTCTTTGGGAACCACACCTGTCTCAATTGAGCTATTGAATAGCCCTAGCAGGGGTTCAGCTACTTCCGATGCTAATTCGTTGAATACCTTCGGATGCATCCCGCCTGGCTCCGGGGCCTTAGCCTTATCTTTAGGGTAGCTAGCCCTTTCCAGTCCCTTTCACTGGTAAATACTTGCTGCCGCATCTCTGGGATCCCCCTTACAGCTGCCTTAATGCCAGTGTCTGGCAGGGACTTGCTGTCTTCCCTTGTGAAGACAGAGCAGAAGTAATCATTAAGGATGGAAGCTTTATGCTCCTCCTACTCCTCTATTACCCTACCTCCCTCTGATAGCCTAACAATTGCCCCTCCCTTGGTTTTGTTTTCCCTAATATATCTGAAGAACTTTTTTCCTCACCCTTGACCCCTCTGCAATACACACCTCTGTGTCTGCTATTCTGTCCTTGATCACCCTCTTGGTTTCCCATGTTCTCATTTGGTACTCTCCCCGCCCCCACCCCGCTTTTATTTGTACCCTATGAGGGCCTTTTTCTTGGCTCTCCCTGACCTTTTCCGACAACCATATTGGTCTCTTACACTTGCGTCTTTTGGTTACCATTCACGTGCATGACTTCGTTGCCTCAAGAATGCCCCCCTTAATTTCCTGCACACCTCCGATGCTGTCAGCTCCTACTAACTTGCCCTGGACCAGCTCCCTCATCTGGATGAAGTCTGTTCTTCTGGAAGCTAGGACCTCAGCCTTTGATGAGGGTCTTTCTGGTCTCAGGGGCCAGCTCAAATTAAATAGAGTTATGGTCGCTGGACTCTTTATTTATTTAGTTAAACATCAGTTTAGAAACCTTGTAGCTCCTCTTCCCCCCCCCCCACTCCTTCTACCACTTCTGAGTTGGTGAGCACTACATCAAATATGGCAGCCTGCCTAGGGGGTCCTGTAACCAGATGCACCAGCAGGCAGTCCTGCAATGTATCCAGCAGGTCCGGACTTCTGGCGTTCCTGGCTGCTGGGATGCCTCAGTCAATATCTCTGGCAGGTTTAGATCACCACCACCACCACCACGGCCCCTTTGCAACCTCCCTTCCTAGTTCTGCTCCTAGCTCTCTATCTCTCACATCCCCCTGTCCTTGTGGTCTATAGATCACCCCCATCCGTGGTTTTGTGCCTGAGGCCACCGTGAGCTGAACCCACAGCAATCCTGTTTCCCCATTACCTCACCTGATGTATCCGTACTCCGCTGTCTCAGTGCCCTCCCTGACATATAGGGCGATGTCTCCTCCTTTACCTCTTTCTTTTCTTGTGTTCTGTCTAAGCATTATGTAGCCCAGCTGTTATTCTCTGCGGCCCAAATTTCTGTGATGGTTACAAGCTCCATCTCAGTGCCTGCCGCCATTTCCTGGAGCGCACTGATTGTATTTCCAAGACTCCTGGCATTAAGGAAATCCCTTTCCCATCTTGCTCCTGATCCCCTTTGCTTTTTACTGGCCCATCTCCCTTATCCTGCCCCCGTCTCCTTCATTTCCTACATCTGCTCACGTGATATTGCTGGGTGTTTATTAACCTAAATACGCACATTCTGGTCCCCGTAATGTTTGATCATGTGATACTGCAGGATGTTTATTAGCCTGGATACATACACACTGTGGTCCTCAGTGATGTCAGATCATGTGATATTGATGGATGTTTATTAGCCTGGATACATACACTGTTGCTCCCAGTAATGTCTGATCATGTGATATTACTGGGTGTTTATTAGCCTGCACACACACTGTGGTTCCCAGTACCATCTGATCATGTGATATTGCTGGGTGTTTATTGTCCTGTACACACACTGTGGTCCCCAGTAACGTCTGATCATGTGATATTGCTGGGTGTTTATTAGCCTGCATACACACATTGTGCTCCCTGTAATGTCTGATCATGTTATATTGCTGGGTGTTTATTAGCTTGGATACACACATACTGTGGCCTCCAGTAATGTCTGGTCATGTGATATAGTGGGGTGTTTATTAGCCTGGATACACACTGTGGTCCCCAGTAAAGTCTGATCATGTGATATTGCAAAGTGTTTACTAGCTGGAACATGCACTGTGGACCCCAGTAATGTCTGATCCTGTGATATTGCAGGGTGTTTATTAGCCTGAATACACACATTGTGGTCCTATAGTGTCTTATTGCATGATATTGCTGGGTGTTTATTAGCCTGGATACATACACTGTGGTCCCCAGGAATGTCTGATCATGTGATATTGCAGGGTGTTTATTAGCCTGGAGACACACTGCGGTGCTCAGTAATGTCTGATTATGTGATATTGCTGGTTGTTTATTAGCTCTGATACACACAATGTGGTCCCCAGTAATGTCAGATCATATGATATTGCTGGGCGTTTATTATTCACCTGGATACACACACTGTGGTCCCCAGTAATGTCTGATCGTAGGATATTGCTGGGTGTTTATTAGCTTAGATATACAACTGTGGTCCTCAGTAATCTCTGATCATGCGATATTGCTGGGTTTTTATTAGTTTGGATACACACATTGTGGTCCTCAGTAATGTCAGATCATGTGATATTACTGGGTGTTTATTAGCCAGGATACATACAATGTGGTCATCAGGAATGTCTGATCATGTGATATTGCAGGTTGTTTATTAGCCTGGAAACACACTGTGGTCCCCAGTAATGTCTGATTGTGTGATATTGCTGGGTGTTTATTATCCTGGACACACACTGTAGTCCCCAGTAATGTCCGATCATGTGATATTGCGCGGTGTTTATTAGCCTGGACACACACACTTTATTTATTTATTTAAAAATTGATAACTGGGAAAGGCACTCTGAGCCGGGGCTCGTTTCTAGGTGCGACTCGGGGACTTTACAATTAAATAGTGATGTGCAGAGAAATACAGGTGCATGAGTTAAGGAGAAACAATAAACGGAAAAAAAAAACACAGAAATTTGGGAGCACACTATATACAAAATAAAAAGACAAAATGTAAATGATACATTTATTTTTTTAATTTAAGTTTAGGATTAATACCTTTGAGTCAAGTCCTCGTTTACCAAGGTTCCAAGTCAGTCAATACAGTACAATACATAGCATAGCATAGCATGGCATAGCATAGCATAGCATAACATAACATCACAACACAACATAACATAGCATCACATAACATACCATAACATAATATCACAACACAACAACATAACATAACATAACATAACATAACATAACATAACATAACAACACAACATAACATCACAACACAACACAACACCACAACACAACACAATATAACAACATAACAAAACGTCACAACACAACACAACATAACGTAACATAACATAACAACATAACATAACATAATATCACAACACAACACAACATAACAACATAACATAACATAACATAGCATAACATAACATAACATCACAACACAACATAATATAACACAACATAACAACATAACATCACAACACAACACAACAACATAACATAACATAGCATAACATAACATAACATAACATCACAACACAACATAGCATAGCATAACATAACATAACATAACAACATAACATCACAATACAACATAACATAACAACATAACATAACATCACAACACAACATAACAACATAACATAACATCACAACACAACTCAACATAACAACATAACATAACATAGAGTAAGGTAAAGCACTTTGAGATTGTCATGCAGGTGTTTACTACTAAGGGGTAGTGAAATGAGTGTAGGCTTTGTCAGGGGTTGGTCCGTAGAGGGGAGGAGAGTGAAGTAAGCAGTCAGACTAGTCTTTGTCAGGGGTGGGTCAGAGTAGTCTTTGTCAGGGATGGGTTCAAGGAGAGGATAGGCAGGCAGTGGGAAGAGCATAGAGACAGGGAAGGGATAGGGGTCTTGGGCTGCTGGGAAGTGGTAGGAGTACCAAGGGTAGGCATTGTTAAGGGTGCCAGGGGGAGGAGTGTGAGGAGTAGGGACTGGGGAGAGGGGGAAAAGGGTTAAGAGGGGGTGAGGATGGGGGACTGGGCAGTAGTGGAGGGAGAGAGGGTCAGGTTGAGGCAGGTGGGTCAGCATTAGGAGAAGCAGGCACAGACATTTTTGTGGTCCAGGTGGGAGCAGAGCCCAGCTTTGAACTGGTAGAGCCTGCTACACTCAATTAGGGTGGTCAGTAGTTCACTGATCCATTTGGGTCCCCAGAAAAGATAGAGATCTCTGAGCTTGCATTGTGCACCTGAAAGGCACCTGCAGCCACCCCTTAGTCGCACTTCTAGTGTTGATGGCAAGTTGTGTATTTTTGAAGAGCCTAGAGGGTGAGTTCAGCGTGAGTCCTAACATCGACTTTTTTCCTAGTAGGCAAGTCTGGAATTGTGTCCTGAGGTAGTGGGGCAGCCATCCGGTCCCATTGTAGAGGGCGCATGTATGGGTCAGATGGTCAGCTCCCAAGGCCAAGTGGCAGGCCTTATTGAGGAGTGTTTCACCCTTTTTAGGGTGGTATCAGAACCAGCGCCATAGATCACAAGGCCATAATCAATGGTCAACAAAACAGAAAAACAGGTAACAAGTTTTAAGGCATCCGGGGTCATGGAGTGCCTGTGTCAGTAAAGAACACACAGTTTTGTGTTTGTCATTTTGGCGACTTGGTCAGTGTGTGATGAGAAAGTGAGGGTGCCATCCAGGTGTACCCCAAGGTATTTAAAGGTGCTGACTTGCTCCAAGATGTCGCCTTTGTGACTCTTTATTAGCAGCGGTCCGTATTTCTTCTTGCTGTGCGGAACTGAAAAGAGCATGCAACTTGTAGTTGTCTTGTAGTTGAGCAATAGTTTATTAAGTGTAAACCACGATTCCAGCACAGAGAAGTTTGCTTGCAGTTCTGAGGTGATAGAGAACCGATTGCTGCTGAATACTGAGATAACGGCGTCATCAGCGTAGAGCACGATGTGTTCCGGGCAAGCAGAGGGTAGGGAGTGAATGAAGAGGCTGAACAGGAGTGGCCCCAGAATTGATCCTTGGGGGAGACTAAGGTACACCTCCCTGGGTTCCGAGAGGTTGCCATTTATTTTCACTCTTTGTGTCCTGTGTGTGAGGTAACTGAGGTAGTTGCCAAGCCACACCACCGTGTCAGTGCATAGGCCTGTGAACAGTAGACAGTTCAGGGGTTCAGGATATTTGGAATACAGTGTAATTCAAATTAAGGTACACATGTGCAAACACAGTCCAAGAAGAAAATTAAAGCATACTAGAATAGGTGCAGGCAGATGGAAGGGCATCAGTTGGGTTGCACATAGGTAATTGGGAGCAATAAACTTTATCTCATGGTTTAGCGCCTACGTGAGGGGAAGTGGGGGAATGACCTGAAGGGGAAATGTGTGGGCCAGCTGTGGGGGATGACAGAGGGTTGCAAAACAGGAGCATGTAGGGTTTGGAACAGCTTTGAGCAAGGATTTTAGGGCTGGCAGAGTGGTTTATTAGCCTGGACAAACACACTGTGGTCTCCAGTAATGTCTGACCATGTGATATTGCTGGGTGTTTATTAGCCTAGATGCACACACTGGTGTTTATTAGCCTGGACAAACACACTGTGGTCCCCAGGAATGTCTGCTCATGTGATATTGCTAGGTGTTGATTGGCCTGGACACACATTGTGGTCCCCAGTAATGTCTAATCGTATGATATTGCTGGGTGTTTATTAGCCTGAATACACAAATTGTGGTCCCCAGTAATGTCTGATCAAGCGATATTGTCAGATATTTATTAGCCTGGACACATACACTGTGGTCCCCAGTAGTGTCTGATCATGTGATATTACCGGGCATTTATTATTAGCCTGGATACACACACTGTGGTCCCCAGTGATGTCTGATCACGTGATATTTGCTGGATGCTTATTAGCCTGAATACACACATTGTGGTCCCCGGTAATGTTTGATCATGTGATATTGCTGGGTGTTTATTAGCCTGTACAGACACTGTTGTCCCCAGTAATATCTGATCATGTGATATTGCTCAGTGGTTATCAGCTTGGACACACACTGTGGCCTCAGTAACGTCTGATCATGTGATATTGCTCAGTGTTTATTAGCCTGGACACACTGTGGTCCCCAGTAATGTCTGATCATGTGATATTGCTCGATGTTTATTATCCTTGACACACACACTGTGATCCAAAGTAATGTTTGGTTATGTGATATTGCTGGGTGTTTATTAGCCTGGACACACACTGTGGTCCCCAGTAATGTCTGATCATGTGATATTGCTGGGTGTTTATTAGCCTGGATGCATACACTGTGGTCCCTAGTAATGTTTGATCATGTGATATTGCTGGGTGTTTATTAGCCTGTACACACACTGTTGTCCCCAGTAATGTCTGATCATGTGATATTGCTCGGTGTTTATTAGCTTGGACACACACTGTGGTGTAGGTAATGTCTGATCATGTGATATTGCTGGGTGTTTATTAGCCTAGATGCATACACTGTGGTCCCTAGTAATGTTTGATCATGTGATATTGCTGGGTGTGTATTAGCCTGTACACACACCGTTGTCCCCAGTAATGTTTGATTATGTGATATTGCTCGGTGTTTATTAGCTTGGACACACACTGTGGCCTCAGTAATGTCTGATCATGTGATATTGCTCAGTGTTTATTAGCCTGGACACACTGTGGTCCTCAGTAATGTCTGATCATGTGATATTGCTCGATGTTTATTAGTCTTGACACACATTGTGTTCCAAAGTAATGTGTGTGGTCATGTGATATTGCTGGCTGGGCGTTTCTTAGCCTGGACATACACTGTGGTCCCCAGTAATGTCTGATCATGTGATCTTGCTGGGTGTTTATCAGCCTAGATACACAAACTGTGGTCCCCATTACTGTCTGCTCATGTGATATTGCTGCATATGTATTGGCTTGGACACACACTATGGTCCCCAGTAATGTTTGATCGTGTGATATTGCTGGGTGTTTATTAGCCTGGATGCATATGCTGTGGTCCCTAGTAATGTTTGATCATGTGATATTGCTGGGTGTTTATTATTAGCCTGGATACACACACTGTGGTCTCCAATAATGTCTGATCATGGGATATTGCTAGGTGTTTATTAGCCTGGACACACACTGTTATCTCCAGTAAGTCTGATCATGTGATATTGCTGGGTGCTTATTAAACTGGATATTCACTGTGTGATCTCCAGTGATGTTTAATCATATGATATTTGTTGGGTGTTTATTAGCTATACTCACTATGTGATCCCCAGGAATACCTGAACACATGATATGCAGGATGTGTGTTGCCACGGATGCTCATTGTAAGATCCCCAGTAATGTCTGATTATGTAATATTCCTGGGTGTTTTTTACTAGTCTGGATATGCACTCTGTGATCTCCAGTAATGTCTGATCTTGTAATATTGCAGGGTGTTTATTAGCCTAGATGTGCACATTGTGGTCCACATTAATGCCTGATAGTGTGATATTATTCTCTTTTTGTTAGTGGGGATACTCATGTGTGATCCCTATTAATGTCTGATTCTGTGATTTTTTCCTGGGTGGTTATTAGCCATACACACATTGCAGTGTGATCCCGGGTATTGTCTGATCATGAGATATTGCAGAGTATTTATTAGCCTGGATACATACACTATGACACCAGTATTGTCTGATTTATTTTATTTATTTATTTTTATTTATTAAAAGAACCAGAATTACAAACCTTTGAGTCAAAGACTCTTTTGCAAAGGCTCCACATCAGGGAGGTACAAACAATGAAACAGCAAATGACAAGGAAAAGGGAACACGTACAACAAGCAGTATCATGTGATATTGCAGGATATTTATTAGCCTGGATACGTACACTATGATCACCCGTATTGTCTGATCATGTGATATTACAGGGTATTTATTAACCTGGATATGTACACTATAATCACCAGTTTTGTCTGATCATGTGATATTGCAGGTGTTTATTTGCCTGAATCCCTGGTATTGTGTGATAATATTAAATCACACAAGGTGTTATTAGATTGGATGGGTACTCACTGTGTGATCCCTGGTAACGTCTGATAATGTATTCATGTTGTGGGGTTTTCCAGGAACAATTGCCCTCAATCCCTGTGTGATATCACTGTTAATGTAAGGAGTGGGGACGCTGCAGTTTGACAAAAGCTTTGGGCTCTGCAGGAAGAGATCCTTCCCTATTCGATACAGCACACACATTCGCTGCTGTTTCATCCATTTTAGCTGGTAGCAAGTGCTGGATCTTGGCAGGCTGTTAAAATGTTTACTCTTCCAAGAGCGCTGCGCAGGAAGCTGCCCTAGATATCTCCGTCACAACTGAGAGTTTTAGCCTCTGGCTCAGCAGGTAAATAATGTTGTTTTCCTGCCATTTACAGCCTGATGCTTTATATTGTGTATTTAAGGATTTTGGGGGGTACAAAAACCGCAGTTTGGGCCCGTTATCTAGTGGAGCTCAAGCAGGGATGGTGCACAGTGTGGTAACAGATGAGTTAAGGTGTCTGTCAGGTTCTTGCTTTTCTTAAAGGGCAGCACAGCGTTCTCATGCTTGTTGCAAAGGCTATAAGTGAAGCACTGAAACAAAACTAGCTTCCATCCTAATAGGAGCTGCTTGTCCTTTGCAGAGCAGACTAGTTACATCCATGTTTCGCACATGAACGAGAGGACAGGAAATTCTCTTTTCCGTTCAGACAGTGCCTCCTTTGAGAATGAAGAAACCCACTGCCAGTTTTTTGTGGTGATTAGCAGCAGTTAGTGTCATGCTGGCGGACAGATCAGTGCTAACAGGACAGCCTCTGACTGTAGCCACATACTGGCATCCAAGTCGTGGCCCCATAAGCAGCATCTTATAGCCAGTCTCTTACAGTAACCTGTAGCCAACATGCGCAACATCTGTTTAGACCCGGCAATCTGTAGTCGCTGTAAGACAGTGTATACAGCAAGCTATGCCATGGTTAAATTGCATGCTGCAATCTGATTGGCCAATTAGGATTTGAACCCGTGGCGAAATCTCAGCATGCTGTAACTCAGAATTTTGAATTTTTCATCATTTGGTTTAATGGTTGATTTTTATATTCTAGCTCGAGGGTGCGCTACTGACCAGTCGGAGCGCTCCTTTCCCATGCATGTGAGATTCTTATTTTGTAAGGCGCGTGTCTCATGCACAGGTGCCTTGAAAATGGGCACATTCAGGAGAGGTTTTTTAACATGTTTAATATATTATTGCCTTATTAATGCATGCGTGGAGGCCACTGTTTATTTTATTTATATATTTATTTAAAGTTGATTACTGGGAGAGGCACACTGGGCCGAGGCTCATTTCCAGGTGTGACCCGGGGGAAGGGAGTAGGGACGTTAAACTCTAACAGTTGCATAATTGTAATTACACAGAAGTTGAGACTTGGTACAGTAATAACTAGCTGATATAGGGTAGGATAATTAAGGTTTTTCTTTTCCCAATTGTTTAACCAGGAGTGGCACACTAAGCTGAAAGCTTGTTTACAGGTGCGACCTGGGAGCACAGGGAAGTTAAAAGACTTACTCAGGGTCACTCAGTACGCAAGTGAGGGCTGTGGGATTCAAACCCAGGTCTACAGATTTGCAGCTCAGAGCCTTAAACCACTGCGCTGTACTGCCTCCCCAAAGATTTGGAACACGGGAATATAACTGGTGTACAGAGAAATTATACAGAGTACAAATATGAGTAGAAAAATTATACAGGGTATCCTAAGTTCAGGTGGCAAAAAGAAACAAAATGCAGAGCTGTGGAAATAATGAGGAAATCAAGTTGGGAAAAGAAGGAAGGAGGGTAGAGAGAGGGAGAAAGTGCTACGAGGGGTATGCAGGGAGAGGAAGCGAGCTAATAAGGGAAGAATATGCTGGTGGGAACTGTTCTGATTGATTGATCTCAATCAATACTGTAATAATATATGTGTGGAGACCACTGTTCTGGTTGTTAAAGTGATATCTCACATGCTTATGGTTTTTAGAACCGTTAAATTACAGATTGCAGTTCTCATACCCTCAGAATGCAGTTGAGACTACTCATTCAACCCTAAGTGTGATCTTCCTGGCTGTATTAACGTACAAAAGGATATCATTCTCCTTTATTTTTAATTCCAGTTTTTTTCCTTGGTACGCTAGTCGTTCAGAGATATGGCCTGTTCCTAGGGATATACCCTGTTCAGGAATGTGTCCTGCAACCCCCTCCAGGCCCCAGTAACATAGTGTTTACCCCTATGGCTTCTCCTTCATGGCAGGGGCTCTGGGGAGGGGCATTCTCCCCCCCCCCACCAGTGGTAGCCCACTATGTGGGTTAGGAGGTTAGGATCCAGTGCTTTAAGGCACTAGGACTCACGGAGTGCAAAGGTTCAGACCATCATATAGAAGGATGTGGTTTTGGTCCTTTGGTCCCTCCCACCTCCTCCCCAACGTGAGCATCGCTCTCTGGATGCCCTCACGTGCACGCCGACATGTCCCTGCAGCACGAGCAAGCTCCATGGTCCAGCCGCAGGGATCGCCGCTGTTGTACCAGGGCTTACTGTTGTACCTCCCCAATCAAAGCACCCCACCACACAGATGCTGTCCAGCCTCACCTGCCTCCTGACATGGTGACTGGAGTTTGCACTCTGCACACTATCACTGGGTCACTGGGGCATCTGTATTACTTTCCTTTTTTTTTAGTACGGATCCATGACAACCGGTGACAATTTTGTTGTCGACCGACATTACAGCGACTCCTTTATGTCGACCGTAATTGCGGTCGGCATAAAAAGTTTAAGTTCAAGTTCAAGTTTATTGCAGGAAAACTCCATTGAGCAAGCTCATTCACAAGGAGGTCCTGTGACATAAACACTTAAAGTACAAACATAGATAGGTAATAACAGTATATACATGAAATGCACGTTACATGATACAGGCTGGATATACATACAAGGGTACACATAGGGTGACCGTGAGGTGGTAAACATTAATATGAGACAGGGAAGTTACTTACAGGTTGCATACTGATAAATGAAACATGATGACTGGTGTGCAATGCATATATTTTGGCAGCTAGAACAAACAACAGTCTACAACTGATATGGGGGGGGGAGTGATTTGATAGAGTAGCAGTGGGTAAGCAAAGATAAAACCAGGAGTAGAAGGGAAGGGAAAGCAGTTAATATGACAAAGCAATTATACCTTACCAGGGGATAACTATGGCACACATGGGGAAGGAAGGGACTTAATGACAGTTACAGGTGTCTTTTATTTTGGCTGAACTTAGCGATTTGTAGAAGTTTATTGAAACTGTGCTAGTTAGTTTCAGTACGGTTTGTAATTGGTTCCAAATGGAAGGAAGGGCATATGCAATAGCACGTAAAAAGATTAACTAGAGACTCTGTTTTCTTAGGGGGGTCTTTGCCCCTGAACCCACCATGCAGAGGCTCTGCCACGCCCAACTATTACAATCAACTCGAGTTGAAGTTGATTTGGGGAGGTTCAAGACCCCAGAAGAAATGTCATGGATCCGCGCCAACATTACAGTGACCTGGGCTGTTGTCGCTGTAATGTCGGTCTCGGTAAAAGTGTCACCATAGAGATGGCATACCATGTAGTACAGGGCTGTTCCTGTAATATCACGTACCCTGGTAACTGTGGTCTTCATAGTAACTATTATTGTAATTTTTGGTTAAGTCCTTTGTTTATAATTTCACTTTTCAGAGTATTAGCGAACGCGGAAGTGGAGTTGGCTCCCTGAGAACCCCCAATCGAGCAGCACTAAGAATTATGGGGAAAACTTCCCATTTTTGTGTCGTAGCTAACTACTGGCTCTTTAGCATCCCCTCCTACCTTTTCTCTCTTATTCTCTCAATACCGTCCTCATACTCCCTTTGCTTGTAAAAACACTTACTCTTTCATCATCTCTTGCCACAAAACTTCCTCTGGTCAGCCCAGTTCTGTCCACTTTCCTAGTCCTTGGAATTATTTTCTTCTCCCTATTCACTAGTCTAATGGTGCTCAGATAGTAACTGCCAGGGCTGGATACTTGTGGATACCACCGTTTTCACCAGCTATAGGATGTCATCGGATATGGATGCCATCTGACCGTAGATCCACTCTCCTTGGATCCCAAGAATGGATCAGATCTGATGACCGGATCAGGGATCTGATGGTCAGATCACAACTATCTAAGGGTTGGATCTAAAAATCCAACTCTTGGATCAAGATATCCTACCCCTTCCAAACTCAGATCCCCAAAATCTGGTCAAGGATCTGACATACAGGTTCAGTCAGATGGGGGTTAGATCCAGTGGATGAACAGCACAGCTATCCATCGGAGGGTGCTCGGATCCCACAGAACAGAATCCAGCACCACTATTCTTGTCCACATTCTCCTCTTTTAAGTCACTCCTGTAGGTTCGTCTCTCCCTGCCCTATACCTGTAGATAGCCACTCACTCATTATCTTCCCCTGGCCACTGCTACCCCCTTACCCCACCCCCACACACACACACTGTTTCACTACTTTAACAATTCATTACCGTAAACACTATCAAAAATGTATCTTTCAGATCTGCACCACTGCTTTAATGTTTCCACTGCTTAAATGCATTAATGAGTTACCAGTAACACAGTAAACTGTTGTACTTTAAAACAAATGTTTGTATCTTGCTGCGTGGCCTGACACTCTCTTTCATATATGGCATTTGTGAGTTTATTTGGTATTGAGCATTGCATTAGCCACTTTTTGTTTATTATATGTCTTCTCCCCCCGACCCCAAAACCCTGGGCTCACGTCTGGAAATTGGCTCCAGGACAAAGTGCCTCCATCAGTCAACCAATAAGTAAATTATAGACTTGAAGCCAGCAGTCCCACTTTTTTTACGGCCTGCATGAACTGCTACTCAAAGCCATTTTTTTTTTTTTTTTGCTGTGTTTATGCTCCTCCCCCTGCCAGCTGCCACGCCACTCCTTCTGGCCTCGCACCCTCACTGCCTGCCAGACTCATTCCTCGCTGCCACCAAAATGCCAGCCAGACCTCCAGGACCTCTGACACTCTACAGAACTGGCTTGTCCCTGTTGTAGGCCTCCCCTGGGCCCATGGGTGGAATGATTCATCAACCTGGGATAACGTGATCGGCCCGCTGGCACTGAAGGTTGAGGCACTGGACGCCACACCTTGTGCCATCCTGGCGACCCAGGTTCAGGAGTGAGCTTGGGTAGTTGGGGGTCAGCAGGGGATGGAGAGGATTGTCCAGAGGACAGCTCTTCTCTCCCGGGGAGAATGGGTGGACGACATTCTGGTGTGAGAGGCTCCTAGTGGAGGATGGGAGTGCTGCAGTCCAGAGATCATGCTAGGTGCAGGGGAGGAGCCTTGGCAGCTGTCCGCAAGAGCGTGCCCGGTAGCACTGGATGGCATTTCACATCCAGGTTCCTGGGGGAGTGCTAGAACAAGTGAAACCACCCACTGACTGGGGGGTAGACGTCGCATACCCCCACCTCCACTGCCAGATCCTGCCCACTGTGTCCTGGGCCCCGACATCGCCTCTGCCTATGGAACGCTGGACGAAAGCACTGTGTAGCAGAAGGTGGCCCCACCCCGGGGAGTGCATTCCGGGGGGATCGGCTCCATCAGGTGTGTTGCGAGTGAGTTCAGTATCCAGGCACAGATGGGAGGACCTCAGGCTGGAGGGGATAAGGTAGGTCGACTGAAGAGGCCCCAGTCGGTGGTGACCAGAAGGAAAGAAACTTGACAAAAAAAAACAACCTGGGATAACATGGCATAACCGGGGATGTTGGCTGGGGGGGCTCCTTGGTGCAGAGGGAAGCGGGATCTGTTGGTGTGGGGCAACTCTGAGGCCATCATCTGGTGATCAGGAAGGCATTTCACTCTTTTTCTCCCCATCTTCTTCCCACGTACACCCACACACACACTTGTGGCTGGCTGGGGGTGGCCTGATGGTACGTGGTCAACCACTCCATCAATCATGCCTCCACTGTGCCACCACCAGGAGGCACTACAACAAAAGTGTCGCAATGAGCACCCCCCAGAGGAAAACATTCTGTGGAAGCTCTTTCACCCTCCCTGCCTCTGCTCCCAGATGTCCCAGACTTGAAGTGCAAACCAAGTCGCCAGCATGAGAGAGCGATCCCCCATCACTTGGTGCCATGAAGTCAGCTTAAACTTGTTTAGAGTAGGTTTGATTGTATATATACTAGGAGGCGGAATAGCGCAGTGGTCTAAGGCTCTGAGCTGTAAATCTGATGACATCCAGCAGACCAGACCTGGGTTTGAATTCCACAGCTTCCACTTGCATACTGTGTGACCCTGAGCAAGTCACTTAACCTCCTTGTGCTCCCAGGTTGCTCCTGTAAAAAAGCTTTCAGCTTAGTGTGCTATACCTGGTTAAACAACCAAATAAATAAATATTTGTACTAAGGTGCTCCAGAGAGTGTGAAAGTCAGATATTTCCACTTGTCGGGTAGTTTAAGGTACTTAGCCACCCACGGTGTAAGGATCCTGCAACATACATACGGGACTTTCCCTTTAAGCAATAAGGGAAAGTCCCCTTAGCCTTTTATTCTGTTTACCTGTGTAGTTTGCAGGTGAGCACAGTGATTGCCTCTATTGCACCGTCCTAATTTCATCAGGATTTATATGTAAATGAAGGTACTTAAGTCTGGTGTGAAAAGCTGCTTAACTCCATTGCAAAGGTCATGACCTGACTCACGTAAGACAGCCTGGAAATTTATGATGTTTTAGTGCTAAAGTATGCAGTAGTTGTACTGTATTAGTCAGCGCTGTTGCTGTCCTCAGCAGTCCCCATGTTCTTGTCTTATGCTGGCCATGAAACTTTTCAAGGTATAGTAAGTGCCCTGCTGTTTTCTGTCGTTTAAAGTGTACATCTGAGTAAGGAAAAAAAAGGGCTTTTAGAGAATACAGGGACGTCACAAGACATGTAACAGAACTGGCTTGTGCGTGTATGCATCAACTCCCATGATGCCTTGCATGAGTGGGGTCATGACCCTTGGAATGGAGACAAACAGGTTTTCACACCAGGGCAAAACAGAGCAAAGCAACCTAATTTATATTTAAATTAGGATGAAATTATTTTATTTATTTATTGAAAATGTTTCACCAGGAAAGGCACGCTGAGCAAAAAGATGCTCGTCTCATGGTGCGACCTGGGGGGAGGGTTACAGAGGAGGCAGGTATACATACAGTAGATGAGTTTATCAGTAATGCAATACAGACAATATACATTGATTGGAGGTATAACAAATGGACTTTTTACATAAGGAGAGGAATACAGAACAATGAACAATATCGACAGGGTAAATATGACACGGGTAAAGGCAAGGTAAGAGCAGTATAAACGTTGCACAACAGGGACAGGATAAACACGTCATGGGTATACATATCAAGTGTACAGTCATGGTTGGAGCAAAGCATGGCAAACACTACAGGGAAGGGGTGAACATACAGTGGATACTCTAAGGGGAAACACATTAGTTACGTAAGTGCCATTAGCTACTAGTGTGACAGGTCAGACCGTGAGTGCCTGCGCTGCCACGAACTGCAGCGGGAAGCACAGGAGCCTGTTAGAGTTGGGGGGATAGTATGCTTAGGAGCATGGGGGTAGGTATAGGTGATGTGAGAGGAGGGCGAATGGTATTGGTGCTGAGGGTGAGGAGCGGGAGGGGAGATAGGGAGGGGGAAGAGGGAGGTTTAAGGAGTAGGAGGGGGGAGTAAGCGGAGTGTAAGCGCGTGGAGCAGTATATAAGCCAGCCAATTTGGCTATTGCCAGGCCGCTGGTCAGGCTCTGGGAGGTAGCTGGGGAAGAGGTAAAAGGTGGGGGGAGTTCAGGGGCAGTTGCAATTTGTTGTGAGAAAGTTAGTGAGGGCAGAGGATAGGGAGTATTCAGACGATGAATGTCGGATCTGGGCTGGTAGACCATTTCAGAGTTTGGGGAAGAGGTAAGAGAAGGCCGACTGGCCGGCGGTGGTCCTTCGGTGGGGGATGGTGGATCTGAGGGCGTGCTTGGGGGTAGGTGGGGAAGATAGGGAGGATGCTAGGTAGGGTGGGAGGGAGCCGAGCCAGAAGTTAGAAGCGACTTACAGTGTGGAGTAGGCGCTGCTGCTCTGTAAGGCAGGGCCAGTGAACGGTAGAGCTCGTGAGGATGTGAGCGAGGGGGCATTGAGGGCAAAGTGGCAGAACGACAAAGAGGGGTCCAGTCTGGCTAGAGTGGTCTTTGAGGTGGAGTTATAGACTACGCCACAGTAGTCGAAGGTGGGTAGAATCATTTTCAGAATCCAGATCACGCCTGATGGTAGCGAGAGAGGAGTTCCTATAGAGGGCCCTAGTTTAGGGCGAGTTTGGAAGTGATGGCGCCTACGTGTGTGGTAAAGGAGAGGTGGCGATTGAGCCAAACCCCTAGATACCTAAGGGAGGGCACTTCTGAGGATAGTATTGTTTAAGGTATGGAAGATCAATGGATGGGTGAGTTTGGAAAGACGCTGCCTTGTGCCGAAAGTCATAGAGACGGTTTTCTTGAGATTTAGGGAGAGTTGATTGGTATTGAACCAGTGTTGGATTTTGTTGAAATCCGTTTTTAGTTTGGAAGTGAGTTCTTCGTGGGTCTGGCCGGAGGTGAAAAGGACCGTGTCGTCTGCATACATGTGTATAGCGGAGGAGGAGCATGAATTTGGCAGATCATTTAGGAGGATAGAGAATAGGATGGGACCTAGGGGGATGCAAGAGAGAGAATCATTGTTCATGCTTACAAACTACACAGGAATACAGACAATAGGCCGAGGGGACTTTTGCCTGGTTACAGGCCAGACATGTACTGTTGGTGTTTCCTTCTATCCCCCCTCTGCCTCTCTCACTCTCTCTCTCTCTCTCTCTCTTCCCCTCTCTCATGCTAGCTCCCTCTCTTTCTCTCTCTCTAGCGCCCTGTCCCTCTTTCCCTCTCTCTTGCTAGATCCCTGTCTCTCTCTCTCCCTCTCTCCCTCTCATTAGCTGACCGTCTCTCTCGCTCGCTCTCTCTCATTCCCTCTCCCCCTCTCTCTCTCTCGCTCTCTCACTCCCTCTCTCTCTCTCTCTTTTGCTCTCTTTCTCCATACTACCTCATTTCTCTCTCTATGTAATGAGAAGGTTACTGTTTAAAAGTATACTCACAACTAGTTTAGGTCTAGTTTAGGTACCCCTGCAGTAAATATCCTTGCCAGTAACCTTTAAGAGGGATATTAGGAAGTACTATTTCACAGAAAGAGGGGTGAAAAAATTAAATGGCTTACTTAGGGTGGTGATGGAGATGGTCTCTGTTGTCAGCTTTAGTGAAGGCTGGGATAAATTTAAGGAGCAGGTAGACACTAGAAGATGGAATAAGGTTGGGAGCAAGAAAAGGAGAGTTGGCAGAGAGAGATGGGGCAGAGGAACATGGGGGTAACTACCCTATCTAGCCAGTGGCTAGCAGAGTTCAGGTAGGAATCTGGGCAGACTGGAAGGACC
The DNA here is from genome assembly GCA_016271365.2 of Neoceratodus forsteri. Lineage (NCBI taxonomy): Eukaryota > Metazoa > Chordata > Ceratodontiformes > Ceratodontidae > Neoceratodus > Neoceratodus forsteri. The sequence goes on along the minus strand of JADMNL010000029.1, from coordinate 204,136,138 downwards.
TTGATTCTTTCTCTGCGATCATGTTTTCTATGTTTTGAACACCTCTCCTGGGGTGAGAGGGCACAGCAGGTCAGTCTCTGTGCTTCTATTGTTGGTTTTTGTGAGCGGGTTATGAGTCAGCTAATGGATTCTGCTTCATTCAGAAGTAGACTGTGTTCAAAGACATGAAGGAAGTGCTGAGCTGTGAGTCAGAGGATTACCTGAAAGCCTCTGTGGTAGGAAATTGGAAAGCGTAGGGGTAAGTAGTCAGTCAATTTTTTTTTTAACCTGCAATTTTTCCATCCTGGATCTGCTCACCATCAGTCCTGCTGGGCATCTTCACAGCCCTATCACCCCCATCTGTGGCCCTTTCTTTTTACCCCCCTAACTTTCCCTCAAAAGTGAGCTTGAAAGTGGGGGTAGCCCCCCCCCCGAGACCTTATATGTGAAGAGGGGTACAGTAGACTGAACAGGGCAGAAATGTACCTGGTGTCATGATGAAACCCAGAGAGTTTTTCCCCAGTGTTTCCCACACTGAGGACATCTGCAGGCTTGAATTCCAGTGAACGCACATGGATACAGCTGTATAGCACCACCCAGAGCTGGAAGTTGTCCCATCCCCCTCAGTCACTTCCCCTGGGGTCTCCCAAGCAGCATCAGCCATCCCCAAAGAAGGAGACCATCTTCTATGAAGCTCAACCCCCCCCCAGCCAGCTCTCAGATGCCCCATGCTTGTTCTTGAACCTGTGTCACTGGTGTAGTGTAGGAGTAAGCCAGATTTATAACTAAAACTGCTTGGCTCTAGTAGGTGTGAATCTCCATTAGGGTCATCAGAATTAGTTCTAAATAGGTCAGAACCCTTTTAGAACATAGGGTTTCAAGTTCTAATTTAGAAATGGAACACCCATTGGTTCTATAGGAACACAGAAACATAGAAATTGTCAGCAGATAAGGACCACTAGGCCCATCCAGTCTGCCCGTAGGCCCTATACGTTGTATGTGGCCACTGACCCTATGTGATCAATGGCTTGTCATCACTCCCTCCCCTCTCAGGCTTCCCTTGTGCCTATCCCAAGCATGCTTAAACCCCTCCACTGTGCTTGCCCCCACTACCTCCTGTGGCAGACTATTCCAAGCGTCGACTACCCTTTCTGTGTAGAAAACCTTCCTCACATTACCTCTTAATCTACCTCCCTCCAATTTTATATCGTGCCCACCCCCCGTTCTAGTACTTTTTCTACATCAGAAAAGGTCCCCTGCCTGCACCTTGTTTATGCCCTTGAGGTACTTGAAAGTTTCTATCATGTCCCCCTGCTGTCTCCTCTCCTCCAGTGAGTGCATATTGAGGTCCTGTAGTCTCTCCTCATATGTTTTGTGGTATAAGCCCTGCACCATCTTTGTCGCCCTTCTCTGGATAGTCCACCTTATCTATGTCCTGGCGCAGGTGTGGTCTCCAGAACTGCATGCAGTAGTTCAGGTGAGGCATTACCAATGAATTATATAATGGCATTACCACCTCCTGCCTCCTGCTAGTGATACCTCTGCCTATGCACCCCAGCACACCACTGGCCCTCCCTGCTGCCTTTGTACACTGATACCTTGAGCTCATCAGAGATGATAACCCCTAGGTCCCTTTCCTCCTTGGTGACAGTCAGCTCCTCTTGCCCCAGCCTGTAGCTCTCCCCAGAGTTCCCTCTATGCAGATGCATTATTTTGCACTTCTTTACATTAAACCTCAAGTATTAAGGGTTCTAAATATTAAACACAGAAACATAGAATTTGTCAGCAGATAAGAACCGCTTGGCCCACCCAGTCTGCCCAATGTAGACAATAGTGTATGGGCTACTATCGGCAACAAGTATATGTAGCCATTGAGAGGTAGCCATGGCGGCCATTTAAACCTCAAGAGCAAAGCTCAAGAAGTTTTTGGGCGCCATGGCGACCGCGAGATGACCACATACACTAGTTGCCGATAGTGGACCATGCTTTGTCTTTCATAGTGTATGGTCCGCACACAGCAAGAAACACAACTAAATAGTTCTTCCCCCTCACCACCACTCTCTTCCTGGGTCCGCTCTCACTGCCGCAGCCACCTGAGAAAGACAGGAGGTTCACGTACAGTGAACACGCGAACACGTTGCAAGTTGATGTGCTGCAGTAGCTACGTAGCTAGTGTAGCATAACTACCATGACGTAGCTACTGCAGCACAACAAAGTTGTTCAAGGGATGGATTTCCATCCCTAACAACGTTCCAGCATACACTATATGTAATCCCTAGGTGGCACTACCCCAAAGGCCAGACACAGCCTTCCTGCTAGGGTTACCACCTGTCCTGATTTTCACAGGACAGTCCTGATTTGGGCAGCTGTGTCCTGCAAAGAAATGTGAAAAATACTACATGTCCTGACCTTTTAGTAGAAACAAATGTTTTCTAACTTTCCTGAGAATGTTGCAGAAAACTACAATACCTTAATTAAAATACTTTAAAATGATAAGAAACAACAGAAACAATTAAAAACTACAACACTTAGTTTTAGTTCTGATTATTTAGAGAAAACAAGTTTGTTGCACCGATTGAGGTTACAGATTGTCCTGCGAAAAATCATGTTTTAGTAAGAAATGTCTACTTTGGGCTTCTTAAAAGGTGTTAATCCTACTTCCCGTCGATTCCCACTGTGCACTACGCAGAAGCAGCTGCTCGAATCTCTCGAGCTCCTCTCACTCTCAACTCCTACTTCACACTGAACCACTGTTGTAGGCAGCTCAGAACTCTCCCAGTGATCCAAAAGGTTCGATTCGTTGATCCATCTGTCTGTCACAGCAAGGGCTCCCCCTCCAGGTGCATTTAGGAGCCAAAGGGAGAAAACTACAATTCCTACAGAAATTCACTCCCACAAGACCCCTGGGGGCAGGCTCCATTTTAGGGCCCCCAAAGGTACTGATTGGTGCATATTGGCAGTCCAGAAGCAATATGGTGATGATTAACAGAAAAGTCCACGCTGCAAAGGAGGCAGGTTAGTCAAACTACTATATTATTAAGAAAGCAGATAGTCAGCAAACAATTACAGTTCTTAACAGAGCTCCCTCTGCACAATTAGCGATGGCAGAATGGAGCAATCATCTGGCAGTCCAGGCGGGACTCGAACTTAGGAACATTCAGCCCCCACCCAGATCAATTATACACTACGAGATAGGCAGCTCTTAAAGAGACAGGCTCGGCAGCTAATAGGGCACTCACATGCAATTACTTTTAAACTATTAGAACACAGAACACCATCGGGCAGTGGGCATTTAGGCACACCCAAGGAAGACTTTTGGGAACCCACATTTATAGGGTGGTTACACCTTTCCCTGCCTGGAAAAAACTAGGCGTCCGTGTCAAGTCTACACTTTTGCAGTATCGTAATAAGACAATATTCTGTATGAGATATACGTGACATTAATACACTAGACAAGATAATGACTGATGCATTAGTAAATGTAAACTTATCACATTGCTATACATTTTCAATACACTTCACATATATTATATCTGTAATGAGAACAGTTATGCATTTCTCATACACGTAATACTGATTCTACTATGAGTAACACATTATTAGGACTACTATACCGATTTAAGTTATAACTTCTTACATGTTAAACAATACAGATGGGGACCCATCCCTATCAGCTAACTTGGGGCTAGATGGGGCAGGGGCACCATGTTCTGAAGGAAGAGCAATTTACTTAGAGGCGGCAGAAAGGCTCAGTTTAGGAAGTGATCTCTGGGAGATATAGACACCCTTATGGACAACATTCAGAGGAAAATAAACTGGTCTTCCAGGGGAGTCATAGCTAAGATGCATAACTGGTTTAACAGCTCTCTCAGAGTTTCGTGGGGGGAACAGGTATAGTCTCTGGAGTATCCACACTAGCATTAATCTCTTCTTGGGTCGAGAGGAGTACTTCTGCACTTGGCAAAGTCTCCAACAGTGGAACATTATCAGTCCCTGGGTCCACCACATTCGGCACAGGGTTATCCTCTGTAAAAGGTTCAGATGGGTTATCCATGGAAGATTCTAACACATTTGTATCTTGAGGCTCTTGGCTGACACTCTCTACAGCAAACTGAATAATCGGGTTACTTAGGACAACAGGGTCAAGTTCATTATAATCATCATTTACTGGTATGTCACCAGGACAGTTTATGGCATCAGGTTCCTCCTCGGGCAGTTCAAACAATTCCACCAAGCACAGCGAGTCAACCATCTCGGACGCTATACTTTGCACCTCATTCTCTGGGGGCACTGGCTCCAGGGCAGAAGCCGGAGGGGGGTAGACAGTCCTGAGGGCCCAGCTTCATCCCCACAGTTATACATTGGGTGACCTTGAAACAATTGACTCAGTTCATAAGTAGGATAATAAGGAGTATTGCACTCACTGCTGTCAGATTCAGACTGACTGTCATCGTCAAGCTCGGCCTGCTGAGGGGAAGGCTTAGGTTGTTGCACTGTTGGAGAGGGTAGACTCTGTCACCTTTTGGCAGTGACATGAGTTACTGGCCCAGGAGGAGCAGGATCTGACTGTTCGACATCAATCATTACTTGGCCAATAGGTAGTAAATGGTTCCTGTGCATGGTTTCAACAGCTCTAGAGTTGTCCTCAGGACGCACTTTGTACACAAGCAGTTCATCCAATGTACTGATCACTATGTGTGGAAGATGATGCCACCTATCAGCAATTTTATGCTTTCCATGCAGTCCCAAATTGCGCCATAATACACCGTCTCCGGGCAGTAGCTCTTGAGCCTTCACTTTCTTGTTGTGCCTCTCTTTGTTGGCAAGGTTTCTTTTGGTGGCCATAGTCTGGGCCTACTGAAAAGCATGGTTTTATTGGGCCTTTAGCTTTCATATGTATTGCAGATAGCTCTCAGCATGAATTCCATCCAGGGACACTCCAAAGCAAACATGCACAGGTAACTGGGCTTCCCTTCTGAAAATGAGGCGATACGGCGAGAACCCGGTGGCATAATTTTTTATCGAATTATAGGCATGCACCAAGGTACTGATTTGCTGACTCCATTTGTGTTTATCTTTGGGGTGAAGTGTGCCCAACATGTCCAAGAGGGTCCTGTTAAAACGCTCAGGTTGGGGGTCCCTCTGGGGGTGGTAAGGAGCGGTACTGGACTTCCATACTCCCCACATGGAAAGCATTTCCTTGATCAGTCTACTTTCAAAGTCTCTCCTTGATCAGAGTGGATACTTTGGGGCGCACCATAATGGACAAAGAACTTCTCCACTAGTACCTTGGCCACTTTTGAGGCCTTCTGATCTTTTGTTGGAAAGGCTTGGGCATAACAAGGAAAATGATCGGGTACCACCAGTACATTGGCAAAGTTCTTTCGATCAGGCTCCAGACACAGAAAGTCTATGCAAATCAACTCCATGGGTGCACTGGTGGAGATGTTGACCAAAGGGGCAACTCTCTGGGACAAAGCTTTCCTCTGAAGGCGATGACTACAGGTTTTGACATGGTTTTCAACGTCCGCTCCCCATTTTCGGCTAGTAGAATCGTAACTGCACCAAGTCAAGGGCCTGGTCAATACTGAGGGCACTTACATGCAATTACTTTTAAATGGTTAGAACACAGAACACCACTGCGCAGTGAGCATTTAGGCACACGCAAGGAAGACTTTTGGGAACCCCCATTTATAGGGGGGGTTACATATATAGGATAGTGTATGGGAACCCAATACACAACCACGCTATTCTAATACCGAGTGATTTCCATGATGACAAGGGCCTCGAGAGCTAAGCTGGAGAGGTCCCTGTTGTCATGGAAACCAAGAAGTATTTGAATAGTGGGCTGTGTATTTGGGGCTCCTATACAGTTCTCTATATAGTGTATAGACCCCAAAAAACAAGCTACCTCATTCCCGTGGCTCCTGATGTCAGTCGCTGCCGCTGGAGACCCTGCCTTCTCCTCTGGTCGCCCGCCCAGTCAGCATGCACATGCAACTTGTCAACCGCCCCCTGTCCAGTGAGTAGTGCTGTTTGGGGGCAGCTGCATTGTGACGTGCCTACTAATGCAGAATGAAAAGTCATTCTGCATTGGTACCCACGTCACTAGTGCAGCAGAATGACTTTTTCGAGAGTATAGATTTCCATACACAGCCGTGTTCATCCATACACTATAGTGCTTTTTGATCAGACATTTCAAAAATAAGAGATGCCTGTCTGGTAATTAAACTAACTACTGGGAATTACATCCTAAAATGTTTTAGAGAGCGATACTATCAGAATGTCCTGCTCATAAGCAGATGGGTCAATGGCATGGAACTGTGACACTTGGCATTTGCATTTTGAAAGGCATGACGTGTTTCTCTTTCCTGCACGTGCAGTGAAACCATATTATTGCTGTGCTATGAGGGCAGGAGTTTTATTTATGTTTTTGTCTCCTCTCAGTAGATTTATCTGTTCTTTCTCTCCAGTCTTGTACACAAAAGAGTTCGAGTTCTAAAGAAGATTAGCATCCTATATCTATTTTGCAAAGTTCTAGACCATAACCAGAACGCAGAACTTCAGTGGGTTCTGACAACCTTAATCCCCATAATCTGTAGGGTCTGGACATTGCACATTGGTGACGGCTGGCCTCCCGCTGCCCCCTGGTCCTCTTGGAACCCTTGCACACACATTTTATCCTCATTGAGCAGGTGACTTGCAGGAGACTTTTTTGTGGCTGCAGTTCTAAACAACAAACCCATACGGGGGGGGGGGTGTTACGGCAGCTGAGTAATGAGGGTAGCGGTCATCATAATGCATATTTCCCACATACTGTATCCTCTATGGTTGGGGAGGGAGACCTGTACAGAGGTGGGTGAGTGGGGGATTTCATTTCATTTCATTTGTTAACTGGGTAGGAGCACTAGACCGAGGGACCTTTTTCAGGTTTGACCTGGGCAGAGCAATACAGTATAGCGACCTGGGGGGGAGGGGAGGAATGGGACGATACAAACAAGAAGAAGAAGAAAAAAAACAAAGACATCATATTACAACAGGATACAGTTAGCAGCATTCACAGGTACATTGTGCAAAATGTTGAAAATTCTTTTTAAAAACGTTGCAGGTACAGATTTTCTTTTAACTACGAAACAGTTAAAAGGGTTTTAGGACCCAACATGTGAGGTCAGAGGCATATATGGCAAGTGTCATCTATGGGAAAAAAAACAACAGACTACGTTGCCTTCCTCCTAAAAAAGCAAGTGCCTACACAGTAGAGCCCACTTATAAGAACATCAGATATAACATCCCATTTATAAGAACATTTTTTGGGACATCCCGATTTTTCCCCATTATTTTCCATGACAGTGAAACTTGTTTTGTTTTGTTGAATTTTGTTGACCTGGTAAGCCCAGGACAACGGGGAAATTCCCCTGCTCTTTTCGATAAGTGCCATGGGATCTTTAACATTCACCTGAACTACCTCCAATCCAGGCAGATGGGACCTCGGTTTAGCATCTCATCTGAAAGATGGCACCTCAGAAGTGCAGCACCCCTCTCATGCTGCACTACAGTGTCAGTACTGGGATATTAACCCAAGTGTCAGATGTGGGAACTGAACCCACAGCCCTCTGATCTCTTGTTTGTAAAAACAGTTCAGTCCGTTTATAAGAACAGTTTTTTTCCAGAGGTAGTGGTAGGTGGTCATTATCACCTCAGAGTGTGCTGAACCTGGGCCGAATCATGATCGAGTTTCCTCATTAATGGTCACTTAAAGGGGACAGGAAATTTGTGGTAATTGGGAGCAGTTAGTAATGTTCCTGTTAACAAAGGTGCAATCCATACCGCCATATGATTCATATTTAACTGTACTTGAATAAACATTGATATAAGTTTCTGGGTCCAGCTGGAAGGCTGTAAGACTGTCGCCTTATGCGTTCTTAGCACCAGAGGACTACGAACAAGAGACGAGCAGTTCTGTGGTCCTAAGGATGCAAGAGGTGGCACTCTTGGAACCATAAGAAACCCTCCAACCAAACCCATACCATTATTATGGAGCACTAACTTTATTAAATTTAAAAAAAATATATTTAATAAAGTTAGTGACAGGAACAGTCATCGAGAAGCCTGTTACAGTGCTTGGCATGTGAGGTACTCTTACGGCAATAAAAGTATGTCATGTATAGCTGAAGCAAGCACTGTGATTGGTTGGGGATACTTCTGCAATCTATGATGTGAAAAACTGTGTATTCAATTGTTTTCCTTTTTATGGACAACATCCTGCACAGTTCTCGCTATGGAATCAGTAATTTGGAGTTTCAACTATGTCACAGTTTGTGTACAGAATGCCAAGTATTTGCTATTATCCTATCAAAACCATGCTCAGAGTTCTGTGTGCAAACCGTGACATAGTTGAACTCCAGATGACTGGTTCCATGAAGAGAACTGTAATAGAATGCTACCCATGAAAACTAAACAATGCAAAACACAGTGTTTCACATTCCATTTTGTTCAGGTACAGTTACATATGGATCATTTAGGGATAGGAATACTGTATCTGGAAACAGGAACATTATTAATAGCTGCAAATTAGAAATCATTTCCTGTACTCTTTAAGTAGTAAATGGGTGCGTGAAAGATGCCCCGTGAAGATGGCGGCACACATTCCTTCGTGGTTAGGCTGTGGCACTGCATGAACTTTACAAGAATAGTCTGATTGTTTGAACAAGAGCTCTTTTAGAAAGCTGTATTATGCTGCTTTATAACGTGGGTTGGAAAAAGGAGGACACCTAACTGGTCAAAGACCATCACCTGACTGTGGATTAAATCTCCTATATAATCCACATTTGGAGTGACTGTCCCATACTCAGTATCACTGCACAGTTTTAACGTTGGGACTTGTTACCTCCAGACCAAAGCAAAGCAGAACGGCAGCCATTTAAAACTGGTGAAGCAGGAGACAGAGAGCTGAAGAAGTGGGACGTGAGATGGCGCCTCGTGCCTCACAATGCACCCGGGGCATGGACTAAATCCCTATAACCCCATACCCTGTTGTGGGTTATTGCTTACTTAATAATAGGCAGGGGTTTAATTGGGCAGAAGGCCACAAGAACTCTGTTCCACCACCTCTTACACAACTGTGTGACAGTTCCACCACCTCTGTCCTCTTTCTCCACCACCTCTGTCCTCTTTCTCCACCACCTCTATCATCCTTCTCCGCCACTTCTGATATCTTTCTCCACCACCTCTGTCCTCTTTCTCCACCACTTCTGTCATCTTTCTCCACCACCTCTGCCATCCTTCTCCACCACTTCTGATATCTTTCTCCACCACCTCTGTCCTTTCTCCACCACTTCTGTCATCTTTCTCCACCACCTCCGTCATCCTTCTCCACCACTTCTGATATCTTTCTCCACCACCTCCGCCATCTTGAGTCACTCACTCTAGTACTCAACCAAACAGCTACACATATCCCATGGTTCGCAACAACACTCGCACACACAAACAGTGTAGCAACCCTCCAACTCTTTGCGTATTTTAAAGCAGCAGTGCGCAAAAGAACGTTAGCTACAGTTAATAAAATATTATCATGTCTGTCAAATCTACTTTTCTAGGTACCTTCTATACTGCAAAACATGATTTTTTTTTCTCGATCCTAATCCTCGCATGGTCTGCAATGCTATTTGTAAACCAAATGTGGTGGCCATCTTTTTTTCTTGAGGAAAACTAAATTAAAACATTTATAAAATGCTCAAATGTTGGTAGAATTAGAAAATGTTACCATCAAATAAATCTGGAAGATGCCTGGAATCTTTTATAATGAAAAAAAAAGTAGGGCCTGCTTTTTTGCCCATTTTAGTTGCACTGCTGCTTTAAGCCTATCTCTCATAACAAAAAAACAAACAAACAAAAAAATTGAACCAAACAACATTATTCCTTAGGAAACTGCGGACATATATATACGTTGAGAATCTGTATACGTTCAAAAATACTCAGTGCCCAAAGAGTGTGAAAGTGATAGATGTGTGTTGTTGGGGGTAGGGGGAAGTAGAACTAGGCAAGCACCAACTTATCTCTGTGTTACAAAGCGCCCCCTAGTGACACTCTTGTAAGAGCCCACAAACAGAAGGACTATTTATCAAAACATTTACTATATTTTAATCAATGTAAGTGTTTATTTTCATTTTTATCAAATTTTCACTGTTAATAGCATTTTATAAGTGCAACAGGAAACTCCTAAGTTGACGTAATGCTGAGATAATCACCTTACCAGGGACAGTGAGGCCCTCCACCTGCAGCCTTGGGGCCTCACTACACCCCTGGGTGGGCAGATATCTCAGCATAAGGCCCACCCTATCATGTCTTATTGCTTTTATTCGGCCGCTGAGGCACCTTTCAGGGTTGTAAGAGTGGTTTCAAGTACATTCTTAGGCCAGGAGGACTACTAGCCTCCTAAAGATTTCGCAGCACGGTCTGGGCATGCATCACCATTCACGAGGGAGCAAGCTCCCCAGCTCACCACAAGGAGCCACTGCAGTGCCAGAACCCTGATGTCACCCTTTCCAGTGTGGCTGGTGCTGCACTCGGCAGCACTCCTGAGTCCTGGCTGTTCTGGAACCCAGGTTGCCTGTTCAAGAAACACAACGTGCTTCCACTGAGCCATGGGGGGGGGCAACTTTACGACTACTTACCCAAATGTCACCATATTTGTCAGTTTCTTGCACCCTGTATTGCAATGATCAGGTTGCTGGCTCTTAGGGAAGCCATGTTATAAGCATCACAGTATGTTGAGAAATACTTATGACATTCTGTGACTACATGAACTGAGAGACTTTGAGCCTCTGTAACAGTACAACTGTTAGCAGTGTCAGTGGCTCAATATGTAGCACACTTGCCTTTGGGGCTGAAAGATCAGAAGGTTGTGGGTTCTAGTCCCACACCTGGTACTTTGGAAAATACCCACAACTGACACTGTAGTGCTGTAGAAGGTTTTTTTTTATTGATAAGGTGCTGCCCTTTGGCTGAGACGTTAAACCGAGGTCCCTTCTGCCCATCTGTGGTCACGGACACTGTCCAGGTGGAACTAAAAGACCTCATGGCATTTATACAAGAGTAGGGTAGCTTCCCCAATGTCATGGCCAAACACTCCCCCATCAGTAGAAATGGGTCCATGTAAATCACTCCCCAGGACGCACCTGGAAACAAGCTGTCTCAGGTTAGTGTGCCTTTCCAGGTCACAAATTACAGATAAATAGCGTGTCAGCCAGTAGAGTGGTAGAGCTACCATTTGATATGCCAGTGACCCAGGTTTTGAAGCAAGCCTGGGTTGCTGGAGGGATGGCTGGGGGAGAACTGAGCACCCATAAGTACTGTCCTCCTCCGGGAGGGAGGGAGGGAGGGAGGGCTGCAGGTCCTGCTGCGGGTGACCACAGGGGGTGGCTATTCAGCAGGATTGCAGAGTGAAGGAAGGGGAGGACATTGGCTGAAGTCCAGAGCAGCAGCATGTCTCAGCGTGCCCTCATCTCCTTGGACCTCCTCGTGTGCCATCGTCCTTGAGGGGTATGGGGATACCAGAACAAGGAAAATCCCAGCACCCAGAGATGGGCCCCGCACCTTAGTTACATGACTAGGCTCCCATGGTTCGGCTGGACTGCCCAACACATTAGAACTAGGCTGGAGGGAGATGTCCTGGTCTCCCTCTCCCTGCCTGGGCAAGTGCAGCCGGATGGGGGTTGGTCCTCCAAAGCTACCCAGGAGACACCTGGCAGAACTCTACAGGATGTCTTGGGAGTCCCAGATGACAGGGGCAGGTGCAGTGTTGAAGGAGGGGCATATAAATAGAGAATATAGAAAAGAAATTACAGATAAATAAAACTGCTTATGATAATATCGCTGCATCGAGACAGGTGCTTAGCCAAATTATATAAATTAAAACTAAGCTGGTCAACATTCAGTTCAAGAATGCATGGGACAGACATAAGACAATTCTAGTGGGGGTTAGGAGGAAGTAGGCTGTTGGTTAACTAGGATCTGCTGCTTATCCGTTAGGTAGGGAAATGGGCAGACTAGGTGGGCCAAGCGGTCCTTATCTGCCGTCAGATTCTATGTTTCTGTGTTTCTTGCATATAGAATATTCAAGCTGTATGCTGCTACCATAAATCACAGATTAACTAGTGGCATTTTTTCCTACCACCTCATTTCACATCAACATTATCAGGAAATTTCACCCAGCCTTGCTCACTGATTGAAGCTAGGCCTCCTGTTGGTTACTCATGGGGGAACAGTGACACCTTGTGGCCAAACCCCTGAAACACAGGAACCATTCCTTAGAAGTGCTCCAGTACTTCTTTTTGGTAGTTTGCATGGAATGCTTTTATTTTTAGTTTTTATATACACATACAATTTATACTACTTACATCTCTGGCTGCCTCCTTCTGACTGACCCTCCCAGCCCCGTCACCCCAGAATCACCGGGTCTTACCTTCCTGCCCGGTCCGGGTGCAGGGCCTGCGAAGGGTCAGTCAGCATCCTGCAGCCAGAGGGTTTTTTTCCACCGTTTTTTCTACCATTCCCTGCTGGGGTGCACACAGCCCAATGGTGTACGTGGAGGCGTACGCTCGTCTGCGGAAGTCCCACAGCACCCTCCCTTCCGCTGGCATCCCAGACCCACACTGCCCTCTGGCCTCCACCTAGGGGCAGTCATTCAGTGAGAGCGACAGTCCTCCCTCCCCTGGAGAGGAGAGCTGTCCTCTGGATGCTCAATCCTCTCCCTCCCCTGCCGACCCCCAGTGGCCCATGCTCGTTCCCGAACACAGGTCGTCGGCGTGGTGCGAGTTGTGGCGTCCAGTGCCTCAACCCTCAGCTCTACCAGGATGGTCTGCATGAAATGCTTTTAAAGGGGCAGCAGGCATATCCGACCAAAATTTACTGCCCTAGCAGTTCTGCGCTCCACAGTCCGGCCTCCAGCACAGTCACTCTTTCCAGAAACGGGGACTCATCAAGCTCGGTTTGGGATAAACATATAGCTGCTGGGACTTGTTTACAGTTTCTTTTGGGGGAGGAGTTCTAGCTCATCCACGTGCTACTGTTCATTTCAGACCACAAGGAAACTCTAGCATTAAAGCACAGAGTCTCAGTTTAAAAGTGTTTTCCATAGCTGTTGAGCCGCGAACCACCAGCTGCACCTGCTATCGGATCGTCATGCCATCCACTTCCCAGCTCCGTCAGTCACTCCTGTCACCAGCACCGCCTCCACTGTCAGAGCCAACAGGGATCCACATAGGGAAGGGCTAGAGAGTGCTAGCATGTGTTAAACAGGTAGCTCACAGGTCATGGTTTTTTTGGGGTTTTCTCCCCTTAGTCCACCCTCAGAGCCCCAGCGGGCCTTGCAAGTATGCAGCGATGTCCTGTAGTGCAGACACGCTCTGCATTTGACTACAGGGGTCACTGCAGCTGCAGAACATGGCACCATTACTGCTTGACTAGAAGTGTCACACTGCTGCACTACCCCTGCCCCCCGGCCACCCACCCCAGCTCCCCGAGTCCATGCCTGAATCTGTGTCCCTGGCATGGGGGTGCAACATGTTACCTACTGTTCCACAGGGGGCTCCTTTAAAGAGCACCTATTTTGCTCTTTTACCAATTGTCCTGTAGCATCATATAATGTCCCTTACCTGTGCCTGAGTTGATTAATGCCAAGATTGGAATTTTCATCCGCCTCAAATTTGGAAGAAAAGGGATCGTATTTTGTCTCCATGGAGTGTAGCTGCCAATCCCTTCCACTTCCTGGTCCTGAGCGCCACCCCCAATGCTAGCATGTTTTGTGATGCAATAATATGGAGAGTGTGGGGCTCCGCTCAATACAAAGTAATAGGGATTTTTTTTTAAAGTTCAGATTGCAGTACTTTACATGGCCAATACAAACGCTCACTCAGCCTTTAAATCAGCACTTTTTTTCCCACCTTCAAGCACTCGACTCCTGCCACTGTACCCAAGCATCCCAGTACTCCTCCTACTCATCCTTATTCTGCTCCACCTAGGTGTTGCTGTACTGAACTGTGCTGTATTGCCTGGCTGTGTTATTGGTCCTGTCCATCCCTATGTGGATGGCTACTGCTTGTTGTTATACCTTGATCTTCTCTGTTATGTAGTTGATACTTGTGTTTGATTGTTTATTTATCCAAAATGATGTCTGTCTCTTTCGGATGCCTGTTCTGCTAACGATCTGTACCTGTTTTGTGGCAACTCGCTGGTTTATGTGATATACTCTCCCGGGTCGTGCTTGAACATAGGCAGGCCTCTTGCCTAATGCACTTACCCGGTTACCAAAAGCAAATAAAATAAATAAATAAATAATCAAGGCCAATGTTCAGCTAGCGACAGTCTGTTGTGCATTATTGCATGATTCCTAAACAAGATCCTAAATCCTGTTTTTACACAGGAATTTTGGATTTTCAGTCCAAATCTGATTCCAATTTTGAGGTCTTTTTAGGATTCGGATCGGAAACGGATTGCAGTTCAGAAGTTCCCAAATTTCTAAATCAGATTGGAATCGACCAAATCCAAGCATCCCTAGTAAGAATTCTGCGTCTCACTTGATCTCTTCCAGTCAGAAGCACAGTCGGACTCTGCAGCAGCTCCAACAGTCCGTGGTCTCTCTCTGCAGACGCACGCAGACTGAATGGTCCTGGCATATGCCTGCTGTTCACTGGAGAATGTCAGATGACCATTGGTCCACTGAACAATCAATCGGTCTTCGGCCAGCCTAGAGGTCATCACTTGGTAGATAACTGGCCAGAAATTTGCGTCAGGAGTCCTGCAGTCCTCCAGTTTCCCAGGAGCTCCTTGTGGTTCCCTTCCCAGGCTCTACAGCCTTGTTGGTTGAAGGTACAACCCCTGACCTCTGTTGCTGTGGCTTTTGGGGGTCAGGCTGCACCAGGATTAGTGCTGTGCAGAATGTTCCAGTTTTGACAGAATGGGAAAAACTCCATGGAATTCTGTCTGTAGAAGAATTCTGACATTTCATCTGTGAAATATTTTTTTTGTGGATTAATAATCTGTCTTTTTCACAGTTTATGTGATCCATGGAAAATTATTCTGCAGTGTACACAGAAATACTTCTCAGAATTCCACAGAATTAAAACAGAAATTATGAAAAGCATTTTGGAAGTGGAATTGCCGCTCCGCATGAATCTGGACAGTGGTATTCCACATTCTGCATAGCCTCAGTCAAGATGGTAAAAGCCTGTGTTGCTGTGGGGCACTGGCCCCAGCAGTCTCACCTACAAAGGGTCCTTCCCCCAAGAACCCACCTCTGGTCCCCGATTGTTGCTTGCATGAATGGTGGTGCAGTCTGATCTGGCCAGGCACCCAGTGGGGGAGTTCCCGCTCCATTGGAAATGCTGGTTGTGCCCGCTCCATTGACGTTAGGCTGCCGCCGCTTGACGTGTGGCAGAAGCCACTGCTGCACTCACTGGCACGGAGCACCAACTCAAGTTCCACTCTCCTTTACTCCTGGTTCCCACTGCCACATCCCTTGGGGGACTGGAGAGCAACAGCAGCAGGCAGCAGCAGTCTGGCGGGGCTTCCTGGAGCCAAAACATAAACCCTCACACCATGGGGGAGGGTTACACAAACAAGAGGAAAACTGCATCGCATTTAGCCACAAAAGTACATTAGATCTACACAGGTGACTGCATGCTCAGTGAGATGAACGTGGTGCATGATAACCGGGGAGACTAACCCCTGCTGAAAATGAAGTGTCCAAAGTTAACCATGCTACCTCTATTCCAGTACAGAAATTTTTTTTAGTCTTTGGTAACCGGTACTGACTCAGAGTCAGAAATTTTCTGCTGACTAACTGGGTCCTTCCTGGGCCATTTTCTTGTATCTATCAGCTTTATTAAAGCATGGTGAAAATCTGGAAAATTACTGGCTCTGAGTAAGTTTCTGTACAGGAATAGGAGTAGAGTGGTTAACTTTGCACACTCACAAAAGTAGATTGCTGTGTCATGTCAGGCGGATTTTGTTCCATGGATTTAAACTGAATAAGATGGTTAAACTCAGCAAAGAAAGGTATCGCTAAACTGTGGCTACAGCCCACCCCACCCACTATTGCTCAGTGGCAGAACACAGTACGGGAAATCTACAGCATGGAAAAAAGAATGGCCCAGCTTCAGAATACGACACCGAAACTTGAAAATAGATGGAACACCTGGCTTTTGCATATTATGGAATCCAGGCCTGACATCATACCCTGAATTACAGGAGATTATCATGGGGCAGGGGGAGAGGGCATAGATAAACCATAGCTTGTGACTGAGGCTTGGCAGTCTGTACTTCAGAGAGGCTCAAATGGTAATGTCATCTGGGTGATGCATAAGAAGTTAAAGACGAGGTAACTGAAACATGTAGCATCACAAAAATGGTCCCGCCACCGCCAGATGACACCCCATGCCGCACCGCCGACTGAACTCTTGCTTCCAGGTTACTGACTAAAAGTCCACGGGTCTCTCCCGGCAGCCCTGCCCCTGGGAGTAAGCTGGGGGATGGTAGGGGAGTTGGGAGTTTTGGGGTGTGTGGGAGCAAAGCATGTGGCTGATGGGGCCTTGCGTCGGACCACCCAAAAAAAAATTTACACGCATAACCGGCTCAACAAGACCCCTTTTTATTTATTTATTTTGTCTTTGTTGTGTGATATCTGTATGTACCTGTCATCTCGCTGTACCCACAGGATTGAATTTGTGAACACTGTAATGAAGTCATACTAGAAACTAATAAACTTCAAGTTTTGAGTAAGATGGTTACACTCACCCATATCTCCAGGCATCTTCTGTAGATGGACACAGGTTCAAAAGGAATCCAGTGGCTAAATGCAGTGCCCTGCCAAAGCTCTACCTTGGAGCTGGGGGAAAGCTAGAACTCAGAGGGTCAACTACAGTTATCAATGTGTTCCAGTGGTTTGAGCTGTCAATGTCAGTCAGTGACTGCAACTGAAGGCCACTGAGAACTTATTGTCTGGGTCAGTGATTACTGCAGATGACCATTTAAAACTGTCAGTGTGCTCCAGTGATTAGGGCAGAGGTCCTTCTAGAACTGTCAGTGTGCTCCAGGGATAAGAGCAGAGGTCCTTCTAGAATTGTCAGTGTGCTCCAGTGATAAGAGCAGAGGTCCTTCTAGAACTGTCAGTGTGCTCCAGTGATAAGAGCAGAGGTCCTTCTAGAACTGTCAGTGTGCTGCAGTGATTAGTGCAGAGGTCTTTCTAGAATTGTCAGTGTGCTCCAGTGATAAGAGCAGAGGTCCTTCTAGAACTGTTAGTGTGCTCCAGTGATAAGAGCAGAGGTCCTTCTAGAACTATCAGTGTGCTCCAGTGATTAGTGCAGAGGTTCATCTAGAACTGGAAGTGGCCCCAGTGATTAGAACAAAGGTCCATCCAGAACTGTCAGTGTGCTCCAGTGAAAAGAGCAGAGGTCCTTCTGGAACTGTCAATGTTCTCGATTGATTAGAGCAGAGGTTCATCTAAAACTGTAAGTGTGCTCCAGTGATTATAGCAGCAGCACATTTAGAACTGTCATAGTAAGTCAGTGATTACAGCAGAAGGCCATCTAGAATGATCAGTGTGAGTTGGTGGTTAGAGTAGAGGCCATCTGGAATTGTCAATGTGGGTTAGAGGCTACAGAAGCTAAGAGGGAAGAGGGACATCAAAAGTTGTCAATGGACTCTAGTGGTTAGAGCAGATGTCCATCTAGAACTGATAGTTGTCCACTGGTTAGAGCAGAGAGCATCTAGAACTGTCATTGGTGGTCAGTGGTTAGAGAAGAGGTCTATCTAGAACTGTCAGTGTGGGTCAGTGGTTAGTAAAGACAGCCATCCAGAACTGTCAGTGTGGCCCAGTGATAAGAGCAGAGGTCCATCTAGAACTGTCAGTGTGTTCCAATGATTAGAGCAGAGGGCCTCTAGAACTGTCAATGTGAGTCAGTGGTTAGCAAAGGTGGCCATCTGGAACTGTCAGTGTGGGTCAGTGGTTAGCAAAGACAGCCATCTAGAACTGTCAGTGTGGTCCAGTGACTAGAGCAGAGGGCATTCTAGAACTATCATTGTGGTCCAGTGGTTAGAACAGAGGACCACCCAGGACCAACAGTGTGGGTCAGTGGTTAAAGCAGAGTGCTTTCTAGAACTGCCAGTGTAAGATGAAGGTTAGAACAGAGGGTAATCTAGAACCGTCAATGTGGATAATTGATTACAGCAGAGGAACATCTAGAATGTTCAGGTTGATTTGTGGTTAAACTGACATGCCATCTAGCATTATCTCAGTGACCAAGTAGTTACAGTGACTTGTTAGTGGGATCCAGAGAAGGTTAGAAAGAGGACCCTCTAGAAATGCCATTTTGGTTAAAGCAGAGGACCAGTAACAAATACCACTGTGGGACAGTAGTTACAGCAGAGGTCAGGGTCCTCTAGAAGTGTTAGTGCAGGTTGATGGTTAGGTCAGAACAGAACATTGTCTGGAACTGTTAATGTGGTCCAATGGTTAGAGCAGAGGGCTGTCTAGAACAAACAGGGTGGGTCAGTGATTAGAGCAGAGGGCCCTTGAGAACCATCACTGTTATCCTGTAGTTAGAGAAGAGGGTCATCTCGAACTGTTAGTGTAGCTTTGCGATTATATAAGAGTGCCATCTAGAACTGTCAGTATGGGCCACTGATTTGGGCTGAGGGCCATCTGGAACTGTTAGTGTGGCTTGGTGATTACACAAGAGTGCCATCTAAAACTGTGACTCTGGTCCAGAAGTTAAAACATAGAGTCATCTAGAACTGTCAATTGGGCCTCATGGGTAGAGCAGAGAGATATCTAGAACTGTTAAAGTGAGTAAGTTACTGTACTGGTAGTGCAAGGACTGTATATAGACAGACACGGCAGTCATTATACACCAATGAGTTAGATACTGGTAGTGCAGGGACTGTATACAAACAGACATGGCAGTCATTATACATCAGTGAGTTAGATACTAGTAGTACAAGGACTGTATACAGACAGACACAACAGTCAGTATACACCAGTGAGTTAGATACTGGTAATACAAGGACTGTATAGAGACAGACAGACAGACATGGCAGTCATTATACACCTATAGGTTAGATACTGGTAGTGCAGTGACTGTATACAGACAGACAGAAGTCATCATACACCAGAGAGTTAGATACTGGTAGTGTAGGGACTGTATACAGACAGACAAGGCAGTCATTATATGTCAATGAGTTAGATACTAGTAGTGCAGGGACTGTATACAAACAGAAAGCAGTCCTTTTACGCCAGTGCATTAGATACTGGCTGTGCAGGGACTGCATACATATAGGTATGACAGTCACCTAGAACTGTTAAAGTAAGTAAGATGCTGGTAGTGCAGGGACTGCATACAGGCAGACACAGCAGTCATTATACACCAATGAGTTACATACCAGTAGTGCAGGGACTGTATACAGACATACAGCAGTCATTATACGCCAATGAGTTAGATACTGGTAGTGCAGGGACTGTATTCATACAGCAGTCATTATACTGTATGCCAATGTTTTAGATACTGGCTGTGCAGAGACTGTATACATATAGGCATGGCAGTCATTATACACCAGAAAGTTAGATACTGGTAGTACATAGATACATAGACAGTGTCGGCAGATAAGGGCCTATGGCCCACCCAGTCTGTTTGAGCTTGTAAGTTCAGTTTATGTTTTCCTAGAAGTCTGTTGCCCTTTACCCCTGACCTCCAGAATTCCTTTATGTCTATCCCATGCATTCTTAAATCCCGTGATTGTTTCAGCCCCCACCACTTCCTCTGGCAGGGTGCTCCACTTGTCCACCACCTGTTCTGTGAAGAAATTCTTCCTCATGTTTCCTCTGAATCGTCCTCCCTCCAGCTTCATCCCATGCCCTCTAGTCCTGGAACATCTTTTTCACTTAAAAATAGTGTATTCCTGCACCCTGTTCCTCCCTGTAAGATACCTGTATGTCTCTGTCATATCCCCTCTCTCCCTCCTCTCCTCCAGGGAGTACATGTTCAGTTTCTTCAACCTGTCTTCATAGAACTTGTGATGCAATCCATGTACCATCTTTGTTGCCCCGCTCTGAACCTTCTCTACCCTGTCTATGTCCTTACGTAGGTATGGTCTCCAGAACTGTACACTGTACTCCAGGTGGGGCCACACTAGTGTCTTGTATAGCGGAATTATGACCTCCCTTTTCCTGCTGGTGATGCCCTGCCTATACATCCCAGCATCCTATTTGCTTTACCTGCTGCCTTGTCACACTGTTTCCCTACCTTGAGGTCATCAGAGATGATAACCCCAAGATCCCTTTCCTGCTTGGTGCATGCTATATCCTCACCCCCAACTGATATATTGTGCCAGGGTTTTTGTGCCCCATATGCATTATCTTGCACTTCCTTGCATTGAATTTCAACTGCCAAACCCCTGACCATTCTTCAAGTTTCTGCAGGTCCCTCTCATTCTGTCTACACCCTCTGGTGTGTCTACTCTGTTACAGAGCTTTGTGTCATCAGCGAACAGTGAAATTCTGCCTTCTAGGTCCTGCATAATATCACTGATGAAGATGTTGAATAGGACCGTCCCAGCACTGATCCCTGTGGTACCCCACTGGTCACTCTTCCCTCTGTGGAGTGACAGCCATTTACCACCACCCTCTGTGTCCTGCCACCCAGCCAGTTACCTACCCACCACACTACTGTTCTGCCCACCCATATTCCCCAGTTTGTGTAATAGTCTTCTATGTGGTACAGTGTCAAAGGCCTTGCTGAAGTCCAGATAGGCCATGTCCACTGCCTTCCCCGATCCACCTCCCTAGTCACCCTGACAGCAACTGTATACAGACAGACACAGCAGTAATGATACACTAATGAGTTAGATGCCAATAGTGTAGAGCTACGCACTCCATGTCATCCCATATGGCGACTGGTCAAGAAGGTGAGAGGAGAGCTGTGCCAGTCACCATATCAGGCTCTCCACGTGGACTGCGCTCATAGGCATGGGGGGTTGGCTAGGTGGCGACTCAGTGCAGGGGGCATTTGCCATGGGGGACTCTGAGTTGCCAGCGGGACAGGTGCTTGGGAGGAGTGAGGGGAACCACTAGACACCAGGAACTAAGCATTTCAGGCCGGGGGAATCAGAGGGTGGGGGGGGCCCCTAGACACGAGGGCACCATGACACAGGCCAGGAAGGAGATCAGATAGCAGGGGTGCCACTAGCCACCAGGGAAACCAAGAGCTATACAGGGAGAGGTGATCAGAGAGCAGGGGTGCCATTAGCCACCAGGAAGTACACTTGCACCATGGGAACCGACACTAAGGATTGGGGGGAGGTCACTACCATGACTGAAGTGGCAGGTGACCACAGGATGGGCGCAAACCTGCTGCTGCTTCCCATGTAAATGAACCCATAATGAGTATGCATATGACCCCTTAGCGTCTTGTATGTTCAATGGGCTCATTTGCATTTTGTGGCTGAATATCGCACCCCAGGTTCACCGGCACTATCTGCTCTGGGGGAGCAGTTCCCTATGAGCTGGATACAGCCCAGGTCCACATCGGGGCAGTGCAGCTGGACTCTGCACCACACTGACACAGGCTGATATTCAGTCAGATGGCACCGTCACACTAGCCGACTGAATATAGTAACCTGTGGGTTCAGGCGCAGGCGCAAGCATAGCACAGACCTTTGCATGCTGCTGTTGCACCTTTTTCAATATCTGGCCTCAGAGCTTACAACAGCTGTAACAGGCAATGTGGGCTATTGAATCTACCACTGCTGCAGCCCTCCTCTGATGTCAACTGCAGGGGAATTCTGGGATTTGTAGTTACAGAAGCTGTCAGCTTGCAAGTCAGCAGAATCACTTTAATACAATCTAATATGCTACAGTAAACAGTAAGCAAAAAAAATTGTTTTTGCATACAAAGTGCACATTGAGGCCAGCTGCACACTTGGGCATGAGGCTCTAGTTCTGTGTTTTCCCCTTTCAGATATAAAAAGTAATAATTGACGTCCTCTAAAAGTTAATAATAATTTCAGGCAGTGTACTAGCTTTATGAAACAATCATCAAACTCCAGATGTGGATTGACAAAGTACTCAGATCACACGAGGGCCGCCTTAAAATGCAGGAAGTAGATCATTGGTGTAAATAAGAGAGGTGCATGCCTCTATGTGCTGGAGGATCTGTAAGATCAAACTATTTTGCAATCGTTACGGGCTCCTGGAACGTTTCATGTTTTTCATTTGTTTTGCTGCTTTCCATTAGTATTGGAAGATGGATAAAACTGTTGCCCATAAAACCACACATGTTCCTTCTGAAACCGAATATCGCACGTGACGCTGAAATTAATTGCTGAATGCTGAGGATCATTATAACCAAGTACAGATGAAGAGGAACACAAAATAATTACAAGAAATAAAAACTTAAAGTGAACCCTAAATCTCGGTCCAAATTCAAGACCTTGAACTGGACTCAGAACCCAGAGAGTCTGTGCTGATCTTAGATTGTCCTTCCTCCGTTAAAAAAAAAAAGGATGGGCAGGCCAGCTGTGACCTGGTTCTGATTCTGGCTTTAATCTATTCCCAAAAGGTTCTGAAGTAGTCCGATTTTTGAAGAATAAAAAAAAAGTACATTTTCTAGTGTGGGTCAGAACTGTGTCAGTGGCAGATCTGGACCAGGTCAAATGACAGAACCAGGTTACCCCTTATTTCCCTTTAATAACTTTTTCTTTTACATTTAAATTGTTTATTTCTTTCCTCAAGTTTCTCATTTCTTAATGCTAAGCTTATTATTAAAAGAAGAAAGAAAGAAAACTACATACAATACAAAAAGACTGAAACAACATAACCAGATCAGTACAGATGAACAGCAGTAATATAAGAGAAACTATATTATACAACAGCGAGCAATCATTCCAACATTAGATAAAGTAAACATTAACAGTTTTCTGCGAGTTAGATAATATGAAAAACCTGCCTAAACTGGTTAACCTACAGCTGATCTTGTTTGAAAGAAAGGGGCCCACACCTTATCCTACACAAGTTTTCTCCACGGCAGTCTGCTAAAGGCGTTCCAGTGAGGCCAGTTGGCTAACTGGCTGAAGCCATTCATTGAAGGAGGGGAGTTCTGTTGTGCCTCACCTGCGAAGGAGCAGGCATTTTGCAAATTTCTCACTTCTAACATTCATAAAACTCCAAAATCACGTGTGTTAGCTGGACCAGGTCAGAACCAGGTCACTGTCCAGTTCAAACATGGTCATCAGACCTACCTAGGTCAAATCTGATTAGAGTCGTAAATTACTGATTTCTAAAGTCAGGTCAAGGTGGGATGGTAAGAGGGTCCTATTGTATCACCTATTCTGTCCACCTATCCCTAAAAACATGATTGTAGCGGGACCCCCTGACCCCCACACATACCACCACCACTCAAAATGAGATGCTACGTATTTCACAGTTGTGCAACGGGAGGGGAAAGAAACAGTAAAGATCCTTAAACAAGTAGAGCGAGGGGCCTCGAATGGGGCTAGAGGAAGTGCATTGCGCTTCTGTGTCAGTGAACTGAGTCTGAGAGTGAGCTCGAGGACCCGGGATCCTGGTGGCCAGGGCTGTAGAGTACAGCTGAGTGCCCACGCAAACCAGCTTGTGGAGGGAGACAGCCAGGTGTCACCATCGCAGTGGCTTCTCATGGCGGGCTGGGGAGTCTGTGTCCTTGTGAGGGGTGGCACTTGAACATTTGAGCTGCAAGGTGTAAGGCTGTCAAGTTGCATGGCATGGCATCTGGGGAGGTGGGACGGAAACTAAAAAAATGAAGGTGTAATTCTCACACTATCATTGTGATGATGGCCAGCGACAGTCTCGGGCTTTGCATCAGGCATCCCCTACTGTCAGCTGGGTAGAAAAGAAAAAAATAGACTGTGTGCCTTTAAGAAGTTCAGTTTGCTTACTGTGCTGTGCTGTGAGTCACAGGACACTCTCAGAAAACCTCTGTTGCTGCTACGCCATGCTTTTGAAAGCCATAGCAGCCGCTGCTACAGTACAGAAGGAACAAGACATCTTAGTAAATAGACTCCAGTGAGCTTCCTGTCAGCTGTGCCCTGCCTGTTGGTGTGCATGAGGATGGCTTGACGTCACAGCAGCTACCACCACCTCCGCCTGCTCTGCTCCCCTCTTTTCCCTGGTAATTTGCCAGTACTGTGAGGTTGCTGTCTGGACTCATTCCAGACATAGTTAGCCTCAAAAGGTTTTACAAGAGATTGCCGGCTCGCAGGCCTCGCTTATTCACTGCTTGGGCCTGGAAGGGCAGAGTATTTGTCACTTTGGGGCCTGACGATTCCTCCCAGGATGCAGTGTCAAAGCCCATCGCAGCTTCAGGACCACGTCCGAGCAGTCTGCAACAGCAGTTCACAGTCTGACAACAGGACCCAGCACAGTTCTAGGGTAAGTTTTTGTGGGGGGGGGGACTTATTTGACACTTGGCTTAAGTGGATTCCCTGTCCTCTATGTGCTATGCAAAAAAAAATTCTAAAGGCATGTTTTATGGATAACGGCTGCTAATGGACTGAGGACCTTTCAAGTTTTGTACGCCCCGTGTTACTCGGAATCCTGACTAGAGCAGATTAGTTTGAGCTACAGAAGATGCCATGTCACTGTACGTTCATCAGGTGTTTGTCGCTTAGACATGCAGAAATGAGTTAAATAATTATATGCTGTAATCAAAAATGTTAAAGTGAATGCGTACCTTGACACTTGAAACTCAGTGTGCTGTTTCTGGACACTCCAACTACTAAATTGCTTGGTGGAAGCACGCAGCTTCATCTCGTTAGTTTTACTTATTGAAAATTTCGACTGGGTAGGGCTGTTCGATGGACCAGTGGGTCGTGCTGTGTGCTCCCTCATTGGTGACCCTGGTCCAGAAGCGAGCTAGGGAAACTGGTCAGGCAACCCAAAGGGTTGGGTAGGCACTGCTGTGCAGCAGTGCTCGCAGCCAGGGAGAGATGGCGTCGGGTTCCACTGTGCTAGGAACTCTTGTGGTGGGCCAGGGAGCTTGCTCTCCCACAGGGGTATGTTAGTGTGCGTGAAGTCTGAAGGGGAAGGCCTAACATCAGGGAAGTGGGCGGGGCTAGAAAAGGAGAAAATCTAGGAACCCACTGGCAGGATGAAGCTCCTGCCTGTCGCACACCCCACACCACTGATGGGGCCCTGGCTTCCCATGTGGATATGGTCACTTTGGATCAGGAGGATGGACCACGGTCCCCTAGGCCTGCCATGGGGGACAATCCACGGGGGATTGTCGGAGGTCAGGTAAAAGTCCCAGTGATGATGGGTGATGGGGCTGGCCTGCAGGAAACTGAAGGGAGCCAGAGGAGAAAAGGGGCATAAACACAAGATGGAAAAAAAATCTCCACTGTGAGCCAGCAGGTAGCATATTGGCAGAGCTCCCTTTCGCTACTCTGGTGATCCGGGTTCAGGAATGGGCTTCGGTCGGAGTGGAGGTGCCAGCTGGGGAAAGAGCAGTGACCACCCCATTGGACAGCTGTCCTCCTTCCTGGGTGGGGGTCTTTCCTCCACTGTTTGACTGCCACACAGTGGCAGCTGGCTGGTAGGACAAGTGAAGGCTGCCACAAGGTTCTGGACTGCTGACAGATGCCAATACATGCTCAAGCACCACTGTTCGCATACGTGTCATGCCATAGCAGGCACGGCAAGCCCTTGGGGAGAAAAACGGTGGAAGCATACTGAATAGCAGGATGGTGACTGAGCCACCACAGAACCCTCACCACCAACCAGTCACCAACCTCCCAGACGAGATCCTAAACTGAGACAGGGAGTTTGCACTTCCTGGGGGCCCCACTATGTGTGCAAGTCATGGAGGAACTAAACAATACTGACCTTACTTCCCACCATGAAACCGACCCAAGTTTCAGAACTAGCACGGGTTACTAGGGGTCGACCTGGGGGAAGAGGATTGATCATCTGTCAGGCAGCTTAGCTCTTGGCTGCCACCCAGTGGAGGGTGGGTGGTGTTGCCAGCATTTGAGCAGCATAAAATGGAGGGCTCACATCTACTGTAGTGACAATCATAGGTGAGGTCTGTAACACATGCTCTTGTCTGCTATCATGAAGGGCGTAGGTGAAGTCGATAACACGTGCTCTTGTCTGCTATGGTGTAGGGCATGGATGAGGTCTGTAACACATGCTCATGTCCGGTGTGGTGAAGAGCATGGATGAGGTCTGTAACACACACTCATGTCTCCTGTGGTGAAGGGTGTCACTGAGGCCTGTAACAGGTGCTCATGTCTGGTGTGGTAAAGGGCATAGATGAGGTCTGTGCCACACATTCATATCTGGTGTGGTGAAGGGCATGGGTGAGGTCTTTAACACGTGCTCATGTCTGGTGTGATGAAGGGTGTGGATGAGGTCTGTAGTATGTGCTCATATCTGGTGTGGTGAATGGCGTGGGTGAGGTCTTTAACACGCACTCATGTCTGGTGTGGTTAAGATGTAGATGAGGTCTGTATCATGTGCTAATGTTTGGTGTGGTGAAGGGCGTGGATGAGGTCTGTAACACATGCTTATGTCTGGTGTGTTGTTTTTTTTTGTACATTCTTTTTCGTTATGGTTGCCAGTGGTGGGTTATCTTTAAGGTGGGGCCCACTCAGCCGCTTCTCTACCACCTGCCTGAACTCCTTCCCTCGACCGAGGAATCGGGTGCTGGCCCCCCCGCAAACTCCATACGGGGAGGCGGGGACCATGGAGAGTCAAGTTGGCGGTCAGAGCCAGCACTGGAGCATGTGGGAGTGGCCCTGGAGCATCTGCCATTGGTTCCCCACCAACCAGGGTTTTCCACCTTGTGTGCATTGCCCCCCGGATGCTTGACTTGCAATGACATCTACACAAGCGACATGCTCTCACTGACATCCGCCAGTGCCTCCCCTGAAACATCTTGCTGTTTGCGGTACTTCCCAGTCTTCACCAGGGGTCACCGCAGAGTGAGGCATCCCCACAAATCCACCCCAGGAGAGGAGAGCAGTCCTCTGGATGCTCAATCTTCTCTGACCCCCCGACCCCCAGCAACAAGAACCCATCCCCGAACCCCAGTCACTGGCGTGATGTGAGGTGTGGCATCCAGTGCCTCAACCATCAGCACCACCAGGCCGGCTATGTCTGGTGTAGTTAAGGGCATGGATGAGGTCTGTAACACATGCGCATGTCTGGTGTAGTGAAGTGCATGGATGAGGTCTGTAACACACGCTCATGTCTCCTGTGGTGAAGGGTGTGGCTGATTGTCTGTAACACGCACTCATTTCTGGTGTGGTGAAGGGCGCATATGAGTTCTGTATCACGCACGTGTATCTAGTGTGATGAAGGGCATGAGTGAGGTCTTTAACACGTGCTCACATCTGGTGTGCTGAAGGGCGTGGATGAGGATTGTACCATGTGCTCATGTCTGGTGTGGTGAATGGCGTGGGTGAGGTCTTTAACACGCAGTCATGTCTGCTGTGGAGAAGGACATAGATGGGGTCTATAACACACACTCATGTCTGGTGTGGTTAAGGGTGTAAATGAGGTCTGTATCACGTGCTCATGTCTGGTGTGGTGAAAGGTGTGAATGAGGTTTATAGCAAGTGCTCACATCTGGTGTGAATGGCGTGGGTGAGATCTTTAACACACACTCATGTCTGGTGTGGTGAAGGGCAAAAATGGGGTCTGTAACACGCACTCATGTCTGGTGTGATGAAGAGCGTGGATGCGGTCTGCAACAAGCGCTCATGTCTGGTGTTGTGAAGGGCGTGGATAAGGTCTGTATCACGTGTTCAAGTCTGGTGTGGGGAAGGACATGGGTGAGGTCTGTATCACATGCTCTTGTCTGCTGTGGTGAAGGGCATGGGTGAGGTCTGTAACACAGAGTAGGGGAAAAATTCCAATAGCACTCCAGATAAATATATATATATATATATATGTGTGTGTGTGTGTGTTTGTGTGTAGAAAAAAAACCTTCATTAATGCAACAGTTAGGCTTCCAGTGACAAAAGTTTGGAAATGTGGTGTTAGAGTTTCCAACCCTAATACCCCACCCTCACCCTGCATACACCAACAGGCGTCGTGGGTGTGCCTTGGGGTTGTCAGCCCTAACGCTCACCCCATTTCATGAGTAACTAAGCTGAGGTGGGTACAGTACAGGAGAATGGGGTGACTGCTAGGGATGACAACACCAGGAAACACCCCCAATGCCTGTTGGTGCATACAGGGTGGGAATGTGGTGTTAGGGTTGGAAACCCTAACACCACATTTCCAAACTTTTGTTGCTGGAACCCTAACTGATGCATTAACAGCGTTTTTTGCCAATAAATTTCCTTATTTCTTGAGACAGTATAATCCTAGATTTATTTGCTTATGGGAGTGCAGGGCACTCCAGGCACTGTGCTCCCATCCATCCATAATTTTTGAGAGATTGTAATTGTATCCTTATTTCCCTGTAGGAGCTCAGGGCCCTCTGAGCCCTACACTCCCATCAGTCTATAATTGTATCCGTATTTGCATGTGGAGGGCCCTGCGCTCCCATTCATCCGTAATTCTTGCGATAGTGTAGTGGTATCCTTATTTGCCTGTGGGAGTGCAGGGCCCTCTGAGCCCTGCCCTGCCATCCTGGAGTGTGCAGGGCCAAAAAACACCTCACACTGCAGTGTTATCCTATAGAAAACACAGCAAAATGTGAAACCTGTGTAACTAGACACCAAATTAATATATTCTCATGAAACAAGCAAAATGCACATCGGTAGCACAAGGCCTTTGTGCCCAGAAAATTTCAGAGCAAAACTGAAAACTGTTTCTTCACAGCATAGTGACAAAGAAATGACTGCCTTAACCTCACAGTACAATGTTATCCTATGGGAAACTAACCACAATTTAAAACCTCAAAACTCCACAGCAAAGTGATATATTTTCACTAAACCAGCAAAAGGCACATCTGTGGGGCAAGCCCTTTGTATCCTGATAAATTCAGACCAAAATCAACAACCGTTTGTTAACTGTGGAGTGACAAAGAAACAGCTGTCATAAAATTCCTTTTACGCAAATTGCAAAAAAGAATCCTTTTCCACAGATCCTTTTTCACAATTCGCGGAAAAAGAAAATCTTTTTTCGGAAATTGTAAAAAAAAATTTGTTTCGTGATTCCTTTTCGCACTTGTAGTAAAGAAATCCTTTTCACAAACTGTGAAAAAGGATCCTGTTTTGAGGCTTTTTTTCCGCAGTTTGTGAAAAAGGATTTCTGCATGTTAAAAAACACATTTCTAAGTGACTTACCAAAAAACTAACCCTGGAATTAGACTGTGTGGGTCCCAATTAGGTAAAGACAACTGTTTTGGTCTAGTAAACCCGTGAATTTTTAAGTTATTTAATTTTGTTCTCACTGCTAACTGAAAACAGGATGGTGGCGGCACAAAAAAAGATTCCACATTTGCAGCAAAAGGTTCCTCATTTGTGAAAAAGGATTCAGCATTTGTAATAAAGAATCCTTTTTTGAGGCTCACATCTACAGTAACTGGTCTTGTAGTAAATAACGGGGACTTTTTTAATTTAATAACTTTGGAACAGATTAGTATTTTTTCACCAAACCTTCAAAAGGCACATCTGTGACCCAAGATCTATAAACAGTAAAAATGTCACACCAAAATTCCACACCGTTGTTGCACCGCAACATGACAAGGAATTTTACCAAATATGGCAATTTTTGCATTTTTTGAAAATCCGTATCTTCCTCACCCACACATCTGATTGGAATGAAACTTGCCACATCAAGAGATCTTTGATCCCTGATGTTGCATGCAAATTGCTTGACGGTTGCAAAGTTATTAAAGTGCAAAATTTTGAGTTTAACGTAGAAGTGCCACAAAGATGATCCGTGGCCTGGGGGAACTGTCCTATGAAGAGCAACTTAGGGAGCTGAATATGTATTTCCTGGACATCAGAAGGGACACGGGGGACATGATAGAGGTCTTCAAATACATGAAGGGGATCAATAGGGTTGACATGGGAGGTCCACTTAAATTGAAGGAGGAGGGAAATACAAGGGGACATAACCTTAAACTTGTAGGGGGGAGACACAGGGGTGAGATGAGGAGACATTACTTCACAGAGAGGGTGGTGGCACCTTGGAATGCACTACCAAGGGAGCTGATGACAAAGGAAACAGTGAAGGAGTTCAAGCTGGGATGGGACAAGTACATGGCCAAGGTACAGGCTGGGGGGGGTAAGTAGCAGGGTGCTGGGGAGTGGGGCAGGGAGAAAGGAGCACAGAAAGGAAGGGGGGCTGCAGCAGTAACGTAATTGGAAGCTGCATCTTGGGCTGACAAGATAGACCATTAGGCCGCAGCTGCTGGCAACTTTGTATGTATATGTGTATGTAAGTGAAGACTGAACCCTAACTATAGGGGTGTGGCCGCACCCCTATAATACAATATATACGATGTTCTTATACAATATTCATAATAAGGAAAAACATTACATTATCAACAGATCACTTATTTTGTTTTACCTTTTTTCTTTTTCTTTCTTCCTTTCCCCTTCCCATTTCCCACATGCAAATAAGGCTACAATTAAGGAGGGATTGGAGTGCAGGGCCCAGAGGGCCCTGCAGTCCCACAGGAAATAAGGATAACAGATACACATGGATGGCTGGATGTGCGCACAGGGCCCTCACATACAAATAAGGATTCAATTATGGAGGGATTGAAGCGCAGGGCTCTCTGAGCCCTGCACTGCTACAGGAAATAAGGATACCATTATGCTATCTCAAAAAGTAAGGAAATTCTTTGCAAAAAACTTCATTAATGCACTAGTTAGGGTTGCTTACAGCAACAAAAGTAGGGAAATGTCGGGTTAGGGTTTCCAACCCTAACACACCACCCCCACCCTGGAGGCAGCACTGAGGGGTGTGCCTGGGTTTCTTAACCCCAGCTTCACCCCATTCTCATATACTGCACCCATCTCAGCTTATTTACTCATGGAATGGGGTGAGCATTAGGTTGAGAACCCCAAGGCACACCCCACCCCTGTTGTTGTCTGCAGTGGTGGGGTGGGGTTATAGGGTTGTAAACCCTAACCCCACATTTCACTACTTTTGTCACTGTAAGCAACCCTAACTAGTGCATTAACAAAGTTTTTTTGCAAATATATATATATATATATATATATATATATATATATGAATCACCCCTCCCCAGTTCCTTGATTAACATTCCCTAAAATTGGTCGCCTAGAAGTTGTCTGTACCTGTGAGATCACTTCACCTTCTCAATAGCGTTCGATGATTACATGCTTTTTACAGTGCCTTGAAATAATTGCACAGGATTATTATTATATTTTTTCTTTATATTTTTTTTTTGATATTTCAAATTGCAATACATAAATGCTCAAATGTTATGTATAGAATATGCATTTAAATATTATATGTCTGTTGAAAAAAAACAAGATAGATAAATAAAATAGATATTAATAAGGAAGTATAACAAAGTCACCTCATACTATCTTATTTAAATTAAGTTCAGCGACACTCTCATAGTTCCAAGAGCTAAAGCTCCTCAAGAGAAGATGAATGTTATTACATAAAATCAATAATCCATCCAGTTTGTTCTGTAAATGCGGAAATGGTAAACGCAGTTACAGTATGCTCAAACAATGTTTTTTGTTTAAGTATACATACTAACATACTAAAATGCCAGCAGAATAGGCCTAACGGTCTTTCATGTCTGCTCGTTTGGTCAGCCCCCACCCTGGGAACCGACCTTGATGCCCCCCTCACCCTCTCTGGCTTCTCCCTTCCCAGTCCCAGATATTTTTGCTGTACTGGATTTTGCTTCCAGAACCCTTCCCCTGTACCTGTCCCACCCCCTCTTGAACCCCTCCACCATCTCTGCCTCCACCAGTCCCCTGGGCAGCACATTCCATGGCTCCACCACCATCTCAGTGAAGTAGCACCTCTTCCTTTCTCCCCTGAATCTTCCCCCTCCAGCTTCCACCCATGCCCTCTAGTTGCCCCCTCCTCCTTCCTTCGAAGAACCCTGACTGTTCCTCCCTATTTACCCTTCATGTACCTGAAGACCTCTATCATGTCCCCCAGTCCCTCTCTCTTCCAATGTGTATATTTAGCTCTTCGAGCCTCCCCATAGGTCCTGTCCCCAAAGCCCCAAATCATTTTGGTTGCCCTCCTCTGGACCCTCTCCAGGAGTTTAATGCCCCTCTTTAAGTGTGACCTCCAAAACTGCATGCAGTACTCGAGGTGCGGCCTTACCAAGCAATTATACAGAGGGAGTATCACTTCCCTCCTTCTGGAGGTGATTCCCCCTAGCAATGCACCCCATCATCCTGTTGGCCTTGGCTGCTGCCCTCCTACAACTCTCTGAGTTGTTCATCTTGACATCCACCACCACCCCCAGGTCCCTCTCAGCCATCGAGACTTGTAGCATCCCCCCCCCCCAGGTTGTACACTTGGCCCGGATTTCTGGCCCCCAGGTGCAGTACCTTGCATTTCCCTGCATTGAACCTCAGCTTCCACTTTCTAGACCATCTTTCCAGAGCCCCAGGTCCCCATGAGGACCACCTCCCTCCTCCTCCCCATCCACCACCGCCCAGTTTTGAGTCATCCACAAAGAGTCTCATCTCACTACTGATACCTGTCCTTATGTCAGAGATGTAGGTGTTGAACAGGAGGGGCCCAAGGACTGATCCCTGCGGGATCCCACTAATGACCCTCCTTGGGTATAAGACTATCCCACCAACTACGACCCTCTGGGTCCAGTTCTGGAGCCAATTGCCTATCCATCTGATCATCTGGTTCCCCACACCCATTTCTCCCAGCTTATCCAACAGGCCCCCATGAGGAACAGAGTCAAATGCCTTGCTGAAGTCTAGAAAGAGGACCTCCACTGGTCTACCCAGGTCCAAGGCACTCATCACCCAGTCATAGAACTCCACAAGGTTTGTCTGACATGATTTCCCCAGGACGAATCCATGCTGTCTATCGTCCAGGCACCCTGACTTTTCCAGGTCCCCCCCCAGTCTCTCCTTGACAATGCCCTCCATCACCTTGCCCACCACCGATGTCAGGCTGACAGGCCTGTAGTTCCCTGCCACCTCCCTTGATCCCCTCTTGTGGATAGGCACTATATGTGCCACCTTCCAGTCCTGGGGCACCCACCCTGTCCCTGAGATGGTGAAAAGCTCCTCCAAGTATGCTCAAATAATGTTTTTTGTTCAAGTATGCTAACCCATAAGAAAATGTGATTGTTAGAAACATGAAAGAGTTTATCATGCTAATGGTCTGTTTTACTATGTCTCCCCAGGTTTAAAGCACCAGAATGGAGTCCGTTATGGAGGTGACCGATGCAAACCATTCCAGCTCTCTTCTATTGCAACTGAATGAGCAGCGGATTAGAGGCCTCTACTGTGACATCACTATTGTTGTAGAAGACAACAAGTTTAAGGCCCACAAGAATGTCCTGGCTGCCTCCAGCCCATACTTCAATGAGGTCTTCTCAGAGAAATCGCCTTGGCTGACAGACCAGGTCTTAGAGCTTTCTTCTGATATCAAGGCAGATGTGTTTGCCAACATTCTTTGCTTCATCTACAACTCCAGGATTATGGTTCACAACCCAGCAGTAGCCAAGGAGTTAGCCACTGTCGGAAAGCGGTTAGGAATCATGTGTTTGGAAAACCTGGAAGACGTCACCCAAGAACACAGAATAAGTGACACAAGAACACCTGGGCAACCTTCAAGTCTCTCTTTGTCTGGCCTAGCTCAAAGTTCTCAAGGAAACAAAGAGAATAATTTTAACGATCCAGTCAACCATAGAAGTGAAGATCCTGTAGAAACCAGTGGACCATTGACTTCAGAAGCTGCTTTTCATTCCGGGTCCATCTCTCCAATTGACCTCACATCTTCGTCCAACAGACGGCCTGTTGGATCGGAGAGCCCATCTCCTGTACTCCATTTCCAAAGTCCTTCTATACAACCAGACCCATCCCAGAGTCCTTCCCAGACATTCACCTCTGCTGCTGCAGTGGTTCAAGGGCATAACAAGCTTCCGGTAGTCAGTTACGCTGAAAGCACACCCGACGGGAGCAGCCCGAACCCAGACAAAGCATCACAGAGTTTATCTGCAGATGCAGAAATCACAACTACAGAGACAGCAAAAATACTGTACACCCTAAGCACTGCTGCCTCGATTGGGTCGGTTGATTCCAGCAGTGGACCTACTGAAGACAATAATGGTCCTGTTGCACTGACAGACAACAACTCAGATTGGGACCAGGACATTACTGAAGAGCATTCTCCTGCAGAACTAGCAGCAGCTGAACTTGCTATTAGTGGTCCCACAAAAGTGTCTGCCTCTACTGCCTACCCAAGAGATGTGCTCCGTTGCGGGGACTGTGTAACAGGTCTTTTAGCTCATCATCTGCCCTCAGTCTCCACATAAAGCTACACAGATCTAGAAGGTCCATAGCCTGTAGATACTGTAGCAAGACATTTATTCACATCAAGCGGTTACAGACACATGAGGTCCTATGCAGACAGACAGACAGGGTTCCGATTGAGGGTGAAGGGTCTGTAAGCCCCAAGGACCAGGACAATCCAGGCATGGTGCAGGAGACTTCTCACCATTCCCAGCAACCAGTGAAACATATATCTTCTAAACGGGGGCATTCAAGCATCCTCTTCCGACACACAGGAACTTACAGAGTGTGGACCTGTTACCAGAACAAGATCATTTTGTCAAGGTTGTAGATGGTCACATTATTTACTTCTGCACTGTCTGCGAGAGATCTTATATGACCCTCTCCAGTCTTAAACGTCATTCCAATGTTCACTCCTGGCGCAGGAAGTACCCCTGCCATTACTGTGACAAGGTCTTCGCCCTGGCAGAGTATAGAACAAAGCATGAAGTCTGGCACACTGGTGAGAGGAGGTACCAGTGTATTTTCTGCTGGGAAACCTTTGTGACCTATTATAATTTAAAGACCCACCAGAAAGCTTTCCATGGAATCAATCCAGGGTTGATCTCCAGCGAGAAGACGCCCAACGGAGGCTACAAACCAAAACTAAATGCAATCAAACTCTACAGATTACTGCCAATGAGATCTCAGAAACGACCGTACAAAACATACAGTCAGTCAGTTTCAAGCAACATGCTACTTTCTTCCCAGAATATCACACTTCCTTTAGCAACCAGTGACTCCCTAGATGATCCTCTAGCCCCATCCATGACTGTTGACAGCTTAACATCAACCAGTTTTGTGGGTAAACCTAGCCAGTCTGACAGCTATGTGTTAAACTCAGATCCAGGGTCCACAAGACAGGGTAGTTTGATGACTGTAGAGAGCACAGGAGAAGGGACAGAGGGTGCACAGCCATCAGATGAGGGGCCTTTCAATGACAATGAGCAAGTGTCATTTAGTGAACTTGGCATAGGTGACCCAGCCCAAAGCCAACAGATGGAGACTAGCAGATCACCTTCTAAGGTGATATCATGTTGCCCAAGCAGTACCTGTGACAGCACTGCTTCTACTGTCATTGCCTATGGTCGCCCCAGCTCTTCTGTCATAGTACACAGCACATCTGTTTCCTCTGTAGTATCACACCATAATCAGTCCCCTTCTGTCATCGCCTACAACAGCAAGTCATTTCAAACACATGAGATGCCTACAGAAGTGCAAGAGCAGCTGCCTTCATCAATAACTCGACCAGGAACACGACTCATGAACAAACAAGTCTCAAAACAGTATAATCCAGTGCAGCAGAAGAGTGCCAGTGCGGCAACTACCTCTAGACAAAGTACTAAAGGTCACAGAAATGGAAGTGAGGAATATCAAAAGTCAAGGACGCCTCGGGGTAAAACCATGACATATGTGGCAAAGCCAGCATGCGTGGGAACTGCATCAGAGAGCAGGAGTGCCCCACTCTGCCAGATCACAGTTCGAATTGGGGAGGAAGCAATTGTCAAGAGAAGGATCTCAGAGACAGACTTAATGAGAGACAAAAGCCCCAGCAGAAAGATGAGGAAAGGAGAAGACAGGCATGGGCATAGCGGGGGGAAGAGCCATCGAATGGGAAAGCATTCCAGGAGGAATGGAAAAAGGGCAGCCATGTCATCTGTGAATGAGACCTGTGATGATGACAGTGACCGTGATGCAGAAGACCAACTCTGGCGCCCGTACTACACTTATAAGCCAAAAAGGAAAGTGTGCGGTGTTGAAAAAGTGAAGCGGTCACGGTGGAGGCAGAAACTCCGATACAGGCGCTCTCTACGGTGGATGAGAAGGGAAGACAGAGAAGCTGAGGAGTCCACTGTTGACACCAATGACTCTTCCCTCAAAGAGCAGGTGACTGTGAATGAAGACGTGTCAGATAATGAGGCAAAGGATGAAGAGGATGAAGCGGTGGTGAGCTGCGAGATCTGTTCCGAGGCCTTCTTTGATAGAGCTTCACTAAGAAAGCATCAGAGGTGCCATACATTGGAAAAGAAATACCAGTGCACGGTGTGTGGTAAAAAATTTTCAACTCTTAAGAAGCTCCAGAAACATGAACTTATGCATGGTACCATCCCACAATTCGTTTGTGAGCAGTGCAGGCAGGAATTTGGCACAAAGGAGCTACTGGAGGAACACCAGAGACAACACAGTGCCAAGACAGAGGATTCTACTCCAAAAAATGCCACAGAAAATAATACAGGAGAACCCCTTCCCAGCAGAGCAGGTCGGGTGGGGAGGAAACCTTCTATCCGGCACACCTGTGTGTACTGCACCAAAGTTTGCAAAACAGCAGCAGCACTGGGTAGGCACATGAAGCGTCATGAGACAAAGGAGCAGGCTGATGTGATTTCTGCTGAGCTGCAGCCCCCACAAAAGGAGGAGACCATGCTAGATCCAAGCAAAGTCCAAGCCAAGCTTACCACGGTCATCACCTTCTCCAAATCTTCTGAAAAGGTTCACGTGAGCCCTACTCAACTAGAAAGCTTTCCTGAGCCTAGCTGCAGTGCCATTGTTGAGGGCAGTACATTCAAAATACCAAAAGAGGAAAATTCACAAGAGATGCAAGTGTCCTCCTCCAGCAGTGGGCATGTGTCCCCTTCAAAAACAGAGACAGAGACCGAGACATGCCACAGACCCCCCACGGAGACATGTGCTCCCTACATTTGAGCAGTAGTCAGGAAGAAAGAGTTAGTCAGGTAGACCAGTTGCCAGGGTGTCTGGAAGAGCAGGAGATCACTTCACAAGCAGTTGTATTAGGTCAGCCCAGTAGTGAGGACTCTAGTGCCCCAGACGTGAGTGAGCCTCATGAGAATGTGGGTAGCCCAAAACATCACCTGACAGAGAAACAGTTGGCACATTCAGAGAACCCCTCTCCAAAGACAAGTGAACAAACGGTGCTCTCGCACATTAGCAAGAAGCAACAGGTACTCCAACAGGAAGTAACATCAGAAACAGTAGACAACATCCCCACCCAGGCACTGATGATGTCACACACTCCAGACAGCATCCCCCCACAGGGACTTCCGATGTCACACATAGCAGACAGCATCCCCACGCAGAGACTTGTTATAGCACAAGAAGTGGACATCATCCCCCCACAGGGACTTGTGATGTCACATGCAGGAGACATCATCACACCTCCGGGACTTGTGGTGTCACATGAAGAAGACACCTTTCCCACCCAGGGATGTGTGATGTCGCACACAGCACAAAACATTCCCACACATGGACTGATGATGTCACCAACAGGTCGACAGACAGAGCCTGTTCCTAAGGAGGAACTAGAAATGTTGCCAGTGGAACAAGGAATCCCTGTGGCAGAAATTAAAAGATCGCACAGTGCTGAAAGCATCCCAGCACTGCAGCAGGTCATGCCACATTTGGTCGACACCCAGCAGAGCTTCCCTGCACAGAAGCTGATGCTGCAACATGCAACAGAAGTTCCACAGGTCACCGTTACACATAAACTTATGACCCAACATGCAGTGGAAGTCTTGCAGGGCATTCAAACGCAGAAACTGATGATGCAGCAAGCAGTGGAAGCCCAACAGGGCACAGCTACGCAGACACTGATGATGAGACATGCAGCAGAAGCCCAGCAGGGCACTACTACCCAGCAACTGTTGATGAAGCTTGCAGTGGAAGCCCAGCAGGGTGTCGCTGCACAGAAACTGATGATGCAGCATAATGGGGAAAAACGGACCGTGACGCCTCAAAAGAAACTCATGACGCAGCACATAGTAGAAAACCACCAGGGTGCAAATGCTCCGAAACTGATGATGCAACACATGACTCAAAAACTTCCTCAGCAGGAGTCAATGATGTCATACTCTGGTAGGAGCAGTGGAAGCAAAGTGTCACATAAGTTGCTACTAGCAAAGAATCCAGATTTTCAAAAGTCCTGTGTCCAAGAGCCGTGTGTGGAGGCACCTTACATGATTCAAGAGTACCCCCTCCCTCTCATCACACCCAGTAGCTGCCGATCCAGTAAAGAGGCAAATAAAATGCTCGCCTCGTACCCGGGTGCCATCCCCTTTGGTAGCATCAACACCGTCACCAGTGAGGACCTCAACAAGGTCGCCTTTTATCCGGATCCCTACCCACTCATCTACGGGCATCAACTCCTGGCCTATCCGTACAACTTTGGCAACCTAGCTGCCCTGCCAGTGGCCTTAAATATGGTCATCCCTGAGGAGAAGAGCCAGCCCCTTCCCTTTCTGCCCAGTATGTTTGGCTACATTAACCAGTGTGGCGGAGGTGAGGTGTCAGAAGCCCCAGTCATTGTCAACAGGAACAGCGGTGGTGGCAGGGGAGAGGGCACTAACCAGGAACGGCTGAAGAAAGGAAATCTCCTTTGATCCGACGGCTCTGTCCTGACGTTTGGAGCAAGTCGGCATTTGAGTGGCAGCTGTCTGAGGGGCTTCTTCTTGACAAACACTCGGCATTCATCTGTCAGGTGATCCTTGCTAACGCTATGAAGACTTTACTAGAGAATGTGGGCTCTAGGTAGTCACTTTTACATGTACCCAAACACACAGGTCTACAAAGATATATATATCTATATAGATAGATAGATATATAGATATAAATATATATATATATATATATATATATAAACACCAGTTGCAATCTTTACTCCATGGCTGCATCATCAGAGGAACTCCTTGCAAATACAGTAGCTGCTCACAGCAAGAAGAGAGAAAATTCCGCTTTTATGTGCAATCGTGAAGAACTGACCAAGACACTTTAAGTCCTAAGTACCGCAAGGCACTTTTAGGCACAGTTCTACGCTGGGGTGATAGAGGTCCCTCATAAAAATCTCTAAATATCCTAACAGGATTCCCGTTTCATGTTTTCCTGATAGACAGAATGGTAGTCATAGTTTTTACTTTTCTACTAGCAGCCTCCTGTCTATTTGGGGTATTAGAGTCTACTGTACTGTCTTCCTTCTTCACTCTGAAGGAGATGTCGGCACTAGGTGTGTACCCAGTATTAGCCACTAGCACAAAAATGAACTGCTATCCTTTCTGTGTACGCAATGTGAACTGTGAGTCTGGATTGATGAGATGTCTGCAGTGTGCACCTTTTGATTACCAATCAGATGAAATGCAGTATCAGGTCATGTGTTCGGGGTGGGGGGACACAACACAACATCTTACAGAAGAGAATCCACCAAATGTGGAACCCTTCTCCTCTGATGGGATGTTGCGGTTATGTCAGTCTGTCGAGATTGTACCACAAAATGTCATGTGACTGTATTGCCTGTCTGTAAGCAGAGGATTGCCTGAACTGAAAGGTGCCTAGGAGGGCACTGACAGCTGATATGGCTGTGTAATTGGCAAAGTTTGGGCATTTCCTGCCATGAGTGTTCATGTCCTACTAGTGACCAGTAGTGCAATGGGAAAGATATTTTTTTTTACCAAAAAAAACAAACAAACAAAAAAAGTGAATCTTTCTGCTGCAGGGTATCAGTTATATGTTTTTGGGTGTTCATGCCAGTTTGGGGTCCACTTGTCTGATACATCGTTCTATAATGGTCAGCTACGGGATCCTCTCTGTCTCTTACTCTCTCGCTCTAGGAAACCCAAACAATCCGAACAACCCAAGATCCTTACTGGATGGCTTCGTAATCATCCGCATCAGAGCAAAACGCACCCACTTTGGGGAGAATGTTTGGAGACTGTTGTGTTGGCCAGTAGGGAGCACTAATCTAACCATATTTGAGCAGCGGCAAGGAAACCTCGGCACTTGCCATCAAGGAAAGAGTCCACTGATACACATGGTCTTGCTTTGCAAAAGCTGTGGCACTTTATTGATTAATAAGGAGAACAAGCAGGTAGACAAACACTGGAGCACAAAATCCCCAACGCTTCGCCACTTTGAAGCTTTTCAAGGAATAGTGCCCTTCAGTACATGTGGTATATATATATATATATATATAGATAAATATATATCTGTTATATATATATATATATATATATATATATATATATATATACAGGCACCAATTACGATGCACGAAAACATAGCGACGTGACCGTCAAAGTGCAAAAAAAAACAAGGAAACACTGAAAAGACAGTTTTTAGTTAAAAATGGCAAAAGTATTTGCACAATCAATTTTTAAGTTGCTAGATTATAGCTAACTACAATTGAAAAGTGCATGGTACTGCCATAGGAAAAAAAATATGCCAGATTTCTGGTAAATGTTTGTGCCAAATCATATCATTCTGACCTGGACACCTGTAAGTATCCAATCTGAAAATCCAGAAGGATTTTTCTCCTGGTCGGTGCCTGCTCTCCGTCACCACCCCTAGGGCCCAATTTAACTTGTTCAATGCCAGTAAACAAAATCTGTTGTTCCTCCCTAGTTGCTGCATTCTGTATGTGGGCAGCAGTGCATAACTTGAATTTCTCCCTTCAGTTGCCCTAACATGCTCTCTCACGCTTTCCTTTAACTTTCTTTTGGTTCTACCCACGTGGAAAATGCCACACTTTCATGTGGCTAAATATACTACATGGGTAGTATCACAAGTTACAAAATCACGAATGAGTACATCGTTTCCATCCGTCGGATTTTTAAATGAAGAGCATTCATTTATAACATAACTGCAACCTTTACATTTTTTTTTACACCGTGTGTGTGTGGTGGGGGGGTTGCTGTTTTTCAGTGGGTTGAATTGAGAGAACCAAAATGTCCCCCATGTCATTAGTCCTTCGGTACACCATCCTTGCAGGGAGGAGGGGGGCTGTGCCACGTCCACTAACAGGTTCTGATGTCAGTGGAAACCAATTTTTCTCTATTATTTGTCTAACTTTCCATGACCTCTTGGAAAACGTAGTGATGAAATTCATTCTTTCATCAGGCTTTGTCTCTGTAGCTCTGTTAGAATTCAGAAAGGTCTCCCTATCAAGGGAGTCGCACAGTGGCTCTTGAATATCCTCTGTTCTCAAATCTGGTTTGCAGGATATTAGCTTGTTGTTGATAGGACTGTTCATTGCTGCATATCCTGCTGTCACGCAAAAACTGACTCCCGTGGTCATTATTTATTTTGTGGAGGGGGCGACAGCTGCTGGCAAGTGGAGTAGCATTGCAGTTTGTGGCTTTTTCTAAAAATTGTTGCGGCTAAGTTGCCATGACTCTATCTTGTAATTAGGTCTAGAAATGAGATTTCATTTTTGTTCGCAGTAACAGAAAACCTGAGTTTTTTGTTGGTACTGTGCAAGAAACCCACAGACTGACTCAACTCCACCTCACTCCCCTGCCACACCATAAAAATGGCATCAGTATAGCGGCACCAAATACAGATCCTGTCAATGTACTTATTCACACTAGGGTCTCAAATAACACAATCCTCCCAATAGCCACAGTAAATATTGTCATAATTGGGGGTGAATTTCACCCCCAGAGCAGGGCCCTTCAGCTGTAAGTAGTGTTTACCAAGACAGCATTGCATTCTAGGACAGTGTGTCATTTTTAACAGAAAATCTGAATGTGATCTCCCTACGCATTTCCTTTTGTCCAGGTAAAATCTCAGGGCTTCTATAACCCCCCCCCCCATTGAGGTATGTTAGTATATACAAACTCAACATCAGGAGTCATTAACAGAGTGTCCGTCTCCATGTCTAGATCCCCAAAGATACGGAGCATGTTTCCATATCCAGAAATGAATGAGAGTAGGGATTTGGTGATGCCTTTAATAGCATCACCCACAGAAGGGTTCCCTCACCATGCCCACTCCAGAGATTATAGCTCTGGTCGGATAATCAGGGTCTTACGAACCTTTGTCGGGCAGTAAATGTAAACATTAAGTGGGCGGTCTGTGGATGCACTTCATTTAAAAATCCCACAAAGAAGACAGTCCGGTGGTGCTGAGGGCTGAGACACTGTAAAAAGTGCCTTACCTCGTGCCACGCCAGTGACCTGAGTTCATGTACAAGCTTGGGTTTCTAGGGGTCAGCCGGGGGGGGCTAGGAGAGGATTGAACAGCTGCCAGGCAGTCCCCTCTCCAGAACTGGGGAGATGAGCCTTTCCGGCTCTTGGTGGCCACCGAGTGGAGGCTTGGTGGTAGTGTCGAGCAAATGGTGGGCTGGCACTAGGCCAGGTAGGCGGATCGGGGCCGCTGGTTCCGGTGCACATGCATGCACCTCCATGTGCATGCGCGACCATAGTTGCTGAGGCCCCAGGGAGTTAAGGAGAGAAAACCCAGGGGGAAAATAAATACCACGTTCCCCTGTTGTCATATGTGAGGGCCCTCAGGACTCTTAGGTCCCACACCATGTGGATCCCTGCCAGTGAGGCGGTAGGGGGAGCGGCGGATGGGACAGGGGGTCCTGAACCCAGGGCCCAATGACAGATGCAAGATATCAATGGGGGGGGGTTATAAAAAAATCCCACAAATAGAAATGAAGTACCTATCTGTGACTTCATAACTTGTGATACTACCCACATACATTTTATATCTCCTGTCTATGTAATTGCAAACTGTATGTGTATGTGCCTCAGGACCT
Source organism: Neoceratodus forsteri (assembly GCA_016271365.2). Lineage (NCBI taxonomy): Eukaryota > Metazoa > Chordata > Ceratodontiformes > Ceratodontidae > Neoceratodus > Neoceratodus forsteri. The sequence continues at coordinate 204,093,102 of JADMNL010000029.1, read as the reverse complement.
CCTTGTGAATGAGCTTGCTCAACAGAGTCTTTCCTGCAATAAACTTGAACTTGAACATGAACATAGTATATTTAACCACATGCAAGTGTGGTGTTTTCTACGTGGGCAGAACCAAAAGAAAGTTAAAGGAAAGGGTGGGAGAGCATGTTAGGGCAACCAAAGGTGGAAATTCAAGTTATGCACTGGCTGCCCACATAAAGAAAGCAGCAACTAGGGAGGAACACCAAGTCTTGTTTACTGGCATTGAACAAGTTAAATTGGGCCCTAGGGGTGGTGACAGAGAGCAGGAACTGACCAGGAGAGAATCCTTTTGGATTTTCAAATTGGACGCATACGGGTGGTCAGGTCGTAATGATCAGATTGAACTTGCCCCCCCCCCCAGTTAAATGATTTCTCCTTTTTTAGGAGCTGCCTTGAAATTGTTTTTCAATTTCATTGTACTAGCCGCCCTCACTAAAAAACAAAGCAACACGGCTAAGGGCGCCTCGGGAGGTGCCGAAATACAAGCATCATACTCGAGTAAATAAGAAAACTCTTGGCTATCCTCCAGACAGAGCAGGCTGTTGCAGCAGTATAGCAGCCAATATCAAAACTTATTCAATAAAAAATACAGAGTAAAGCACCCCCCCCACAAGATGTGAAACGTCGACGTACGTTTCACGTCACACTGATGCTTTTTCAAGGTCTTGAAAAAGCGTCAGTGTGACATGAAACGTACGTCGACGTTTCACATCTTGTGAGGGGGTGCTTAACTCTGTATTTTGTATTGAATAAATTTTGATATTGGCTGCTATACTGCTGCAACAGCCTGCTCTGTCTGGAGGGCAGCCGAGAGTTTTCTTATTTACTCTAATTAGCCGGCCCGGTGGCACTGAGGGTTGAGGCGCTGGATGCCACATCTCATGCCATGCCAGCAACCTGGGTTCGGGAATGAGCTCAGGTCGTCGGGGGGGGCAGCAGGGGAGGAGAGGATTGAGCGTCTGGAGGACAGTTCTCCTCTCCTGGGTAGGGGGTGAGTGATTCCCTGGCACTAGCGACTCCCAGCGAAGGCTGGGGGTGCAACAGCCAGGGGATCACATCAGTGATGGGTTGGGAGCGTCGGCAGATGTCTGCAAGAAGGGTGTGGGAGCACGCTCTGTTCGTGCTGGACATCATTGCACATCCGTGCTCCTGGGGGGAGGGTTGACATCACCTGCCCCCACCTCCAATACTGAACCCTGCCCACTGGATCTCAACTCGCCCGCCACCTCGGCCCAAGGGGCACTAGATGAGGTAAGTGCTGGGGAGCTGAAGACGGCCCTGCCACGGGGGGCAATGACCGGGGGTTCTCCAGAGGTGTGTCATGGGTGGAGAGGGGAGATCGAGAGAACAGCTCAGGAGGGTCTCAGCTGGAGGGGAACAGGCAGGGTGACTGATGGGGCCCCAGCCAGCGGTGACAGGAGGGAAAAACAGTCATAAAAAAAAATGTCATTGTAATTCTTAGTCTCTTTTCCCTTTTAGCTTTTGCTTCCAGATCCTTTTGTACTTGCAGTGGACAACAAAATGTTGAAAGCAACAGGAAATGTTCTTCAGACTACAACTGTTTGACTGTACTATGATTTGGCAAAAAGGTTTGCCTGAAATCTGGCATATTTTTGTTTTTTTTCCCTATGGCAATACCATGCACTTTTCAGATGTAGTTAGCTATAATCTAGCAATTTAAAAATTAATTGTGCAAATACGTTTGTCATTTTTAACCCAACTGTCTCTTCAGTGTTTCCTTTTTTGTTTGTTTTGCACTTTGACTTTGCACTGTCACTTTCAGTTTTGTTTGCACTGTAATTGATGCCTGTGTATATACCACATGTACTGAAGGGGGGCGTTACTCCCTTGAAAAATCCCCAAAAGGAGCGAAACGTTGGGGGGGTTTGTGCTGCAGTCTTAGTCTACCTGCTTGTTCTCCTTATTAATTAATAAAGTACCATTGCTTTTGGACAGCGCATATCGATGGACACTTTTTTTGATGGTGAGTGTCAAGATTTCCTGGCTACTGCCTGCTGGGATTGTTTTCCTCTGGCACCAGCCTCCTGGTGGCGGCTCTGTTTGTCCAACTATATTTGTTAGGTGACAGCAATGATAACTTCTCATAAGCTGAAGAATGGTTAGATATACAATCTCCCAAGGCCTTTAAAGGCCCTTCTTCTAAGCGAAATCTTGATAAAGGAGAGCTTAGAGGTCTGGAAAACTACAGCACAGTAAAGTTATACCATTCGGTAACCTAGCAGAAGTACCATCGCTATGCATCTTATACCGCAACCGGAGGATTACAGGTGGTGAGCAGGCAGGCAGTTTAAGGCAGCAGTATGTTACTCACCGTATTGATGTTGGTTGTTTTGGGTTTTTTTCAGCAATAATGTGTTTTTTTTCTGGCAAAAATAATAATATGCCCATTTTTCTTTTCATCTTTCTTCCATTCCTGAACTTAGCTTCAGGATTTTGAAGTTTGTAACAGTATCCATTCCCTTGCTGTGCCCTCCACGAAAAAATGTAATATCTTGGTACAGTGCTGCGCTGTTTACCATCAGAAACATGTGATAATACCATCCTAATAATCCACAGTATGATGTTGATATGTGCATTCAACAAGTAACCTCAACAGAAGAGATTTTTGAAAAGAAATCACGAGTGGCGGCCATCTTTAATGACGTGAGCCATTAATTACAAAATTAGCTGTAAAATCTCTTTTAAAAATATCTCAGGAAACTAAAAATACACTGAGGATGAATCTGAGGATGTCAGAAATAAATCCTTGCTCAAATACTAATCATTAATTTTTTTTTTTTGCTAACAAATACTGCTGCTTTAAACCTGAGAAAAGGAGCTTCCACTTCCCGTGTAAAGTACATAGAGCTTATGACAGCCCTTTGCAGAGGAGACAATGGGCATACTATAAACCATTTTAAGGAAGCATTAGCTAGACACGTGGGGGGAATAAGTTATTTTTTGTTGTTGAACCAGGAGAGAGACACTAAGCAGAAAGCTTGTTTACAGGTGTGACCTGGGAGCACAAGGAAGTTAAGTGATTTGCTCAGGGTCACACAGTATGCAAGTGGGGGATGTGGGATTCAAACCCAGGTCTCCAGATTTGTAGCCCAGAGCCTTAAACCACTGCACTATACTGCTTCCTCATTAATAAGCAAGGAAACAGTCACAGTGGGCCAGGGCCAAATAAACTGATTTCTGTCTCAAATTCCTCGTATGTATCCTGGTATGTTAACAAACTGTGTTTGGGTCTGCATTCCAATTTATGGAGAACATCCTTAATGTTCTGCTTGAACAGGTGGCCAAGACAGAGGGTGAGAGAGAGAGAGAGAGAGAGAGATGGGGGGGGGGGGTAGGATGAGATGGGAGTTCTTGGGGGGTTACAAATTAGAAACATAAATTTCCCATGTCAGTCCACCAGATTTTAAAAACTATTTTTCTGTCTGCTGGGAATATCTAACAACACTTGAATATTCTAGAGTGACAGTGGCAAAAGTGTTATCTTGGACAGCTGCTGGTGCCCTCTCATTGCACGTGCTTTGAAAATCTCTGGCCCTTGGTTCCTGCCAAACCCAGCTGTACCCCACTGATCTAGAGAAGTACAATAACAGATGGGAACAGGTGTACACCAGGGTTCTGTCTTCCCATTGAGGAGATGACTGTTACATCATAAACCATGTGAGCGACGCTTGGGTGTTCTGTGATGTCACCAGAATCCCTGTGATGAGGACATAGCCTTGTTGCGCAGATTTTTCCATTTGTTGTATTTTTAAGTGTATAGGGCCGGCCATCATGTTTGCTTCTAAAGCAGCCTTTTTCTTACTCTGCAGTATTTGCAGTTGGCCAAAAAATTGACGCTGGTGATTTAAAATGTTTGCACAACCAGAACAGCTGACAGGGATGTTGCTGAACCTTCACTCTGACGTCAGAAAGAGAAACAGAAAAACACTGATGTTGACAGCAGAAAGAAGCCCAATGGCCCAGCTAGTCTGCCCAGTCCTACCTACGGTTGAATGTGATGGCCCTAGTTATCACTCGCCCCTTCTTCCCCTGTTCCCCTCCCAGGGATGCAGCTATGAATTTTGGGGCCCCTTACATGTCTGATATATTCATCCCAGCCTGTTTGAATCCATTCATTGACCATTGTCTCCAACAAAGGGTATTTCCTGATTTCTTTCCTGAATAACCCCCACTCCCCAACTTCACTGAGATTCCTCTTGTGACTGTGTTCCCAGCGAGTGTAAACAACTCCTTACAGTCTACCTTATTTACTACATGGATTTACTCGTATGTCTCTGTCATATACCCTCCTTCCCCCATTCTTCTTGCCTCCTGGGTGTACGCGTTGAGGTCTTCCAACCTCTCCATGTAGGATTTCCCTTGTCATCCCAGGATCATTTAGGTTACCATCCCCTGACCCACCTCCGCCCTGTCCTTCCTCAAGTTTGGGCTCCAGAATCGCACACAGCACTCCAAGGGAGGAGAAATGAGGGATCTGTACAGGGACAAGTTCTAGTCCCCCTTCCTACTACAGATCCCCCTCCCGTTTCATCCCAGCATTCTATCTGCCCTTCCCACTGCCCTGTTACACTGGGTCATTGATTTCAGGATTATCACTTTTTCTCTCAGCCGCTACTCCTTCCATCACGTATTCTGTTTGAGGGTCTTGGTTCCTATATGTACTACCACACACTTCTTTGCACTGAATTTCCACTGTCATACCCTGGACCATTTCTCTAGCATCTCTTGACCCTCCCTCCTGGTTTTTACTCCCTTCTTACTGTCCACCCTTCCACACAGCTTTGTGTCATCTACAAAAAGGCAGCTCTTCTCTGGATCTCTACTCCAATGTCATGGTTGGATATGTTTAAGGAGGACCAGCCCCAAGACAAGTCCCTGTGGCACCCCACTGATGACCCCCACCTCCAGCATCTGAGTACTCCTCGTTAATGACAAAGCTGTGGGTTGAGGATACAACAGCACCCTGACGTCAGAGCGATGGTATAACAGGGCAGTGATGTCACTGATTCCATACTCCGAAAGTGACCAGTCAGTCTACAAGAAATGCAATGAAAGACCAGAAAAAAGAGAATGTGTTATGTTCTGTTTAATATAATAAACTAAGCAATAAGACAGGACCAGGGGTTAGATTAGCAGCCTGTTAATTACCTCCGGGGTGCCGCTGAGGGCCATACTGCCCCTAGGGGGTGACTGACTGTTAACGTAAGTGCTGGGAGTGCCTAATTGCTACTGTCAAATACAATGCTACTAAAGTGTTAGAAGTGTACCTTTTGAATGTTTTCCTTGTTGAAAGGCAGATTTTTAATGGAGGGGTTCATCCACCGCCTGTTTAAGAATGCTGGTTCAGAATCAGAATGTATCATTCCAGTCATTCAGCAGTGCTAGAGGATGGAATGCTGGCAGGAAGAATCCATGCGCCATGTGCTGATCAGGCTGTACATGACAATATAACACAGGTTAATGTAAGGGTCTTGGAATGCTGACAGCCAATCAGATTTCAGAATTTCTGAGACCATTTTTATAATGCTAATTTGTTTTTTGTTTTTTTTTGGGGGGGTCATATCCCAGTACTAACCTCTCTATTTGCACAGTGAATCAGACTGGGAACGGCTGTACAGATTTGCACTGTGGATTAGAATGAGAGCGTCTATATGGAGTGGCACAGTGAATTAGGCTGTGAGCCATTGTATGGATTTGCACAGTGAATTAGACCGGGAGTCATTGTATGGGTTTGCACAGTAAATTAGACTGGGACCCGTTGTATGGATTTGCACAGTGAATCAGACTGGGAGCCTCTGTACAGATTTAAATTTATTTTTTTTGTTTTCTATATTATATCTAGGGATGGACAGAACTGGTTCTAAAACAATGAATGTACCTCTAAGATTAGGGCTGCTCCTAGGATTTGGAACCCAACAAAGCCTCTCCCTAAAGAGACATTTTTGAGTGACTGAGAAGGCAAATTATTCATTTGCGTAGTGTTTGCATATCATTAAAATGTTCACAAATTGCTAGGTTTGCAAAGAAGGTTCTAAAGCACAAACCTTTCTGAACATTTGGTTCCAGTTAGAACAGGGGGAAGGTGAACCCATTCCTAGTTCTGTCTTGCTGTGGCTGTGTGCCCGCTCCCATCCTTTGCTTATCTGCTTCCCCACATCGCTTGCCTACCTCTGCTTTGGACACTGGCACATCCTACTCCCTATTCCAGCACAGTCACTCACAGGAGGCACTGTGGGGACAAAGCCCCTTCCTGATTGGCCCCAGAGTAAAACGTACCCTCTCAGTTTCATGCACGTTTGTCTTCCTGAGGACAGGGGAGACGAAAGTTACTTTTGGGGCTGAAGGCATAGGGGATGTGCGGTGCCGTCACTTGCAAAAATGTGGCATTTTCCCCTGTTGTTTTCCAACCACTTCCTACAATGTTCATAGCATCATTGTGGAGCCTGTCCGGGGGGGGGGGCATGATTTTCCATGCCACCCCCTAACTCTCCCTAGGAGAAGCCAGGGTGGCCATGATGAGAACACCACCACCAACCCCAAACCTGAGAAGGTTGTCTCCGCAGTGCTCCTATTGCTGCAGCGACCCAGACTGGGTGGGCAAATTCATGGTGCGAACCCACGTTACCTGTATGGGAGCATGATGTGCGCTGCCGACACCCCTGCACCGGGCTTCTCCAGTCTTTTGATCTGCATAGGTGGGCACAGATAGGAAGCTACAGCTTGATCATGTTCCTGCATTGTTTTCCCCCTTACAGACAACGTGTCCTCTTGGTCTCCAGCCTGGCACTACCACTGGGCTACACATAGGAATACCTTGTGCTGTATGGGCCCACCTTTAGGCAGTGCAGTGAGCTAGTGGTTAGAGTGCAGAGTTGTAAACCAGGAGATGGGGGAGTCTGAATCCCGCCACTGCCAGTCACTCTCTGTAGAACCCTCAGAAAGTCACTTAACCTCCCTGTGTTTATCCCTTGTAATTCCTCTCTAGCCTCTCCGCACTCTTTGAATATCCCTGTGTGCCTAAAATGACAGCAACCATTTCTCCCTTCCCTCTCCTGCCTTATAAGCTTTAAAATACAGTTTGTATGACAGGTTCCTTTCTTTCCACAGTCCCACTGCCTCACAGTTCAGCCCCATATCTCCTCTAAGAGCACTAGACTAGAGGAAAGTTTTGCAACTGTCACCAGTTTGACCGGATACAGTTGCATTCCTCTCTCTCTCTCTCTCTCTCTCTGTTCCTGACCTTGCATCAAACATTTCCGCTCGCCCTCCTGAATTAGATGTCATTCCTACCGCTGAAGAACAACGATGTAGAAGCTCAGACATTAAAGGGGAAGGGCCAGCAAAATGAATAACAATTGGCACCAGCAGTTCTTAATAGAACAGAAGGGGTTAAAATTCAAATTTTGGGTAAGAACCTTTTGTAACTTAAGTTCTGGTAATGTTAGCTGGGGTTTTATTTGCTGATCACCAGAGACCTTCTTTCATGTAATGGAGGAGTTCTCCTTCAGAATTATTCGATTTAACTAAAATAAATGAATCCCTCAGACTGGGCTGGTTATAAAATATAAAGCCCCAAAGAGCCCCTCCCCTAAAAACAGTGTGAATGGGTTTACACGTGCAAATTGGAAATGCAGTGAGCATGTAATTAATATGCACATAAGTTACAAATCAAGAAGTTTTGAAACAAGAACATTTGGGGGTTAGGAGTAGAATGAGACAAGACCGACCACTCTTATTTCTTCCAACACAAGAACTTTTGGAGTTAATGTTGCCCTGAATGTTTTTAGGGACATTGTCAGTTTTTTTGGAACTTTCCAAAGATTACCTGCAGTGCTCAAAATTAAATAAAAAAATATGATTCAGTATTACTTCCTTCATACACGGGTTTTAAAACAAGGTGTCAAAAATTATTTATTTCTTGAAAAAAATTAAGTTTTGAGGGAAGAACTCACAGTTTGGAGCTGTCCTGCTCCTAGACTCAGTCGGACCCTTTGAATGTGTTGTGGGTTGGGGGAGGGGGAGGCTCCGAGCAGCTATTGCTGTATCTGGCTGACGCATGTTTCCAGCCAGTGTCTTCTCAGGCAGTATTAGGTCTAGGAGCAAGCATGTTTGGAATGTCAAGTGAACCACTCAAAACTATCTTTTGAATGAAAGAAAGAGAAAGAGAAAGACATTCATCCCTTGAACGCCTTTCAATGCCAGATAGAGAAAGAGAGAGAGGGAGAGGGATTTGCATGAAACTGTGGTCTGGATCTGCTCTGGCTACTTGTTTACAAATGACAGCATAATTGCCAGCTTGTGTTGCGTGACCTCACAACTGATTGCTGCAGCTGTAGAAATGATTATGATGTCACTTGCAGACAAGCAGCCAGACCAGTTCAAGACCAAGTGACGAGATCTGTTTTCAAGAAAATCTCTCCCTCCCCTCTTTCTCTTTCTTTCTCTGTAACTCCCCATCTTTCTCTCTCTCTCCCTCTCTCTTCTCTCTCCCTCTCTTCACCTCCCTCTCTCTCTCTCTCCTTCTCTTCCTCTCTCTCTCTCTTCTCCTCTCTCTCTCTCTCTCTCTCTCATGCCTCTGCCTCCCTCGTTGTCATCCACCTCCTCCTCCTCCCTCCTCTCTCCCTTCTCTCCCCTCTCTCTCTCTCCCTTCTCTCCCTCCTCCCTCCTCTCTCTCTCTCCCTTCTCTCCCCCTCCCTCCTCTCTCTCCCTTCTCTCCCTCTCCCTCTCTCTCTCCTCTCTCTCTCTCTCTCTCTCTCTCCCTCGCCTCTCTCTCTCTGTCCTCTCCTCCCTCGCTGTCTCTCCCTCCCTCCTCTCTCTCCTCTCCTCCCTCTCTCTCTCCTCTCCTCTCTCTCCTCCTCTCCTCTCTCTCCTTCTCTCCCTCCTCCCTCTCTCTCCCTCACTCTCTCTCTCTCTCATGCTCTCTGCCTCCCTCGCTGTCTCTCCCTCCCTCCCTCTCTCCCTCTCTTCACCTCTCTCTCTCTCTTCTCTTCTTCCTCACTCTCTCTCTCTGTCATGCCTCTGCCTCCCCCGCTGTCTCTCCCTCCCTCCTCTCTCCCTTCTCTCACCTCCTCCTCCCTCTCTCTCTCTTCTCTTCACCTCTCTCTCTTCTCCTCTCTCTCTCTCTCTCCTCATGCTCTCTGCCTCCCCTCGTTGTCTATCCACCTCCCTCCTCCCTCTCTCGCCTTCTCTCCCTCCTCCTCTCTCTCTCCTCCTCTCTCTCGCCTTCTCTCCCTCCTCCCTCTCTCCCTTCTCCCCTCCCTCCTCTCTCCCTTCTCTCCCTCCTCCCTCTCTCCCTCTCTTCACCTCCTCTCTCTCTTCTCTCCCTCACTCTCTCTCTGTCATGCCTCTGCCTCCCCTGCTCTCTCCCTCCCTCCTCTCTCTCCTCTCTCTTCACCTCCTCCCTCCCTCTCTCTCCTTCTCTTCACCTCCTCTCTCTCTCTCTTCTCTCTCCTCTCTCCTCTCCTCTCTCTCTCTCTCTCATGCTCTCTGCTCTCCCCTGCTGTCTATCACCTCCTCCCTCCCTCTCTCTCGCCTCTCTCCCCTCCCTCCTCTCTCTTTCTCTTGCTCCCTCCTGCTCCCTTGCTCTTTCTCTTTCATATTCACTCTCCCTTGTTGACTCTCCTCCCTCTCTTTCTACCACCCTCCCTCACTCACTCACTCCCTCTCTTTTATTCCCTCCGTTTCTCTCCCTCTCTCTGTCTTTCTATCTCTGTCTCTCTTCTTTTTTTCTCTCATTCTCCCTTCTTTCAAAGATGGTTTTGAGTGGTCCGCTTGTCATTTTCAAACGTGCTTATTCCTGGATCTAATCCCCACAGAGGAAATTGAATGTTTTCATGCAAATGTCCCTAGCAATAACAAATAAGGGGAGGGTTGCTTGGACTCAGACTTGATTTCTGACACTGCAGCCTGCAAATACAAATTCTGAAATAAAAGGTTACAACATGTTTTTTTACATAGAAATTTAGGATATGGGAATTAGGATTTCAAATCCGATTCAGTCTGAGATCTTTTTTCAGAACAGGAATCGGATTCAGAATCGCTAATTCCTAAAAAGTCCTATCATATTGGAATCGGCCAGTTCCGACCATCTCTTCTGTAAATATCTGAATATGAAGATGGATTCTGTTTAGATATTATGCTTTTCAGAAGTTTTCTATGTGATATCGGGAACCCTCTTAAGAAGGCTCCTGTCACTGGTGAAAAAAATATCCATGCATCCTAATTAAATTACCCAACATTCTGAACTAAAATGGAATTCCAAGTTGTTATTTTCATTATGAATAAAGATATGCATATATATGTATGTATGGAATTATACTACATGTGGACCATCTCCTCCAATCAGAAGCCAGAGTTACAAACTGTTTTTACTTAAGCAAACCCATGACAGCCATGTTGCCCTGCTCAGTGCTTGGAACAGTCATTGTATTGCTAATGAAATGACAGTAGTGACATCATCATCTTTTTTGCATCCTGACTGGTCTATACTCACAGCAGCAAACACATGAAGCATATATAGAATAATGTATGGGCAACCATACACAACAAGGCTTGCACTTCCATCGAGGGGCTGAGATGACATGACAGGGACCTCGACAGCGAAGCTCGAGTGGTCCCTGCTGTCATCTCAGCTCTGAGATGGAAATGCATGCCAAGTGTTTTTTTGGTTGCAAATATATTATTTTTTATAGTATATGGGTTGTATAGTATATAAGTAAATACAATGGAATGGGTTGTAGTACTTCTGTTCTTAGTAAAAACAAGGGAAAAATAACTTTGAAAATCTAAATTGTAAAATATGAATGGCAGATTTTGTTTCATGTGGGGGCAGGGGAGCACCATGAGGAAAGACTGTAGGGGCAAACGTTATTGTGAAATGTTGTACTATAGTAGTGGTGTCACTACTATACTATGACAACTTTACATGACCTTTGAACTGTACTATGACTACTTTTGTTGCCCTTCGAACTGTCCTGCAACAAGAATATTCTGAGTATAGAAATCCATCCACAATACGGGCTAGCCATATACTATAACAGTTACAGTGTCCTAGTCGGGTCACTATCCTCAGTAAAAATGTGATTGTCTCATTAAGAAAAGGTACTGGTCCTTTAGCCTCATGCTTTATTCACTCAACAATCACATTATTGTCTCATATAGTGAGCCAACTAGCACATTATCACTTAATTATACAATGAGTAAGGGAAACAAAGACCTGTGATTGGTCAGATGTGATCACATGGCCATGTGTTATTACAACAGCACAGGTCATAAATACTTGACTTTCTCAACTTCATGACACAGTTTGCAAAATAAAAATCAGAGAAGCCATTTTATAATGGCAATAAGGCACTCCGGGGTGTGCATAACTGTGGGAAAACAGCACTTTTGGGGTATGTAAGGCACTCGCCATTGCCTCGCACCTCACTACCTAAGGTGGGCCATTATCTCACAATAACACATACCCTGTCAATGCCTTAGTGCTTAAAAAGAAGAGAAATGGCCCACACAGGCAGGATGCAGGGTCACCAAGTGATGTTTTAAGGAAGCAAAGTAGCACCAAAATGCTAAACACTGCTACAGAGCTCCTCGCCACATTTTAGGTTTCATCGAGTGTTTAGCAAAGTGAATAAGGCACTATCTGAGAGGCTTTTCTTTAAAGGGGAACCGTCAGCACAACATGCCTCACTCTCAAGTGTGTGGGGCAGCTCCCAATGTGCACTTTGTCTGCAAAAACCTTTTGATTTCCTTACTGTTTACTGTTGTATAGCAGATTATATCAGGCTAATTATGCTTACTGCTAGGCTGACATCTTCTGTTACTACAAATCCCAGAATCCCCTGCAGCTGACATCAGAGCAGTAGGCAACAGTGGGAAATTCAATAGCCTGCAGTGCATGTTAGAGCTTCTACAGTTTCCAATCAGATGTTTTCTGGGTCTGCTTTTCTCCAGGGGCTAGGTACAGTCCTCTGAGACTGTATATAGCCCAGTGAGGACAGCAGGACCAGCAAACAAAAGATCAGAGCTTATAAAAACTCTAACATGCACTGCAGCTATTGAATCTTCTCACTGCTTCCTACTGCTCTGATATCAGCTGCAGGGGATTCTGGGATATTTAGGAACAGTGTGGCAGGGAGATCCTTTTCTTAAATCTGTTGCAACAGTTCTTCTATTTCTTAGCCTAATCTATCCTTTACAATTTCTAGTCCATAAGGTTGGCCATCTGTGTCACCTCCTCTCCTTTCTTGACTATGCTGTAGTGTCCTCTTTAATTTTTTCTTTTCCCTCTCAAGTCCTCATACAGGGAGGTCATTGTGGTGACCTCCGAGCTGATGTAAAACAAAGGCTGTGTTCCTCGTTGTTGGATTTAGTATGCAATAGCACTATGTCATAAAATACCTTGATGTATATGCCTTATGTGTATGAAACCTGTAAATGTTGAAAATACCATGGCACTAGATGTTTTTGATAAAGGTAAAAAGTTACTAGGGGACTGTATTATAAAAATTAAGTTACCGGTGTAGAGATATCAGAAAACCCCCATTGTGTTATTTAAATGCATGTAAATTGCAGATTGTTTGAGAGGCCCTTTGGCATAATGCATTCCTGCTTTAAGCTGAACCAGCCTAAAATTTCATGGTGATTTGCGTATACATCCCATGATGCTTTGCATTATGGGGGTATGTGTGATGTTGTGTTTGTTTGAAACTTGACTTTATTGCCAAAGCCCTTTGGGGTAACCCTTGCTTCAGTGCTTCTGCACTGAGGTTCTCTGCCTTTAGCTTGTTTTTGAGTTTTCCTTTTTGAGCTACCCATCACCCTTAAACACAAGACCAACATAGGGATTGAAATAATTTTCACTGAAGAGATAGATCAGTGGGTCAGTAAGTGCTGACCAAGTGCACAGGAAGGACATGCATAGTCTGTTGCTGCAAACTGATGTATTGAAGAAGTGCTATGCCATTGCTTAAGGTTATTCCCTGTGTTTTAAAGAGTTGGTGACATGTTCAGGTGAACTTTAACAAAACATAATATTTAGACACAGTCCAGCTTGCAATTCCCATTACTTCTGCATTTGTCGTCCCCATTATTTATTGCTGAGGTCATCTGTATGAAAACAGGATCTTTGCTCCTGAAGAGTTCATCTATTCCTGCTGCTTTCTCCCTACCTGAAGTCCTAGAGAACTGCTTGTGACCTCACAGTTACTCCCATGGCAACACACTGTCACAACAGAGGATTATGACTTGGAGTAGGGAGTAAGCTATAGAGGCAGATGAACTCAAAATAAACACTAAGGGACAACAATCATATATTCATACACATTTCCTTAGTAATAAATAATGGGGAGGAAAAATATATAAAATATAAATGGAATGCAATTGCTATGTTTTTCAAGGTTTTCTTTGAGGCATCAGTAGCTCTTTGAATAAACATCACACAGAGACTGTGTGTTGAACCTGAAGTTCTGTGTCTGGTACATCTGTTATCCCACAATCCCTCCACAAACAGAAGATGTCAGCCTAGAAGTAGACAAAATTAGTCTGATACAATCTACTATACTACAGTAAACAGTAAGTAAACCAAAATGTTTTTGCCCACAAAGTGCACATTGGGACCAGCCCAACACTTGAGTGGGGGGCCCTTGGTGGTGACTGCACCCCTTTAACTACAGCTCCAAGGAACATGCACTTAAAATGAGCGTAACTCCTTCACAAGTAGGGCTCTTGCAATGTTTCAAAGGCAAAATGAGTGAGAAACTAGTGGCAAGCTTGCAATGTCTCTTTGTTGATAGCTGAAAGTTTTATATAAAGGCACTGCCAGCAAGAATCATAGCTACGTTCCTGATTCCAACCCCCAGGAAGGTACTCTATAAGCTTATAATTGTGATTTTCATGTATTTCAAAACCTTCCCAGAAGGGTTTTCCCGGGAGTGGGCAAAGACCAGAGGGCAGGTCACTGTGACTTTGCACACTGCTGAAGCTCTAGTAAAAAATGGCAGGGGTGGGGGTGGTGCAACTTCCTCCACTATTTTCCATGTGTGCCTTTTAAACCTTTCAAGCAGTAACTTTCCTTTCAAAATTCAGTACCCCATTGTAAGCTCAAGTTGCCCTTTCTTTTTTTTACTTTTTGTTTATGCCCCCCCCCATATTCTGCAGCCCCTCCACCTGTCCTTGGGACCTCCAGGCACCTCCTGATCCCCTCCTACCTCCCAGTCATGGACACTGATGTCCATCAAGCCTTAGCTTTGCCCCCAAGAGGGGTCAGGGTGAGAGGGATGCCCCTGGACATTCTGGTCTTGTCAGGCAGGGCTTGCACTGGTGAGGTGGAGGACACTGGATATGCGGGAGCCATCACTGTGGCGGAGGTGCTGAGGTCAAAGTCTTTTTCCCCTGTAAGTGCCCCCGAGGATGTCACCTGCAAGGTCATCTAGGTGTGCATGGGCACACTGTGCATGCGTCCCCACACTGACATCCACAATGTTCCCCCAAGTTCTTCTCCAGCTGTACAGTCACCTGTGGTCACCCAGATGGCAGTTTAACAGCAGAGCACCAAAGGAGGAGCATGTTCTCTGGGAAGCTCAAACCGCCTTTCCCCCTCAACTGGCCCCCAATCAAGTTGCTCTTTCAAACTTCAGCCCCCACCACACTGACATGTTTTGCAGTGTTCCAAAATCCTTGAGTCCCATGCAATATTTCTACTTCTTTTTGTTTTTTAGTACCCAAATAAGGCCCACTAGGCACAGGTGCCTCTTTTCAGGGTGAACCAGGAGCACTGGGGAGGTTAAGTGACTTGTTCAGGGTCACACAGTATACAAGTGGAGGCTGTGGGTTTCAAACCCAAGTCTGCTGCATGTACCAAGCTAGTTCACAGCTCGCTACTCTAACCTCTAGGCTATACTGCTAGCCCTTCTTGGTTAAATCCTGCTTGGCTTGGCTTGAGGTTCATTCTGGTCCCACCCCAACCCCCCTTCCCTGCACTAATAATAAAAAGACCAAGAAGATACAAAACAGCACAGTAGTGACAACATTACACTACTGCCCTCTGGTGACAGTCCTCCAGGAGAGGAGCTGTTACTAAAAATTGTTATATTTCTATAATTTTTCAGCAGTTTTGTATATTTTGTTTAAATTTGCACACACAAAAAATTGTAAGTGCAATAACATACTCCAGGGCATCATTTGTACTAGCTTTACCACACTTCCAGTGGCAACAAGGCACTTAGCCTTCAGCCTTGTGCCTAACTACACCCTGGACATGTGTTAAACCTAGAACCTGTCAACCAACAACCTTACATGTCTTATTACAGTACTTACTTACTGTATTTTTGTTTTAAAAAAGTCAAAGAACCTCAGCACAAAAACACTGAGTCAAGGGTTACCTGAGATGGGCATTGGCACTAAAGCCAGGTTTCAAAGAAATACAACATCGCAAATACCCTAATAATGTTTGCTTTGCATACTGTATACTTTCCATGATGCTTTGTATTACTGGGGCATGTGTGATTTAGTATTTTGTTTTTAGACCTGGCTTTATTGCCAATGCCCTCCTAGGTAACCCTTGCTTCAGTGCTTTTGTGCTGAGTTTGTCTTTTTTAGCTTGCATTCTTATTTTGGGCTCACCATGACCCAAACCTGTAAGAGACTGATAGCGCCGGTTCACCATTCCTCCGGGTTGAGATACAGATGAGACACACTGATGAGTCCTGAGAAGGATGAAACACCTATCTGTGTCTCCTGTTCTCTGCCTTTGTAGATTGTGTTAGAGGATAATTGGCACTATACACTCCTGCTTAAAGGAGTACTGGTCTAAAGTTCATGGTGATTTGCATATACTTCCCATGATGCTTTGTATTTTGAGGATATGTGTGATTTTGTATTTTTCAAAACTGCCCCTGTGGTATCAGTTACTGTTTAACCTTCCCACATCACAGGAGATTCCTGGCCCATGGCATTTTAGCAGACACTCCAGTACCCAGTACAGGAAGTGGTCTGGGTTCTCTGTGTTGAGGGAGGAGCGAATTAAATGACCGTTTTGAATTCAGTGTCGATGATCCAAAAAGCAGGCAGCTTCCTTTGACTGAGAGGAGCTGCAAGCAGGGAAATAATCATAGAATTATCCAAAGAAAGAATTGTAGCCCATAAAACAGAGGATGACAAACATAGTGAAAATGACAAAGGTTATCGTCAGTGTTTGACTCAAAAAAAAGTTTCCCTCCATTCCTTGATTCTCTGCCCCACTAAGGACTGGCAGAACCAATTATAAACAAATGAAAAGAATGCTTTAGAACCATGCCAGCTCTGAACTTTAGATTAAAAAATGAACCTGCTGATCTGGCCCAGTGGCGTAAAGGGCCAAGGCGCTGTCTGCGCCATACCTTTTCTATGCCGGTGAGTTTGTGAACCTTACCTTTTCCATGCCGGTGAGTTTGGGAAAGAGCTCAGGATGCCGGGTGTTGGGGGGGGAGGCTGAGAGAGGATTGAGTAGCTGCCTTGCAACTCTCCTCTCCTGGGCTGAGATGGAGTGCCTTTCTGGCTCTCGGTTGCCACCAGGTGGAGGCCAGGTGGCAGAGCTAGTTGTCCAGGAGGCTGACGGAATGGTGGGTGGGTGGGCAGAAGGAGCGATGGTTCTGAAAGCATGCACGCCTCCATGTGCCTGCACCCTACGCATCGCCATAGCTCCGGGACTGGCAGAAAACAGAAGTAGGGACCCGAGGGTTGGCTGGCACACCACGCACCTCTCCAGTCCCACACCACCCAAACAACTCCCACATTCTGGATATGTGTACTGGGGGAGGATGGTCCTCCCCCTCCAGCCCCGCCATGAGTGGCAGTCCATAGGGAACCCTGTGAAGATGTACGTTCGGTGGAGGTGGGAGCCAGTCTGGTGGAGGCAAAGATGGAGTGTCCAGGTGAACCTGAGGGGTAAAGCTACAGTATATGGTGTGGGGGGGGGACTTTAATAAAGAACAGTTTGGATGGTTAAAATACAAATGAGTGCTTAGCATGGAATCTGGAAACAAGTAATATGCAACTATGTACAAATGTCTAGATTTGAAAATAAGAACATTCCAGAACTTTCTTTGGGTTCCATTTAGAATCAGGTAAGCTTTGCCCATCCCCCACTCCCACCTCATCTGCCCGCAGCTCACCAATCCCCCTCTGTGGTTACTTACAACGTTCACACCACTGTAAGAATGGCATATACATAATAGTGGGCAAAACTGGGCAAAATTGTCCACGTTGCTTTCGTGCAGTCGAAAATTGCACAAAAAAGTACACAGATTTATTGACTGTACATATGTTCAAACTAAGCATTTAAAAAAAAACAGTTTGTACAAAAAATATGCTCAGTTTGGAACATTTGTGTGCAAACCACATGAAAGTGGGCATTTTTTTTTACACGTTTCAAAAATAAAACTGCAGTTTGGAAAGCTTACCGAAGTATGTGAGAGCTAATTTGTGTTTGAATTCTGAATTTTGGAAAATCTATTTTGTAGGGGCATATACATAGTTTGAAGCATTTAATGTACAAAATACAGGAAAGTGCACATTTTGACATACTTTATTCATGAAAAATGCACAAAAGAAACCTCTGCGGAATGCATGAATTATTGCAAAAAAAATGCCCTTTTTCTCAAAAACTGCACAAAGCAAAATGGACAAATTTTGCCTAGCTTCACATATGAACTTCTGCTTGATTGATGTATAATACAGGGATGCTATTGGATGAGTGCAAGTGTCCATCATCTGCCTGGCCCCTCCTGTCCTGTTCACGCTAATGACTGCCATGAGAATGTAATAAACACAGGCCTTGTGCAGGCTCCAGGCCATAATGATATCTACTGGTACTAATGGCAGATCCTGATTAACAACTATACTGTATGTTGATTAACGACTATACTGTATGTTGTGATAATCGTATCGTGCTGTTAGTCTATATCGTGATTGTTGTACTATTGTACGTCATGATAAAAGAAATCTAGAGCTGTCCAAAAGCTTTGGAACCTAGAATTTTTGCTAATCGAAAGATCAGGAAAATGTTTGCCAAAGTTTAACCCTGCTCCCCCACCTCCGACGCTGAAACAATGAGGCAGGATTTGACTTGTATAAAAAATGGTTTTGTGGGAATGGACCTAACATAAAATGTTATTTTTGCACAACCCGGTGTGGAGAAAAATGCTGAGAGAAACAACCCCTACATGTGACACACCCTTCATATTCCTGGTTCTTGAGTCTTGACTTGTTTTGAACCAATATTTATCCATTAATCCATACACAAGGCTTGATTAGACAGCAGATATACACCAGGGTGTTCCTCAGTTGTGTGAAAGCAATCTAAACTTTGTAGCTAGCGCTCAGCAGAACTCTATGTGGTTATATAAACAAGTCAATAAAAAATATAAAAGATAAAACTGAATTTATTTCAATAAAATGAAAAATTTTAAGCTTAACCCATGTTATTGTAGTTGCAGTTTCTGTGTGCTGTTTTTCTGTTTTGTAAATGACATCAAAATGTATCCTGCACTGTGCATACCAGATCAGAGAACCTAATCTAAAAGGAATGGCTGATGGGCGGTACATATGCCGAAGATCAAAAATCCGTTCTCTTTTTTATATTTTTAATTGTATTGATTTTCCACTGTACCAATAATCTCTGCATATACTGTATAACACTACTTCATTCTGGCCATGACAGCAATTGCCACCCATGTGGTTTACAACTTTTTTTTAATAATTAAGGTAACATGAGGGCAACTGCAAGGCATCAGTGTGGCTCAGTTGGTAGCACATCTGCTTCTGGACTAGAAGATTGTGGGTTCTAGCCCCACACTGGGATTGGGCTCATATCTTAAATGCTAGCACCCAAGTGCACTGCTGGGGGATGCAGTACTGTAGCGGTGTGCTGTGCTTTGGGTGAAACATGAAACCAAGGTTTCTTATACATATCTCTGGTGGTGTCCAGGTGGAAGTGAAAGAAACCAAGGCACTTTTCACAAGAGTAGGGATTTTCCACAGTGTTGTGGCCAACAGCCCCCTTCCCATAAAAAAACAGTTAATGCAATTGTCCACGGCTGTGTGTGGCAGAAAAGTGCCATGTAAATCTTCTAATAGACAGGAAAAATAGGGCAGACTAGATGGGCCTAGATGGGCCTACCAGTCCTTTTCTGCTGACAAATTCTTCTTCTTCTTCCTCTTCCTCTTCTCATCTTCCTCCTCCTCTTTCTTCTCCTCCTCCCCTTCTTCTCATTCTTCTTCTCTTCCTCCATCTTCTTCTTCTCCTCCTCCTTCTTCTCCTCTTCCATCTTCTTCTCCTCTTCCTCCTTCTTCTATGTCTTCTCACGTTTCTCCTTCTTCTTCTCATTCTTCTCCTTCTTCCCCTCCTTCTCCTTCTTCTCCTCCTCCTCCTCCTTCTTCTTCTCCTTGTTCTTCTTCTTCCTGCACCCAAGTAGAATAATGTTAGCAAACAAACTCCATTCAATGTACTTCAATCCTTGTGTGGTTATAAGGGAATAATGCACTCCTCAGGTGGCTGTTAAGCACGAGGTGTAGTCGAGTACCGCATCCACTTAGAAGCGCATCATTCCCTTATGATCGCACACCATGGAGTGTTATTGCACTTATAAAATGGAGTTCAATTTGGTAAAATAAATATCTAGTTCAGGTGAGGCGTGCAGTTGTCAGAAAATTATCCATGGTTATGTGAAGGGTTCAACCAATGAGTTTACCAGATTTCATGGTCCATTTTCTAAATCTGGTTAGGCCAACTATGTGGACACAAGTGTAGCAGGTGTTACAAACACTGTTGACCTCTGAGGTAGGAAGATCAGATGGGAGGGGCTGCACAATTTCCATGGGGCTTCTGTGGGGTCTAAATCAACTGTTCATAAGCAGTCAGTGCATCTACCTTTGTGCCCAGGTGAACCATAGGGAGGCAGACCTCAAATGCAGAAGGATCTGTTTGTGGCCTCTTGCTCACCAAGGTCCGATAACCCTTACAGCGCTCACAATGCCGGCATTATGGCACCAAGCAATCAGGGCGCCAAATGCAGGATTCGCCACCCCCTTCCCAAAGGCTGCTCCCCGGAGTAGCAATCCTTCAGTAGGGGGGGTGCAGGGGCGCAGCCCACCAAAAAAATTGATCAGCGACATTGCTGATTGGCACCCTAATTGCTCAGCGCTGGAACACTAGCACGTTCAGATGGTGGAACTGTCAGATAAGCTGATATGTAGTTGCCTATAGTAATGGCACAAAATTCTGTTGACAGATAACTGCCACGTGTGGCTTGATAGTCCTCTAGTTTGCCCCTCAAAGATCCATAACTTTTTCTCACAAAACACAATTATTTTACTACTCTCATAAGTCAGTAGAGCTATGTGCAGAGAACTTCATCTATTTATCCTAGTTACTTCTCAGATCACTCTAATACAGGCACCACTATTTCTGAGCTGTGAACAGACAAGAAGCATAGGCCGCTGGACAGGATGTGGAATCTACAAATACTTCAAAGCTCATTTATCTGAAGAGGACATTTTGATAAACAAATCAAGTAATCTCCAAAATCTAGTCAAAAAAATATCCATCTAAGAATTAGGTTTCCATAGATTTAATTTTGTTGGAAGTAAAATAAAAATTCCATTTGTCCCAATTTCAAAGTCATTTCAGGTTTTTTTGGAAGCCTGGAAGGACTCTTTGTAAAATGTTTGGAAGGATACTTTTGGAAGGATGCTTTCCAAGTCACCAATTTGGAAATCAGTATTTTCACAGAGAGTAATTATAGGAACGCAACTCCAATCAGGTATATTGATGTTACTATTTATTTTGAGAAACATTGAAACTGAATGGAGAGGGTGGTGGATGCTTGGAACATCCTGCCAGTGGAATTGGAGGGGGCTAGAGTGGTCAAAGGATTTAAGAATGTATGGGATAGACACAAGGGAATCTTAGAATCAAAGGGAGGGAGTGTAAGTAGGAGTCCAAGTAGGGTCTCCAGTGGCACTATAAGTAGGGAATTTAGGACAGACTAGATGGGACAATTGGTCCTTATCTGCCAACAACTTATATGTTTCTATGTTTGCCACATTATAAAGTGGGGTTGATATTTTGTGGTGTGTGCCACTTCTTCAAACACATGGTGGTCAAAACACTTTTTGTGCTCCTGAATATACTCTGTATACTGATACAGTATCTCCAGCATGGAATGTAATCCTCAAAGAAACAATTGCCTTGCCTCACTGTGGAACTCTTCAGTAGCCGAGGAGATGCGCTGGCCCCAGGGATGATTAGCAGGACCTTGGTAGAGGTGTCTACTGCCCCGAGCTCATCTGCAGAAGTTTGGGACAGTAAGGCAGGGCAGCCTTGATTTTGCAGATTACAAGCCATACTGGATACATCAGCAAATAGAGTACATTCACAAGCGAAATAAGTGTTTTGACCACCATGTGCCTTGCAGACGTGACACAGGCCATGAAGCATCAGTCTCACCTTCTTAATTCAGGCAGCAATTTCAAAGTTTCTCGGAGTAAATAGTAACATCGTATACCTCAGTGAAGTTAAATCCCTTTGTTATATGAATTGTTGATGCATGCACCAAAGAAAGCCCCTCTAACAAGATACCTTTGAATCTGTTTTTGAAACAGAGGGACAACCAGGAACCCACCTTATTTAATATTCTAAGAGAGGCCTATTTACTGGCATTAGAACAGCAGTATTAGTCAGCATGCTTTTATCAATAATGTATTTCTGGCAAAAGCATCAATATATCAGTTTTTATTTCCATGTTTTGTTTTCATTCCTGAACTGAGACATAAGATTCTGTGTTTTTTAAAAGCTTTTGCTCCCTTGCAATGCCCACCATTTAAAATAATTCAATATCTTGGTGGGTACGATGCTGTTCATCATCAGAAACATGCGCTAGTGGCATCATAATACACCAACAGTATAACTCCGGTATTTACAGTCAAAAGGTACCCTCAGCTAAAAAGATTTGTCAATATTGTGCGTGGTGGCCATCTTTAATGAAGTGAGCCATTAATTACAAAAATAATTATAAAACCTGTTTTTTCTAAATACCTGAGGGGATTAAAATGTACTGTTTATGAATCTATGGATGTCAGAAATACATTTGTGTAACAAAAACTAGATGGGGAAAACTTTTCCTAATGAATAAACTACTTTCTTTTTGGTCATCAGGGGATTGCCTCTTGGACACACTGAACTGCAGTCCCTCTCTCTCTTCTCACAGGAAAATGACACACAGGTGTCCTGGAATCGACAGTTTCCACCACTTCGGATGGCACTGTGGTTGCCTCACTAACAAGGGTGAGAAATCCTGCCACAGGTCCTTCACCCAGTCTCCCACCAGGAGACCAGCAGGAACCCCACACTCAGAGCTCCTCTTCACTCTGCTGCTCAACACTAACTGACTGCACTACCATCTGAACATTCTAAACCTCCCCAGGGCAGCTGATTCCAAAGTGGCTTATGCTGCTGTGAGAATTCTAAATGACATAATCATTCTCTGCTCAGACTAGCTGAGTAAACAATGATGTCATATACACAGAGCTCCTAATGAGCGCTCTACCTTCCCAGAGCTAACCTGATGGGATTCTAGTAACCCCAGGGGACTGGGTGGTTACATGTAGTTATACGCAACCGTGTTTTGTTTCAAATTCTTGATCTGCTTTTATTGTGTACTTCCTGAACATTAGAAGCATTCCTAACTGTGTGGCCACTGGTGATGCAATAGTCTCCTTCACTCCCACTGCATCATGAGTGACTAGACTGTGTTAGGAGTGTTCCAAGTCCAGGAAGGAAGCAGTGGGAGTTGATCAATGACTGTAAACAAATATTTTTTTTGTGGTATCCAGTATGGTGGGCAGTCTGTTTTTCACTTTTTAAAAGAAAAAAAAAAGAATTAGAATCAAACTACCAGCTATGCCATCAGTCTCTTCAGAATTTGAACAATCACAACATGTGTTGTTTAAACTAGTGATACTTTGAGGCTTGAAGGGGGGTTGACAGTGTCCCTTTAAAGTGCCTGTGCTGTTAGCATACAGATACCTCATTTGCAGTGCCTAGTTTACATGCCGCAAAGCACTGCCTGCCACTGGAGGGCTGAAATGATGATGGGCCGTCATCCTCTTCTCTTTATATGTTGAATGGGACTACTCCAGAAGACAGTAAACCAACCAAAGCTTTGGAAAAAAAAACAGTCAACATGTCAAAGAGACACTTATTCTTACCGCCGTTAACTGATGAAATTCTCTGTAGTTAGTTTCATGGTCGTACCTAGAGGTGTGGGTTGTACGCCCAGTTATGTGATGGTCTTGTACACGCTGTTGGAAGTGTGGTTATGTACTCTGTTAGAAGAGTGGTTATGTACTATGTCGGAAGTGTGGTTATGTACTCTGTTGGAAGTGTGGTTATGTACTCTGTTGGAAGTGTGGTTATGTACTATGTTGGAAGTGTGGGTATGTACTATGTTGGAAGAGTGGTTATGTACTATGTTGGAAGTGTGGTTATGTACTGTGTTGGAAGAGTGGTTATGTACTGTGTTGGAAGAGTGGTTGTGTACTGTGTTGGAAGTGTGGTTATGTACTCTGTTGGAAGTGTGGTTATGTACTCTGTTGGAAGAGTGGTTATGTACTATGTTGGAAGTGTGGTTATGTACTATGTTGGAAGTGTGGTTATGTACTGTGTTGGAAGAGTGGTTGTGTACTGTGTTGGAAGTGTGGTTATGCACTATGTTGGAAGAGTGGTTATGTACTATGTTGGAAGAGTGGTTATCTACTGTGTTGGAAGAGTGGTTATGCACTATGTTGGAAGAGTGGTTATGTACTGTGTTGGAAGAGTGGTTATGTACTGTGTTGGAAGAGTGGCTATGTACTATGTTGGACAAGTGGTTATGTACTGTGTTGCATGAGTGGTTATGTACTATGTTGGGAGAGTGGTTATGTACTATGCTGGAAGAGTGGTTATGTACTATGTTGGAAGAGAGGTTATGTACTATGTTGGATGAGTGGTTATGTACTATGTTGGATGAGTGGTTATGTATGTTGGACGAGTGGTTATGTACTATGTTGGACGAGTGGTTATGTACTATGGTTCTCCTGGTTTTTGACTATGTGAATGTGGTCTATGGCACTACCAAGTCCACTTCCCTGGCCAGACTGGACACCCTCTGCAATGTCTTCTGCCGCTTTGCTACAAACTCACCGTCTTGCACCCACCACTGCTCCCTGAACTCCTCCCTCTCCGTCATGTCATCAGTCCCACTGTGCTTCCCTCATCTCTAAATACTGGTTTAGTTCTCTCCCCTTCTACTTATCCCATCTCCTCTCCACCATCCCCTCCTCCTCCCACTCCTTGCACTCCAGGAAGCCGCGCACTTTCTCCTTCCCCCACCTACACTCCTCAGCTGGAAAATCTTTTTTTCATACTGTTCCCCTCCCTCTGGAATCAGCCACCCTCGTCCATCCATCTCTCTCCCTTTCTTCCCTCCCTCAGATGCCAAGTAAAACTTCTTCCTACTTACCTCCTCTTCCTGCCAACCCTATTTCTGAACCCTTCCTTACCTCTCCCGACCCTTGCTCTCAACACTGGTTCAGCTTTCTATTACCCGTGCTCCCTGCAAATTTGAATCTGTATTTTGCACAGTTTTAGAAAAAAATTGTACGCTATCTATTTGGTATTCAGCTGTAATCTTTGGCATTACTGTCTGTACTGTTGTCAATGTACACACTTTATTTCACTGTTCTTTTAATGTTATTATCAGCCTGGTTTGTATTTCTTTGTAACTGTACTCTCCCCTGCCCTTTCTCCCGGGTCACACTTGGAAATGAGCCTTGGCTCAATGTGTCTCTCCCACTTACCAAGTTTCAAATAAATAAAAATCAATAAATACCCTGTATGTAGGAAGGCAGTACAGTGCAGTGATTTAAGGCTCTGAGCTACAAACCTAGAGACCTGGGTTTGAATCCCACAGCCCCCTCTTGCATCCTGTGTAACCCTGAGCAAGTCACTTAACTTCCTTGTGCTCCCAGGTCGCACCTATAAACAAGCTTTCAGCTTAGTGTGTCTCTCCTGGTAAAAAAAAAAAAAAGATTAAAAGAAATGCTGATTACAAAATGAAGGGTACCAACAAACTTACAGAAGAAGATATTTGATGTGGCATCCTCCAACCGGATGTGGGACATGCTCTGAAGATCAGAGTCAGTAAATACTAGGGTAACGTTAGTAGTAGTGTTGCTCGGATAGCATCATACCAGGCTGGAGACTAACAGATGCCATTATTTTAATTGGATGTCGGATAGCCTCTGATGGCATAGACATCCAACAAAGGATCTGGTCTCCTAGGATCCACTGTAAGTATCCGAGGTATCTGTGGATCTGACCTGGATCTGATGGATCTGACCATCAGATCCAGGTATCTGACCATTGGATCCAGCTATATGAGATTAGAGCCTATGGATATGACCATCGGATCCAGGTATCCAACCATAGGACCCAACTGTCCGAGGTTAGATCCTATGTATCTGACCATCAGATCCAGGTATCCGATCATTGGACACAACTATCTGAGGTTAGATCCTATGGATCTGTCCATCAGATCCAGGTATCCGACCACAGGACCCAACTATCTGAGGTTAGATCTTATGGATCTGACCATCAGATCCAGGTATCCGACCATTGGACCCAACTATCTGAGGTTAGATCCTGTGGATCTGACCATCAGATCCAGGTATCCAACCATTAGACCAACTATCTGAGGATGGATCCAATGGAACCATCCTGAGACCCATTGGCCAGATCCTAGGTCTGATACCAGCACTAGCCGATGGAGGGTATTCGGATCCACAAAAGCACTATCCAAGCACCAGTAGTTAATAGGCACATTTTCCAGATGATAGTGAAGTTGAATCTGTGGAGCAGCATACCAATGGAGATGGTGTATATAAAGGTGGAGATATGGAGGAAGAGAGGTGACACGACCGAGACATACAAATACATCCATGGGGCAAACACGATGAATAGTGGGGAATTGTTCAAACAGAGTGGGAACACAGGAACCTGGGGTAACTCCATGAAGCTAGTGGGAGGCAAACTCAAGAGGGATACCAGGAAGCATTTTTTTTCCAGAGAAGGCGGGGGAAGGATGAAATAAGCTATCGAAAGAAGTGGTCTGTGCAAAATCAGTGTGGGGGTGTCAAATATGGGGTACAGATACATAGGCTTGGGAAAGACAGTATCAAAAGGGAAGGGGCTGAGGGGAAGGGAAGAGCCACTTGGGCTACCATACTCTACTGTATATTAACACTGTTGCCAAGACTGCCCGTACGGTTGTAAGAGTGGTCTCACATCATTCTTCGAGTATGAGAACTGCAAACCGAAGGCGAGTGCTATTGTACTCTAAGAATGTAAATGAGACCACCCTTACAACCTTAAAAGTGGTCTCAGTGGTAGTATTAATATATTATTGATCGAGCTTGATCCATAGTATATACATTTTTTTAAAACCTTACCCGAATGTGCCTGTATCCAGGAAAGCTGCCTGTGAGACACTTCACAGAATAAGAGTGTCTCACGCACAGAGGAAAGGGGTGCTCTGTTTTGGCCTAGTGGCATGGAGGGCCGAGGTGCTACACGTGGCTTACCTCCTGCTACTCTGGTGTCCTGTGTTCAGGAATGGACACGGGTTGTCGAGGGACTGGCAGGGGAGTGGGGATCGAGCATCCAGAGGACAGCTCTCCTCCCTCGGGGGGGGGGGTGTCTGTATCCCACTGCATGCAGGTCACATCAAGGGGGAAGGCCCCATGTCCAGAGCACCAGCAGTGTCTCTGCAGAGGTGGAGCTCGCACAACCTGCTCATTGCGTGTTCATGGTTGGTCAGGGAGAAAACGGAAGAAAAGAAATGGAGGACAGGCTTCATGAAGGCCTGTGCATCTGGCTGCAGCCCACTCCACCACTCCAGGTCCAGGGCACGTCTAGATGCATTATGGGGGGGTGGTCCTGTTTTCCTGGCCCTGCCATGGGGGAGGGTAACCAGTGGGGGATTCAGCCCCCAGTCACGGATGCGGATAGAGATGGCTGCAGTGGATAGGAGCAGGGGCTGAAGCAAGTGCCCATTCTGCCAAGGAGAAAAAACGCTGATATAGAAAGGATCGTTCCCTCCATCTATACATCAGCTAGCCCTAGCAAGGTAGGCCTGCACAGATTTCTGCTGGTCATGTGAGTCAGAGTACTCTGGGGAGAAGAGAGGGTGGGTATCCCAATGACACTAAATGTATGTATGGTATACTTAATATTCCTTCCTCATGAAGTGAGGTGGAGGGCAGACCTGATGGACCTATGAGTCACAGAATAGGATTCATCAGATCGTGGTCCGATTTTCAGAATTACACTCAGACAATCCTAAATCTGAAATTCAAAGCAAAATCATGTTTTTACATAGGAAATTAGGATTTAGGGTTAAGGATTTAGAAATTATGATTCAGAGATGTCGAATTTTAAATTCCTAAGACGTCCTTTCGGATTGGAATCAGCGGTTCCAGTACCCAGCGACTCAAATTACTGTGTTACCCCCAACAACCATCATCACCCCAGGATGCTAGATGGGGGTAAGTAACTGCTTAGGAGTTGAACAGTAGGGACCAGGGGGGTAAGATGTGGGAGTCCGCTATGGTGGGCTGGTTTAAGGGGGTGTTCCGTGGTCCCTGGGATCTTGGATCAAAGCAACTCCTTAGGTAGGCTGTGGCACTTGTGGAGTTGGTGAAGGACTGAGGCAGGTGGACTACTGGAGGTCAAAAAAAGGAAAATCCCTTGCCGCTACAACAGCCCTGCCACAGGATGCCACGCTGCCGTGTGGATGACCCAGGTATTAGAGCGAGCCAGGCTCCACCCACTCATATGGTCAGGCAGCACTTCCTGGCTGGAGCAGGGAGACAGCACATTCTGCTGTCACAGCACCACCTGTGGTGAGCCACAAAGTTCACCCTCCTCCACAGGGGGCACTGCAGTTGATGTGACATTCATGGCGCTAGTGGGAGGTCTGTACTGCAATGTTAGGTACTGGGTTGTCACCAGGAGTACCCGATGGGGATCAAAGTGGGGATAAAAATCATTGCATTGACATATATAAAAAAACGTTTCCCACAGGGAGTGGGTATGAACTCAGGACCTGTTATTTCCCCTAGGATGGGGGCAAGGAAGAATTCAAAATCCAGCTCCTCCTCTACCCTCCCTCAGGCCTCGGCTTTGCACTAAAGTCCTGCTGACAGACCTTTAATCTGTTCCCTGTGGGCAACAAGCTGTCATCAGTGCTCCTGTAATCTTTCCTATCTGTGTCAGTATCCCCTTCCCCCACCTCAGTTACATATGTGTTGAGTTATTGCCCTTTACCATACTTTTTAAAGAAAAGACGCTCATCAGTCAACAGGCTAAATATTCCATGACGGAGCTACTATATCACTTTTCCACTATTAAAAAAACCGGGATTTTTTTTCTTTTAAGTGAAAGCGCAAGCACTAAACAGTGGAGCAGGGCCAGGCACTCCAAGTATTTGTCCTCGTAATTTTTAGCTATAATGGTTTAGTGGAAGCAACTGTGTCCTTCCATTCACACAGGGAGGCTAGTCCTTTTCGACGCTGTATTCTGCTTTTTAACGTGTTTCCAGATAGCTAATTCTATTTATAGTAATATGCATAGTTGGGGGTGTTTGGTGTAGCATAAGACCGTTAGCTCAAAGGCCCAGACCTCATCAGATCTCCCTACTCGAGTAGAACAGAGGGAGAGCGGATGGAGCGCAGGGAAGTGTATTTTTGTGAATTTCTGGGGCATTGTGATCATGTGGGGGCAATGTTTTAATAAAACTACTGTGTTTTAATGTGGATCTGGGTGCAGGGAGGATGCCGATAGAGGGAGGGACTAGGAGTGGACGCCAGAACCACGAGGCACAGGCCTACCAATAGGGTGGCTGCAGTCCCCATATATTACCCAGGGGACCAAGTGAACCGTCGTGTGAGTGACCCCAAAGCGTGAGTGCCACGAAGCAGGAGTGTGGCGTCCTGACTAAGCGGCGTCTGGGGCATCGGCAGAGCGTCCCCAGGGTGGACCGCATTCCATGCTGCACACAGCTACTGAGGGAAATGTGCAACAGAGGAGAGAGGCAGTGCATGGGATACAAGAACTGGTGCATACAAATGTACTATGTTCTAACAAGCCAAGGGAATAATATAGTCTAGTCAGGGACAGCCTTGCTAAAAATAATAGGCACAGCAAGGATTTAGCAAGGTAAATCAGGAGATCGCAGCTGTACCCTGTCTAGGGCCACCCTAGTTTTGAAATACTAAACTGAAAAAACAGTGACTATGGCTGGGCTGAAATAGGCTACCTAGGGAAGATGTGTGTGTGGGGCGGGGGCTAGGAGTTGTTACAGGCAGCAGAATAGGTAGGACAGGGGAGGGGGGAGTTGCAGAATTTCAAAGTAGTTAGGTCAGCGAGGGCAGGATTATGAGCTGCAATGGATGTAGGCTACAGTCTTCATGGAGATGGTGTGGAGAACAGGGGGCTGCCCAGTATGCAGGAGCCTGGAGCAGATAAGGGGAGAGATACGGTGGCTTAGAGGGGAACTGGAAAGAAGAGGGAGGAGAGGCAGGAAGGATGAACAGCGGCTGAAAGGGCAGGTATGGGCTACCTCGGGGTATATTGATAGCAGACATAGGGCAGAAGCTGAGAGGATACCACAGGGTCCAGGAACATACCCCCTCCAAGGGCCCTGCAGAACCATGGTGGAGAAATGGCAGGTGGTAGGGTATAGGGGCAGGGGGGAAGAGGAGCTACACAAAAGGGAAGGGAGGAGAAGAGTGGGGGAACAGAGGAAGGTTCTCACCAGGTTGAGATGCCTACATCAATCAGATATGCAATACTTGCCGATGTAGGGGAACGGGGGACTATTGGTGGGGGAAGGATCAAGGAACCTCAAGGACAAACATTGGAGGCAAGGGGAGGAGAGAGAGGGGTGGGACTGGGCTCATACCATAAATGCTGGCACCTATGTACAGTACTGGGGGCTGCTACACTGTCAGATCAGAGGTTAAACCGAGGTTCTTTCTGTCCATTGCTGGTGCTGTCCTGGTGGATATCTAGGTTGAAGTAAAAGACCCAAGGCACTTTTCGCAAGAGTAGGGGAATTTTTACTGATGGAAAAACAAAAACATACAATCATACAGAATAAAAGCAGAAAAACAAAAGAAAACCAAATCATTGCAGGCATATTTATACAGTCGAGATAAAAGAGTGACAAAAAATAAATTAGAAAATGAAACTAAAAATTAAGATCGATTAAGATTAAGATCTATCAATAATACATTAAAATTAAAAAAAGTTCCAGAACATGCCTATTTCCAGGGCAGCTACATGTGAGATACTCTTCACAGAATTGTAGATCAAGGGAATGCTCCTGACCAAGCAGAGCGCTCTTTTCCTCTGCGCATGAGACACTCATTCTGTGAGGAGAGTCTCGTACATCTGCCCTGGAAACAGGCGCATTCACAGCAGGATTTAAAAAAAATGACTATATCATTGATCAATCTCGAATGGATCAATAATATATCAATACCGCCGCCGAGATCACTCACGGTTGTAAGAGTGGGCTCACTTACATTCTTAGGGTATCAGAACAGTTCACCTTCGGTTTGCAGTTCTTGTACCCTAAGAATGACCACTCTAGCGGCCTGGTGGCGCTAAGGGTTGAGGCACTGGATGCCACACCTCATGCTACGCTGGTGACCAGGGTTCAGGAATGGACGTGGGCGCTGGTGGATCGGCATGGGGTGGGTTGAGGAATGAGTGCCCTCGTGGTGCTCTCCTCCCCAGGTGAATAGGTTGGGTTGGCTCGGAATGCCGGCAACCCCCGGTGGAGACCAGGGTTCATTGCAGCAAGCTGGGCAGCATGAGAGCAGCTTGGCCGATGCAGGCAGGGTTGCCGTGCACCAGAGCATTGGGGTGTGCCCATGCAGGGGTGGGGAACTAGCGCAGAACAAGGAAAAAAATGGCTTCATGGGACAGGCGATGGCACCAGTCCCTCATGCACTGCGTCGGGTTCTCCTCGGCTGGTCTTCCAGTTCCTTCCTCCGGGCCCACCTGCAGTCAGAGTCTGACTAGTAAGAGAGCCCAACGAGGTGAGGGCTACCCTCCCCGGGCGGGTGAAACCAGGGGTGCTGACTGCGGGGGGGGGGAGAGAGGAGGCGCAGACTGAGGGATCCACAGGCAGGCAGGACAAGGATTGGATGCCCAAGAGAAGGTCCCATGAGCCATGCCCGGAGCGAAATAGAATCAAAAAAGAAAAAAAAGAATGACCACTCTTGACCACCCTTACAACCCAAAGAGTGGTCTCAGTGGCGGCATTAGCATATGTAAGAGTGTCTCATATGCAGAAAAAAAGGAGCACACTGATTGGCTGAGAGTCGCTCTATAATGCAAAACCTAGTTTACAGCTGAATCAGGATCTTTGAATATTCAGCAAATCTGAATTTTTGTAAGCTTCATACATCCGCTGCCAGTGCTAAAGGGGAAATTCAACATCTCGCTATGAGAATTGGGTGTGTGATTTCTGTCACCGGGCTTTTATCCCCCTCCCCCAGACACACACTGGCAGAAATGCAGCAATCAAGCCAAACTATTGAAAAGACAAACTGTTCTCGCAGTCAAAGCCTGCTATTGGCTCCCTGCCCAGCTGCCCTTGTTTACAGCTGAATTCTTTCCTGGCTGTCGCCTCGCTGCCTTGTCTCCTCAGCTGCCTGTATCTAAGAGAACCAGCCAGCCGCATAGTGACTCATAGATTCCAGCTTTTACCCAGAAAGGATTTTCTGATTTCACAAATGCATTGAGGGAAGATTAAAAAAAAGAAATGGTGAAAAAAGTGTTGGTTTTTTCCTGCAGTATGCTGACACAGCACCCTGCAACTATTTATTGGGGACAGTGCAATATGGCCTCCTACACGAGATTCCTGGCAGTGGAACTCATCCCTAAAGGGGAGGAAAAGAGTATTAAGTGCCAAGGGCTCCTCTTAAATAAATACAAGGAAGAAAGCGGCCTAGCAGTGGTGCGCACTTTAAATACACAGAGCTGAGTGTATCCCTTTGGCAGTCAGCGTAAGGCATGTGCTGACGTTCTCCTGTGTGCAATTACAGGCTCGATAGGATGGAAAAAGGAGAGGGAAGAAGTAACAACATTCAGGTTCTGAGCAGCCCATTTGCAGGAAGAGCCTGCTGTGTGGTGGGGGAGGGGGGGCTTCAAAGACTAAGATCCCTGCTAAATGAAATGGGGTGGCTGGGTGTCTATCTTCTAGGCTGTGATCTGGGTACCGTCTTGTATGTCTGTCCATATGGAAGTGTTACAATTAGGTCAGCTATGACCCAGTTCTGATTCAGATACTGATCTTCTTCCAAAAGATTCTTTTAGCCAGATATGTCCAAAAAGAAACAACGGAACATTTTCCGCGCAGGGCTAGAACCGGGTCAAAGGCAGGTCCGGACCAGATCCAATGACAGAATCAGGTCACCCCTACTCCCCCTTAATAATCCTTACCTCCATGTTATTTATTGATTAAAATTTTTTTTTTTTCCCCCAATTTGTTTAACAGGAATAAAGTTCCTAAAATCACTCTTATCCAGAGCAAGTCAGAACTTCACTAGCAGATCAAAACCTGATGAACAGAGCAATCTGCTGAAACTGGCAAACTAAGGGGCCATTTTCATACCCATTATGGGCTCATTTGTATGGGAAGCGTGGCAGGTTAGCACGGCACCACCACCACCCCGATCACTGAGTCCTATAGAGTTATGGCATTCCACGGTGCCTAGTAGTTCCCCCACCCTCTGATCGCTGGCCCGGCATGTGACTAATGCATCCCTGGTGCCTAGAGATCCCCCCTCCCACCGATCATCATCCCTGTGCTCCAGTAAGTTATCCCTGGTGCCCAGTGGTCCTCCCTCCCTCTGATCACCATCTCCATGCTCCATTAAGTTATCCCTGGTGCCCAGTGGTTCTCCCATCTCTCCAATCACTGTCTCCATGCTCCATTAAGTTATCCCTGGTGCCTAGTGGTTCCCCCATCTCTCCGATCATCATCCCCATACTCCATTAAGTTATCCCTGGTGCCTAGTGGTCCTCGCTTCCTCCCTCTGATCACCAGTCAGCTACACAAATCTAGTCCCTGTGGTGCTCAGTGTCCAACCCTCCCAATACTGGCCTGTTAAGGGTAACAGATGTGCTTGGGGTCCAGAGGTCTCTCAGATTTTCTGATCTCCAACTCCATTAGGGACACATATTTCACTGGCATCCAGTGGCCCCCCCATTCTTTTATCCCTGGCCCCACTGGGTTCACATATTCCCTGGCATCCAGTGGTCCCTCCCATTCTCTGATCTCCAGCCCCATTAGGTACACATATTCCCTGGCGTCCAGTGGCCCCTCCCATTCTCTGATCTCTGGCCCCATTAGGTTCACATATTCCCTGGTATCCAGTGGCCCCCTCCCATTCTCTGATCCCTACCACCATTAGGTACACATATTCCTTAGTGTCCAGTGGCCCCTCCCATTCTCTGATCTCCGGTCCCATTAGGTTCATATATTCCCTGGCATCCAGTGGCCCCTCCCATTCTCTGATCCCTGACCCCACTGGGTTCACATATTCCCTGGTGTCTAGTGGTCCCCCCAGTCACCAATCCCTGGCCCATCCCATTCTCTGATCCCTGACCCCATTAGGTTCACATATTCCTCAGTGTCCAGTGGTTCCTCCCATTCTCTGATCCCTGGCCCCACTGGGTTTACATAGTCCCTAGTGTCCAGTGGTCCCTCCCATTCTCTGATCTCTGGCCCCATTAGGTTCACATATTCCCTGGCATCCAGTGGCCCCTCCCATTCTCTGATCCCTGGCCCCATTAGGTTCACATATTCCCTGGTGTCCAGTGGCCCTCCCATCTCTCTGATCCCTGGCACCATTAGGGTACAATATATTCCTGGTGTCCAGTGTCCCTCCTGCCTCTCTGATCTCTGGCCCCATTAGGTACACATATTCCCTGGTGTCCAGTGGCCCCTCCCATTCTCTGATCTCTGGCCCAATTAGGTACACATATTCCCTGGCATCCAGTGGCCCCTCCCATTCTCTGATCCCTGGCCCCATTGGGTTCATATATTCCCTGGTGTCCAGTGGCCCCTCCCATTCTCTGATCTCCGGCCCCATTAGGTTCACATATTCCCTGGTGTCCAGTGGCCCCTCCCATTCTCTGATCCCTGCCCCCAGTAGGTACACGTATTCCCTAGTGTCCAGTGGCCCCTCCCATCCTCTGATCTCCGGCCCCATTAGGTTCACATATTCCCTGGCATCCAGTGGTCCCTCCCATTCTCTGATCTCCTGGCCCCATTAGGTTCACATATTCCCTGGTGTCCAGTGGCCCCTCCCATTCTCTGATCCCTGGCCCCATTAGGTTCACATATTCCCTGGTGTCCAGTGGCCCCTCCCATTCTCTGATCCCTAGCCCCATTGGGTTCACATAGTCCATGGTGTCCAGTGGTCCCTCCCATTCTCTGATCTCTGGCCCCATTAGGTTCACATATTCCCTGGCATCCAGTGGCCCCTCCCATTCTCTGATCCCTGGCCCCATTAGGTTCACATATTCCCTGGTGTCCAGTGGTCCCTCCCATTCTCTGATCTCCGGCCCCATTAGGTACACATATTCCCTGGTGTCCAGTGGTCCCTCCCATTCTCTGATCCCTGGCCTCATTAGGTACACATATTCCCTGGTGTCCAGTGGCCCCTCCCATTCTCTGATACCTGGCCCCATTAGGTACACATATTCCCTGGTGTCCAGTGGCCCCTCCCGTTCTCTGATCCCTGGCCTCATTAGGGTTCACATATCTCCAGGTGTCCAGTGGTCCCTCCCATTCTCTGATCTCCGCCCCATTAGGTACACATATTTCCCTGGTGTCCAGTGGCCCTCCTGCTCTTCTGATCCTGGCCTCATTAGGTTCACATATTCCCTGGTGTCCAGTGGTCCCTCCCGTTCTCTGATCCCTGGCCCCATTAGGTACACATATTCCCTGGTGTCCAGTGGCCCCTCCCATTCTCTGATCTCTGGCCCCATTAGGTACACATATTCCCTGGTGTCCAGTGGTCCTTCCCGTTCTCTGATCTCCGGCCCCATTAGGTACACATATTCCCTGGTGTCCAGTGGCCCCTCCCATTCTCTGATCCCTGGCCCCATTAGGTACACATATTCCCTGGTGTCCAGTGGTCCTTCCCATTCTCTGATTTCCGGCCCAATTAGGTACACATATTCCCTGGTGTCCAGTGGCCCCTCCCATTCTCTGATCTCCGGCCCAATTAGGTACACATATTCCCTGGTGTCCAGTGGCCCTTCCCATTCTCTGATCCCTGGCCCAAGTAGGTACACATATTCCCTAAAGTCCAGTGGCCCCTCCCGTTCTCTGATCCCTGGCCCCATTAGGTACACATATTCCCTGGTGTCCAGTGGTCCCCCAGTCACCAATCCCTGGCCTTGTAACACACACAACAGCCGGTCCTTTGCTGATGTTCTTAGCATACTGTGAGGTGCAGGCAAAAAAAATATATATATATTCCTCGGTGTGTCCTGGTACCCCCTCCATCACTGGTACCTACTCCCCCCATCACTGGTACCACCACCCCCCCATCACTGGTACCACCATTGCAATGCAGTATTCCATGGCATCTAGCAGCCTCCCCCACTGAGGCACTGGCCATCACCCTGCCAGTTCCCCCTCACCTGAATCATCAGTGCTGGGGAGTCCAAACAGTGACTGGCAGGCCTTCCTTGCACCTCCTTGGCCAACGCATTACTGAAAAGCCACAAGAGCACACATCCTATGTACTGTACAGGGCATGCGTCTTCTGTACTGAAGATGCGAATCTGTACAATACATAGGATGCATGCTCCTGGGCTCCTGCAGCATGGCGGCCGGCTGAGGAGGTGCAAGGAGGGCTGTGCCAGTCGCTGTGTGGGCTCCTGTGGCACCATTGATTCAGATAAGGGAGGGATGGCAGGGTGAGTGGTTGGTGCCATGGTGGGAGGGACCCCTGGACACCAGGGATTGCTGCACTGCAATGACGGTACCAATGATTGTAAGGAAGGGTACCAGAACACACCAGGGAACTTGCTATACCTGGCTACTCTGTCATCCACCATGACCGTCCAGTGACCAAAAAAGGGGGTGATGTTGCCATGTTTATCAGCTCCTTGATACATTTCACACCAGTCCCGCTGCCCAGTCCCGCAACTAACATTGACGCCTTATTAATTAAACTCTCCCTTGCTCACTCTGGCCCCATATTTATATCAGGTTCCTACTGCTCGCCCGACGCATCTACGCCTGCTATTTCTGAACACATAAGCACCCTCGTCACACTGGCCTCCGGAGGGGAGTTATATATCCTTGGTGACTTTAACCAAAACTGGTTGTCAAGTAGTAGCTCCAAGCTACGGAACCTGGTAGCAGGACTAAACCTGACTCAACTAATCACCGAGTCCACTCGCCTAAACCACATCTCTACTCACCACTCTCTCCTGGACTGGCCCCTTACCTCACATCCTATCATATTGTCACCTCAGAACTACTACTGGACTCCCTAAGCGACCACCACATGATCTACTCCGTTAGGAAAATCCATCGACATAAGGCATCCCCCCATACCATAGTTATTAGATCATTCAAATCCTTAAACCTCTAATCTCTCCTACACGACCTGGCCAACATTGATTGGTCCTACATCCCCAGGGCCACTTCTGGTGGCTCAGTCTGGGAATTCTTCAAGGCAAGGTTCTCCACTATTTGGGATGCACATGCAAACCTCAAACGTACCCGGGTGAGGGGTGTCCACCTACCATGGATTATAGCAGCCATTATGTCACTCCTTAAAGACAGGGACATGGCTTGGAAAGCATTCAGTCTCTTGCATTCAGGCAGACAAGCAGAAGTATCGTGCTCTGCATAATGCCTGCACCAGACAGCTTCACAGGGAAAAGGTTAAATACTTCAGCGACACCCTCCACACCAACTTACACCATCCTTCTACATTCTGGAGGGTGGTTAAATCTCTCTTCACTCTGCCATCTCAGCTCCTCACCCCTGCCCTCAACATAGGCAGCTCCACGATCACTGACCCCCTCAAAGTGGCCTCTCACTTTAACTCCTTCTTTACGGAGTGCACTGCGTCCCTTCTGGCCTCCCTCACTCCAGATTCCCAAACCCCCTCTACACCAAGCCACACCCCCATAACACCCATAGCTGGCTCTGCCTTCACCTTCCGTCAGACCTCCCTGGCTGAAGTCTACAAATCCCTACTTGCTCTTGATCCTACCAAAGGCAAATGCCCTCCAGGCCTGGATTCAAAGCTGTTATACTTGTCCGCCCCCACCGCCTGCCCCCGGCCTCTCTCTATAACTTCTCATTCTCCCTAGCCATCATCCCTAATGAGTGGAAGTACGACACAGTCATCCCCCTCCCCAAAGGTGGAGACCCCTCTGCCCCCGGAAATTGCCATCCAATTTCCCTACTTCCTATCCCGGCTAAAATCCAGGAACACCTAGCTCTCACACAACTCTCCTTCTATCTTGATTCCTCCTCTTTTTTCAAACCTTTCCCAGTCTGGCTTTAGGAAGTCCCACTCCACAACCACCTCTCTCCTAAGACTCACGGACTCCATCCTCACTGGCATGGATAGAGGACATATTACCTCAGCCATTTTTGTCGATCTGGCCAAAGCCTTCGACACTGTCTCCAACTCCCTTCTACTATCCAAGCTCTTGCTTGCAGGGCTTTCAAGTGTGGCTACCAGCTGGTTCCAGTCCTATCTGATAGACAGATCCCAATCCATCAGAATTGGCAACGCTACCTCTGCCTCCCTTCTGGTCACCTCTGGTGTTCCGCAAGGCTCAGTCCCTGGCCCGCTTCTGTTCTCTATCTTCCTCAATGACCTGCCCTCTGCCTGCCCTCACACATCCATTCACATGTATGTGGACGATACAGTTCTATGCACATCCGGTCCCACATCATCATCAGATGTAGCGACCAGGCTCCAGCAGGACTTTGATGCAATTCAGCGCTGGTTTTCGCTCACATCAGCTCTTTCTCAGCACCAAGAAAACCATCTCAATGACCTTCAGTGCATGGCAGAGACTCTCAAGGCTACCCTCCACCCTGGATGTGACGTTCCTGGAGAATTGCACCTCCTGCAGATATCTCGGGGCTGCATTGATGAGCATCTACACTTCTCTGCACATATCGATGCCATCCATAAAAAGTTACACCCCAAAACTAGGCGCACTGTACCGTAAGCATGGATGCATCCCATTACAGTCTCACCGTGAAATAGTGCAGAAGATGATTCGCCCTATCGTTGACTAAGAGGACGTATTCTACAGTGCTGCCCCTAAGTCCACCTTAGCTAGGCTGGACCCACTCTTCCACTTCTTCTGCCGCTTCATCCTTGACGATCCCCCAGACACTCACCACTGCATCCTATACTGCAGGCTAGACCGCCCGTTGTTGCAGGACTGGTGTCACTCCCACCGTGCCAGCCTCACAGCCAAATTCTGGATGCAGTCCCTCCCCCATACCTCGCCTCTGTCCTCTCAGCCTCCACCATCCAGGGCTATGCACTAAGGAACAACAACTTGCGGATACTGTCTACTCCTCTCATGTCAACCTCGGCAGGCCAGTCTGCCTTTGTGTACCGCATGTCCAAACTCTGCAAAACTCACTTCCCTTGGTGATCCGGAGTGCCCCCCCCCCGGCCAGCACCTCAAATCCCTCCTCAATAAACACTTCTCCCCTACCTGTGCTTTGTGAACCCCTGACTAGGGTCCCAGGTACTCCTGGCTTAGGGGAGTACCCTTACAATGCACAGCTCAGTCTAATCTTGCCCTGCTAATTTCTACCCTACACTGTATGTTATCATGCACCTTTGTTACTGTCATATGAACTGTACATCCTACCACCCTATTGCACACTCTTGTATGTGATACTGTAACATGTATATGTAGTTGTGCTGTTGTAAACATGTAAATATGTAACCTTTGCATATTATTCCCTCTCCCCCCTCCCCCAGGGCGCATCTGTAATCTAGCAGTAGTCTGCTCAGTATACCTTCCTGGTAAAACCTTTAAATAAATAAATAGATTTTTGTGCCTGTACCTCACAGTATGCTAACAGCACCAGCACAGGACTGGCTGTTGTGTGTGTTTTACGAGACCAGGGATCGGTGACTGGGGGATGACCACTGGACGCCAGGGAATATGTGTACCTCACAGGACTGGGGATTGTGGAATGGAGGTACGACTGGATGCCAGGGACAGCTGTTACCCTTAATGGTCCAGGATCAGGTGGGTTGGGACACTGCACAGCTGGGAGATTAGATGGGTGTAGCTGACCAATGATAAGAGGGAGAGGGACACCACTGGGGACCAGGGATAACTTACAGGAGCATAGGGATGGCAATCGGAGGGAGAGGGAGACCACTGGGGACCAGGGATAACTTACAGGAGCATAAGGGTGGCAATCTCACTGTGTACATATTATGACTCAGGGTCCAATTAAGACCCTCTGAAACTGTAACCTACCGTATGTAAATATCTATGACACGGGGTCTACTGTTAATAACCACTACAGCTGTAACCTGCCAATTGTATATATTCCCTGTGCTGTATTACCTATGTTAATATCCTGTTATTTTATGTATGTGTTTATCTGACGTGGGGCCTTTGCAAAGGAGTCTTTGACTCAAAAGATTGTAATTCCGATTTCTCTCTTAAATAAATTTTAAAAAAAATTGAAGGGAGAGGGAGATCACTGGGGACCAGGGATAACTTACAGGAGCATGGAGATGGCAATCGGAGGGAGGCGGGACCACTAGGCACCAGGATACAGTACTTGACATGGGGATGGTGATCGAAGGGCAGGAGGACCACTGGGCACCAGATGTGCTCCCCCACTGACCAACTTGGTAGTTGGCTGCAGTAACACTGGTAGCCACTAGGGTTGCCTGGAGTGTGATGGGGTTGGTTTGGCAGTATTTGTGCTGCACAAAAGGACCATGCCAACCCCTTTTGTGCAGCACAAGAGCACTGAATACGGTGTTGTATGCGGTATTATTGTCCGCACCTCTCCCTTGCCCCCACCCCACATACATTATTTTTGTGGGGCACTAACCCTGTTTGCCTGCACAACCATCCCTTTTCAATATCGCCCTTTAGTTCAAAACCCAGTTTGCGCGGGCAAACACCCACTTGTGCGCATGCAAACTTTTGAATATTGGGGCCCCAGATCACTGATTCAATGAAAAGAACTGTAACAAAATGCTGCCCATTAAAACGAAACAGTGCAAAGTTCAGTTAGTTCAGGTACAGTTACATATGGATCATGTAAGCATGTGGATATCATTTCTGCAAATGGGAACAATGTAAACAGCTGCCAATCAGAAATCATTTCCTGTCCTCTTTGATTGATTGACTGATTAACTGATTGATTGATTTCAAAAGTGTCACCAGGAAAGACATACTGAGCTGACAACAGCTGTTTCCAACTATCAAACTGATGGTGTTTCCAGGGGATCAATGAAGAGGTGGAGGGAGGGTGGGTGGCCTGAGGCGCAGGCAAGGGCCGCCACCTGTAACAATATATGCTGGTGAAACCTCAAACAAGCCTGCAGTTTCAAGTGGGAACGATACACATGTACGTAGGGAGTACAGGAACTAGATGTTTATTTTAGTAAGTATGCAAACAGACTGCAATGACTAGGGATGATGCAGTCTGGTGCAGCAGCCGTGTGTGTGTGTGTTCAGACTGAACTGAAGCTGCAATTAAACACAAGTGTTAATTGTGATTCCTGTGCGGGTCATTGTCTAATGTCCACTAATCATGGGGTTAATAAGAGCCTGTGAAATATGGTGGAAACAGATCAGATCGTCTACGCTGTGAAAGAAAGAACTGAGGACCCTGTGAAAGAAGTGCAAGCAGTGTAACAGAGCAAGGGTCAACAGGGCCATGCGCAAAAGACAGACTGCAAATCTTTTTGGTGTAAAAGGCAAGCTGGAGAGTGGGTTGCAACCTCCACAAAGGTTAGATATACACAGTGTTGAAATTACAGGGGCGCAATGCCGCATGCCAGGGCTCAGCACTCCCCCTCCCCCAAGCTCTACAGTGAGCCCCAGTAGCTCATGCAACACTGCCACTGACTTCTAATGGGAAGGGGGCTCAATTTAAATATAGGACCCTCATGGGCCTCCTTAGGTCCCAAAGCTCATAAAGTGTAATTCGACACTGGCTATACATATGAAAAATCTAGCAGGGGCTTTGAAGAGGTAGAAAGAGTTTAAAGAGCAGCAGTATCAGTGCAATCTCAAAGCGTTCCCACACTGATAGCTAATCTACAAAGGACCTAAACAGTCCTTGTCTCCTAATTTTTACCTCAATGTTTTTTAAGGGGGAAGGGATCGTAAATCCTTATATTAAGGAGCTGTTAGCCAGATTCCTTCCTCTTCCTAGTGCTCTGAAATGAAAGCCCTGTCCCCGTGCCACTCTTCCGCGCATACATACATCTTGTGATGTATGGGTCTGTAGAGTGCAGGGGCATGCTGTATTGAATTCAGTGGGGGTGGATTTTGAATGGCATATTTATATATTTTAGAGTGTCGCTGGGTTTAAATGATAAGCGGCGGCATTGATTTAAAGCCAGTGGAACTCTAAAATATCATAGAATCATAGAAGCTTGACGGCAGAAAAGGACCGTAACAGCCCATCTAGTCTGCCCTTTTTTTTCTCCCTACACCTCCCCTTCCCTGCCAGTGCCCGCCTTCCCCCGATACTCAGCCCCATATGCTTGTCCCATGCCCTCTTGAATTCTTCCACCGATTTAGCCCCCACCACTCCATCTGGTAGACTGTTCCAGGGCTCCACCACCCTCTCTGTGAAGAAATGCCCTCCTACATTGCCCCTATATCTTTTTCTTTGCAGTCTGAGGCTGTGCCCTCTAGTTTTGACCACCTCCTTCCTCTGAAGTAAACCCTCTTCTCCCACTTTATTGAGCCCCTTTACATATTTAAAAGTTTCAATCATGTCTCCCCTTTCCTTCCTTGTCTCCGGCGCATACAGATCCAGCTCCTTACACCTCTGCTCATATGACTTTCCCTGCATACCCTGCGCCATCTTGGTTGCCCTTCTCTGAACCCTCTCCAACGCATCTATATCCTTGCGGAGATGAGGCCTCCAGAACTGAACCCCATACTCTAGGTGCGGCCTCACCATGGCTTTGTAAAGGGACATTATTGCCTCCCTCTTTCTGCTAGTAATGCCCCTGCCTATGCATGCCAACATTCCATTGTATTTGGCAGTATTTGGGTCAAAATAAAAATCTCAAGAAAAATAGTGACCCTTAAATACAAGTGCTTTTTAAACGTATATTATGTATATAAAGTGTAATAAACT
The DNA here is from genome assembly GCA_016271365.2 of Neoceratodus forsteri. Taxonomy (NCBI): domain Eukaryota; kingdom Metazoa; phylum Chordata; order Ceratodontiformes; family Ceratodontidae; genus Neoceratodus; species Neoceratodus forsteri. Next base: position 204,050,542 of record JADMNL010000029.1, on the reverse strand, counting down.
TCATTCAGAATTAGCCCCTAATGTTAAATGTTTTCGTCTCTCATTACCTGCTCCAGGTTACCCTCTTTTCTGGTTCAAACCTCTTTGGCCCTGTTTATGTACCTCAATTACATGGAAGTCCTGACACCTTGATGCCATGTCTGATGAGAAATGAGGTGTTTACAACTGGAGGTTTGAGCCTAACTGCTTGTTTACTCTTTTTCCTCTGTTACCTACTTAGAAATGAAATGATAATTGTAAAATGCTTTCTACTCTGCCATTTGATACATACATTTTGGGAGCGCTTTCCTAGCAGCGCCATCTAGTGGCTTGAACAGGGGATGCTTGGATTTGGTTTTATTATGTAATCACTTCTGGATGCAACGAAGCACACATGAACTGAATTATTCAATTAAGCACTTGTATTTAAGGGTCACTGTTTTCTTGTGATTTTTACCCCTTGACAAAGACTCAGAGCGAGTGGAAGCACTGGGGCAGAAGTAAGCATCTTTTGTCTGTGGACCTGGAGGTCTGTTCTTTAAATAAATAAATATCTTTATGCATTATTACTGGGACTGGACCTGCATTTTTGTGTGAGAAGGTCTGAGTGCTGTGTCAAACATTTGGCTCTGTTTGTCTGCAGGAGCTGGCTGCCCTTCAGTAAACTGCACCACCCAGTCAATTAATCAATCAATCAATCTTTATTTTACCAGGAGAAACGCTGTTGAGGAAGCTCATTTACAAAGTGGTCCTGGGAAGAGGTATGAACAAAAAAGGTAACATCACTGGTACACATAGCAAACCAGCACACAGATCAAGTGACACATCAGTTACTAATGCAAAGTAACAAACATATATATATATATATATATATGTCATACAGTTCAATGTTACAGAAATCACGGATACAGGCGATCATAAGGACAATAGTTACTAGGTAAAATTTACATTGAGGAATGAACATGGAAAAACGAGTACTGATCGCAGCACCATTTCTGCTCTGTTTGCACCTTGTTAATACCCCTGAGGTCCTTGAATGACTATCATATCCCACCTCCCTCTCTCCTCCAGAGAATACATATTGAGGTCCTCTAGTCTTTCCTTTTATGACTTTTTTTTTTTATTTGTTTAACCAGGAGTAGCATACTAAGCTGAAAGCTTCTTTACAGGTGCAGCCTGGGAGCACAGGGAAGTTAAGTGACTTGCTCAGGGTCACACAGTATGTAAGTGGAAGCTGTGGGATTCAAACCCAGGTCAGGTCTGCTGGATGTCACCAGATTTGCAGCTCAGAGCCTTAAACCACTGCGCTATACTGCCTCCCTTAGTGCAGTCCTTGCGCCATTTTTGCTGCCCTTCTCTGGACTGCCTCTGTTTTTGTCTATGTCCTTCCAGAGATGTGACCTCCAGAACTGGACACAGTACTGAGTACAGAGGTTCCTTGGCATAGTGAAATAGCTAGCAAAGTCCCGTCAGCATTTTTTGGAAAAGTGTGAAATATTGAGACAGGTGACTCACAAGGTCACTCTGTGGGAGTGGATGGATACATACGAGGATGCTTTTCAGGCAAATAAAAGAGCAGATAGGGACAGCACCAGTGTTAAAATACTACGGCCCAGATGCATCAGAGTCAGGACCGGGGGCAGGACTGATACAGGAGGGCCAGCCTGTTGCTTTTGCAAGCAGAGCATTGAAGAGCAACTAACCCGCTATTTTTCAAATCCTCCCCACCACCCCCAAGAACCATAACAAACCCTTACCTGCCCCCAATGGATAAGCTGCCCATATTTTTATTTGTAACTGCCCCTATTTTGGAAGGAAAGGGATCATATTTTGGCTCCATGGAGCCACGCCACATCGACCCCCTCCACTTCCTGATACCTCTTGAGACTGCGATCCACCTCCGCGCTACCATGTTTTCTGATGTCACCATATGAAAAGCGCAGGGGCATGTCCCATAGACATGAATGGGGCCATTTTTTAAATGTTTTTCAAATCAAGGGCACTGCTTGACTAATAATGCACAGTGACCATCTAAAATACCAAAAACATTGTTAAAGAAATGGCCCCATTCATGTCGCGGCGCATGCCCCCGCGCTATCCATATAGTGACATCAGAAAACGTGCTAGGCAGGGCGTGATTGGGGTGGATCTCAGTCTCAAGAGGTGCCAGGAAGTGGAAGGGATTAGTACGGCGTGGTTCCACGGAGCCAAAATACGATCCCTTCCCTTCCAAAATAAGGGCGGTTACAAATGAAAATATTGGCAGCATATGCATTGTGGGTTTGTTATGGTATTTGGTGTGAGCACCTGTACAGTTGCCCTTTAACTCAAACAGAAAGAGGATATGCCCAATATGGGAGGCAGTACTGCGCAGTGGGTTAAGGCTCTGAGCTGCAGATGTGGAGACCTGGGTTTGAATCCCACAGCCAACTAGGTGCATACTGTGTAACCCTGAGCAAGTCACTTCACTTCCTTGTGCTCCCAGGTCACATCTGGAAACAAGTTTTGGCTTAGCATGCTACGCATGGTTAAACAACGTTCCCTGCCCTTTGAAGTAGAAAAATAACTTTTGCCAGTGCTGTTTGGCACGGAGAAGTTCCACCAGTACACTTGCAGCAGGAGAGTCAAGTGGATGTGCAATCTGACCATAAACCTCCGGAGAATATTACAGTGAAGCCTTTCTTGCAAGCACCAAAAAGACTGCAGAGAATGCTACTGCGACTGCAGAAGTAAGGTTTCCATTGGGTGTATTGTCCAGTCCGAGAACTATTGCTAGCTGACACACGATGCAACGCTTAACTACCAGAGCACAGCAAAGCATGATCAGTAGAAATGCAGATTGAAGCTGTTAACATGGTAGCGTACTTGCCAATCTCAGAGGAAAGCTTGAGATCTATACAGAAGGATACAGAGGAAGATATTTATTTATTTTATTTATTTAGTTTTTGTTTACCGGGTAAGTACACTAGACAAGTTTTATGCCTATTTTCAGGAACGACCCGGGAGAGTACAAAAGGGTACAACAGGTACATTGATACAGTAATTGGTTCAGACGAATACATTCAGGTACAAAATAATACCTTGCAAACATGAAAAGAGGTGATTCTGCAGGGATGGTCAAATGCAGTGTTGGGTAAGTTACTTGTTCTATTATTTTCTATTACTTTTGGAAACTTGATCCAGGAAGCTCTGTGCAGTCACTAGCAAGGATGGAGAAGTACTAGAAAAAGTCATACACCTTACAGTTACAATTACTTATGTCTTTTTATACAAAAGTAATATGTAACTGTAACTGATGACATTTATTTGAAAGTAACTAGTAACTAACCTATTACTTTCAAAAAATGTAATCTGTTTTAGTTATTTATTTTTGTATTGTTTTTGTGTAAAAAGAAATAAGTAACTATAATTGTAAGGTGTATTACTTTTTCTAGTACTTCATCCTTGCTAGTGACTGCACAGAGTTTCCTGGAACAAGTTTCCGAACGTAATAGAAATGTAATAGAAAAAGTAACTTACCCAGCACTGGCAAAATGAGAAGTAACAAGTGCCAGGGGAAGCCAGGCCATATTTTCAAATGTGAGATAAGCTGAGCATGCAAGATGGAATTATTTTCTGGGGAGAAAGGGCAGTGATTCTAGAGGCTCTGTGAGAACTGAAATAATGCACAGAGCACATTCGTCACATATGGGTATTGAAGGATGCCCAAGGAGAACATGGGGGGAGTACGTGTACTGGTCTGGGCTGAGTCAGCAGTTTCACAGTTTCATACAGAAATGTGACATTTATAGGTCCGTAGAAGACCATCAACAGAAAGACTCTGTGGCCACATGAAGTGTTTGAGAGGTCTTGTGAAAAATTTGGAACAGATTTATTCAGTTTTGATGGAAGAGAGTATTTTTTTTTTTCACCCCTCGAGCCCCTCAACCCACCACTCCTTCAGGCTGCCTAGGTCCTTCATCCACTCCACCTGTCCCATCCTGAGCCCTCCATCTTCATATCGCAGCTGCCCCTGAGGTAACCCGGATGTAATCCTTCGCCGGGCGGGTCCCCCTCCTCCGAGGGGGAAGGCACCAGGGGGGCAACCAGCACATACTTGGCTCCAGGGTGCTGCTGAAGTGGAGAGGCTCCTTCAGGGTATTGGCAGTAGCAGAGGACCAGTAGCCATCATCCAGTCGGTTGAGAGGCAGATTTCCGCTTTTTCTGTGCTGTTTCCACTTATGTCATCTGCAGAGCTCCTGGTCTCCACCAGACGCCGCTGCAGAACGACGCCAACCCACCACCCGCCCCAGGAGAGGAGAATAGTCCCTACGGATGCTCAATCCTCTCCTTCCCCTGCCAGCCCCCAGTGCCCCGAGTCCATTCCCAAACCTGGGTCACCGGTGTAGCGCAAGGTGTGGCGTCCAGTGCCTCAACCCTCAGCGCCACCGGGTCGGCCCTAGAAGAGAGTATTTAATACGTACATATGAACATACAAAATTGCCAGCAAATACAGGCCATATGGTCTATCTAGTCTGCTTGAGTGTGCAGCACTTCAACCAGTTAGACTGCAGCTGCCACCCTACCCTGGGCTCCCCCTTGGTTTTCCCTCCTGTGTCACTCAGACTTACATCCACTCCCGGTTTGAATCCTCCCTCTCATCCATCCTGCCCCACCTTCTATTGAAGCTGCTCACTGTCCGCAGTGATACCACCTTCTCTGGCAGCGCTTTCCACCCTGTAACCACCCTTTTGGTGAAATGGTGTCTACTCATTGCCCTCCAGAATCTGCCTCCTTCCAGTTTCAGACTGTGTCTCCTGGTTTCGCGTCCACTTGTAGTTTGAAAATACTCTCAGTGTTTATTCTGTTCATGCCCTTCAGGTGCTTGAAGGTCTCAATCATATCCCCCTCTCCCTGCTATCCTCCATGGAATATATATTGAGATCACTCAATCTCTCCTCATAAGGTTTATCTCCCAATCCCAGGATCATTTTCATTGCCCTGCACCGCACTCCTCTAGTAGCCTGATGTCCTTCTTCAAATAGGGGTACCAGTACTGCATGCAGTACTCCAAGTATGGCCTCCCCAGGGACCTGTACAAGGGCAGGATGACTTCCCCTCTCCTGGAAGTAATTCCCCTTGTGATGCACCCCAGCATTCTGTTGGCCTTAGCCACTGTCTTTCTGCACTGGACTGAGTGGTTCATTTCCCCTGTTACCAGTACACCCAGATCCTTCTCCTCCATTGACGTGGATAACTGCACTCCTCCCAACCGGTAACTATTTCCGGGGTTCCTGCTTCCCTAGTTCACAACTTTGCACGTCGTGGAATTGAACCCAAGTTGCCATGTGTTCGACTATTCTTCCAGTCTTGCCAAGTCCTCCTGGAGTACTTTGCTGCCATCTCCCCAATCCATTTCCGCACAGATCTTAGTGTCATCAGCAAAGAGGCTAATCTTACTTTTTATGCCATCTGAAACTAATTAAGGATTACTCCTCTGACTTCTGGGAAATTGATTATATACCTGATACCCAAATCACACACAGTCTTGTGCAAGTTAAAAGCACATTTGCACATTTACCCAGTATAGAATCCCAGATACCACATGCTCTGACAGTGGACCACATTACTCCTCAGCAGAGTTTTAAAATTCTGCAAAAAAATGGGACTTTGAGCATGTATTGTCATCCCCAGGATACCCACAGAGCAACGGCAAGGAAGAGTCCACTGTAAAAACTGCTAAAAGAGTGCTGAGAAGGGCTAAAGATGCGGGGACTGATCCATATTTGGCTGTGTTGGATCACAGAAAGGCACCAACACAGGGACTAAGAAGTCGTCTAGTGCAAAGACTAATGAACAGGAGAGCAAAAACATTGCTGCCAACCAGAGGAGGCTTACTCCAGTCGGGGGTACAGAACAGAGTGATAGAACAACAATGTAGACAGTAGTACCACTATAACCAAACAGCAAGATATTTACCAGAACTCAGTCCCGGGTCACAGTACAGCCAGCAGACAAACTAAAGAAGCATTGGCAAGGAGGAACAGTACTGAGGAATGCTGAATGAAGATCCTATGAGATTCAGTTTACGAATGATCATAAAATGTATGATTAATCATGATTGTGTATATACACTGTTAAAAGTCATTCTGTTGCAGTAGTGATGTTCATACTAACGGAGAACGACTTTTTGTTCTGTGTTAGTATGAATGTCACAATGTAAGTGACCCCATCAGCGTTGTTGATAGGGCTAGCAGTGGTTGAAGCGTCACGTGCACGAGCTGCCAGGCAGGTGGGTGGCCGAGAAGTGCGGGTCACAAATGGTAGAGGCTGATGCTTGAAAAAAAAAAAACATAAGCAATTTTGTTTTTTTGGGAGACCATACACCATATAGAATAGTATTCGGTAGCCCAGATACACGTCGCTCTTTTCACACCTCATGGTTACTAAGCCATCAAAGGGATCTCTTGAGCTTCACTCTCGAGGTCCTTGATGTCACAATAACCACTCGGTGAAAGAACAGCGTTGTTGTATATAGGCTACCATACGCTATCCTATATGTGCGCTTTGATATTTTGAATTGCACTTAACAAATAAATTTAACAAATAAAGTTATTATTATTATTATTATTATGTCTTGAGATGGAACAAAAGACATCTAAGAAAATCGCAGGAGGATGAAAGGAGACAGGACTCCATCAAAGATCTTGGTGAGGAACATTTGCAGGTAGGAGATGCCTTTGAGAGGGTTGAAAAGGTAACAGATGCCATCTTGGTGCCTATGTCTGCCACTGTGGCGGTGCCCAGGGAGATCCAAAGAAAGGAAGATGGCTGAGGCAAAGACAAAACGCCACTGTTGGGCAAGGTGGGGAAGACGCCAGTGTGACAGAACCACTTGAGACTTTGAAGGTGGGGCATACCAGTTCAGCTGACAATGAAACAATTGGTATGACCAAGAGAGGTACAGAAATTTGGAGGCCTGGCTATCTGAAAGACTATGTGTAAACAGACTGGTAATGTGACACAAAACAGCACTTATGGACTCGGAAGAGTTTGGTGTTTATAATTTGTAAAACTGTGTTAAGAAACCTACAGTATGCTGGCCCGGTGGCACGGAGGGTTGAGGCTCTGGACGCCACACTTCACACCACACCGGCAACTCAAGTTCGGTGATGGACTCGGGTAGCCGGGGGTCAGCAGGGGAGGGAGAGGGTGGAGTGTCCGGAGGACAGCTCTCCTTTCCCTGGGGAGGGATCCAGGGTTGCTGGTGATCAGGGGTATTACAGGTACACCAGCCGATGTAAGGGGCGGAGTGCGGCAGATGCCAGCAGGGCAGCTGTGCGCAGGCATCCTTGCATGCCGCACTCCAAGGGAGAAAAAGTAAGAAACCCCCCCACCCCCACTTTCCAGATAGGCAACAGCGCCCTCCAGGGCCCCCACCGTCACATGCCCAATAGTCAGGCTCAATCTTCTGGCTCTCCCGATCCCTCTGACCTGCCTAGGTCTGGCGATGGTTGCGTTCCCGGATCAACGGATCAGGTTGGAAGGGGGAGTGTCTGTCCCTGATTTCCCAGAGAGGAGAGCTTCAGACTGGGCGGTAGGGGGTGAGAGGTGAGGTAAGGTAGCTCAAGAGAGTTCCAGATAGTGGGAGCTAAACAGATAAAAAAAATAAAAAGAAACCTATAGTATATGTTTTGAAACACAGAAATACTATTCAGCATGGAATTTTGAATAATCGAAAATGCTGCGATTATGTATTGGATACATAGTTATAATTATGTATCATTTATCAAGGTATGCATTAATAAAAAGAAAGGAAGTAACAATATACACCAGAGGAACCTCAATCAAGCTCCAGGGAGGGAGGCAGTATAGCGCAGTGGTTTAAGGCTCTGAGCTGCAAATCTGGTGACATTCAGCAGACCAGACCTGGGTTTGAATCCCACAGCTTTTACTTGCACACTGTGTGACCCTGAGCAAGTCACTTAACTTCCCTGTGCTCCCAGGTTGCGCCTGTAAAAAAAGCTTTCAGCTTAGTGTGTCTCACCTGGTTAAATAACTAAACAAAAAAAAAAAAAGCTTGTAGTTGCACAAGGGAACCATTAGGGGTAACTCTACGCATAGGCCCACATTTTCAATGGAAATGCACAGTGCATCCAAGACAATATGCAGAAGCACGATATTCAAAAGGGAGAGATGCGGCGCGCATTTCCGAATGCCATGACCACGCAGAATTAATGTACGCAGTGCAATAATAGGGGGCGGGTACATGAATCTGCCGTGTATCCGTATATTCAGCCAAAATGTGTGGCGCATCTGCCACGTATCTCAGAAGTGTATCGCACAAAGTTAGGCAGACACAAACATGGCCTAAATTGACCAGCCACCCACAGGCAAGCCGCAGAACTGCAGACAGGCTATCCTGAGACAGCCCTTGGAGGTGCGCCAGGATGTGCTCCAAGCACCCATACACAGTAGTCATGCCAGGATGGAAGTACCCAAAGCCACAGGTGCCAGCACACCATGGACACCACCCAGAAAGCCATCTTCCACACTACCCCAGGGCATAGGCACCCAGCTGCCACATGCCAGTGCTGCTGGGTGCCCCCCAGCACACCAGCGGAGCAGGTGGCCACACTGAAGCACATGTGCCAGCAGCCTGAACCCATGTGGCCTGCAGGGCACCACCCAGTGGAGGCATGCACCCAGGGAGACGTCTGGGGCAATGGTGCCAAGGTAGGTGTAAAGTTAAACAGCACTCCAGGCAACAAAGAATTGCTGTAGACAGTTAAAGTTTAGCCCATCAGTTTAAAGCTTCACAGTCTCTGGACTCCTTTACCACCTCAGCCCTACAGTCAGGCCTTCAGCAGACAGTAGCCTGGTGGTACAAGTGGCAGCCTGGCATGGGCCTGGGACTGACCTGTGGCATGCATCCGGGATGGTTCACCATACGTGCACACAGGTGGGACTCACCCACTGGGGTGCCCGGTCACCCTCTGCACACTGCCATTCCTTGCTGTTATCAACATGTTCCTCTCATATGGGGGGGGCACTGCAGGTAACAGTATGCTGTATACGGAGCTGGTGTTATCACATGCACGTGGCATACCGAGCAGACTGTGTCACCCTGTGCCCTCCCCTGTTGCTTGTCCAGGTGGGCCCCTGTGGCCATTGTCCAGGTGGGCCCCCTGTGCCCCAGTCCAACACCGTGCATGGCTATGGGTAATAGCACTGTACCCAGGCCAATGCAGTCCACCCTCCCACACAGAAACATTCCATCACTCCTGCCTGCTAGGCTGCAGTACCTCCTGTTCACCTTTGTGGGGTGGTGGGGCACTCCTGCAAAGCTGGAACTGAGCATGCCTTGGGTATACAAATGACCTGAATACATTCCAGTAATGAGCTGCGCATGTGGAGAATGGGCTCAGAATATGCTATGAGGTCATTTGCATATCCCGGCTGAATACTGCAGTTTTGCCATGCATGTGGCCACCTATCGCGCATTTCCCTATGTTCCACATGGGGCTCAGGTTGCATTTTCGGGCTATTCAGCCAGACATGTGCAATCGCATCTCATGGTGCACCTTCGGAATATGCCTGCGCATCTTAGATCCGTGGCACAGACACTAGCACAATGCAGCCTGGGACTTGTGAATGTGAGGCCCATACTGTATCAGGGTTGAGCACAGAAGCAGAAGTTTAAAGAAAAACTCTCATAATCTAAGCAGACCCACCCCCGAAAGCTTTAGCCCCCCCCCGATTACGCTTTTTGACCACGAAAGCAGTTTTTTTTATATAATACAGTTGTATTGGGGCTAACAGTGTGGCGCCGCAACTTCCAATGAAATGGAGCCATGCACCGTCCGCCATGTTTAGGAAGTGTGGACTTTTAAAAATTATATTTCTGTAAGCAGAAATAATAAAAAAAAACTGTTTTCATGGCCAAAAAGCGTAATCGGTGGCTAAAGCTTTCGGGGGTGGGTCTGCTTAGATTATGAGAGTTTTCCTTTAATAAGTGTGCGAACAGAGTGCATTGAGTTGGGATGATGCAGCTTGATACAGCAGCCACGATGTGTGTGTGGTCAGACTGAATTGTCTAATGCCCACTAGTCAAGGAGTTTGTAAGAGTCTGTGAAACACCACCTACCACTCGGTCGTCGGGTCGTTAATCCACAGGAAACGTCCATCATTGAGGTCTTTATTGCTATTATAAGGCTAAGTCAGTCATTTTGATGCAGCAATAATGACCACTCAGTTCAAAAACTTATGTTTGGAGGTTTCTCTTATTTAGATTGCCATGGGCACGCAACATCACGTATGCGTTTTGATTGTACTTGATGTGGCCACTGCGTTCATGAATGTGTTGCCTCACATCAAGCTGGAAATATAGTGCGGCCGCATGGTTTCAGTGATGACAATCACGCTGGTCTCACAATAAAATCATGAGTTTATTTTCATTGTTTGCATTTCTGGATTTTTTTTTTTTTTAGGGTTCCTACTATCGCTAATGAGTGCTATCTTGTTAGCATCATTGGGCTTACTGTTTGGCTGTCAGCTAGTGGTGGTGTGTGGGCGTAGCGCAGCGCAGTTGAATGATGCCGTCACCCTGAGATGGATGCTCATGTGCTGTATGGCAGCTGGGTCGGTCATTCACCGAAGCCAATCAAACACACAGGCTGCCTCATGAATAATTATTACGCCTTATAATACTGCTTTTACAGCTACTAAAGTTCATCTTCTGAAAACATGAACCACTTTATTTTGGCCAGGTCATCAGCACAGTGGTAGCGGTACCCCTTGTGACGCTGGCGGCCTGGGTTCAGAAACAAGCCCGCAAGTCATTGGATGGCTGGCGTGAATGAGGATTGAGCATTCTGTAGCATACCAGACCTTCAGGAGTTGTTCATAGAAGACACAGATACTCACGGGGCCCTGGACAAGTCACTTGAAATGGGCCCCCGTTTCTCAAACCAGCTAATGCCAGGGGTAATGCCAGCTCCTCAGGCGGGCCCCTCCTGAGCTCGGGGCCCCGGACAACTTCCCCACTTTTCCCCCCATTACTGCGGCCCTGCAGACACTGGCAGGTTTTGAATGAGCAGCTCTACGAACACATTCTTGCAACATACATTTTTTTCTTTAGAAATTTTGTTAAGGCAGAGTTGATTTCCCACTCTGTGCTCTCAAGGCTCAAGCTTGCATAATGTGGGCCACATATTTTCACTGCAAAACCTGGAGTGGAATTCACAATAAGCATGGCGTGCTCGTAGTAAAACATGGACTGGATACTTCAAGATTACACATTCCACAGAACACTTTCCTTCTTTAGGGAAGAAGGGCTGTGGTCCCCACTACCATGCTGCCACGTGGCTGACCACAGGTGGCAGTGCATCAGGGGATGCTTCAGAGGGTTGAGGCAATGCCAGCCGAGTGTCGCGCAGTGGCATGCAGCCGTGTGTGCGGGCGCACTTGATGTTCCTTTGCAGTAGTTTTTGTGAGGGAAGGGAGGAAAAGGAACACACACAGAAACCCCCCCTGGAGGGCAGGATGAGAGGAAATGGCGACTCAACCCCCGCTTTGGAGATCCCTGTATAGAGGGACCAACTGCATCCCAGACCCTAGCTGGAGAAGGGGAGCCCTATGTGGTACGATCTTGCTGTAGACCACAGAATAAATTTCACCTGCAATATTGAAGCTCCAGTGCCTTAATTTATTATTTTGTGCTAATGTACGTTGTCCATCTCCCGGAGTGCGGCTACGCAGTGTCTTTCCTGTGTGTGAATTCTTCAGCCGTCCCCCACTCCTGTATCTGCAGTGCGTGTCAACCTGTGCTTACACTGGTACTGTTGTAAGAGAAAACAAGCTCTTCTACAATTACGGCAGCCCACAGCTCTTCCTATGAAGACGAATGGGGTCAGGGAAATGGGAGCACTTCAAATCTGTGGCTGATAAACCTCCATTTGATCAGGCTGATGACATTTAAAAAAATACTTCAGTGGTGTCCAAAAAAATTATTGGATTTAAGCAATATGAGAAGGCAGTAAGGAGGGCTGGGGGGATACTTGGATGTATAGGGAGAGGTTTCACCAGTAGAAAACAGGAAGTTGTTATCCCTCTGTACAGACAGTTGGTGAGACCCCATCTTGAGTACTGCATGCAGTTCTGGAGACCCCATCTCCGCAAGGACATAGATAGGATGGAGGCTGTCCAGAGGAGGGCAACTAAAATGGTGCAGAGTCTGCACCAGAAGCCATATGAAGAGAGACTAAAGGAGCTTAATATGTATACCCTCGAGGAAAGGAGGGAGAGGGGGGACATGATAGAAACTTTCAAGTACCTCAAGGGAATCAACAAAGTCCAAGAGGGTAGCATCTTTCAGAAAAAGAGGTGTGCAAGAACAAGAGGGCACAATTTGAAGATGGGGTGTGGCTCAGGGGCAACGTGAGGAAGTATTTTTCATGGAGAGGGTGGCGGGCACATGGAACGGCCTTCCTGAGGAGGTCGTGGGGTCAAAAACAGTGGGGGAATTCAAGAATGCATGGGACAGTCATAAGACAATTCTGGTGGGGGGTAGGAAGAAGTAGGCTGTTGGTTAACTAGGATCTGCAGCTTAGCCAATAGGTAGGGAAATGGGCCGACTAGGTGGGCCAAGTGGTCCCTATCTGCTATCAAAGTCTATGGATGGCTGGGGGACCTAAATTACTTCCGGAGGGAACTCTGTGTCTGTCAGGAAGCAAAATGCTAAACATTCCAAGATGTCCCACAACTTCACTAAGAAGCCACAGGGTCATCTGGCAGAAGTATTTTCTAGGATCAGCTCTTCAAAGAAAGCTCACTCATCCCTCGCTGGTACATGGGCATCTGGTTTTCCAGCCCTGGCAGAGATTCAAACCCAGGACCCTGAGTCTTCAAGGCAATAGCTGTAACCATTCAGCTAAATAGATATACCCCCTAAGCTGTGAGGATAGAAAACTTCTTTAACGCTCATACTTGCAATCTCTGGGACCACCACTAGATGTCTTTTTTTGCAGTTACTCAGCAGCTGACTGCTGTTTACAGCTTTCACCACTAGATGGTGCCGTTTTGCACATATTGACCTTCCTCATATACAACACTACTTCCCCTTTCTTTAGGGTGAAGCCTCACATCCTTGTCACCACTGTTATGTCTGTCCCCTTCCTACTGGGCAGTCACAACTTCATCCACATTGCCACTGTTATGTCTGCCCCCTTCCTACTAGACAGAGGCACCGCCAGCCCTTGCTAAGGCCAGAAACCCTGAACACTGAGTCCTGAAAGTAGCTACTTTAACCATTCAGCTTCAGGGACCCCCCCCCCCCATTGAGGGGATGGGAGGTTAGAGAGCTCCTCTGACATCTACACTTACTATTCCGTGGACCACTATGTGAGAACCACAAATCAAGGTTGAGCGGTTTTGGTACCCTAAGACTGACTGTATATGAGGGGCCTCTCTGATGGCCCAGTGACAGCATGCCACACTGCCATGTAGGCGACTTCAGTTTAGGAGCAAATGTAGAATGCCGCTTAGGGAGGCAGGCCAGAGTGCAGTGGCTGCCACTCAGCAGTGTGCTGCAGTCGGGGAGGGATGGCGTTGGGCTCTGGTACTGATCGACCCCTGCACTGGCTCAGGGAGTTCATTTCCTCCTCAGGACTTCACAGTATATAGCAGAGGATGCTCGATGCATGCCAGAAAAAGGGGGCAGAAAAATTGGGGGAAAGAAACTCGTGTCCCTCTATATGGCAACCTGGGCTCCTTGGGTTTCCCGTGGGTCCTCATGACCCACCAATGCTAAATCTTAGCCCACACAGTAGACTGCCTCAGGGACCGGGGGGATCATTCCCTTACCTTAGCTCTCTCTCTCTTCCCACCAACCTTTATTTGTTTAATCTACCCCCTCCCGGGGCTCAAGCGGCGCCGCTTCTAATAGCACTGTTGTCTGAATCCTTTGTCCACACCCCCCACCCAGTCTGCTTTTCTTTTCTTTGTTGAATCGCACCCCCACCCCTGATTTACTTGCTTTTAGCCTCATTGTCCTGCCTGCCCTTAAACTAAACCCCCTGACTTTGTTTTCTTGCAGCTCTGGGAGCCCTTGATCGGGCTGTCGCCTCCACGCTTCAGTGGCCGCGGCTGGAGAAACTAGCCATCCGCGTGCCCTTCACCTGCTCACCACAGAGCTCTACAACCCAGGTAAGTTAGCCGGCAGCCTCGGGGAATAGCTTTGGAGCCCTGATTGGTTGAAGACACACTGGGAACCCTGCCGATTGGCTGCTGCTGTATGGCTTTTCCTGGGATTGGCTGCTTGGAGATTTCTGCTCTCCATGGCTTTTTTTCTCCCTTTCTCTAGCTCTGGGTGCCTCCACTCGCTCTAAAGCCACTATTGTATTTTTTGTCCCACACCACCTGCCCCAACCCTGGCCTCTATTAAATGCTCTTCCCTCAAGAGCTAGGCCAACCCCTTGCACTCCCATTGATCCAAGTACAGTTAGTCACGCCTAACTGTTAGCTCCCATCCCCAGCAAGTTCTGCCTCCTCATAGTAGTTCTTACAGACTGGTCCTGTCAACTTTGTACATTCTACCATTTACTAGGATATAACACCACAGTGAAAATGCCACTCGAGGATATTTTCCTGTTTAGCTGCCTCATCCTGCTAACCTACACAGCAGACTGAATTGCGGTTGCCCTACTGCACCAAGGCCAGAGCTCCTCCTTTGATGGCTACCTAACTCTGCCCTCTCCTAATAGACTATGGCGACACACCTTGGGGATGACTTCCCTATGGTTCTGCTTACCTTCTCACCAGGCATTGACCAGAGAATATGTTAGAGCGCCTCTTAACTTGTCGGTTAAAACAGACATTTATGCTTTATTCCTAACAAATTATTCTTGTGGTCATATCTGAACCACCACTAAATCTACCCATGCCAAACGGAGTAACAAGCGATTACTCAGCAGGTTAAATCACTACCTCAAGAAACTACTACTGCTTCTCCTACTCTGCTCTGGAAATGTCAGACTTAACCCAGGCCCACCTGCTCCTCTGAACACCCCTGCGGACCTCCCACAATACAAAGGCATCAGCTTCCTTCATGTGAATGTCTGTAGTTTACTTAAGAAGCTTGACCTGATTCAGACTTGGATTCTACATGCATTCCCTGATTTCGTTATGATGTCAGAATCATGGCTTGCTCCCTCGACCCCAGACAAAGCTATCAACATACCGGGATACAGCACTTACTGGTGTAGTAGACCATCCAGAGAGGTGGAGGGGGGGTCGTAATATATGTTAAGTGCAAATTCTCTGTCACAGTCATTGATTGCACCTCTAAGGCAAAATTAATTTGAATGTCTGGCACTAAAACTAACACTCTCCAATGAAAAGGCACTCCTTATTGCTGCCTGCTACCAACCGCCTTCTGGTGGCATGGCCCTCCTACCGTACCTCCAAAGTCTAATCGGCATGGCTAACACCGAATGTATTCTAATGGGGATCTCAACCAAAACTGGACCGATGAGAACTCCAAGAAGCTCAAGGATTTCTGTGATGCGTGTGGGCTGGCACAAATAACACCTGCAGTCACCAGACCCAACAGAAAAAACCCTGAGCGAAGCTCCCTTCTGGACCTCATGTTAGTTAACAAACCTCATAACATTTCGCACACGAGTTTTCTTCAATGACTTAAGTGATCATTGCACCATTGCCTGCATCAGACATTCTCCCCAAACAAAGTCTGCCCCTAAATTCAAACTGAAAAGGTTCCTGAAAATATTTTGCCAGAATGCCTTTCTGAATGACCTGGGTAACATCAGATGGCAGGACTTCTACTTAGCCCCTTCCCTCAATGAGACGTTTAATATCTTTCATAGCCTCTTAGAGAGTCTAATAGACAAACATGCCCCCCCTAAGGCTGATCAAGTCCAAGGAAAAAGACCTCCTGGCTGGTTCTCACCTATTCTGAAGAAAGCCCTCAATGACAGAGACTTTTGGTGGAAAAGAGTGACGAACTCTCACTCGAATGCAGATTGGCTTGCCTTTCGTGTCCCTAGAAATGCCCGCACCAAACTAATTAGGTTTGAAAAAGCTAGATATTTCCAAGCAGCGCTGGAAGACAACAAAAACAATTCTGCCAAGTTCTGGATCATCCTCAAAGAGGTTGAAGGTCATACCATTGACGCCTCCCTACCAGCCAAAATAGTGGCTGGTGGCTCTACCTTCACGGACAGAGCTGAAATATTAGAACAGCTCAACGAACACTTTGCCACTGTGGGGCTGGCCTTTGATGCCTCGCCTGTCAGCAAGCTCAGCCCTTTAGGGGACTTCACTGATGACTCTAACCCCAACTTCAACCCCAGCCAAAGTTATTCCTCCTCCTTCAGCTTCCATCCTGTAATGTTTAAACAAGTAGAGGACCTCCTATTGTCACTGGATACAAAAAAGAGTGCCAGCGCTGACAATATCGAACCTTACTTCCTAAAATTAGGCCATTACTACTTGCCCACCCCCATCGCCCATTTATTCAACACCTCCCTGATGCAGGGTGCGCTACCCGTGTCATGAAAAACTGCACACATTATACCCTTGTTCAAGTCTGGGGATCCGAGCGACCTGAACAATTATCGGCCTATTTCCATACTATCCACCCTCTCAAAACTGCTGGAAAAAATCATCAACACCCAAGTCAGAGAGCATTTGGATTCGCAGAAACTGCTAAACACCACACAGTCCAGCTTTAGAGCCAAACATAACACAGTCTCTGCCCTTGCAAAAGTAACCACTGACTGGCAAATTGCCTTAGATTCTAAGAAGTATGTGTTTGCCCTCTTCCTTGATCTGAGTAAGGCTTTCGATACTGTGGATCACAATATTATGCTTAATGCACTGAGTAATATCGGTTTCGATAGTACTGCCATTAAATGGTTCACTAGCTACCTTACTAACAGGTTACAACAAGTTAAAGCCTCAGGTGAACTGTCTCCACTTAAAACACTTCCATGAGGTGTCCCCCAAGGCCCCATCCTGGGCCCAGTCCTATTTGCAAATCTATATCAATAACCTTGACTCACATCTGGGGGGGGTGGTGGTGGATGTCAAGATGAACAACTCGGAGACTTGTAGGAGGGCAGCAGCCAAGGCCAACAGGATACTGGGATGCATCGCTAGGGGGATCACCTCCAGAAGGAGGGAAGTGATACTCCCTCTGTATAACTGCTTGGTGAGGCCGCACCTCGAGTACTGCATGCAGTTTTGGAGGCCACACTTAAAGAGGGACATTAAACTCCTGGAGAGGGTCCAGAGGAGGGCAACCAAAATGATTTGGGGTTTGGGGGACAGGACCTATGGGAAGAGGCTCAAAGAGCTAAATATGTACACATTGGAAGACAGAAGGGACCGGGGGGACATGATAGAGGTCTTCAGGTACATGAAGAGGGTAAATAGGCGAGGAACAATCAGGGTGCTTCGAAGGAAGGAGGAGGGGGCCACTAGAGGGCATGGGTGGAAGCTGGAGGGGGGAAGATTCAGGGGAGAAAGGAGGAGGTGCTACTTCACTCAGAGGGTGGTGGAGCCATGGAATGCACTGCCTAGGGGGCTGGTGGAGGCAGAGATGGTGGAGGGGTTCAAGAGGGGGTGGGACAGGTACAGGGGAAGGGTTTTGGAAGCAAAATCCAATGCAGCAAGAATATCCGGAACTGGGAAGGGAGAAGCCAGAGAAGGCGAGGGGGGCAGCAAGGTCAGCACCCAGGGTGGGGGCTGACCAAACGAGCAGACGCGAAAGACCATTAGGCCTATTCTGCTGGCATTTTAGTTTGTTAGTATGTTAATAACATCTGCACACAGCTAATGTGCACTTATTTGCAGATGATACTGTCCTTGACACCTCCAACTCTTCCTTGGACCTGGCTCATGAGGAGCTACAGTGAGACTTTCTCTCTCTCTCTCTCTCTCTCTCTCTCTCTAATATAACCTTATCAAGCACAAGCTTCTACCAAAGCCATGATCCTCTCACTGAAGGCAGCCTCAGGACCAACACACAACCCCAAGATTCTAACTTTATTGGGTGAACCCCTTGAAATCGTGGACACCGTTAAATACCTAGGGTTCTGGCTGGACAATAAGCTTAACTTTCTGTGCCACCTGAATGAAGTCTCGAAAAAATTAAGACAGCGGTTAGGCGTATTCTACCGCATTAAGCATCTCCTCACCAAAGGAGCTAGAAAAAGACTAGTGCAATCTACATTCCTACCGCTACTGGATTACGCTGACTTCCTCTACAACAATTGCCCCTCGTCGGTGCTCTGTAAAGTCGACACTCTTTACCACCGGGCCTTGAGGTTCGTCCTCAATCTGCCTGCTCGCACCCATCACTGCCTGCTGTACCAAGAGACGGGATGGTCCTCACTTTCAACAAGGAGGAAAAGAAACGCTCTTCTCTGGGTCTTTAGAGTTCTGTCTGATAAGCTTCCTGCATACATCTCGAGCTTCTTCGAACGTGCCAAGGGCTCATATGGTTTGAGACGCTTCTCCATACTCTGCTTCCAGATACCCAGAGTAAAAACATCTTATGGCTCGGCTGCAATTAATTTCTCATTCCCGTCCTTATGGAACACCATGCAAAGTTCACTAAAGCTCTCAACCCTCCCCAGTCCATTCACATTCAAAGCGCTAATAGCTGAGTACCTGAAGGAAACTTCCAAACTGTTTTAGGTGACTATGAGCCCTTAGTCTCTGGTGTCTTTCACGAATCCTCTGACACTTAGACTCGCTCAACTCCCATCCCCCCAATAGGGGGTCCCCAGCACTTTGTAGCCTCCCTTCTCTTCTCCCGGTCCACACCGCGATACCTCCCCTCTGTCTTATATACCCTATCTTTTTCCCCTCCCAAGTCCCATAATAGTATACCCACCATTCTACATATTTTAGTAAAGGTACTAGGTCTGTATATACTGATGATTGCCTAGGGTCTAAGCTTTTTCACCTCCCGTGCTTATTTGTCGAAGAATCTTAACTGCGTTTAACTGTGTTAGTTCTGTATGTGTAGGCCTAATTTATCTTTCACATGTACAATGTTTTGTTTTGTCTATCATATTTTTGACTGTGAATTGTGTGATGTCCAGGACCACCTTGAAAATGAGCTTGCTCAATGGTGTTTTTGCCTAGTTAAATAAAGTTTGATTGATTGATTGACTGATTCTTTCCTCGTGGCACCCCTGCCACAGAGGGTAGACCCATGACAGATTTGGGGAGCAGGATCTAGGGAGACAGGAGTCAACAGGTGAGAACAGGGTATGCCCCTGTGAACAGGGCATGTCACTGACAGACATGGCTGGGGAGAAAAAAACTCTCTGGAAAAAGGAAAGACTGTAAGTGAGCCCACTCTTACAACCTTAAGAGGAGGCAGTATAGCATAGTGGTTAAGAGCACCGAGCTGCAATCTTAAAGGATAGGGTTTGAATCCCACAGCCACCACTTGCATACAGCGTGACCATGAGCAAGTCACTTAACTTCCCTGTGCTCCCAGGATGCCCCTGGAAACAAGCCTCAGCTTAGTGTTTTTCTCTCCTGGCCAAAAATCGTAACAAGAAAAATACTAAAAAATAAGAGTGATCTCTGTGGCAGTATTAACATATTATTATAAAAAGGTCTGAGAAATGGAGCTTTCTGATTGGCTGCAAACATTCTAACAGCCTTATGTTAATCTTTTATTAACATACATGTAGAAGCTTAACCATATGCTGAGCAGGGTTTAACACTGTTTAAAAACATGTTTTATCATAATAGCAATAAGGCACTCCCAGGGGTTATGATAATGATCAGTTAATCACCATCTAGGGGCATGTGGCACTCGGCTACACCTCGTGCCGCAGTACACCCCTAGAAGGTGATTAACAGACCATTAACATAACCCCTGGTCATGCCTTATTGCTTAATTGATCAAGGGCACTGGTGGATCCTCCGGCTCTGTAGCAAAGCAGCACTCACTACCCCCATGGGTCTAAAAATGGTAGCTGTCTTAGCCTAAACTGACTTTTAAAAGGGAACATTTTGCATTCTAGAAAGTACTACCGCCTTGACAAAACTGCTACCGTGCTGAAAAAATACTACATCCACCTCCAATCAAGGTTGGTCAATAATATATTAAATTAAAAAACCTCCCCCAAACCTGCCCAGTTCCAGGACCCCAATGCAGGAGGCACTATTTACAGAATAAGGGGACAGAATACCCCCATTAGCCTCTAACTCGTGTTTCTGGACTCTGCCTACTTGGCTCAGTCTCAGGTGAACATCAGTGAGGGTTTATACTATCTATCTATCTCCCTTCTCGTCTCGATGTCCATCAACAGCTGTTTCAGGATCTCTCTCCTACCCACCCTAAACACAGGAAACATAGAAACATAGAAGTTGATGGCAGATAAGGACCGTTTGGCCCAGCCAGTCTGCCCATTTCCCTACCTAATGGATAAGCTGAAGATTCTAGTTAACCAGCAGCCTACTTCTTTCTACCCCGGCTCCCCTAGTTCAGAATTGGCACTGTGAGACCAGTGGTAGGCATGACAACCTGTGGCAAACAAAAAGTGAAGCGTCTCCCACCATGCACTGCTCTCCCACATGAAGCAGAGTAGAACAGATCTTAAGGCAGAACAAGAAATAGCCCATTAAGTCTGCCCGGATACTACTTAAAGAGGACAGGAAATTATTTCTCATTGCCACTGGCAGCTGTCATGTACCTATTTTCAGAAACAATATGATTCATGTTTAACTGTACCTGAATAGAAAAAAAGTGATGCGGAAAATGGAACTTTGCATTTTTTTTAGTTTTTTTTTATGGACGACATTCGGTTATAGTTTTGTTTGTGGAACCAGTGATCTGGAATTTTGACTATGTCATGGTTTGTGTACACAACTCAGGGCTCTGAAAGGTCAACCGCTCATGCTTAGTGCTCTCCTCTGCACACAAACCGTGACATAATAAAAAGTCTGAATTACTGGTTCCGTGAGGAGAACTGCGCAGAGTGTTGTCCATAAAAAGAAAGCATTTGGAAACAAGGTTTTCACATCAGCGTTTATTCAGATACAGTTAACAACGGAGCATTTAGAGGTCTGAGTTTCATTTCTGTAAACAGTAGCGTTACGAACTGCTGCCAGTTAGCACAAATGTCCTGCCCCCGTTTAACCCTTGCCAGTCTGTCACTGGACAGGTTTAACCAGATTGCTCCAGTCTGTAGTTCTGCAAGAAGGAAGTTCAACGGCCTACATGGTATAACCCACTCAGAGTTAGTGCAAGAATACATTTTTTTCAAAACTTTGCTTTCTGTTCCCTGGATTTTCTAGGAACATTTAAGCACAAAAAAAATGTATTTGTAGTTACTGATTGATTGAAAGCGAGCAAAGCCCTGTTGTGACTGGGAACGGGGATTACAAAGGAATTTACAGGAGTACATGCAACAAGCATATAGTGTATGGTGGAATGCTATTAGGGATAGAAATCCATCCCTAGAATGGCGTTGTTATGTTGCACTAGCTACATCATTGTAGCTGTTATGTTGCACTATCTACATAGCTACTGCAGCATAGCAACAACGAATGCCTTCACGCATGTGCGTTAGAACCTCCACCAGTCAGGGGGAGGTGGCAGCAGTGAGAGCAACAGACAAGGAGAGCAGCAGGGAGGCACCCCCCCAACAAAGTAAGGACACAGCTGTGCGCCTCCTTGTTCCATTTATTATACATAGCGGACCATGCATTATGAAAAACAATGTATGGTCCTCTATCTATAACAACTGTGAGTTGCCATGGTGACCAAAACCTCTCGAGCTTCACTCTTGAGGTTTAAACGGTTGCCATTGTCAACCTCTCAATGGCAACACACAGTTGTTATAGGTAGAGGACCATATGTTATCCTCTATTTTATCTCAGCATAGGAAACAGGTAGCAAACAAAACAACTATTTATTTATTTAAAAACTGGTAGCCAGGTGAGGCACACTGAGCCAAGGCTTATTTCCAGGTGTGATCCAGGGAAGGGGAACAGGAGAAATAGCAGTACAACACATGAAACATGTTAACAGAGCAACATTTGGAAAATTAATTGGTACAAAAATGAGTAGACACACAAATTGTTACAGGAAATAAAGTGCGGTAACAGCTTAATGTGAAACGCCAGTTCAAGTGCAAAGTAAAACAACAATGCACAGCATGCAGTTACTAACCTAACAACAGGTGAGAGATCTGTAGATGAGCTTAAGCCGAACTCCGTGGTGGAGGGAAGAGCTGTGGTGGTGAGGACGTGCAGTCAGTAGGCAGGTAGTGGAAACCCAGCCAGAGGCCCAACCAAGGACGTTTGAGGTAAGGGAGGTGTCAGGAGGAAGGCTAACAGGAGAAGGTGGGTTGGGGTTGGAGTTTCAACTGTTGCCTGAAGGAGCCAGTGGAGTAGGAGGAGGAGCTGCAGAGGGAGGAAGGGAGTTGGTTCCAGAGTGAGGGAAGTCGATAGGAGAAGGCAGATTATCCAGTAGAGGAGCAGGGGTGAGGAGTGGGGGAAAGCGTGATGTTCCCTGGAACAGAGGGAGCAGGAGGTGGGGACTGGGAAAGAAGACAGTAGCAGTAGGAAGGAAGGAAGGAAACCAAACCAGTATTTGGATATGAAGGGCTAGGTGTAGTGAGCCTGGCGACATGAGGTCAGAGGGGGACGGAAAGGGAGGACTAGAGGGAGCAGTGAGTGAGTACTTGGGGGGGGGTTTGGAGCAAAGTGGCAAAGGGAGTTACAGAGGGTGTTCAGTCTGGCAAGGGAAGTGGAGGGGCAGAGCCATAGACCACATCTGCACAGTTGAAGAATAGGGAGCACCATTTTGGTAACAAGCTTCCTGCAGACCTGCAGAGTGAAACATTCTTTGTTGCAGTACAAGGCACCAAGCTTGGGATGGAGTTTAGAACGGATGGCATTAATGTGAGTTGGGAAGCCAAGCTTACTGTCAAGCCACACATCAAGGTACTTGAAAGACTGCACTGCTTCAAGGGAGGGGGCCATGCAGTGTGGTGAAAACTGGGGGGGAGGGGGGTCATGAGCCTGGCCAGTTTCTGACTGGTTCCAAAGGTCATGGACACTGTTTTTTTTAGTGTTGACCTACAGTTGGTTCAATTGGAACCAGTGCAGAATGTTGTTGAAGTCCTGCTGGAGCAGATCTTCAGCGGCTGCAGTAGAGGGACCAGAGTTGAAGATGACTATGTCATCAGCAGACACACACACATAGATATGCAAGTTGGTACAGGTAGAGAGAAGGTCATTAAGGAAGATGGAAAAGAGGATGGCACCAAGGATGGAGTCCTGCAGGACCCCAGCCTGGATGGGTAGTGGAGGTGACAGGACGTCTCCTACGAGTACTGATTGTTGACGGGTCGTGAGGTAGGAATGGAACCAATCAATAGAGGAGGCTGAGAGGCCAGCAGAGCTCAGCTTGTCCAGGAGGAGCGGATTAGAATGGATACCCCTATGAGACCCCACACTATTTAACATCGTTGTGACTTCAGTGAAAACTTCTGAGGATGTGTGGCTCTGCAAATATGCAGATGACATCAAAATGAGGTGCAATAATAATAAGGAGGCTGTTGATAAGTTCCAAACACAGATATTCAAATTGGAAGAATGGCTAAAACAACACAAACTGCTTTTCAATGGGAATAAGAGTGTAAGCCCCCTCTCATTTTGAGAGGGGTTATACCACCTTTAGGGACCTCTAATTTTTCTACGGTGCCCCCTGAGTTAGGAAAATCAGTGGTCTGGGGGTGCAATTTCTGTAAGTCACCATGTGGTGGCAGCAGAGAGCAGGCTAGGAAGGCTATAAATAGGGAGGAACAGGAAGTAGAGGAGGAGTTGGAGAGGCTGGAGAGAGAGATCAGTGGTACCAGCAGGAGGACAATGAGAAGGGGGGACCCCTCCTCCTTGGAGGCAGGTCGGTAGTTTGGCAGTGAAGCCCCATGTCCCTGGATGGTCATCCGAGGGAGGCTTCAAGTAGGACCATTGCAGTCATGTGGATTCTGGGTCCCCGGGTTTGGGTGGTGAGAACATCCAGGGAGATGATGTAGGGCAAATAGAGCAGGATCCCCTGGGGGTCAGGCCCCATAGGGAATGGGTGCTTTGAGCTGTCAGGGAATGAGGGGTTGTGGCAGGGCTCTTGAATTGGGGATCGGGTACCGGTGGCAGTGGTCTGGGTCCTTTTACCCTGCGTGGCAGGGCAGCTCAATTGGTCGGTAGCCAGGAGAGTGGGGTGCAGCCTGGGTACGCTGTGGGTCTGCTATGCCCATGTCTGGGGCAGGCCCTCTGGGCTCATATTAAGTTTGTATTCCTTTAGGCCCATTTAGGCCATGGCTTTGCTCCGATGGGGCAACAGGAAAGGAATGTGCCATTGTTGCTGCCTGAAGAAGGAGCTGTAGCCTAAGGTGCAAAAGAGAGGCAGCCAGGGAGTGAGTTTGGAGGCTGCAGAAGCGTTTTGCCCCCTTTCAACATATGGAATGGGTTGGAGGTGGCCTGGTGGGGGAAGCACATTGCTTCTCTGCAGGATAGAGCTCGAGGGTGAGATAAGTAATAAGAGGTATGGAAGAGAACTGCGTTAGATGCGAAGCTCGAGAGGTCAGACACTTACCAGTGCCGGTGTGTTTTGAGGGAGCTTCACGGTCCTGGAAAGATCTAAGCAGTAACAGTTCTCAGGTGCTGAGTAGACATCCTGCTATAGAGTGATTACTGGGAAAAAAAAATATTTCAGCCTGTGGTTTTGCCCTATTCGGAGGATAATGTCTCTCTCTGAAATATTTGTACAAAGTTAGCCCCATGGAGCTGTAGTTTAAAGCTAAGACACAAGTAAGCCCTGTAGTCTTCTAAATCTTTTGGGCCCAGGAGAAATAAACTGATTGGTTTTGAAGGAAAGTAAGTGTCCTAGCCTTGTTTGTAAATAAGGATGGAATGAAATGGTATATCCTTTGTTTTAATCCTTCTGTGAGTTCGATTACAAGGTCTGGAAGATTCTAAGACTCGTGCACTTTCTGGGGTCTGGAGCCGTGGGAACGAACCCTGAGGTCACCGGTGTTCCTGTTTCAGATTTCGGGGCACCTTGGGGTGTGTTTTCACATTCCATAAGTGGTAGTAGCCTGGGAGCCAGCAGAAGACATCTCCAGGTAGGCCCAGATTTATTCCATTTTTTTTTGCTGGAAGATGTTGTGGAGTGCTGTCAATGTTCTGTGCTGTGGGCCCTCTCCCCCGGAACATCAGTGTTTCCCCCTAGACATCGGGGAGGGGGTGTCTACAAGTGTAAAGTTATGCACTTCAGTCATAACAATATTAAAGGTGAATACAAAATAAATAAAAAAACATGGGCCAGTACAGATAACATGCTCAACTTTGATAATCAAGCCAAAGAGAGGGTTAAAAAAGGAAACAAAGCATTAAGCAATATCCTCAGAAACATTAAAAGCAGAGACCAAAAAGTGATTATATCCCTGTATTCTACATTGGTAAGGCCTATACTGGAGTACTGTACACCTTTCTGTACACCCCAAAACGTAGGGAGTATGAAACTCATAGAAAGAGTACAAAGAAAACCTACTAAAAGAGCCAAAAATCTCAACTGGCCCACCGGCTTAGCAGTTGGATTTCCACTCGCGACGCCAGTGACCCAGGTTCAGGAGCGGACCTGGGTCGCTGGAGGGCCGGCCAGGGGACAAGACTGAAGCATCCCAGGGACTGCTTATATTCTCTGGGAGTGAGGGGGGAATCAAGGCACGCAACTTGTCCGACCACAGGCAGAGGCCCCAGGTACAACAAGTCCTGCAGATAGTGGGATGGGGCAGGGGAGCTGTGTGGTAGACGTCAATGCTCAGTGCCTGGACATCAGGGTGAAAACCACGCAGGAAGTGGGGGAGAACATGGAAAAAGGATGCCAGAGCACTACGAGGTAGGAGCACCAGTACTGACCCTGATGGCTCCAGCCTGCCTGGTCACTGAGAGGAAGGAGCACCAGTACCAGCCCTGATGGCTCCAGCCTGCCTGGTTGCTGAGAAGAAGGAGCACCAGTACTGACCCTGATGGCTCCTGCCTGCTTCATTGCTGAAAGGAAGGAGCACCAGTACTGGCCCTGATGGCTCCTGCCAGCCTGGTCGCCGAGAGGGAGGAGCACCAGTACCGGCCCTGATGGCTCCTGCCAGCCTGGTTGCTGAGAGGAAGGAGCACCAGTACTGACCCTGATGGCTCCTGCCTGCCTCATTGCTGAAAGGAAGGAGCACCAGTACTGGCCCTGATGGCTCCTGCCAGCCTGGTCACCGAGAGGGAGGAGCACCAGTACTGGCCCTGATGGCTCCTGCCAGCCTGGTTGCTGAGAGGAAGGAGCACCAGTACTGACCCTGATGGCTCCTGCCTGCCTCATTGCTGAAAGGAAGGAGCACCAGTACTGGCCCTGATGGCTCCTGCCAGCCTGGTCGCCGAGAGGGAGGAGCACCAGTACCGGCCCTGATGGCTCCTGCCAGCCTGGTTGCTGAGAGGAAGGAGCACCAGTACTGACCCTGATGACTCCTGCCTGCCTCATTGCTGAAAGGAAGGAGCACCAGTACTGGCCCTGATGGCTCCTGCCAGCCTGGTCACCGAGAGGGAGGAGCACCAGTACCGGCCCTGATGGCTCCTGCCTGCCTGGTCACCGAGAAGGAGGAGCACCAGTACCGGCCCTGATGGCTCCTGCCTGCCTGCCTGGTCGCTGAGAGGGAGGAGCACCAATACCGACCCTGATGGCTCCTGCCTGCCTGGTTGCTGAGAAGAAGGAGCACCAGTACTGACCCTGATGGCTCCTGCCTGCCTCATTGCTGAAAGGAAGGAGCACCAGTACTGGCCCTGATGGCTCCTGCCAGCCTGGTCGCCGAGAGGGAGGAGCACCAGTACTGGCCCTGATGGCTCCTGCCAGCCTGGTTGCTGAGAGGAAGGAGCACCAGTACTGACCCTGATGGCTCCTGCCTGCCTCATTGCTGAAAGGAAGGAGCACCAGTACTGGCCCTGATGGCTCCTGCCAGCCTGGTCACCGAGAGGGAGGAGCACCAGTACCGGCCCTGATGGCTCCTGCCTGCCTGGTCACCGAGAAGGAGGAGCACCAGTACCGGCCCTGATGGTTCCTGCCTGCCTGCCTGGTCGCTGAGAGGGAGGAGCACCAGTACCGGCCCTGATGGCTCCTGCCTGCCTGGTCACCAAGAGGGAGGAGCACCAGTACTGGCCCTGATGGCTCCTGCCTGCCTGGTCGCCGAGAGGGGGGAGCACCAGTACCAGCCCTGATGACTCCTGCCAGCCTGGTTGCTGAGAGGAAGGAGCACCAGTACTGACCCTGATGGCTCCTGCCTGCCTGGTCGCCGAGAGGGGGGAGCAGCAGTACCGGCCCTGATGGCTCCAGCCTGCCTGGTTGCTGAGGAGAAGGAGCACTAGTACTGGCCCTGATGGCTCCTGCCAGCCTGGTCGCAGAGAGGAAGGAGCACCAGTACTGGCCCTGATGGCTCCAGCCTGCCTGGTCACTGAGAGGAAGGAGCACCAGTACTGGCCATAATGGCTCCTGCCTGCCTGGTTGCTGAGAGGGAGGAGCACCAGTACTGGCCCTGATGGCTCCTGCCTGTGTGGTCACAGAGAGGAAGGAGCACCAGGACTGGCCCTGATGGCTCCAGCCTGCCTGGTTGCTGAGAGGAAGGAGCACCAGTACTGGCCCTGATGGCTCCTGCCTGCCTGGTTGCTAAGAGGAAGAAGCACCAGTACTGGCCCTGATGGCTCCAGTCTGCCTAATTACAGAGAGAGAGGAGCACCAGTACTGGCCCTGATGGCTCCTAACTGCCTGGTCACCGAGAGGAAGGAACACCAGTACTGACCCTGATGGCTTCTGCCTGCCTGGTCGCTGAGAGGAAGGAGCACCAGTGCTGACCCTGATGGCTTCTGCCTGCCTGGTTGCTGAGAAGAAGGAACACCAGTACTGGCCCTGATGGCTCCAGCCTGCCTGGTTGCTGAGGCGAAGGAGCACTAGTACTGGCCCTGATGGCTCCTGCCAGCCTGGTCGC
This sequence comes from Neoceratodus forsteri, assembly GCA_016271365.2. Classification (NCBI taxonomy): domain Eukaryota; kingdom Metazoa; phylum Chordata; order Ceratodontiformes; family Ceratodontidae; genus Neoceratodus; species Neoceratodus forsteri. The sequence goes on along the minus strand of JADMNL010000029.1, from coordinate 204,022,508 downwards.
AGAGAGGAACGAGCACCAGTACTGGCCCTGATGGCTCCAGCCTGCCTGGTTGCTGAGAGTTAGGAGCACCAGTACTGGCCCTAATGGCTCCTGCCTGCCTGGTTGCTGAGAGGGAGAAGCACCAGTACTGGCCCTGATGGCTCCTGCCAGCCTGGTTGCCAAGAGGGAGGAGCACCAGTACCGGCCCTGATGGCTCCTGCCTGCCTGGTCGCCGAGAGGGAGGAGCACCAGCACCGGCCCTGATGGCTCCTGCCTGCCTGGTCACCGAGAGGGAGGAGCACCAGTACCGGCCCTGATGGCTCCTGCCTGCCTGGTTGCCGAGAGGGAGAAGCACCAGTACCGGCCCTGATGGCTCCAGCCTGCATGGTTGCTGAAGAGAATTAGCACTAGTACTGGCCCTGATGGCTCCTGCCAGCCTGGTCGCAGAGAGGAAGGAGCACCAGTACTGGCCCTGATGGCTCCAGCCTGCCTGGTCGCTGAGAGGAAGGAGCACCAGTACTGGCCATAATGGCTCCTGCCTGCCTGGTTGCTGAGAGGGAGGAGCACCAGTACTGGCCCTGATGGCTCCTGCCTGTGTGGTCGCAGAGAGGAAGGAGCACCAGGACTGGCCCTGATGGCTCCAGCCTGCCTGGTTGCTGAGAGGAAGGAGCACCAGTACTGGCCCTGATGGCTCCTGCCGGCCTGGTTGCTAAGAGGAAGAAGCACAAGTACCGGCCCTGATGGCTCCTGCCTGCCATGTTGCCGAGAGGAAGGAGCACCAATACTGGCCCTGATGGCTCCTGCCTGCCTGATTGCAGAGAGAGAGGAGCACCAGTACTGGCCCTGATGGCTCCTAACTGCCTGATCACCGAGAGGAAGGAGCACCAGTACTGGCCCTGATGGCTTCTGCCTGCCTGGTCGCCGAGAGGAAGGAGCACCAGTACTGACCCTGATGGCTTCTGCCTGCCTGGTTGCTGAGAAGAAGGAACACCAGTACTGACCCTGATGGCTCCAGCCTGCCTGGTTGCTGAGGAGAAGGAGCACTAGTACTGGCCCTGATGGCTCCTGCCAGCCTGGTCGCAGAGAGGAACGAGCACCAGTACTGGCCCTGATGGCTCCAGCCTGCCTGGTTGCTGAGAGGAAGGAGCACCAGTACTGGCCCTAATGGCTCCTCCCTGCCTGGTTGCTGAGAGGGAGAAGCACCAGTACTGGCCCTGATGGCTCCTGCCTGCCTGGTTGCTGAGAGGAAGGAGCACCAATACTGGCCCTGATGGCTCCTGCCTGCCTAGTTGCTGAGAGGAAGAAGCACCAGTGCTGGACCTGATGGCTCCTGCCTGCCTGGTCGCAGAGAGGAAGGAGCACCAGTACTGGCCCTAATGGCTCTTGCCTGCCTGGTTGCTGAGAGGGAGAAGCACCACTACTGGCCCTGATGGCTCCTGCCTGCCTGGTTGCTGAGATTTATTCCATTTTTTTTTGCTGGAAGATGTTGTGGAGTGCTGTCAATGTTCTGTGCTGTGTTCCTCTCCCCCGGAACATCAGTGTTTGCCCCTAGACATCGGGAAGGGGGTGTCTACAAGTGTAAAGTTATGCACTTCAGTCATAACAATATTAAAGGTGAATACAAAATAAATAAAAAAACATGGGCCAGTACAGATAATAACATGCTCAACTTTGATAATCAAGCCAAAGAGAGGGTTAAAAAAGGAAACAAAGCATTAAGCAATATCCTCAGAAACATTAAAAGCAGAGACCAAAAAGTGATTATATCCCTGTATTCTACATTGGTAAGGCCTATACTGGAGTACTGTACACCTTTCTGTACACCCCAAAATGTAGGGAGTATGAACCTCATAGAAAGAGTACAAAGAAAACCTACTAAAAGAGCCAAAAATCTCAACTGGCCAACCGGCTTAGCAGTTGGATTTCCACTCACGACGCCAGTGACCCAGGTGCCGGGGCAGACCTGGGTCGTTGGAGGGCCGGCCACGGGACAAGACTGAAGCATCCCAGGGACTGCTCATATTCTCCAGGGGTGAGGGGGGAATCAAGGCCCGCAACTTGTCCGACCCCAGGCAGAGGCCCCAGGTACAACAAGTCCTGCAGATAGTGGGATGGGGCAGGGGAGCTACGTGGTAGAACATCAGTGCTCAGTGCCTGGACGTCAGGGTGAAAACCACGCAGGAAGGGGGGGAGAACATGGAAAAAGGATGCCAGAGCACTAAGAGGAAGGAGCACCAGTACTGACCCTGATGGCTCCAGCCTGCCTGGTCACTGAGAGGAAGGAGCACCAGTACTGGCCCTGATGGCTCCTGCCTGCCTGGTTGTTGAGAGGAAGGAGCACCAGTACCGGCCCTGATGGCTCCAGCCTGCCTGGTTGCTGAGAGGGAGGAGCACCAGTACTGGCCCTGATGGCTCCTGCCAGCCTGGTTGCCAAGAGGGAGGAGCACCAGTACCGGCCCTGATGACTCCTGCCTGCCTGGTCACCGAGAGGGAGGAGCACCAGTACCGGCCCTGATGGCTCCTGCCTGCCTGGTCGCCAAGAGGGAGGAGCACCAGTACCGGCCCTGATGGCTCCTGCCAGCCTGGTCGCCGAGAGGGAGGAGCACCAGTACTGGCCCTGATGACTCCTGCCTGCCTGGTCGCCGAGAGGGAGGAGCACCAGTACCGGCCCTGATTGCTCCTGCCTGCCTGGTCGCCGAGAGGGGGGAGCACCAGTACCAGCCTTGATGGCTTCTGCCTTCCTGGTCACTGAGAGGAAGGAGCACCAGTACTGACCCTGATGGCTCCAGCCTGCCTGGTTGCTGAGGAGAAGGAGCACTAGTACTGGCCCTGATGGCTCCTGCCAGCCTGGTCGTAGAGAGGAAGGAGCACCAGTACTGGCCCTGATGGCTCCAGCCTGCCTGGTCGCTGAGAGGAAGGAGCACCAGTACTGGTCCTAATGGATCCTGCCTGCCTGGTTGCTGAGAGTGAGGAGCACCAGTGCTGGCCCTGATGGCTCCTGCCTGTGTGGTCGCAGAGAGGAAGGAACACCAGTACTGGCCCTGATGGCTCCAGCCTGCCTGGTTGCTGAGGAGAAGGAGCACTAGTACTGGCCCTGATGGCTCCAGCCTGTCTCGTTGCTGAGAGGAAGGAGCACCAGTACTGGCCCTGATGGCTCCTGCCTGCCTGGTTGCTGAGAGGGAGAAGTACCAGTACTGGCCCTGATGGCTCCTGCCTGCCTGGTTGCTGAGAGGAAGGAGCACCAGTACTGGCCCTAATGGCCCCTGCCTGCCTGGTTGCTGAGAGGAAGGAGCACCAGTACTGGCCCTGATGGCTCCTGCCTGCCTGGTTGCTGAAAGGGAGAAGCACCAGTACTGGCCCTGATGGCTCCTGCCTGCCTGGTTGCTGAGAGGAAGGAGCACCAGTACTGGCCCTGATGGCTCCTGCCTGCCTAGTTGCTGAGAGGAAGAAGCACCAGTGCTGGACCTGATGGCTCCTGCCTGCCTGGTCGCAGAGAGGAAGGAGCACCAGTAGTGGCCCTAATGGCTCTTGCCTGCCTGGTTGCTGAGAGGGAGAAGCACCAGTACTGGCCCTGATGGCTTCTGCCTGCCTGGTCGCTGAGAGGAAGGAGCACCAGTACTGACCCTGATGGCTTCTGCCTGCCTGGTTGCTGAGAAGGGGGAACACCAGTACTGGCCCTGATGGCTCCAGCCTGCCTGGTTGCTGAGGAGAAGGAGCACTAGTACTGACCCTGATGGCTCCTGCCAGCCTGGTCGCAGAGAGGAATGAGAACCAGTACTGGCCCTGATGGCTCCAGCCTGTCTGGTTGCTGAGAGGAAGGAGCACCAGTACTGGCCCTAATGGCTGCTGCCTGCCTGGTTGCTGAGAGGGAGAAGCACCAGTACTGGCCCTGATGGCTCCTGCCTGCCTGGTTGCTGAGAGGAAGGAGCACCAGTACTGGCCCTAATGGCTCTTGCCTGCCTGGTTGCTGAGAGGGAGAAGCACCAGTATTGGCCCTGATGGCTCCTGCCTGCCTGGTTGCTGAGAGGAAGGAGCACCAGTACTGGCCCTGATGGCTCCAGCCTGCCTGGTTGCTGAGAGGAAGGAGCACCAGTACTGGCCCTGATGGCTCCTGCCTGCCTGGCTGCTGAGAGGGAGAAGCGCCAGTACTGGCCCTGATGGCTCCTGCCTGCCTGGTTGCTGAGAGGAAGGAGCACCAGTACTGGCCCTGATGGCTGCTGCCTGCCTAGTTGCTGAGAGGAAGAAGCACCAGTGCTGGACCTGATGGCTCCTGCCTGCCTGGTTGCCGAGAGGGAGGAGCACCAGTACCGGCCCTGATGACTCCTGCCTGCCTGGTCACCGAGAGGGAGGAGCACCAGTACCGGCCCTGATGGCTCCTGCCTGCCTGGTCGCCGAGAGGGAGGAGCACCAGTACCGGCCCTGATGGCTCCTGCCAGCCTGGTCGCCGAGAGGGAGGAGCACCAGTACCGGCCCTGATTGCTCCTGCCTGCCTGGTCGCCGAGAGAGGGGAGCACCAGTACCAGCCTTGATGGCTTCTGCCTTCCTGGTCACTGAGAGGAAGGAGCACCAGTACTGACCCTGATGGCTCCAGCCTGCCTGGTTCCTGAGGAGAAGGAGCACTAGTACTGGCCCTGATGGCTCCTGCCAGCCTGGTCGCAGAGAGGAAGGAGCACCAGTACTGGCCCTGATGGCTCCAGCCTGCCTGGTCGCTGAGAGGAAGGAGCACCAGTACTGGTCCTAATGGATCCTGCCTGCCTGGTTGCTGAGAGTGAGGAGCACCAGTGCTGGCCCTGATGGCTCCTGCCTGTGTGGTCGCAGAGAGGAAGGAACACCAGTACTGGCCCTGATGGCTCCAGCCTGCCTGGTTGCTGAGGAGAAGGAGCACTAGTACTGGCCCTGATGGCTCCTGCCAGCCTGGTCGCAGAGAGGAACGAGTACCAGTACTGGCCCTGATGGCTCCAGCCTGTCTCGTTGCTGAGAGGAAGGAGCACCAGTACTGGCCCTGATGGCTCCTGCCTGCCTGGTTGCTGAGAGGGAGAAGCACCAGTACTGGCCCTGATGGCTCCTGCCTGCCTGGTTACTGAGAGGAAGGAGCACCAGTACTGGCCCTAATGGCTCTTGCCTGCCTGGTTGCTGAGAGGGAGAAGCACCAGTACTGGCCCTGATGGCTCCTGCCTGCCTAGTTGCTGAGAGGAAGAAGCACCAGTGCTGGACCTGATGGCTCCTGCCTGCCTGGTCGCAGAGAGGAAGAAGCACCAGTAGTGGCCCTAATGGCTCTTGCCTGCCTGGTTGCTGAGAGGGAGAAGCACCAGTACTGGCCCTGATGGCTTCTGCCTGCCTGGTCACCGAGAGGAAGGAGCACCAGTACTGACCCTGATGGCTTCTGCCTGCCTGGTTGCTGAGAAGGGGGAACACCAGTACTGGCCCTGATGGCTCCTGCCTGCCTGGTTGCTGAGAGGAAGGAGCACCAGTACTGGCCCTAATGGCTCTTGCCTGCCTGGTTGCTGAGAGGGAGAAGCACCAGTACTGGCCCTGATGGCTTCTCCCTGCCTGGTCGCCGAGAGGAAGGAGCACCAGTACTGACCCTGATGGCTTCTGCCTGCCTGGTTGCTGAGAAGGGGGAACACCAGTACTGGCCCTGATGGCTCCAGCCTGCCTGGTTGCTGAGGAGAAGGAGCACTAGTACTGACCCTGATGGCTCCTGCCAGCCTGGTCACAGAGAGGAACGAGCACCAGTACTGGCCCTGATGGCTCCAGCCTGCCTGGTTGCTGAGAGGAAGGAGCACCAGTACTGGCCCTGATGGCTCCTGCCTGCCTGGTTGCTGAGAGGAAGGAGCACCAGTACTGGCCCTGATGGCTCCTGCCTGCCTAGTTGCTGAGAGGAAGAAGCACCAGTGCTGGACCTGATGGCTCCTGCCTGCCTGGTTGCAGAGAGGAAGGATCACTAGTACTGGCCCTAATGGCTTCTGTCTGCCTGGTTGCTGAGAAGAAGGAACACCAGTACTGGCCCTGATGGCTCCAGCCTGCCTGGTTGCTGAGGTGAAGTAGCACTAGTACTGGCCCTGATGGCTCCTGCCTGCCTTAGCACGAGCAGGAACGAGCACCAGTACTGGCCCTGATGGCTCCAGCCTGCCTGGTTGCTGAGAGGAGGGATCACCGTACTGGCCCCGATGGCTCCTGCCTGCCTGGTTGCTAAGAGGAAGAAGCACCAGTACCGCACTGATGGCTCCTGCCTGCCTGTTTGCCGTAGATGGAGGAGCACCAGTACTGGCCCTGATGGCTCCTACCAGCCTGGTTGCTGAGAGGAGGAGCACCAGTACCGCCCTGATGGCTCCTGCCTGCCTGATTGCGGAGAGAGAGAGCACCAGTACTGGCCCTGATGGCTTGCCTGCCTGGTCTGCTGAGAGGAGGAGCACCAGTACGCGGCCCTGATGGCTCCTGCCTGCCTGGTCGCCAGGGGAGGAGCACCAGTATCGGCCCTGATGGCTCCTGCCAGCCTGGTCGCCGAGGAGGAGGAGCACCAGTACGCCCTGATGACTCCTGCCTGCCTGGTCGCCGAGAGGGAGGAGCACCAGTACCGCCCTGATTGCTCCTGCCTGCCTGGTCGCCGAGGAGGGGAGCACCAGTACCAGCCTTGATGGCTTCTGCCTTCCTGGTCACTGAGAGGAAGGAGCACCAGTACTGACCTGATGGCTCCAGCCTGCCTGGTTGCTGAGGAGAAGGAGCACTAGTACTGGCCCTGATGGCCCTGCCAGCCTGGTTGCAGAGAGGAAGGAGCACCAGTACTGGCCCTGATGGCTCCAGCCTGCCTGGTCGCTGAGAGGAAGGAGCACCAGTACTGGTCCTAATGGATCCTGCCTGCCTGGTTGCTGAGAGTGAGGAGCACCAGTGCTGGCCCTGATGGCTCCTGCCTGTGTGGCGCGAGAGAGGAAGGAACACCAGTACTGGCCCTGATGGCTCCAGCCTGCCTGGTTGCTGGAGGAGAAGGAGCACTAGTACTGGCCTTGATGGCTCCTGCCAGCCTGGTCGGAGGAACGAGTACCAGTACTGGCCCTGATGGCTCCAGCCTGTCTCGTTGCTGAGAGGAAGGAGCACCAGTACTGGCCCTGATGGCCCTGCCTGCCTGGTTGCTGAGAGGAGAAGCACCAGTACTGGCCCTGATGGCCCTGCCTGCCTGGTTACTGAGAGGAAGGAGCACCAGTACTGCCCTAATGGCTCTTGCCTGCCTGGTTGCTGAGAGGGAGAAGCACCAGTACTGGCCCTGATGGCTCCGCCTGCCTAGTTGCTGAGAGGAAGAAGCACCAGTGCTGGACCTTGATGGCTCCTGCCTGCCTGGTCGCAGAGAGGAAGGAGCACCAGTAGTGGCCCCAATGGCTCTTGCCTGCCTGGTTGCTGAGAGGAGAAGCACCAGTACTGGCCCTGATGGCTTCTGCCTGCCTGGTCACCAAGAGGAAGGAGCACCAGTACTGACCCTGATGGCTTCTGCCTGCCTGGTTGCTGAGAAGGGGGAACACCAGTACTGGCCCTGATGGCTCCTGCCTGCCTGGTTGCTGACAGGAAGGAGCACCAGTACTGGCCCTAATGGCTCTTGCCTGACTGGTTGCTGAGAGGGAGAAGCACCAGTACTGGCCCTGATGGCTCCTGCCTGCCTAGTTGCTGAGAGGAAGAAGCACCAGTGCTGGACCTGATGGCTCCTGCCTGCCTGGTCGCAGAGAGGAAGGAGCACCAGTAGTTGCCCTAATAGCTCTTGCCTGCCTGGTTGCTGAGAGGGAGAAGCACCAGTACTGGCCCTGATGGCTTCTGCCTGCCTGGTCGCCGAGAGGAAGGAGCACCAGTACTGACCCTGATGGCTTCTGCCTGCCTGGTTGCTGAGAAGGGGGAACACCAGTACTGGCCCTGATGGCTCCAGCCTGCCTGGTTGCTGAGGAGAAGGAGCACTAGTACTGACCCTGATGGCTCCTGCCAGCCTGGTCACAGAGAGGAACGAGCACCAGTACTGGCCCTGATGGCTCCAGCCTGCCTGGTTGCTGAGAGGAAGGAGCACCAGTACTGGCCCTGATGGCTCCTGCCTGCCTGGTTGCTGAGAGAGGAGCACCAGTACTGGCCCTGATGGCTCCTGCCTGCCTGGTTGCTGTTGAGAGGAAGAAGCACCAGTGCTGGACCTGATGGCTCCTCCCTGCCTGGTTGCAGAGAGGAAGGAGCACTAGTACTGGCCCTAATGGCTTCTGTCTGCCTGGTTGCTGAGAAGAAGGAACACCAGTACTGGCCCTGATGGCTCCAGCCTGCCTGGTTGCTGAGGTGAAGTAGCACTAGTACTGGCCCTGATGGCTCCTGCCAGCCTTGTCGCAGAGAGGAACGAGCACCAGTACTGGCCCTGATGGCTCCAGCCTGCCTGGTTGCTGAGGGAGGGATCACCAGTACTGGCCTCTGATGGCTCCCTGCCTGCCTGGTTGCTGAGGAAGAAGCACCAGTACCGGCACTGATGGCTCCTGCCTGCCTGTTTGTCGAGATGGAGGAGCACCAGTACTGGCCCTGATGGCTCTGCCAGCCTGGTTGCTGAGAGGGAGGAGCACCAGTACCGGCCCTGATGGCTCCTGCCTGCCTGATTGCGGAGGAGAGAGGGCACCAGTACTGGCCTGATGGCTTGCCTGCCTGGTTGCCGAGAGGGAGGAGCACTACCTACCGCCCTGATGGCTCCTGCCTGCCTGGTTGCTGAGAAGAAGGAACACCAGTACTGACCCTGATGGCTCCAGCCTGCCTGGTTGCTGAGGAGAAGGAGCACTAGTACTGGCCCTGATGGCTCCTGCCAGCCTGGTCGCTGAGAGGAACAGCACCAGTACTGGCCCTGATGGCCCAGCCTGCCTGGTTGCTGAGAGAAGGAGCACCAGTACTGGCCCTAATGGCTCCTGCCTGCCTGGTCGCAAGAGGAAGGAGCACCAGTACTGGCCCTAATGGCTCTTGCCTGCCTGGTTGCTGAGAGGGAGAAGCACCACTACTGGCCCTGATGGCTCCTGCCTGCCTGGTTGCTGAGATTTATTCCATTTTTTTTTGCTGGAAGATGTTGTGGAGTGCTGTCAATGTTCTGTGCTGTGTTCCTCTCCCCCGGAACATCAGTGTTTGCCCCTAGACATCGGGAAGGGGGTGTCTACAAGTGTAAAGTTATGCACTTCAGTCATAACAATATTAAAGGTGAATACAAAATAAATAAAAAACATGGGCCAGTACAGATAATAACATGCTCAACTTTGATAATCAAGCCAAAGAGGGTTAAAAGGAAACAAAGCATTAGCAATATCCTCAGAAACATTAAAGCAGAGACCAAAAAGTGATTATATCCCTGTATTCTACATTGGTAGAGCCTATACTGGAGTACTGTACACCTTTCTGTACACCCCAAAACGTAGGAGTATGAACCCCTAGAAAGAGTACAAAGAAAACCTACTAAAGAGCTGTAATCTCAACTGGCCCACGGCTTGGCAGTTGATTTCCATCATGATGCATAGTGACCCAGGTGCCGGGGCAGACCTGGGTCATTGGAGGGTCGGCCAGGGACAAGACTGAAGCATCCCAGGGACTGCCTATATTCTCCAGGGGTGAGGGGAATCAAGGCCGCAACTTGTCCGACCCCAGGCAGAGGCCCCAGGTACAACAAGTCCTGTAGATAGTGGGATGGGCAGGGAGCTGCGTGGTAGATATCAGTGCTCAGTGCCTGGACGCCAGGGTGAAAAACCACGAGGAGGGGAGAACACGGAAAAAGGATGCCAGAGCACTAAGAGGTAGGAGCACCAGTATGACCCTGATGGCTCCAGCCTGCTTGGTCACTGAGAGGAAGGAGCACCAGTACTGGCCCTGATGGCCCTGCCTGCCTGGTTGTTGAGAGGAAGGAGCACCAGTACCGCCCCATGGCTCCAGCCTGCCTGGTTGCTGAGAGGAAGGAGCACCAGTACTGACCCTGATGGCTCCTGCCTGCCTCATCGCTGAAAGGAAGGAACCAGTAGTGACCCTGTTGGCTCCTGCCTGCCTGGTTGCTGAGAGGAGGAGCACCAGTACTGGCCCTGATGGCTCCTGCCAGCCTGGTTGCTGAGAGGAGGAGCACCAGTACTGGCCTGATGACTCCTGCCTGCCTGGTCACCGAGAGGGAGGAGCACCAGTACCCGGCCCTGATGGCTCCTGCCTGCCTGGTCGCCGAGAGGAGGAGCACCAGCACCGCCCTGATGACTCCTGCCTGCCTGGTCGAGAGGGAGGAGCACCAGTAACGGCCCTGATGGCTCCTGCCTGCCTGGTCGCCGAGAGGGAGGAGCACCAGTACCGGCCCTGATGGCTCCTGCCTGCCTGGTTGCCGAGAGGGAGAAGCACCAGTACCGGCCCTGATGGCTCCAGCCTGCATGGTTGCTGAAGAGAATTAGCACTAGTACTGGCCCTGATGGCTCCTGCCAGCCTGGTTGCAGAGAGGAAGGAGCACCAGTACTGGCCCTGATGGCTCAGCCTGCCTGGTCGCTGAGAGGAAGGAGCACCAGTACCTGCGCCATATGGCTCCTGCCTGCCTGGTTGCTGAGAGGAGAGCACCAGTATTGGCCCTGATGGCTCTCTGCCTGTGTGATCGCTGAGAGAGAAGGAGCACCAGGACTGGCCTGATGGCTCCAGCCTGCCTGGTTGCTGAGAGGAAGGAGCACCAGTACTGGCCCTGATGGCTCCCTGCCGGCCTGGTTGCTAAGAGGAAGCACAAGTACCGGCCCTGATGGCTCCTGCTGCCATGTTGCCGAGGAGGAAGGAGCACCAATACTGGCCCTGATGGCTCCTGCCTGCCTGATTGCAGAGAGAGGAGCACCAGTACTGGCCCTGATGGCTCCTAACCGCCTGATCACCGAGAGGAAGGACACCAGTACTGGCCCTGATGGCTTCTGCCTGCCTGGTCGCCGAGGAGGAAGGAGCACCAGTACTGACCCTGATGGCTTCTGCCTGCCTGGTTGCTGAGAAGAAGGAACACCAGTACTGACCCTGATGGCTCCAGCCTGCCTGGTTGCTGAGGAGAAGGAGCACTAGTACTGGCCTGATGGCTCCTGCCAGCCTGGTCGCAGAGAGGAACGAGCACCAGTACTGGCCCTGATGGCTCCAGCCTGCCTGGTTGCTGAGAGGAAGGAGCACCAGTACTGGCCTAATGGCTCCTCCCTGCCTGGTTGCTGAGAGGAGAGAGCACCAGTACTGGCCCTGATGGCTCCTGCCTGCCTGGTTGCTGAGAGGAAGGAGCACCAATCTGCCCTGATGGCTCCTGCCTGCCTGGTTGCTGAGAGGAAGAAGCACCAGTGCTGGACCTGATGGCTCCTGCCTGCCTGGTCGCAGAGAGGAAGGAGCACCAGTACTGCCCTAATGGCTCTTGCCTGCCTGGTTGCTGAGGGAGAAGCACCACTACTGGCCCCTGATGGCTCCTGCCTGCCTGGTTGCTGAGATTTATTCCATTTTTTTTGCTGGAAGATGTTGTGGAGTGCTGTCAATGTTCTGTGATGTTCCTCTCCCCGGAACATCAGTGTTTGCCCTAGACATGGGAGGGGGTGTCTACTAAGTGTAAGTTATGCACTTCAGTCATAACAATATTAAAGGTGAATACAAAATAAATAAAAACATGGGCCAGTACAGATAATAACATGCTCAACTTTGATAATCAAGCCAAAGAGAGGGTTAAAAAGGAAACAAAGCATTACAATATCCTCAGAAACATTAAAAGCAGAGACCAAAAGTGATTATATCCCTGTATTCTACATTGGTAAGGGCCTATACTGGATTATTGTACACCTTTCTGTACACCCCAAAATGTGGGAGTATGAACCTCATAGAAAGAGTACAAAGAAAACCTACTAAAAGAGCCAAAATTCTAATCCAACCGGCTTAGCAGTTGGATTTCCACTCCACGACGCCAGTGACCCAGGTGCGGGGCGAGACCTGGGTGGTTGGAGGCCGCCCGCAGGACAAGACTGAAGCATCCAGGGACTGCTCATATTCTCCAGGGTGAGGGGAATCAAGGCCCATAACTTGTCCGACCCCAGGCAGAGGCCCCAGGTACAACAAGTCCTGCAGATAGTGGGATGGGGCAGGGGAGCTGCGTGGTGAACATCAGTGCTCAGTGCCTGGGCGCCAGGGTGAAAACCACGCGGAAGGGGAGAACATGGAAAAAGGATGCCAGAGCACTAAGAGGAAGGAGCACCAGTACTGACCCTGATGGCTCCAGCCTGCCTGGTCACTGAGAGGAAGGAGCACCAGTACTGGCCCTGATGGCTCCTGCCTGCCTGGTTGTTGAGAGGAAGGACACCAGCACCGGCCCTGATGGCTCCAGCCTGCCTGGTTGCTGAGAGGGAGGAGCACCAGTACTGGCCCTGATGGCTCCTGCCAGCCTGGTTGCCAAGAGGAGGCACCAGTACCGCCTGATGACTCCTGCCTGCCTGGTCACCGAGGAGGAGGAGCACCAGTACGAGTCTGATGGCTCCTGCCTGCCTGGTCGCCAGAGGGAGGACACCAGGCCCGGCCCTGATGGCTCCTGCCAGCCTGGTCGCCGAGAGGGAGGAGCACCAGTACTACCCTGATGACTCCTGCCTGCCTGGCTGGAGAGGAGGAGCACCAGTACCGGCCCTGATTGCTCCTGCCTGCCTGGTCGCCGAGAGAGGGAGCACCAGTACCAGCCTTGATGGCTTCTGCCTTCCTGGTCACTGAGAGGAAGGAGCACCAGTACTGGACCCTGATGGCTCCAGCCTGCCTGGTTGCTGAGGAAGGAGCACTAGTACTGGCCCTGATGGCTCTGCCAGCCTGGTCGCAGAGAGGAAGGAGCACCAGTACTGGCCCTGATGGCTCCAGCCTGCCTGGTCGCTGAGAGGAAGGAGCACCAGTACTGGTCCTAATGGATCCTGCTGCCTGGTTGCTGAGGTGAGGAGCACCAGTGCTGGCCCTGATGGCTCCTGCCTGTGTGGCAGAGAGGAAGGAACACCAGTACTGGCCCTGATGGCTCCAGCCTGCCTGGTTGCTGAGGGAGAAGGAGCACTAGTACTGGCCCTGATGGCTCCAGCCTGTCTCGTTGCTGAGGAAGGAGCACCAGTACTGGCCCTGATGGCTCCTGCCTGCCTGGTTGCTGAGAGGAGAAGTACCAGTACTGGCCCTGATGGCTCCTGCCTGCCTGGTTGCTGAGAGGAAGGAGCACCAGTACTCGGCCCTAATGGCTCCTGCCTTCCTGGTTGCTGAGAGGAGGAGCACCAGTGCTGGCCCTGATGGCTCTGCCTGCCTGGTTGCTGGAAGGAGAAGCACCAGTACTGGCCCTGATGGCTCCTGCCTGCCTGGTTGCTGAGAGGAAGGAGCACCAGTACTGGCCTGATGGCTCCTGCCTGCCTGAGTTGCTGAGAGGAAGAAGCACCAGTGCTGGACCTGATGGCTCCTGCCTGCCTGGTCGCAGAGAGAAGGAGCACCAGTAGTGGCCTAATGGCTCTTGCCTGCCTGTTGCTGAGAGGGAGAAGCACCAGTACTGGCCCTGATGGCTTCTGCCTGCCTGGTCGCTGAGAGGAAGGAGCACCAGTACTGACCCTGATGGCTTCTGCCTGCCTGGTTGCTGAGAAGGGGGAACACCAGTACTGGCCCTGATGGCTCCAGCCTGCCTGGTTGCTGAGGAGAAGGAGCACTAGTACTGACCCTGATGGCTCCTGCCAGCCTGGTCGTAGAGAGGAATGAGAACCAGTACTGGCCCTGATGGCTCCAGCCTGTCTGGTTGCTGAGAGGAAGGAGCACCAGTACTGGCCCTAATGGCTGCTGCCTGCCTGGTTGCTGAGAGGGAGAAGCACCAGTACTGGCCCTGATGGCTCCTGCCTGCCTGGTTGCTGAGAGGAAGGAGCACCAGTACTGGCCCTAATGGCTCTGCCTGCCTGGTTGCTGAGAGGGAGAAGCTTCCAGTATTGGCCCTGATGGCTCCTGCCTGCCTGGTTGCTGAGAGGAAGGAGCACCATGTACTGGCCCTGATGGCTCCAGCCTGCCTGGTTGCTGAGAGGAAGGAGCACCAGTACTGGCCCTGATGGCTCCCTGCCTGCCTGGTTGCTGAGAGGGAGGCGCCAGTACTGGCCCTGATGGCTCCTGCCTGCCTGGTTGCTGAGAGGAAGGAGCACCAGTACTGGCCCTGATGGCTGCTGCCTGCCTAGTTGCTGAGAGGAAGAAGCACCAGTGCTGGACCTGATGGCTCCTGCCTGCCTGGCGAGAGGGAGGGAGCACCAGTACCGCCCTGATGACTCCTGCCTGCCTGGTCACCGAGAGGGAGGAGCACCAGTACGGCCCTGATGGCTCCTGCCTGCCTGGTCGCCGAGAGGAGGAGCACCAGTACCGGCCCTGATGGCCTCCTGCCAGCCTGGTCGCCGAGAGGAGGAGCACCAGTACCGGCCTGATTGCTCCTGCCTGCCTGGTCGCCGCGAGAGGGGGAGCACCAGTACCAGCCTTGATGGCTTCTGCCTTCCTGGTCACTGAGAGGAAGGAGCACCAGTACTGACCCTGATGGCTCCAGCCTGCCTGGTTGCTGAGGAGAAGGAGCACGTAGTGGCCCTGATGGCTCCTGCCAGCCTGGTCGCAGAGAGGAGGAGCACCAGTACTGGCCCTGATGGCTCCAGCCTGCCTGGTCGCTGAGAGGAAGGAGCACCCGTACTGGTCCTAATGGATCCTGCCTGCCTGGTTGCTGAGAGAGGAGCACCAGTGCTGGCCCTGGATGGCTCCTGCCTGTGTGGTCGGAGAGGAAGGAACACCAGTACTGGCCCTGATGGCTCCAGCCTGCCTGGTTGCTGAGGAGAAGGAGCACTAGTACTGGCCCTGATGGCTCCTGCCAGCCTGGTCGCAGAGAGGAACGAGTACCAGTACTGGCCCTGATGGCTCCAGCCTGTCTCGTTGCTGAGAGGAAGGAGCACCAGTACTGGCCCTGATGGCTCCTGCCTGCCTGGTTGCTGAGAGGGAGAAGCACCAGTACTGGCCCTGATGGCTCCTGCCTGCCTGGTTACTGAGAGGAAGGAGCACCAGTACTGGCCCTAATGGCTCTGCCTGCCTGGTTGCTGAGAGGAGCATCCAGTACATGGCCCTGATGGCTCCTGCCTGCCTAGTTGCTGAGAGGAAGAAGCACCAGTGCTGGACACTGATGGCTCCTGCCTGCCTGGTCGCAGAGAGGAGGAGCACCAGTAGTGGCCCTAATGGCTCTTGCCTGCCTGGTTGCTGAGAGGAGAAGCACCAGTACTGGCCCTGATGGCTTCTGCCTGCCTGGTCACGAGGAGGAAGGAGCACCAGTACTGACCCTGATGGCTTCTGCCTGCCTGGTTGCTGAGAAGGGGAACACCAGTACTGGCCTGATGGCTCCTGCCTGCCTGGTTGCTGAGAGGAAGGAGCACCAGTACTGGCCCCTAATGGCTCTTGCCTGCCTGGTTGCTGAGAGGAGAAGCACCAGTACTGGCCCTGATGGCTCCTGCCTGCCTAGTTGCTGAGAGGAAGAAGCACCAGTGCTGGACCTGATGGCTCCTGCCTGCCTGGTCGCAGAGGAAGGAGCACCAGTAGTTGCCCTAATAGCTCTTGCCTGCCTGGTTGCTGAGAGGAGAAGCACCAGTACTGGCCCTGATGGCTTCTCCTGCCTGGTCGCCGGAGAGGAAGGAGCACCAGTACTGACCCTGATGGCTTCTGCCTGCCTGGTTGCTGAGAAGGGGAACACCAGTACTGGCCCTGATGGCTCCAGCCTCGCCTGGTTGCTGAGGAGAAGGAGCACTAGTACTGACCCTGATGGCTCCTGCCAGCCTGGTCACGAGAGGAACGAGCACCGGTACTGGCCCTGATGGCTCCAGCCTGCCTGGTTGCTGAGGAGGAAGGAGCACCAGTACTGGCCCTGATGGCTCCTGCCTGCCTGGTTGCTGAGAGGAAGGGCACCAGTACTGGCCTGATGGCTCCTGCCTGCCTAGTTGCTGAGAGGAAGAAGCACCAGTGCTGGACCTGATGGCTCCTGGCCTGCCTGGTTGCAGAGAGGAAGGATCACTAGTACTGGCCCTAATGGCTTCTGTCTGCCTGGTTTGCTGAGAAGGAAGACACCAGTACTGGCCCTGATGGCTCCAGCCTGCCTGGTTGCTGAGGTGAAGTAGCACTAGTACTGGCCCTGATGGCTCCTGCCAGCCTTGTCGCAGAGAGGAACGAGCACCAGTACTGGCCCTGATGGCTCCAGCCTGCCTGGTTGCTGAGAGGAGGGATCACCAGTACTGGCCCTGATGGCTCCTGCCTGCCTGGTTGCTAAGAGGAAGAAGCACCAGTACCGGCACTGATGGCTCCTGCCTGCCTGTTTGCCGAGATGGAGGAGCACCAGTACTGGCCCTGATGGCTCCTGCCAGCCTGGTTGCTGAGAGGGAGGAGCACCAGTACCAGCCCTGATGGCTCCTGCCTGCCTGATTGCGGAGAGAGAGGAGCACCAGTACTGGCCCTGATGGCTTCTGCCTGCCTGGTTGCCGAGAGGGAGGAGCACCAGTACCGGCCCTGATGGCTCCTGCCTGCCTGGTCGCCGAGAGGGAGGAGCACCAGTACCGGCCCTGATGGCTCCTGCCAGCCTGGTCGCCGAGAGGGAGGAGCACCAGTACCGGCCCTGATGACTCCTGCCTGCCTGGTCGCCGAGAGGGAGGAGCAGCAGTACCGGCCCTGATTGCTCCTGCCTGCCTGGTCGCCGAGAGTGGGGAGCACCAGTACCAGCCTTGATGGCTTCTGCCTTCCTGGTCACTGAGAGGAAGGAGCACCAGTACTGACCCTGATGGCTCCAGCCTGCCTGGTTGCTGAGTAGAAGGAGCACTAGTACTGGCCCTGATGGCTCCTGCCAGCCTGGTTGCAGAGAGGAAGGAGCACCAGTACGGCCTGATGGCTCCAGCCTGCCTGGTCGCTGAGAGGAAGGAGCACCAGTACTGGTCTCAATGGATCCTGCCTGCCTGGTTGCTGAGATGAGGGAGCACCAGTGCTGGCCCTGATGGCTCCTGCCTGTGTGGTTGCAGAGGAAGGAACACCAGTACTGGCCCTGATGGCTCCAGCCTGCCTGGTTGCTGAGGAGAAGGAGCACTAGTACTGGCCCTGATGGCTCCTGCCAGCCTGGTCGCAGAGAGGACAGTACCAGTACTGGCCCTGATGGCTCCAGCCTGTCTGTTGCTGAGAGGAAGGAGCACCAGTACTGGCCTGATGGCTCCTGCCTGCCTGGTTGCTGAGAGGGAGAAGCACCAGTACTGGCCCTGATGGCTCCTGCCTGCCTGGTTACTGAGAGGAAGGAGCACCAGTACTGGCCCTAATGGCTCTTGCCTGCCTGGTTGCTGAGAGGGAGAAGCACCAGTACTGGCCCTGATGGCTCCTGCCTGCCTAGTTGCTGAGAGGAAGAAGCACCAGTGCTGGACCTGATGGCTCCTGCCTGCCTGGTCGCAGAGAGGAAGGAGCACCAGTAGTGGCCCTAATGGCTCTTGCCTGCCTGGTTGCTGAGAGGGAGAAGCACCAGTACTGGCCCTGATGGCTTCTGCCTGCCTGGTCACCAAGAGGAAGGAGCACCAGTACTGACCCTGATGGCTTCTGCCTGCCTGGTTGCTGAGAAGGGGGAACACTAGTACTGGCCCTGATGGCTCCTGCCTGCCTGGTTGCTGACAGGAAGGAGCACCAGTACTGGCCCTAATGGCTCTTGCCTGACTGGTTGCTGAGAGGGAGAAGCACCAGTACTGGCCCTGATGGCTCCTGCCTGCCTAGTTGTGCTGAGAGGAAGAAGCACCAGTGCTGGACCTGATGGCTCCTGCCTGCCTGGTCGCAGAGAGGAAGGAGCACCAGTAGTTGCCCTAATAGCTCTTGCCTGCCTGGTTGCTGAGAGGGAGAAGCACCAGTACTGGCCCTGATGGCTTCTGCCTGCCTGGTCGCCGAGAGGAAGGAGCACCAGTACTGACCCTGATGGCTTCTGCCTGCCTGGTTGCTGAGAAGGGGGAACACCAGTACTGGCCCTGATGGCTCCAGCCTGCCTGGTTGCTGAGGAGAAGGAGCACTAGTACTGACCCTGATGGCTCCTGCTGGCCTGGTCTGAGAGGAACGAGCACCAGTACTGGCCCTGATGGCTCCAGCCTGCCTGGTTGCTGAGAGGAAGGAGCACCAGTACTGGCCCTGATGGCTCCTGCCTGCCTGGTTGCTGAGAGGAAGGAGCACCAGTACTGGCCCTGATGGCTCCTGCCTGCCTAGTTGCTGAGAGGAAGAAGCACCAGTGCTGGACCTGATGGCTCCTCCCTGCCTGGTTGCAGAGAGGAAGGAGCACTAGTACTGGCCCTAATGGCTTCTGTCTGCCTGGTTGCTGAGAAGAAGGAACACCAGTACTGGCCCTGATGGCTCCAGCCTGCCTGGTTGCTGAGGTGAAGTAGCACTAGTACTGGCCCTGATGGCTCCTGCCAGCCTTGTCGCAGAGAGGAACGAGCACCAGTACTGGCCCTGATGGCTCCAGCCTGCCTGGTTGCTGAGAGGAGGGATCACCAGTACTGGCCCTGATGGCTCCTGCCTGCCTGGTTGCTAAGAGGAAGAAGCACCAGTACCGGCACTGATGGCTCCTGCCTGCCTGTTTGCCGAGATGGAGGAGCACCAGTACTGGCCCTGATGGCTCCTGCCAGCCTGGTTGCTGAGAGGGAGGAGCACCAGTACCGGCCCTGATGGCTCCTGCCTGCCTGATTGCGGAGAGAGAGGAGCACCAGTACTGGCCCTGATGGCTTCTGCCTGCCTGGTTGCCGAGAGGGAGGAGCACTACTACCGGCCCTGATGGCTCCTGCCTGCCTGGTTGCTGAGAAGAAGGAACACCAGTACTGACCCTGATGGCTCCAGCCTGCCTGGTTGCTGAGGAGAAGGAGCACTAGTACTGGCCCTGATGGCTCCTGCCAGCCTGGTCGCAGAGAGGAACGAGCACCAGTACTGGCCCTGATGGCTCCAGCCTGCCTGGTTGCTGAGAGGAAGGAGCACCAGTACTGGCCCTAATGGCTCCTGCCTGCCTGGTCGCAAAGAGGAAGGAGCACCAGTACTGGCCCTAATGGCTCTTGCCTGCCTGGTTGCTGAGAGGGAGAAGCACCACTACTGGCCCTGATGGCTCCTGCCTGCCTGGTTGCTGAGATTTATTCCATTTTTTTTTGCTGGAAGATGTTGTGGAGTGCTGTCAATGTTCTGTGCTGTGTTCCTCTCCCCCGGAACATCAGTGTTTGCCCCTAGACATCGGGAAGGGGGTGTCTACAAGTGTAAAGTTATGCACTTCAGTCATAACAATATTAAAGGTGAATACAAAATAAATAAAAAAACATGGGCCAGTACAGATAATAACATGCTCAACTTTGATAATCAAGCCAAAGAGAGGGTTAAAAAAGGAAACAAAGCATTAAGCAATATCCTCAGAAACATTAAAAGCAGAGACCAAAAAGTGATTATATCCCTGTATTCTACATTGGTAAGGCCTATACTGGAGTACTGTACACCTTTCTGTACACCCCAAAACGTAGGGAGTATGAACCTCATAGAAAGAGTACAAAGAAAACCTACTAAAAGAGCCAAAAATCTCAACTGGCCCACCGGCTTAGCAGTTGGATTTCCACTCGCGACGCCAGTGACCCAGGTGCCGGGGCAGACCTGGGTCATTGGAGGGCCGGCCAGGGGACAAGACTGAAGCATCCCAGGGACTGCTCATATTCTCCAGGGGTGAGGGGGGAATCAAGGCCCGCAACTTGTCCGACCCCAGGCAGAGGCCCCAGGTACAACAAGTCCTGCAGATAGTGGGATGGGGCAGGGGAGCTGCGTGGTAGATATCAGTGCTCAGTGCCTGGACGTCAGGGTGAAAACCACGCAGGAAGGGGGGGAGAACACGGAAAAAGGATGCCAGAGCACTAAGAGGTAGGAGCACCAGTACTGACCCTGATGGCTCCAGCCTGCCTGGTCACTGAGAGGAAGGAGCACCAGTACTGGCCCTGATGGCTCCTGCCTGCCTGGTTGTCGAGAGGAAGGAGCACCAGTACCGGCCCTGATGGCTCCAGCCTGCCTGGTTGCTGAGAGGAAGGAGCACCAGTACTGACCCTGATGGCTCCTGCCTGCCTCATCGCTGAAAGGAAGGAGCACCAGTAGTGACCCTGTTGGCTCCTGCCTGCCTGGTTGCTGAGAGGGAGGAGCACCAGTACTGGCCCTGATGGCTCCTGCCAGCCTGGTTGCTGAGAGGGAGGAGCACCAGTACTGGCCCTGATGACTCCTGCCTGCCTGGTCACCGAGAGGGAGGAGCACCAGTACCGGCCCTGATGGCTCCTGCCTGCCTGGTCGCCGAGAGGGAGGAGCACCAGTACCGGCCCTGATGGCTCCTGCCAGCCTGGTCGCCGAGAGGGAGGAGCACCAGTACCGGCCCTGATGACTCCTGCCTGCCTGGTCGCCGAGAGGGAGGAGCACCAGTACCGGCCCTGATTGCTCCTGCCTGCCTGGTCGCCGAGAGAGGGGAGCACCAGTACCAGCCTTGATGGCTTCTGCCTTCCTGGTCACTGAGAGGAAGGAGCACCAGTACTGACCCTGATGGCTCCAGCCTGCCTGGTTGCTGAGGAGAAGGAGCACTAGTACTGGTCCTAATGGATCCTGCCTGCCTGGTTGCTGAGAGTGAGGAGCACCAGTGCTGGCCCTGATGGCTCCTGCCTGTGTGGTCACAGAGAGGAAGGAACACCAGTACTGGCCTTGATGGCTCCAGCCTGCCTGGTTGCTGAGGAGAAGGAGCACTAGTACTGGCCCTGATGGCTCCTGCCAGCCTGGTCGCAGAGAGGAACGAGTACCAGTACTGGCCCTGATGGCTCCAGCCTGTCTCGTTGCTGAGAGGAAGGAGCACCAGTACTGGCCCTAATGGCTCTTGCCTGCCTGGTTGCTGAGAGGGAGAAGCACCAGTACTGGCCCTGATGGCTCCTGCCTGCCTGGTTGCTGAGAGGAAGGAGCACCAGTACTGGCCCTGATGGCTCCTGCCTGCCTGGTTGCTGAGAGGGAGAAGCACCAGTACTGGCCCTGATGGCTCCTGCCTGCCTGGTTGCTGAGAGGAAGGAGCACCAGTACTGGGCCTGATGGCTCCTGCCTGCCTAGTTGCTGAGAGGAAGAAGCACCAGTGCTGGACCTGATGGCTCCTGCCTGCCTGGTCGCAGAGAGGAAGGAGCACCAGTACTGACCCTGATGGCTTCTGCCTGCCTGGTTGCTGAGAAGGGGGAACACCAGTACTGGCCCTGATGGCTCCAGCCTGCCTGGTTGCTGAGGAGAAGGAGCACTAGTACTGACCCTGATGGCTCCTGCCAGCCTGGTCGCAGAGAGGAACGAGCACCAGTACTGGCCCTGATGGCTCCAGCCTGTCTGGTTGCTGAGAGGAAGGAGCACCAGTACTGGCCCTAATGGCTCCTGCCTGCCTGGTTGCTGAGAGGGAGAAGCACCAGTACTGGCCCTGATGGCTCCTGCCTGCCTGGTTGCTGAGAGGAAGAAGCACCAGTACTGGCCCTAATGGCTCTTGCCTGCCTGGTTGCTGAGAGGGAGAAGCACCAGTATTGGCCCTGATGGCTCCTGCCTGCCTGGTTGCTGAGAGGAAGGAGCACCAGTACTGGCCCTGATGGCTCCAGCCTGCCTGGTTGCTGAGAGGAAGGAGCACCAGTACTGGCCCTGATGGCTCCTGCCTGCCTGGTTGCTGAGAGGGAGAAGCACCAGTACTGGCCCTGATGGCTCCTGCCTGCCTGGTTGCTGAGAGGAAGGAGCACCAGTACTGGCCCTGATGGCTCCTGCCTGCCTAGTTGCTGAGAGGAAGAAGCACCAGTGCTGGACCTGATGGCTCCTGCCTGCCTGGTCGCAGAGAGGAAGGAGCACCAGTACTAGCCCTAATGGCTCTTGCCTGCCTGGTTGCTGAGAGGGAGAAGCACCAGTACTGGCCCTGATGGCTCCTGCCTGCCTGGTTGCTGAGAGGAAGAAGCACCAGTGCTGGACCTGATGGCTCCTGCCTGCCTGGTCAACGAAGGGACCCAATGAGACAAGTACGTATTGGGGTGTACGGGTCCCACCTCGTACCCCACCTGGGGGGGTAAACCACGGCACTATGGGGGTCCTCTGGAGATCACGGCTAGGCAGGAAGCAGGCAGATACATGTGTGTCTCCTGACGGAACTCCAGCATAGAGGCAGGGTAATAAAGAGAAAATTTAAAAAAAAAAGTCAAAACTCTAAAGGATAACAAATGTGAGGAAAGACTTAATGAATTAGGTTTATACTTTTTAACACAAAAAAAAAACGAAGAGGTGATCTATGTTATGTTTACAAGGCATTCCACAATAAAAATATTTGGGAAACATCAGGTTTAAACAGAAGAATAGGTGACAGATCCACCAGGTCTCACAGTTTACAGCTAAAAGGTGATTTCTATAAAACTACTAGAAGGGTCAGGTGGTTCAGTCAGAGGGTGGTGGTAGCAGCATGGAATACATTACCTGAATCTGTCGTCAGAAGTAAAATTACGGATTTATTCAAAAAATCTTTAGATATCCATATGGGCCAAAATAAAACCATGTTTTACCACTGATAAGTGGTGAGTCAGAACATGGCTTTCGAGATAAATGACTCATTTCCATACCTATGAACTAGGCACAACAGACAGGAAAGAAGCACTCTCACCCAGAAACCAGATGTACAAGCAAGGTGTGAGATTCAAAGATGCATCTATTCTGTCAAGGTGAGTAACCTGCACATCAGTGACACATCAGAACAGGTAGGTAGGTGCCCCAGCGCTTCAACTAATGGGGTCTTCATTAGGGGGTGGTCTCTGAACCAAGCCACTCCTCTATATACCACATTTGGTCACATGGGAAATGAACTGAACCTATTACAGATAATTGGTGGTAAAGAGAGAAGTAATTTAAGCGCCCCCTAAGGAGGACCCTGTTGGGTTGAAGTGCTGTGTCATTTGGGTGCTAGTCTGCACCTCTGTGATGATGGAAAAAACATTTAAAACCTCTTTCTGCCTGGATTATTAACTCTGCGAGTGCTGAACCATTTTTCTCTTCATTGTCACTGTATAGACTAGTTGCCTTGCTCCACGGTGCCACCTGTTATTCCCTTGAGCGCAACACACACTGCTTTGTTTGAATACTGTTCCAGACGAGCCCTGTGTGGAAGAGAATCTGCTGAGAGTGTAAGCCAGTGGGCCACTATTGCATCCAAAAGTGACTGAGCTAATCTAAGTGTGAACAGAGACCTGCATCATAGAAACATAGAAAGTGACGTCAGAAGAAGACCAAGGGTCCATCAAGTCTGCCCCCGAATTACCCAGGACCTAGTGCTGATCCTGGGTCCTAACCCCCTTACGGTTTTTGTTGAATGCTTTGTTATTTGAGTCCTTGCTTTGTCCCACCTATGCTTGAATGCTGCTACAGTTTTTGCTTCCACCACCTCAGGAAGGCAGTATAGTGCAGTGGTTTAAGGCTCTGAGCTGCAAACCTGGAGACCTGGGTTTGAATCCCACAGCATACTGTGTGACCCTAAGTAAGTCACTTAACTTCCTTGTGCTCCCAGGTCACACCTGTAAACAAGCTTTCAGCTTAATGTGTCTCTCTTGGTTAAAAAAAAAAAAACTCGGCAGGCAGGCATCCTGACCAGACTACTCTGGAGCCAGATAAGTGGCCAGCTAGCCCTTATCTAATGGAGTGGCTCAGGGAGAATTGAGCCGGAAGAGCTGTGTCTTGAGAGTTGAACCAGAAAGAGCTGCATCCTGAGAGGTGTCGTCCAGAAGGGCTGTTCTGCTGC
This sequence comes from Neoceratodus forsteri, assembly GCA_016271365.2. Classification (NCBI taxonomy): domain Eukaryota; kingdom Metazoa; phylum Chordata; order Ceratodontiformes; family Ceratodontidae; genus Neoceratodus; species Neoceratodus forsteri. The sequence continues at coordinate 203,998,741 of JADMNL010000029.1, read as the reverse complement.
GATGCATTCAAGAGAATCCGAAGCTCCTGTGTGCTGTTCCCTGCCTTGTCTGAACTGCTGCATCCGTGGGTCATGTGACTGCTGGCAGGATTTTTGGTCTTCTCCTTGTTTTGGATTATAATTGGGTTTTCAGCCCTTGAGAGTTCAAGCAAGTCTTTCAGAATTTCAAGTTCTTATTGTGCTAGCACACTATGGCCTGTTGGGGGGGGGGAGGGTTAAAATGCAAGCTTGCTAACTTTCCTCAAGTGCACCACCAAAAAAAACAGGCAACATAACAACCAGACCTGCAGTGGGACTTTAGTGTAACTCTTGGGTACCCAGATTCTGTTTAATATTTGTGTTATACTTGAATCTATAATTCTACTACTGGTACCAGCTAAAGAGTATACCGCACCCTGTGTAAATTAAGTCATCCGTTTGTGCCTCTTGCTTGGACGAGTGTGTCCACAACTGTGTGGGGTCTGAAAGGGTGATATTGTCCTACATTACTGTGGTTCTTGGGGTGTATTGATACATGGGGGAGTGTTTAATGTGACTTGCATTGGTTAACCTTCCATTCTTTTCCAGCTGCCAGGCTTGGCTCATGAAATAAAAGCACTGTTTAATTGTTTGAATTTCACCCTTGTGTGTGCCTTCACTTTGTACAATCTGATCGGATGTGTTTATTGGTGAAGGTAATAACTGTTTGTGGTTCCTGGGAGTGGTTCAGTCCAGCGTGGGGAGGTGAGAAGGTACTGCATCCCAGAGTGGTTCCCACGGGGTGGTTCAGTCCAGTGTGGGGAGGTGAGAAGGTATTTCTATCCCAGAGCGTGGTACGGTGCAGAACATCCGTCCCACTTATTCTCTCTGGGTGGAGGCACTGCGCTATTTATTATATGTTTTGGGACAACCCCCCCCCCATTGCAGGAGAACAAACCCAAACCCCTCAATCCAGTATGCCCTGTACAGTCACCAGGCAGGGGTATGAACCCAGTCACTGCACCAGCATGGGGGGATGGGGTTCACAGAGAAAAGAAAAAAACCTTGCACTCAATATCAAACTCTAGAGTGTTAGATACTGATATTTATTCAATAACTGTGGTGCCGCATGCCGACTCCTCCACCAAAGCCTCAACATTTCGCAAGTTAACCTGCCTCTTGACAAAGCGAGGTAATTCACAAAATGTTGATGCTGTGGCGGAGTGGTCAGTGTGCCGCAGCACCTTTACTGAACAGACATCAGTATTCAGCAGTCTTTGTGTTTGGCACAGAGTGCGAGTTTTTTTTCTTTTCTTAAGACTTTACAGTATGCTTCTCATGTTTTGTCCCTAATGAACAAATAAGATTAACCTGTATATTTAGGTTCATGTACACAAATGTACACAAGGAGGCAGTATAGCGCAGTGGTTTAAGGCTCTGAGCTGGAGACCTGGGTTTGAATGCCACAGCCCCCACTTGCATACTGTGTGACCCTGAGCAAGTCACTTAACTTTCTTGTGCTCCCAGGTTGCACCTGTAAACAAGCTTTCAGTTTAGTGTGTCTCTCCTGGTAAAACACAGGTAAATACAAAAATAAAATAAAATAAATAAATAATATTCTATTGCAGACTTTCTTAGAGCTTGGTCACTCGGTCAGTTATTGTATTCTGTTTAGTTTTTTGCATTCTGTACATGGTCATGGCGCCCTTATGCCTAATGTTATAGTGAGGATCAGAAATTCTAGTTTCTAGATTAGAAATGCCTCCATCTGTACATAGCATAGGACGAAAAGTTACATCCCCTATTGTGACATTACTTCTGCTGCTGTTAGTCCTTGTTACCACAGATTTACTATTTTTTTTTATTTTAATTTTTATTTTACTCTTTTGCTAACCAGGTAAGGCCCACTGGGCACAATGCCTGTTTACAGGGGCAACCTGGGAGCACTGGGGAGGTCCCGTGACTTGCTCAGGGTCATTCAGTATGCATGTAGAGGTTGTGGGAATCAAACCCAGGGCTGCTGGATGTACTAAGCTCATTCACAGCTTGTTGCTCTAGCCTCTAAGCTATACTGATGTATTTTTTTTTTAAATCAAAAAGTAATACAGAAATTGAAAAAGGCATATCCAACACTGTGTGCAATTCTGCATTTCTGCAGTAATGTTTCGCATTAGTATGAAGTGACAGACTACAGCCGAGGGGGGGGGCGGTGCTGCAGATGCCAGCCCAGGACTGAAAACGCTGGATTGTCTGAAGCAAGCCTCTGTCTCAGAGCCAATGGGGTTTAAGCAACCACCTGTAGGCTGTAGCCTCTACACAGCAGTGAAGTGTCGACACAAAATGTGCGTTCCAACATCACATGTGAAATTGTTTCTGGGAAATGTTCAGCCTTGCATATCATGCTCTTAGGAGACTTAGAGTAATTGTACTTCCATATTAGAGTAGAATCTGTTGCAAAAAAGACAAAGAGTAGGCCGTGATAAAATAATAATTTCTTTCTGTTAGTCAATTAAAAGGTATCACGACCCTCTTTATTTTATTTTTTTCTTTATGTATCATGTGCTCTCAAAGGGATCCTCTCTGGCTATCTCTTGCTCCATACTGCCACCTGGTGGCTACATAAACTTCTTTCCAATTTATTTATTTATTTATTTAGTCTAGGATTACAAGTACCTTTGAGCCAAGGCTGTTTTACAAAGGTTCCACGTCAATTGAGGTACAATACAAACATTACACAGAGCTGAGTAACAATGCAGAAATGGTGTACAGACATTTTTAAGCAGCTGAAATACATTACATTTAGGGAAAGTGAGTACCAGGGGGCAGGGTAGCCAGAGGTAGCTGAGGCTTGGAATGGACACAAAAAAAGCAGTGCAGATGTGGGCATTTGTCAGGCCTCAGAAATGTGCTGGGGGCAGGGGCCAAAAACGGGAGGGTAGGCGGTAGGGTGAGGAAGAGAGGGGGTAAGGAGTAGAAGTGCTAGGGGGGAGATCAGATTATGAGGGACAGTCGCAGGAGCTAGAGGCAGCTAGGTGGAGACGAAGATTGTCTTTGAACGGGCCTAGCTTTTGCAGAGAGGAGACATCTTTGTTGAGTCCATTAATCCAGCTAGGAGCTCGGTGCGCAAAGGATCTTGGCCCAGTGTGGTGCGGCATCGAGGAATGTGCAGCATTTGATTTTCTGAAGCCCTGGTGAGGCGCGGGTTACATGCTGCATGGAGAAGAGTTTGGACTCCAGGGGGAGCAAGATGTAGCATAATTTTCTTAGCCATTAGACAAGTTTGGTACTTGATATGGTTTGATAACTGGAGCCACCCAGTTTGGGCATAGAGGTCACATGTATGGGTGAGATGGTGGGATCCTGTGATGAGTCAGCAGGCTTTGTTTAGGGTCAAGGATAAGCGTCTGAGGGCTGTGTCAGTTGCAGAGCCATAAATAATCAGACCATAGTCGATTAGTGATTAAACATCATTGGAAACATTAAGATCCCCATATTCAGAACCCACATGATTTAGTGCGTAAATGGAAATAGCATGTTGAAATAGAACATAGCCATACAATGACCCAAACATTCTGCAGTGGAATGCGCAAGTACAAGCATGTCGGAAAATTGGCCCACAGTGCTGCCGCGCAAACATGACAGCACGAATGAGACCGCACAGTGCTAAAAGAATTGAATATTGTGGCAGGATGTTAGAAAGCCTAAAATAAAAGTAGTATTTTTCTTTTTCCCTCACTCTGTTCTGCCTTCTCTTTTCCTTCTTCTAACTATCCCTTCTTTTTCATGTCAGGGTGGCCAACCTGACATCTCCTTCTTAGCTGTATTATCCCTGTATCGCTTTAATTAAATTGGGCTGCCATTTTAAATACCTAAGATAAGAAATCCACTTTATGTTTAAAAGTCTCCGGTCGTGGAGTTTTGGCTATATTGCCAAGTTATAGCAAAAGAAAGAAATTCACAAAACTAGCACCTCTAGCTACGTTCCCTATTGCTGTAGCCCCAGACTGAAATTTGCTAGTGAAATGTGCACATGATTGTAAAGGAAGTGTGTGTACATTCATGCAGGCTCCCGTGCACGTTTGTGCAGGAACCCTGCTCTGGGGAAGCCGCCGAGCTCCAGGAAATGAAACCGCTTGCTGCGGTTTGGAAAGATACAGTCATGCGGCTGTAATAGCAGCAGGGAGGAGCTCTTTTGTGCCTGGTTGCCATGTAGCTGTAAACACTCCTTCAGCCGTTTGCTGTGGGAATTAGGTCCGCTCCACAGACCGATGTAGAAGGCACCAAAAACTAAAAAGAAACAAAACGGCACTACAGGCAGAGTATAAATACGCCCTGTAGCGTAAATGGACCCAAAGAGGGGTTTGTTTGTTCAATCTATAAGCCCAACATAGCGAGGGGGTTATAGTATTTGGCTCCAGGCCAAAATGAAATGTTTAGCCGATGGCTGAAATGTAAAGCCATCGGATACATGAAATCAAGAGAGTCTGTGTGCTTATAAAGAAACAACCCTAACAGTGTATGAATACAAAGTCTAGGCTGTTTTTCTGTGTGAATCTAAGTATGTGCAATTGTTGTTTTGTGGTTTAAAGAAATGGCAAAGTTATTACCCATTCTAGAAGAATAAGAAGTGGTTTCCTAGCCTTGCAGGATAAATAGATAGGGTGCGCGCCCCATATCTGTTTTTCCCTGTCAAGGGTAGAGATTCCTCCAGATAAAATGCAGAGAAATAATTTAGTTTTCTTTTACCTGAATATGCAGCCCTGGTATTTGGGAGGGTCTTCCTACAGGGCTGGCAGCCCAAAAAATGGCTGCTCTTATAGAGAGCTATGTAGTGATGTCACCAAGAGAGGGAAGAGTCAAACTACCCTGATGATGTTCAATTCCCTAATTAAGGTTCTATTTGGTATAGAAGGGCATCTTTTCAACATACAATTGTATTAGAGAAATATGGGAATAAGGTGACATCTAAAAGGGAAAACATAGACATGGTGAACATAACAGCAGCTTAGAAATTAGACTCTGTTTATAAATTAGAGGGTCACATGTCTGTGATGTCATCTCTGTACACTATATAACTCTCCACCAGGGGGCTATAATTCAGATAGGAAGGTCAGTATCCTCTGACCCGAGAGGAGGAAGGACGTGTGAAAGCTAACACACAAAATGATATTTGATGTACAGAGAAAAGCAGGGAGTCTAGGGAAACGACTTGCCTGAAGTATTTTATTTTGGTGTGAAAGTTTAACACCTTAGTTTTCTTTTCTGTAAATATCTATTTTATTTATTTTCTTTATTTTTCTAAGTTTGGAGAAATAAAATGATAAACACAGTCCCTGCATTTTTTTATGCATAATGTGTGTCTGACTGATGTCTGTTATTGAATCCCAAATGCTTACAAATATCACACCGCTAATATCTACACTAATGTGCAAACAGCATAGCACAGCACAACAGGACCATTCGATAACCCCCAGACAAATTTCCAGTAAGTAGAAAGGGGATTAATGTGAAAAACAATGTAACAAAAAGCACATCAGAAACATAAAAAAAGGTGATGTGACTTGTAAAAGGAATATCATAAAGACATGGAAAGTAGAAAAAGGTTTTATTCAGCTTTCTCGATTGCTCACTTCAGCTGTTCAAGGGTGTGCAGTTCCAAGGGGTTAACACTTTTTAAGTTCTGACCAGTGAAAGCCTCTGTTGCATGGCACTCCCTGGTGTGGCTTAGACTTTTTATTTTTTTGTTTAAACTTTCAACAGATTCCAGCACAGACACGCATAGTTCTGGTAGACCAGTTGGAGGCAGTATAACGCAGTGGTTTAAGGCTCTGAGCTGCAAACCTAGAGACCTGGGTTTGAATCCCACAGCCCCCACTTGCATACTGTGTGACCCTGAGCAAGTCACTTAACTTCCTTGTGCTCCCAGATTGCACCTGTAAATAAACTTTCAGCTTAATATGTCTCTCCTGGTAAAACAAACAATAAAAAGACCAACAAAGGTTTTTTTTATTAAGTTTGCCTGAGTTCACCTGTCTTTCCTGAGTACTCACAACTCCTTATAGACTCACTCAGCACCCGCCCACAGCCGTGGATGATTGCCTGAACCAGTTTTATGAGAAGGGGACTGTTAGCCAGGACACTGGGGAAAATCCCCATCCCTTAGGAAATGTGCCTTGGGTTCTTTTACTTCCACTTGGACACCCAGTAGGACAGCACCAGAGATAGGCAGAGGGGACATCAATCTCATCTGAAGGACAGCACACCCCAGCAGTACCTCACCCCCCTAAATACTGCACTAGAGTGCCAGCATTAATGGTATGGGCCCAAATCCTAGTGTGGGACTAGAACCCATGACCTTCTGGCCCAGAGGTGGATGTGCTACCAACTGAGCCATGTTGACACACAAGTGCAGGATGTCTGAGCTCACTGACATACATGGTAAAGCAAGAACTACGTAACGGGGGGGGCGGATTTTGAAAGGATAGCGTAGGACTTGCATCAAGCCATATGTCAAACCTTTTTCGACGTGCTATACCCCTTGGCCACAAATGTGCCTGATTTTACAATCTCAGGTGCAGTTTGCGACAGTTTACCTGTTTTACGCCAGCTTGGGCCAAATCTCGAGTGCAAGCTCCGTGAAAATGGTCCCCAATATTAACACAAGCTAGATCACAAAAAGATGATCTAGCTTGCATCAACGGCCATAAGGGACAGAAAATCGCTTTCAGTTGCCGTAAGCCCCACGTGCCACGTCTTTGGTGCACCTGAGGCTTGTGGCAATCTCCGGCATTTAAAAATCCAGCCACAGGAGGCAGAGGCAAAGGGCACTGCATAACAATGGCACATTTTAAGTACAGAAGCATCAGAGCAGCTTTCGATAACAGCCAGCTGACCTGCCTGCTGGACGCAGGCATAATGTACACATACAGTGCACCAGTTACGGTGCACATCACGAAGACTGCACACAGACTCGCCCAGGGAGCCACAGACTGGGCATAGGGCCTGCTGCAGCCCCTGTTGACCTACAGCAGGGCGAGAACACAGGTCTCTGCACCATCGTTGTGCCCGCACATCACCGAGACAGCACGCCAGTGTACAGTGGAGGCCACGCATCATGTGGTAGCCAATATGCAAATGAGCTGGGATATTCAAAGCAGCAGCGCAATGAAATTAGGCAAAAAATGTGACCGCACCTCTTTTTTTCGCATAAAACATTCCAGGCATCTTCCAGTTTTATTTGGCGGTACAATTTTCTAATTCCACCAAAATGTTAGCATTTTATATATTTTAATTGTTTTTTTCTCAAGAAAAAAAGATGGCTGCCAAATTTTGCATAGAAATATATTGTAGACCTGGCAAGGTTAGGATTGAGAAAATAGAAAAGTCTCCTGGTGGGGGAAGAGGAGGTGCTGAGACAAGTATACTAAGGAAGGGTAAGGATCAAGATGGCATAGCTGCCCATAGGAGCTCCTATATGTTTACATTGAATAATATTTTAGTTGTCCCCCAGCAAGAATATAACTGGATAAACATTTTTTAAATTCATTCTTACTTCTGCTGATCTACAAAAGAACCCCAGAGCAAAGGCACTGAGGCATGGATTATCCCAGAGGGTATTGGCCATGCAGCCAAATTTTAAAGAAAACACAAAGTGTGCATACTCCAATAATGCAAAGCATCATGGGGGGCATATGCAAATGCACATGAATTAATTTGGACTGGCTCAACTTTAAGCAGAATTGCATGGTGCCAGAAGGCCTCACAATACAATCAGCACAGGCTGAGAACAACAGGCACGTGTTTCATCCTTATTTAGACTCATCAGTGTGCCATATCTGTATCTCAACCCAGGGAGAGGGAGACAGCCACCCCATAGGGGATCTTATCTGGACTCATCAGTGTGCCATATCTGTATCCCAGCCCAGGGAGAGGGAGACAGCCACCCTATAGGGGATCTTATCTGGACTCATCAGTGTGCCATATCTGTCTCTCAGCCCAGGGAGAGGGAGACAGCCTATAGGGGATCTTATCTGGACTCATCAGTGTGCCATATCTGTATCTCAGCCCAGAGAGAGGGAGACAGCCTATAGGGGATCTTATCTGGACCCATCAGTGTGCCATATCTGTATCCCAGCCCAGAGAGAGGGAGACAGCCACCCTATAGGGGAAAGAAATGTCTGTGCCGTAGTATAAATGTTGAGTGTTATTTAATTATTGTTAAAAATGAATGCCATGTCCTCTGGTTTACTGGGAGAGGGTTGTGCACAGCTGGTTTCTTTATTCCCAAACTGAGTTCACATGAACTCATGGTGGGGTTATCACGGTATTGCCAGGCACTTCCTGGAATATGATATTATAAGGGCTCTGGTCATGAAGCTGGGCATTTGCTGTGCGCCAGAAACACACACACACACACACACTCACTCACATATACACACACTCACACACACACACATGCAGACACACACACTCACACACACACAGACACTCTCACACTCATACGCACACACACACACTCACTCACACACATAGACACACACACAAATACACACACAGACACACACACTCACACACACACACATGCACACACGCATACATACACTCTCATACACACAGTCACACACACTCACTCACATATACACACAAACACACACACATGCAGACACATACACTCACACACACAGACACTAACACACTCATACACACACACACACACACACACACACACCACTCACACACATAGACACACACCCACACACACACAAACACACGCAGACACACACTCTCATACACACAGTCACACACACTCACACACACACATACAGACACACACACACACAAACATACACACACACAAACACACACACACACACACACGGAGGAAGAGGGTATGCTGTCGAAACACCGAGGACTTGCAGTTTCAGATTGGATGAGGTGCTGTGATTTATTTTCTTTTGCAGTGTTTACATTGCAACATGTCTACCAACTTCATGAGAAGACATTTACAGCACAAATTCACTTTTTTTGTAGCCAGTTTGGCACAGTATTTTTGCACATTAAATTCTGCATCTGTTCTTGTGACTGGGAGCACTTGGCTTTGTGTTTGTACTATTGAACTGTATTTGCAAGGGCCCACACTAATGTGAGTGCCGCTGGCTCTGTGTGCTCTTATACTGTACTGTACTGCTCTGTATTGTGTTGTATTGTATCATACTGTATTGAACAGTATTGCATTGCATTTTTGTTGTGCATAATGTTCATGGTTTAACACAGATTTATAATGAAAGACTGACATTCTAAAGACCGAGTGTCAGGAGCCTGAGACTGCTTGCCCAAACTTGAAATCCCGACACTCGGTAATTGCCCATGTCAGAGTTTTTTTTACATGTTTTGGGGGGCTTCGCCCCTACACCCCCCATTGTAGGGGGCTTTGCCCTCCACACACCCTTACTTTAGATACCAATCTCTGCCATGGCCAATTACCAAGTGTCAGAATTACGAGTTTTGGGAAATCAGTCTCAGGCTCCTGACACTCGGTCTTTAGAATTTCAGTCTTTCAAAATACTCAGTTTAACACTGCGTCCTTACAGTGGTTCCTCATAGAAACATAGAAATATAGAAACATAGAATTTGATGGCACATAAGGACCACTTGGACCACCTAGTCTGCCCATTTCCCTACCTAACAGATAAGCTGCAGATCCTAGTTAACCAACAGTTTACTTCCTCCTACCCCCACTAGAATTGTCTTATGCTTGTCCCATGCATTCTTGAATTCCCCCACTGTTTTGACTCTATGACCTCCTCAGGAAGGCCATTCCATGCATCTACAACCCTCTCTGTGAAGAAATGCTTCCTCACATTACCTCTGAGCCATCCCCCATCTTCAAATTGTGCCCCTTGTTCTTGCACATCTCTTTGCTGAAAGATGCTACCCTCTTGAATTTTATTTATTCCCTTGAGGTATTTGAAAGTTTCTATCATGTCCCCCCTCTTCCCCCTTTCCTCAAGGTTATACATCTTAAGCTCCTTTAGTCTTTCTTCATATGTCTTCTGGTGCAGACCCTGCACCATTTTAGTTGCCCTCCTCTGGACTACCTCCATTCCTGTCTATGTTCTTGCGGAGATGGGGTCTCCAGAACTGTACATAGCACTCCAGATGTGGTCTTACCAATTGTCTGTACAGAGGGCCAACAACTTCCTGTTTTCTACTGGTGATGCCTCTTCCTATGCATTCCAGTATCCCCCCAGCCCTCCTTACTACCTTCTCACATTGCTGGCCCACCTTTAGGTAATCTGATATGTCTACCCCCAGGTCCCTTTCCATTTTTGTTGATGTCAGTATCTCACCCCCTCACTGTGTACTCTTCCCCTGGGTTTTTGTTTCCCAGGTGCATTGCTTTGCACTTATTTGCATTGAATCTAAGCTGCCATACATTTGACCATTCCTCCAACCTTGCCAAGTCACTTCTCATTCTTTCCACCCCACCTTGCGTATCAACCCTGTTGCAGATCTTTGTGTCATCTGCAAAGAGACATACTTTCCCTTCCAGTCCCTCTACAATGTCACTTATAAAGACATTAAAAAGGACCGGCCCCAGTAATGAACCCTGCAGAATCCCACTAGTAACCCCCTTTCTTCACTGTGGACTCTATTTACTATTACCCACTGTGTCCTGTTGTCCAACCAGTGTTTTACCCAGGTTACCACCCTGAGATGCTCTGGCACGAATGTTTCTCTTTTAATCAGTATTTTACTGGGAGCATAGTATTCTTATTTTTATTAAAAACACGTAAGACCAGATTTTCAGAAGGGTTAGGCTTGAACACAAAAGCACGCTGTGTCTGTGACTGCATCCACCCAATTGTGTCCAAGTAGCCATACTGCTGCCTTCAAAAGACACATCTGTTTGCAACAGTTCACGATTTGTTGTGGAAAATTAATAAAAGTGGGATTTGTGTAATTGTTTTGCCACAATTTTGTCTTTTTTTTGGATGCAGAATTCAGATGTAGCCAAAACAGTTTGCACAGATTTCCCTTTTGAAAACTGCACAAACATACTTCAGATGGAACCTTTTTAAAATCCTGTCCATAGAAGTTTCAGAAGCAACATCTGGGAGACTGCTGTTTGTTACTACTGGGTAGCAGTGTGCAGAATGCAGAATTCTGCCAGCAGAATTTGAGTGGAATGGCAATGCCACTTCAAAAAGCTTTTTGGAATTTTACACTGAATTCCAAAAGTTATCTACTTTAAACTGCAGATTCTTTTTCCGTGAATTACATCAACTGCAAATTCATTTTTAACAGTTTATGTAAACCTAATCTGTGGTTCACGTAAACTGGGAATTACTAATCCGTAGTTTATGTAACCTGGGAATTACTAATCCGTGGTTTATGTAAACAGGGAATTACTAATCCGTGGTTTATTTAAACTGGGAATTACTCATCTGTGGTTTATGTAAACTGGAAACTTCTAATCCATGCTTTATGTAAACTGAGAATCACTAATTTATAGTTTATAAAAAAAAAACAAGAAATAATAATCTTTGTTTTATGTGAACTGGGAATTATTAACATGAGTTATGTAAACTGGGAATTATTAATTCTTATTTTATAAAAAACAAAGAATCATATTCTTTGTTTTATATAAAATGGGAATTACTAATCCACAGTTTATGTAAACTGGTAATTACCAATTGGTGGTTTATGTAAACTGGGAATTACTAATTTACTAATTTATGGTTTCTGTAACCCGTGGAATACTGATCTGTGATTTATGTAACCCATGGAATACTAATCCATGGTTTATGTAAACTGGGAATTACTAATTCATAGTTTATAAAAAATCAAGGAATACTAATCTGTGGTTTATGTAAACTGGGAATTACTAATCCATGATTTACTTAAACTGGGAATTACTAATCCATGGGTTAAGCAATCTGGGAATTACTAATCCATGGTTTATATAAACTGGGAATTACTAATCTGTGGTATATGTAAACTGTGTATTACTAATTTACTAATCTGTGGTTTCTGTAACCCATGGAATACTAATCTGCGATTTATTCAATTCAATTTCAGTTCAATTTTTATTTAACCAGGAATGCACCATTGAGTGAACTCATTTACAAAGTGGTCCTGGGTGACAGATCACAGATAATACAAAACATTATGGCAATATATACATCAAACAAAATCGAGGCCTTTTGAGAGGATTTAGAAAACACAATTGTACTCTTGCAATATAAAGGCATGTAAAGATTGCACGGAAGAGGACATGGACAGGAAGGGATGAAGCACAGCTTGCACAGGGTGGGGATGGGAACACATAGGAGAGAGTCACTACATGGCTATGGGATGGGGTACAGAGCAACAGAAAGGAAGGAAGGAGAAGAGGGAACAATGCTGCCGGGGGGGGGTAAATGCTGGATACTAGCAACCCATGGAATACTAATCTGTGGTTCATGTAAACTGAGAATTATTACTTCATAGTTTATAAAAAAAAAAATCAAGGAATACTAATCCTTGGTTTATATAAACTGGGAATTACTAATCTGTGGTTTATGTAAACTGCGAATTACTAAATTACTAATCTGTGGTTTAAATTCTGCTTACAGAATTTTGGAATTCTGTATACCATTGGCAGGGTGCCATCATCAGGGTGCCGTAATGGGGCTGCAACCAATTCCCCTCTCATACTAGCCAACTGGATTTCACAGTGCCCAGCATGGACAATGCTGTAGGAGTGTTGTGCCGCTTACCCCATACACCTCCAACATGGAGGTGATTATATTATAGTTTCGGGGGGGTGGGTGGTGAAGCCCCCTACAGTGGGAGATGCAAGGGGCACAGCCCCCCACAAACAGCCCACACTTGCCCCAGGGCATTGGGTGCAACTGGGGTCATGTGTCACAATGGCTGGGTGCGAGGATCGCCGTCGGCATTGTGCTGGCACCCTAATGTCCCTCACCCTTTTGCTTGTTGCACCAGCGTGGGTCAACCTTGGAATTCTTGCTTCCAGCAGAATTCTGCAACATTAGTCAGAATTTTCTAATATTCTGTAGTCCATCTGAATTTGAAAAATCTGCTCTAAACTACTGCTGGAATCATTGGACATTAATCTGTCTCCATTTCACCCTATAATATTTGTTTTATAAAAAACTGCTTTTTCAAGCTACCTGTGAAAATAAAATTTTAACCAGTACCCCACTTCCATCTTCAACTTTAACCATGTGGTTAAAAATCATCTGGACACGTGGACCTAGAGTTCCAAAGAATTATGGCAGAATTCTGATGCACCTCTGGTCATATCAGTGCCATCGATCAATTAAGAAGATCCTCCTTAGTTGATAGGTGGCTTTAATATTTCCCCCATGACCCTCTAAAAATATAAACGTATATATTTTCATTTAATTTCATTTTTATTTTACACTGGAAAGGCATGTGAGCAAAAATTGCCTGTTTTCACAAGTTTCACAATTTGTCTTTTATTTTAAAAGATGCTTCCATTCATGTCAATGGAGCATGCCCCCCCCCCCCGCACTCTAGAAACTCTGATGTCACAAAACGTTGCAGTGCAGGGGCAAAGCTGGACTACATCGGGACCAGGAAGGGAAGGGATTGGGTGGGCAGCTCTAATTAACAATCCTTTCTCCTTCACAAAATGTGAACAGAAAAATTTTGAAATAGTAGCAGTTGCACCCTGCTGCATGTAAGCTACCCGGTGGGGGGAGGGGGGGCTTTGGGAAAGCACCAAACCTTGTGTTCTTTAAGCCAATTTTTCAACAACAAGCAGGCACAAAACATCAAAATACTGTAAGACACTGTGAGACAAAGGAACTAAGGGTCATTCTTACCTCCTGAAGTCATGGTAAGGGGAAACAAACATGAGAGTAAGGGTCCTGCTTTGAGACCCTGCACTGCAAGGCCCCCCTCCCAAATACCTCAAAATAATTTTGCTGGATCTGAGACCCTGCCAGACTTGGAACACTTCAAGCTCTGAGCCTAATGATATAAACTGCTGCAACAAGTGACTATTGTGTGTCAAGGAACACATAAAACTGCATCGGTCAAGAGGACAAAACCACAGGAGCAAGGTTTATAATGAGTTAATCAACACGAAGGGGAAAAATGGTCTAAACAGAGAGGAATGCTGGATCCAACAAAGTTCACTTTTCTAATCAATAGGTGCAGTCCAAAGGTTGGAAGCAGGGGTGTAGGACAGAGGAGGCAGTAGCAAACAGCTGTAGAAGGCACCAAAACTAAATCCAAAGAGGATGACACTTCTGAATGTGGTCTCTTCTGAATCACATTAAAACTACATGCAGAAGTGCAACCCCAGTAAAAATGAACATTTCAACTCCCTTCAAGCAATTAATTTAATTAAAGACATTAAAGAGCTGGTGACATGTTCAGCAGAACTTTAACAAAACATAAAATTTAGGCACTGTCCAGCGTGTATTTCCCACTGGTTCTGAATTCCTCCTCCCCATTATTTAGTACTGAGGTCATCTGTATGAAAACAGGATCTTTACTCCTGAGGAGTTCTTCTATTCATATAAGGAGGTAGCATAGTGTAGTGGTTAAGGGCACTGAGCTACAAATCTGGAGACCTGGGTTTGAATCCCATCAGCCCCCGCTTGCATACTGTGTGACCCTGAGCAAGTCACTTAACTTCCTTGTGCTCCCAGGTCACACCTGGAAACACACTTCAGCCTAGTGTGCTTTTCCTGGTTAAACAAATTACCCCCCCATTCCTGCTGCTTCTCCCTACCTGAAGTCACAGAGCATTGCTTGTGACCTCACAGTTACTCCCATGGCAACAGATTATGATGTCACAACAGAGGATTATGACTTGAAGTAGGGAGTAAGCGATAGAGACAGATGAACTCAAAAGGAAATCTAAGGGACAGCAATCATGTATTCATACACATTTCTTTAGTAATAAATTATGAGGAGGAGAAATATATAAAATATAAAGGGAATACAAGCAGAATTGTACCAAATTAGTATGTTTTTAAAGTTTTCATTGAGGCATCAGTAGCTCTTTAAAGGGTAGTGATGACACCAGCCTGTCGGCACAGTGGAAGCACTATCACTCATGACCTGGTTTCCAGAATGAGCTCTAGTCATTCAAAGCGTGGGCCAGCAGAGGTGGATTAAGTGTATTCCAGTGGATGTTCTCCTTCCCAGGGAGGAGGGAGGGCGGCATCTTCTGCTGGGCAAACGTCATCGGGGTGACCACAGGTGGTGGTGTAGGCGGAGAGCATCAGAAGGTGAGGGAGATGTTATTGGCTCAAGGGAACATTGCCAAACCTTGTGTGTGCATGCCCTTGCCTGAAGCCTGGCCCTGTGTCTGTGTGAGAGGAGACAGAACAAGAGAAATGGCCACTGCACATCAGGGTGAGGCACCCACAATACTCTCCGGCCCCTGACACAGCAACTGTCTGCCCGCCTCCTGCAACCCAGTTGTTTTGGGGGGAAACCTGGCCCACTTTAACACCGCACCTCAGAGGGGGAAGTCAGAGGTGTTGAAGGTCACGGTTAAGTAGCAGAGAAGGTGTGGGTGGGGCTGGGAGGTTGACAGGTAGGTACAGATAGGGGCTGCTGTGGGTGAGGAGTGTAAATAGAAAGTAAAAAAGAAAGTAGTAAGGTCAATTGGAACTGTCGATCCTGGTTACGTAGGAACATACGTGATAGTCACAGAAACATGGTACACAGAGAACCACGACTGGGATGTCAACATACCAGGATACACAATCTACAGGAGGGACAGGGAGGGTAAAAGAGGAGGAGGAGTAGCTCTCTATGTAAAGGAAGAGATCAAAGCAACAGAACTAAAGAGCAAACAGGGAGCAGATGAGGCACTCTGGGTCACCCTGGAGACAGGAAATGGCACCACAATCCGCATGGGGTTGTATACAGGCTCCATCTCAGGGGAGGGAATGGACAAGGAAATGATAGAAGGCTTCCTTAGAATGGCAGAAAAAGGGGAGATATTGTTGATGGGGGACCTGAATATGCCAGATGTTAACTGGAGTACCTTTGCTGCAGGCACATCCAAGAGCAGGGTCATTCTTGATGCCCTAAAGGGGCATGTCTCAGACAGCTAGTATTGGAACGCACTCGGGAGGAAGCAGTCTTAGACCTGGTATTCTCAAATGGGGATGGAGAAAGAATCTCAGATTTAGAAGTGGGAAGCCATCTAGGAACAAGCAATCACCAAACAGTGTGGTTCACGATAAACACAGCCATACAATCAAGCCATACAAAAGCAAGAGTATTGGATTTTAGGAGGGCTGACATTGGGAAAATGAGAGAGTGCCTCAGAAAAGCACTAGCAAACAGGCAAGGAGGAGGGGTGGAGGAACAATGGGGAGTGATCAAAACAGCCATCACAGAGGCAACAAGCCTTTGTGTAAAGCAAATCAACAAAACACAACGAAGGAAAAAACTGCTATGGTTCACAAAAGAGGTGGCAGGGAAGGTTAAGGAGAAAAGGATAGCATTCAAGAAATATAAGGAAACACAGAAGGAGCAGGACAGAGAACTTTATCAGTTAAAGCAGAAAGAGGCAGGGAAGGCAGTCAGAATAGCAAAAGCCCAAACCAAGGAAAGGATAGCCAACTCTGTTAAGAAGGGGGATATAGGACCTTTTATAGGTACATTA
Source organism: Neoceratodus forsteri (assembly GCA_016271365.2). Classification (NCBI taxonomy): domain Eukaryota; kingdom Metazoa; phylum Chordata; order Ceratodontiformes; family Ceratodontidae; genus Neoceratodus; species Neoceratodus forsteri. The sequence continues at coordinate 203,982,114 of JADMNL010000029.1, read as the reverse complement.
GGGAACGAAGAAAGATGAAAGGAGGGATTCTGAGGCTTAATAAAGGGAAGGGAATGTGGGCAGAGGGTGACAGTGAAAAAGCAGGGATACTGAATGAATATTTCTGTTCAGTATTCACAAAGGAAGAGGTGGGGGAGGTACCTAAACCAAACAAGAGAAACAATCTGAAGATGGGGGTTGATACCAGTCCATTTACAGAAGAAAGGGTTCTGAAAGAACTAATAAAATTGAAGGTGGACAAAGCAATGAGGCCTGATGGGATTCACCCAAGAATTCTAAAATAACTAAGGGTAAAACTAGTGACACCGCTGACTACTCTCTTTAACAAATCATGGGAGGATGGGGTGGTACCTGAGGACTGGAGGAGGGTGGATGTGATTTCTCTTCACAAAAGTGGGAGCAGGACAGAGGCAGGAAACTACAGACCAGTTAGTTTGACTTCAGTGGTAGGGAAAATGATGGAATCACTTCTGAAGGAAAGAATTGTTGAGTACCTAAAGGTCAGTGGGGCACAGGACCCAAGGCAGCATGGATTCATGATGGGAAGGTCATGTCAAATGAATCTAATAGATTTCTTTGACTGGGTGACCAAAGTAGTAGACCAGGGATGGGCTGTGGACATGGCCTACCTAGATTTTAGCAAGGCATTTAATACAGTCCCACAAAAAAGATTAATACAGAAGTTAGCCAGCCCTGGAATGGGTCCTGAGGTGGTAGCCTGTTTAACAAATTGGCTAGACAACAGGACACAAAAAGTAATAGTAAACGGAGTCCACATTGAAGAAAGGAGGGTTACTAGTGGGGTACCACAGGGTTCAGTACTGAGACCGGTCTATTTTAATGTCTTTATAAGTGACATTGCAGAGGAACTGGAAGGAAAAGTATGTCTCTTTGCAGATGACACAAAGATCTGCAACAGGGTTGATGCACAAGATGGAGTGGAAAGGATGAGAAGGGTCTTGGCAAGGTTGGAGGAATGGTCAAATGTATGACAGCTCAGATTCAATGCAAAGAAGTGCAAGGTAATGCACCTGGGAAACAAAAACCCAGGGGAAGAGTACACAATGGGGGGTGAGATACTGACAACATTAAAAATGGAAAGGGACCTGGGGGTAATTATATCAGATGACCTAAAGGTGGGCAAGCAATGTGAGAAGGCAGTAAGGAAGGCTGGGGGGATACTAGGATGCATAGGGAGAGGCATCAATAGTAGGAAACAGGAAGTTGTTATCCCTCTGTACAGACAGTTGGTGAGACCCCATCTGGAGTACTGTGTGCAGTTCTGGAAACCCCATCTCCGCAAAGACATAGAGTGGCGGCTGTCCAGAGGAGGGCAACCAAAATGGTGCAGGGTCTCCACCAGAAGACATACAAAGAAAGACTAAAGGAGCTTAATATGTATGCCCTTGAGGAAAGAAGGGAGAGAGAGGACATGATAGAAACTTTCAAGTACCTCAAGGAAATCAACAAAGTCCAAGAGGGTGACATCTTTCAGAAAAAAGATGTGCAAGAACAAGGGGGCACAATTTGAAGATAGAGGGGGGATGGCTCACAGGTAATGTCAGGAAGTATTTTATCATGGAGAGGGTTGTGGATGCATAGAACAGCCTCCCTAAGGAGGTCGTGGAGTCAAGAACAGTGAGGGAATTCAAGAATGCATGGGACAGACATAAGGCAGTCCTAGTGGGGGTAGGAGGAAGTAAGCTGTTGGTTAACTAGGATCTGCAGCTTATCTGTTAGGTAGGAAAATGGGCAGACTAAGTGGGCCAAGCAGTCCTTATCTGCCATCAAATCCTATGTTTCTATGTTTCTATAGTAACATACTTATTAATATAGTAACTTACACTGCAACATACACAGTAACATTAAAACATACACAGTAACATACATGCCTAGTAACATACATTGTACCATAGTAACATAGTAACATACACTGTACCATAGTAACATTGTAACATACATTGTACCATAGTAACATTGTAACATACATAGTATTATAGTCAGGTATACTGATGCCATATTCAGCCATTGCCACATTGCGCCACACAAATCATAGCAGCACACGAAACATAGCACGCAGCCATGAGGGAACCATATTCATACAGGCAGTGTGCCGTCTGACATATGCTGCCAGTATGAATATCAGCCTGTGGTAGTGCTGTGTAAAGTGCATATGCACAGCTCTGCTAATGCCCCCTCCTGGCAACAGACTCCCAGAAGCAGAGGCGGATAGCTTGACCCTAACTCATTTGTGCATATGTCCCTAAGTGCCATAGTCAGAGGCTGGCATGTTAATGACCACGCATTGCATGCAAGGTGCTAAAACACCATTTGCAAGCCATGATGCAGCCATTAGTATTTCTGAGCATTTATATGTGTGGTGGAATTGTGCAGAGTCTTGCCCATTGACTTCATCCTCACCCTATCCTCATCCCCTAACAAAGAAATCCCTGGCAGTCCAGTGGTACTCCCTCCCACCCAATCCCAGTTGTGTAAACATTTTACTCCCTGGTAGTCCAGTGGTACCCTCCACCCAATCCCAGCTGTGTAAACATTTTACTTCCTGGTAGTCCAGTGGTACCACCTCCTGCCCAATACCCCTTGAATAAACGTTTAACTCCCTTGTAGTTGAGAGGTACCCCCCTCCTGCCCCAATCCCAACTGTGTAAAGCTGTAACTCCCTGCTAGTCCATTGGTATCCCCCTCCTGTCCTATTATAAAGATGTAACTCCCTGGTAGTCCAGTGGTACCCCCCTTCCCTGATCCCCATTGTGTAAAAATGTAACTCCCTGGTAGTACAGAGGTACATCCCTCCAGCCCCAATCCCCATTGTGTTAAGATGTAATTCCCTGGTAGTCCAGAGGTACACCCTCCTTCCCTAATCCCGCCCCAATCACCATTGTGTAAAGAGGTAACTCCCTGGTAATCCAGAGGGACATACCTCCTGTCCCAATCACTGTTGTGCAAAGATGTAACTCCCTGGTAGTTTAGTGGCACCCCTTTCACCCCTGATCCCCACTGTGGGAAGATGTAACTCCCTGGTAGTCCAGTGGTACCCCCTTCAGTAGGGTACCTCCTGCCCCAATCACCACTGTATAAAGATGTAACTCTCTGGTAGTCCAGAGGTACACCCTCCCAGGATAGACACACACACACACACACACAGTCATCAATTTCTAAATAAATTAACATTCATAGAAACATGCACCATAACATAATAACAATAGTAATGTCTTTCCCAGCTTGTTTATAACTATATTTCTCTTATCTCCACCCTTTTCTTTGCCTACCTTAGGTGTGGGTCATTCCTGAAAAAGGTCTCTTGGACCAGTGTACTTACTCAGTCAGCAAATCAATTAATTAACATGCATAGTCATTTATTTATTTGCTTCAAAAGTTTTACCAGAAAAGTCATACTGACCTGGTACTATCTCATTCTTAGATGCATTGGGGAAGGGGTAGGGGAAGAGGAGTGAACAATGCAAATACAGAGCACAGCGTACAAAAATGAGATACTATGGAAATAAAGCAAAACAAGCGATTACGGGCAATGCTTTTGAGCAGAGATTTTACAATACAGTAACGTGCTGAAAGAAAAGCAACAATAACGATTAGCAGTGAGCAACAAAGCAATACTGTGAAGGAGTGGGGGCAGTGACTGAAAACTGTGGAAGAGGGGGCTGTACTAGTGTCAGTGCAGGGTGGAGGGCGGTGGCCCGAAGTCCAGCCCTGTATCAGTAGCAACTGCAGGAGCGAGTAGAGAAATCATGGAGGAGAGATTTCAGAGTGTGAAGGGAAGGAGCAGTGCAAATGGAATGGGGGCGAGAGCCTCAGAGTTTAGAGAAGTGGAAAGAGAAGGCAGTGGATTGCATTTGGGGGAGGGCAAGCACTGCAAAGGGGGTGAGAGGTAAGAGGGGAGGGAAAGGAGAGAAGCAAGATATGGGGGAGGGAGCCAGAGCAAAATCTGGAGATGAAGGAGGCACAGCGGGTAAAGCACCTGGCATCGAGAGATGGGAGGAAGAGGAAGGGGTACAAAGAATGGCGGTGAATGCACAGGAGTGTGATGAGGGCAAATCAACAGAAGGAGTGAAAGAGAAGGTCCACTCTGGCTAAGGTGGACTTTGGAGCAGCACTGTAAACAATGTCCCCACAGCTGAAAATTAGTATCACCTTCGAGAGGTTCTCCACAGACAGGAAGTGGGATGCTCCTCTTATTCCTGAAAAGTGAATCATGTTTGGGGTGGAGCTTTGTGTGGATTGAGTATAACACTGAAACATAGTAACATGTATGGCGGGATTAACCCACGACAGGGTATGGATTGACAGACATTAATCCATGGTCAGGTGACCTGTTTGGACCAATCAGAAGACAGTATTTTAGGAACCCATGTTATAAAGAAGCATATATAGTAGCATAGCAACATACATAGTAATTTATTTATTTAGATTTTGATAACCAGATAAGCTCACTGAGATCGGAGGTCCCTTTTTCAGGAGCGACCCGGATTAGTTACAGACATAGATTTGTAATATGCATATTAACATAGTAACATACATAGTAACATGCATATTAACATAGTGACATACATAGAAACAAGCATCATGGTAGTGACATGCATAACATATATAGAAACATAGAAACACAAATAGTAACATAGTAACATGCACGACAACTTGCATAGTAACATAGTAAACATACATAGAGCATAGTAAAACACACAGTAATATAACACCCTGCCCTCATCGGTAAGGCACCCCAAATCACACCAGATGTTTAAAAATGAGCTCCGAGCCTCCCTCTTGGGCACTAACAGGTGCACATGCACCCTGATCCCTGGCACACCTGCTTAATGTGCCCCCCCCAGATCTATAGCATTTTCACTGTTTATTAGGTCTTGTATTATTGTGTGATGGTACTTCCTCTCTGGTTATAGCTCTGGCTTCAGAGGGGTCTTGCCCTACTAAATCAGCTGCCATAGTGTTCAAGTTTGGCTATTCCTTGCACTAAAACATGCACTGTATGATGTCACCCAATTTTGTTGTTTCCCTTGTCTGTAACTGCTCTCCCCCCCGCCCCGCTGAAATGCCTGAAATAATTATTCTAGTCTATGATCCTTGTACTAAATCATGTAATATATTTGTTTCCTGAATTGCTGTGTTCCTCTGTATGTAACTCTGTATATAACTATATCTCTGTATGTAACTCTGTATATAACTGTATCTCTGTATGTAACTCTGTATATAACTATATCTCTGTATGTAACTGTATACAACTGTATCTCTGTAAGTAACCCTGTATACAACTGTATCTCTGTATATAATTCTGTATATAACTGTATCTCTGTATGTAAATCTGTATATAACTGTATCTCTGCATGTAACTCTGTATATAACTGTATCTCTGTATGTAATTCTGTATATAACTGTATCTCTGTGTGTAACTCTGTATACAACTGTATCTCTGTATGTAACTTTGTATATAACTGTATCTCTGTATGTAACTCTGTATATAACTATATCTCTGTATGTAACTGTATACAACTGTATCTCTGTAAGTAACTCTGTATACAACTGTATCTCTGTATGTAATTATGGGTATAACTGTATCTCTGTATGTAAATCTGTATATAACTGTATCTCTGCATGTAACTCTGTATATAACTGTATCTCTGTATGTAATTCTGTATACAACTGTATCTCTGTATGTAACTCTGAATACAACTGTATCTCTGTATGTAACTCTGTATATAACTGTATCTCTGTATGTAACTGTCCCGGATCATGCCTGAAAATAGGCAAAGTTTTGTCTTGAGCACTTACCCAGTAAACAAAAACTAACTAACTGAATGAAAACATATTATACAAGCATTTGTCAATGGCGAATGTTTGCGTTTATTGTGTGTGTGTGGCAGGCATGCATAGTGAGATGAGTAATTTGTGATGGATCTTGACTGCCTACTAACTGTAGGTCTGTGCATACAATCTAATTGAAAAGTGTCGGGCTACCCTACTTGTCTAGATGCAGTACTCAGGCCCATCAGGCCTTGACACACACATCGACCCCCTGGTGAAGGAAGACTCCCTGGCCCATCACAAGGTGTCACGTGTGTGCCTGAACATTGCTCTCGCCTCCCCAGGCTGAGACCAGTGCTGCACGCTGTGGCGCCTTTCCTCCCAGCTTTGGCCCATTCCGTTGGCTCACTGCACACACCTGAACCCAGGTCACTAGCAGCGGAAGGCAGCATGGTCACCACTGAGCCAATGCCCGTCCCTGCAAACAACATTACTTTATCATTTTTTTTGTAACAGTTTTGACCCCCAAAATGTTAACAGTCTTTTAATTACCCCCCCCTTCTGAGCATGACAGGTGTCATTTATAAAATACTGGGACAAAATTTAATTTCATGCCACAAGTACAAAGTAATATTTTGGCTAGGATTTGAAAAACAACAGCACTTACATTCATGAGGTGGTATGAAAAAAATAGCTATCTTGAAAATTTGGTGTCAAAATATTGAACATTGCCAACGTTACGAGTAAGTGTTGAAAAATGTCAATGTACGTTCATAACTTTGTTGTTTTTTAATGTTTTTACACCACCTTTTACCCCAAATTTTCAACATAGCCTCCTTATTTATCTTATATATTTAAACTTTGTTAACCGGGTAAGAGCACTGGACAAAGGTCCTTTTTCAGGCCCAACCTGATACAGAACAAATGAACAACAAACTTATCAGAATAATCAGACATTGACAACATAAACAAAAAAACAAATGTGACAAACAAAAGCACAATACATCATGAAAAAAACATTTACAAACATCCTTGGACAATAAATATTTTTTAAAATTAAACTTGAAAGACCTCAGAGATATATCAACATGTAACTTGCCCGGTAAAGCATTCCAAAAAAGTGAAGCTGCAATTGAAAAGGAACGACAGCTTGATTTGGATTTGTGATATGGAATGTTAAGCAAAATACCAAATGATGACCTCAAATTTGACATTGGAACCTGAATACTAATCATATCAGAAAGAGGATAACGGACCAGCCCAGTGGCGCAGAGGGCTGAGGAGCTGGCGCTTTACCTCACACCACACTGATGACTCAGGTTCAGGAACAGACTTGGGTGCTGGAGGATCAGCAGGGGAAGGAGTAGGATTGAGCATCTGGAGGACTGCTCTCTCCTGGGGAGGGTTGGGGATCAGCGTCGCTCTGTAGCAGCCCCTGGTAGAGACCAGGGGAAGCTCAGAGGCAGCGCAACTAGAAGAAATCAGAGGAAAACTGAAAATGGCGTCTCCTCCTACCGGATGATGGCTGCCCGGACCAGTGCCCCCTCGAGCTCTGCGACAGCTGACCCAGCTGCAGCAGCACCTAGGACCAATACCTGAGCCGATAGGCCATTTCTCCTCAGAAGAGGAGGACCCATCCGATGCAAGGGTTACATCAGGTTACCCTACGGTGGCTGCAAATATGGGGTCAGCGGCGGAGACACGTGAGAGGTGAGAGTCCTTGGTAATTGGCCTGAAGGAGAGGTAGGTAAGTCACAGGGGAGATAAATAAATAACACACAAAAAAAAGAGGATAACGAAGCTTACCAAGAACTGCCTGAAAAATATGACATCCCAAAAAATTAGCAAATTTACAACTCAGGAACAGTCAACCCAACAATGATGGGTACGGAGAGGGAGAGCCAGGAGAAAACTACATATATTATTGTATACAACTGTAAGAATATTACTCTCGTTTTACGCCCAGATTATAATAAAGACTAGAATTGTAATCAAAATGTGGTAACAAAGAACCTATGGCAATTGACAGACAAATTTCAAAGGAAAAATATCTCCTAAATTTATACAAAATACCTAATTTACTATTAATAATGCTACTAAATGCTTTAACTTGAGGAAAAAAGGACATCCCGTAATCAAGAAGAACACCTACGTACTTAAACTTGGACACCTGTTCAATTGCAGTCCCACCTAAGTCATGAACCTGACCTGCAAGCTTATATTATCTCTCAACATAAGTGCAGAACTGAATAGCATTGATTTTTTTTTTACATTCAAAACCAGTGAATTAGCTAAGAACCATTTGCATATCTCCTGAAAATCGTACTCTAAACAAGTGGTTAACTGGGAAATGGATTTTGCTTGATTGGAAATAATCAAATCATCCACATACAAGGGACTTTGTCAAGAATTGCACAGTGATGGAAGTTGGCTAATAAAAAGAGAAAATAACAGGGGTCCCAAAAAGGACCCCTGTGGGACCCCACATCTCAAGTCACAGGCATTAGATTGAACTGAATCCACACAAATAATCTGAGGTTGATCAGTTAGTTCCTGAACCAACCCACCACATTTACAGAAAAACCCAGTCCCCCCAATTTTGTACAGAGTAATGAATGATCAATGAGATCGAATGCCCTGGTCAGGTCCACAAACACCGCCCCTGTCATAACACCATTATGACCCCACCTCATGAACCCGCTAGGTGAAAATCTTCAAATCCCGCCTGAAAGGTGATTTCTTGAAGCAACTGCAAAGTTACCTTCTGGGTGGGAGTTGAAGCATCTCAACCACATTGTTCATGATGTTGGGTCCAAAATAGGCCATGTTGAAAATCTGGGGTAAAAATATTAAAAAATTACCAAGTTATGAGTAGTAGTTCAAAAAGCATTGAAATACATTGACCACATACCTGATTTCTTCAGTTCTCAGTCAGGTGTTGAAGAGTGAAGACATGTCTCCAGTCCAGAGAAGATGACAACGTTGGATCCCCGGTAGGTAAGTAAGGGGTGGGATGGTGTGGGGTGGTAAATGATGAATGGGAGAGTAAAGGCAGCAGTGGCAACATTCACTGATGAACCGGTTTCTTTTTTACAAGGATTTAAAAAAAAAAAGATGGCAAGGGATGGTTTTCTGTTTTATTAGGTACTGACACTGGGGATTGAGCACCCAAGTGTCAATGTCATGTTTGGCGGCACCAGGGGTGGGCTCCCTGGTGTCACACAGTGGAAAAAGGCTGGGTGGTGGGTACTAGCCAGCATTGGGATTGGGTAAATACCAGTATCGGAAAATACCAAAAGGGTTGTTTATTCAGGATCAAGTCAAGGGACGGTTTTCTAAATTTAAGATACTGACACTGGGGATTGGGCACCCAAGTGTCAGTATCATGTTTGGTAACATGGGGTTCCCTGGTATTGCACAGTGGAAAGGGGCCAGCTGGGGGTACTAGCTGGCACAAGGGAATGGGCATCCCTGTGTTAGAAAATTCCTAGGGTTGTTTACTCAGGGATCAGGTGTTGGTGGGTAGCAGCACAATGAAACTGCTCAGCTGGTTGCTGTGTGGCATTATGTAGATGAAATGAGCCAGCCATTGCCTAATAGTAGTGGCTGTCTCCTTCCAACTACGAGAAGTTTCCACCCAGCAAGCAGTGACTAGTGTCATGACCAAAGTGCCTCATCATTGGTCTGTGACTGGCGAGCCCATTGCAGCTTGAGTTGCAATAGGCTCGGTAGTGATACACTTCTGAAATGCTGTTCTTCATGAAAAAATGTTTGCTGCTCATGCACGTGAATGCAAACATAAAAATGGGCATGAAAAATCCAGTTATTTGCTTGGTCAATAGCTGTCCAGACCTGTGTGGTAATTTATCAACAATTGAACGGGTCTGGAAAGTACTTTGCAAGTCTTGGAATTATACTGCTTCAGAATTCTCAGTAACTGTGGGGAAAAAAAGGTTCAACTAACAACATGAGTGACTTACCTAGCAGCCAATTTGACCTCTTTGATGGGGCAAACCTAGCTGCATTTGGTGTGAGAACCAATTTACCAATGGTAAAGATTTCTTTATTCTCTATTTAAGGATTTATTTACTCTTGTGTTTTTTATTATTTTATTAAAATTTTATAAACGCAATTACACACTTTAGGGCTTGTGGTTTATTGGGTAATTACCGCACTCTCCCTCCCATCAGTTGAAGGGCACTCAGTTAACTCCTCATACCTCCAACCCATGGAGTGGGGGGGCATGTGGTAATAATAACCATGTGCCCTGTCATGTGGTATTGCTTATGTAACATACACAGTAACAGTCACATGCATAGTAACATTGTAATATGCATAGTGACATACACAGTAGCATAGTAACACAGTAATATATATAGTAACATGCATAGTAACACAGTAATGCACATAGCAGCATGCATAGTAACACAGTAATATACATAGTAACATGCACAGTAACGCAGTAATATATATATATAGTAACAGTAATATATATTGTAACATGCATAGTAACAGTAATATACATAGTAACATGCGTAGTAACAGTAATGTACTTAGTAGCATGCATAGTAACACTCTAATATATATAGTAACATGCATAGTAACAGTAATGTACATAGTAATATGCATAGTAACACAGTAATATATATATATAGTAACATGCATAGTAACACAGTAATACAAATAGTAACATGCATAGTAACACACTAATATACTTAGTAACATGCATAGTAACAGTAATGTACCTAGTAACATGCATAGTAACACTCTAATATATATCGTAACATGCATAGTAACAGTAATATGCATTGTAACATGCACAGTAACACACTAATATAGAGAACTATGAATGATGCCAATGTGCCCATGGAAACCAGGCTTGTTGGCATTGTAAGCATGAATGCTGTGGAGGGGGAACCACATGGCATTCACATAAGGGGCACGCAACAGTTATGTGCCTGAACCCCTGGCCACATGGACAGCAATGCACTGGGAGCAGGCGGGGGGCATGCCAGCACTATGTGCCATGCACCATAGTGAGTAGTGCTGCACACCAGGATGTGGAGGAGGCCAACTGTTATGCCAGGGACAGCCATGTCATAAATGCCCCTATGTGCCCAGCCCCGTGCACACTGGACAGAGGAACGGCCCCATGACTGGCAGGCAGTCCTCCCACACACAGCTTGGGCTGGCCCTGACACCAACCCCGTACCCCCGTGGAAGACACCCCCCCACACCCAACAGTGCATTCCCACCCCGATGCTACCCCAACCCAGGGCTGCACCAATGTGCCCATGCTGCCCATCACCCTGGCATGGCACCCAGAGAGTCACAGCCAACCCCCCCACCTGGCAGCACCTGTCCATCATCCATACCACCCTCTTGTGGGGTCACCAGACCCAGATAGCACACGGCATCCCCCAACCCCACATAGGCAGAAGTGCCTGGTTCCCTCCGATCCCCTGTCGCCAGAGGTCCCCTCCCCCATGGCACTGACACCCCCCCACTGTGCAGTGTTGGTGTCATGGGGTGAATGGCCAGCAGCACAGCCCTCCACACACCTCCATGGTCACCGGCCATCTGACATATGCAGGGGTGCACAATTGATGCAAACTCACATATGTCAGACAGCTGGCAGCTGTGGAGGTGTGCAGAGGGCTGTGCTGCTGGCTGTGGCACCAGCGGGATGGTACAGGGTCATTGGGGTTAGCCAGTGCTGTTAGGGGGGGTCCACTGGTGACTGGGGTTGGATTGGACCACAGGGTGCAGTGGGCACCTCTGTGTGCGGGGAGGAGGGCATGTGCCACCCGGGACCAATGCCCAGATGTAGGGGGTCTGTGCATGGGGGGATGGGCTGTCATGTGTAGGGCAGGCTATGGGCCTGTTGGGCTGCTGGGGCTAGCAGCAAGGTGGCACAGGTCCATGCACCTGTGGGTGCTATTCCACTCTGGGACCTGGAACAGACTTCCTATTGGATGCCCACCCGGGTCTGCTACTCCATCGTTGGGAGCCCTACATGGTCCTGCACTGTAGGGGTGGGGCTGCAGACAGGTGGCAGCTGATAATGCATATCGGCATGTGCACACCTGTCCACAGGTGCGGAGCTATGTTGGTGGGATCCATGCCTTCAGCATGTATTTCCTACCCATTAGAGCATTGGGCCCATTTATAGTAACATGCATTGTAACAGTAATATACATAGTAACATGCATAGTACGCCGGCCCGGTGGTGCTGAGGGTTGAGGCACTGGACGCCACACCTCGCACCATGATGGCAACCCAGGTTCAGGAATGAGCCTGGGTCATCAGGGGTTGGCAGGGAGGTGAAAGGATTGAGCATCCTCAGGACTGCTCTCCATCCCCGGGGAGGGGGGATCCACCAACCGATGCACTGGTGACCTCTAGCGGAGGCTGGAGGCACTACAGTGCGTGTCCGCAAGATGCTGGGGATTGGAGCTGTGGTGGACGTCATTTGGGGGTGTACGGGAGCATGCACCAGCTGAGCTGGATGTCATTGCACATCCGAGCTCCAGGGACACACACAAGAACAGAGAAAACAATGGTGCCATGGATAGGCGACAGCACCAGTCCCCCATGCCCTTCGCTGGGCCAACCCTGACTGACCTTTCAGGTCCTCCATTGCCGGCCCTACCCTGCAGCCAGAGTCTGACTATAAGAGCACCCAAGAGGAGGAGGGTGACCCACCCTGGGAGGGTTAGACCAGGGGTACCGACAGCAGGAAGGGGGGAGAGGAGGTACAGCTCGGGGGGAGGCCCCGGTGAGCAGGACGTGGACTTGGATGCCTGAGAGAGGTCCGTGGGGCTGCAACCGGAGGGAAATAAATTCAAAAAAACAAAAAAAATGCATAGTAACACAGTAATATATAGTAACATGCATAGTAACAGTAACATACATTGTAACATGCATAGTAACACAGTAATATATAATAACATGCATAGTAACACAGTAATGTACATAGTAACATGCATAGTAACATAGTAATATATAGTAACATGCAATGTAACAGTAGCATACATAGTAACATGCATAGTAACAGTAATATACATTGTAACATGCATAGTAACACACTAATATACATAACATGCATAGTAACACAGTAATATACATAGTAACATGCATAGTAACAGTAATATACATAGCATGCATAGTAACACAGTAATATAAATAGTAACATGTATAGTAACAGTACTGTACATAGTAACATGCATAGTAACAGTACTGTACATAGTAACATACATAGTAACAGTACTGCACATAGTAACATGCATAGTAACAATAATATACATAACATGGATAGTAACACAGTAATATACATAACATGCATAGTAACACAGTAATATATAGTAACATGCATAGTAACAGTAATATACATTGTAACATGCATAATAACAGTAATATACATAACATGCACAGTAACACAGCAATATACACAGTAAAATGCATAATAACAGTAATATACACAGTAACATGCATAGTAACACAGTAATATACATAACATGCATAGTAACACAGTAATATATAGTAACATGTATAGTAACAGTAATATACATTGTAACATGCATAGTAACAGTAATATACATAACATGCATAGTAACACAGTAATATACATAGTAAAATGCATAATAACAGTAATATACATAGTAACATGCATAGTAACACGGTAATATACATAACATGCATAATAACACAGTAATATACATTGTAACATGCATAGTAACAGCAATATATACAGTAACATGCATAATAACACAGTAATATACATAACATGCATAGTAACACAGTAATATACATAACATGCATAGTAACACAGCAATATATAGTAACATGCATAGTAACAGTAATATACATAGTAATATGCATAGTAACAGTAATATACATAGCATGCATAGTAACACAGTTATATACATAGTAACATGCATAGTAACAGTACTGTACATAGTAACATACATAGTAATAGTACTGTACATAGTAACATGCATAGTAACAATAATATACATAACATGGATAGTAACACAGTAATATACAGTACATAGTAAAATGCATAAAAGTAATATACATAGTAACATGTATAGTAACAGTAATATACATTGTAACATGCATAGTAACAGTAATATACATAAAATGCATAATAACACAGTAATATACATAGTAACATGCATAGTAACTCGGTAATATACATAACACGCATAATAACACAGTAATATACATTGTAACATGCATAGTAACAGCAATATACACAGTAACATGCATAATAACACAGTAATATACATAACATGCATAGTAACACAGTAATATACATAACATGCATAGTAACACAGCAATATATAGTAACATGCATAGTAACAGTAATATACATAGTAATATGCATAGTAACAGTAATATACATAGCATGCATAGTAACACAGTAATATACATAGTAACATGCATAGTAACAGTACTGTACATAGTAACATACATAGTAATAGTACTGCACATAGTAACATGCATAGTAACAATAATATACATAACATGGATAGTAACACAGTAATATACAGTACATATTAAAATGCATAAAAGTAATATACATAGTAACATGCATAGAAACACAATAATATACATAACATGCATAGTAACACAGTAATATATAGTAACATGCATAGTAACAGTAATATACATTGTAACATGCATAGTAACAGTAATACACATAACATGCATAGTAACACAGTAATATACACAGTAAAATGCATAATAACAGTAATATACATAGTAACATGCATAGTAACACAGTAATATACATAACATGCATAGTAACACCGTAATATATAGTAACATGTATAGTACCAGTAATATACATTGTAACATGCATAGTAACAGTAATATACATAACATGCGTAGTAACACAGTAATATACATAGTAAAATGCATAATAACAGTAATATACATAGTAACATGCATAGTAACATGGTAATATACATAACATGCATATTAACACAGTAATATACATTGTAACATGCATAGTAACAGCAATATACATTGTAACATGCATAGTAACAGCAATATACATAGTAACATGCATAATAACACAGTAATATACATAACATGCATAGTAACACAGTAATATACATAACATGCATAGTAACACAACAATATATAGTAACATGCATAGTGACAGTAATATACATAGTAATATGCATAGTAACAGTAATATACATAGCATGCATAGTAACACAGTAATATACATAGTAACATCCATAGTAACAGTACTGTACACAGTAACATACATAGTAACAGTACTGTACATAATAGCATGCATAGTAACAGTAATATACATAACATGCATAGTAACACAGTAATATACATAGTAAAATGCATAACAGTAATATACATAGTAACATGCATAGTAACACAGTAATATACATAACATGCATAGTAACACAGTAATATACATAGTAAAATGCATAACAGTAATATACATAGTAACATGCATAGTAACACAGTAATATACATAACATGCATAGTAACACAGTAATATATAGTAACATGCATAGTAACAGTAATATACATTGTAACATGCATAATAACAGTAATATACATAACATGCATAGTAACACAGTAATATACATAGTAACAGTAATATACATTGTAACATGCATAGTGACAGTAATATACATAACATGCATAGTAACACAGTAATATACATAGTAAAATGCATAACAGTAATATATATTGTAACATGTATAGTAGCACAGTAATATGCATAACATGCATAGTAACACAGTAATATACATAGTAAAATGCATAATAACAGTAATATACATAGTAACATGCATAGTAACACAGTAATATACATAACATGCATAATAACACAGTAATATACATTGTAACATGCATAGTAACATCAATATACATAGTAACATGCATAATAACACAGTAATATACATTGTAACATGCATAGTAACACGGTAATATGCATAACATGCATAGTAACAGTAATATGCATAACATGCATGATAACACAGTAATATACATAACATGCATAGTAACACAGTAATATACATAACATGCATAATAACACAGTAATATACATTGTAACATGCATATTAACAGCCATATACATAGTAACATGCATAATAACACAGTAATATACATTGTAACATGCATAGTAACACAGTAATATACATAACATGCATAGTAACACAGTAATATACGTACAGTAGTAAAATGCATAATAACAGTAATATACATAGTAACATGCATAGTAACACAGTAGTATACATAACATGCATAATAACACAATAATATACATTGTAACATGCATAGTAACACAGTAATATACATAACATGCATAGTAACCCAGTAATATGCATAACATGCATGATAACACAGTAATATACATAACATGCATAGTAACACAGTAATATACAGAACATGCATAATAACACAGTAATATACATTGTAACATGCATAGTAACAGCAATATACATAGTAACATGCATAATAACACAGTAATATACATTGTAACATGCATAGTAACACAGTAATATACATAGTAACATGCATAATAACACAGTAATATATATAACATGCATAGTAACACAGTAACATACATTGTAACATGCATAGTAACAGCAATATACATAGTAACATGCATAATAACATAAATTGGTGCTGGGAGGCCTGAAACAGAGGAGACATGAGAGCAGCTAGCCCACACCAAGTAAGGTCTTTTATTTAATGCTTAAACTGGCAGCATGGGTGGGTAGATAGAGGTAAGTGTTTTTCAGTGTTTTGTTTCAGTTGTTGCTTTCCTTGTAGCAGAGGGGAGCAGGGACCAGATGCAGACCAAGTGGGAGGGGTCTTATACAGGGGCTCAGAGGCAGGATGTGATGGGTCATATTATACCTTTCAACTGTCCCACATTAGAAGGGATGTCTCTGATTGAACCACTCAGAGCCCTTCTGTCCATACCTCTCAAGTGTTCTTCAAGAGGGCTGTCCCTCATTTTACACCTCAGAACATACCTCTCAACAGCCCCACATTGGGAGGGATGCCTCAGTTTACAAGTGAGAACCCTGCAGTCCCACATTAGGAGTGTTGCCTCTCATTTTACTTTTCAGAACTCTGCCATCCCTCTCAACTGCCCCCCATGGTACAGATGTCCCTCATTTTATCCCTCAGAATCCCTCTGTCCATATTTTTCGACTGTCCCTCATAAGGACGGAATCCTTCCATCCATCCAGTGGGAAGCAGCATAGTGCAGTGGTTTAGGGCTCTGAGCTGCAAACTTGGAGACCAGGGTTTGAATCCCACAGCCACCACATGCATACTGTGTAACCCTGAGCAAGTCACTTAATTTCCTTGTACTCCCAGGTTGCACCTTGAAACAAGCTTCTGCTTAGTGTGCCTTTACTGGTTAAACAATTTTTCCCTTTCCTTTCCCTCATTTTACCAATCAGAGGGTTTCTGAGGGGTAAAATGAGGGAATCCTGTCTAATGTGAGATGCACAAGTGTAGGTGGTGCTGGGGGTTCCTGGGTGCCCAGAAACCCCCTCCCATCTCGCTTCCATTATGTTCTCATATTTTATTTTTTTGTACAGCTGGACTAAATAATGGGATTTCTTTGGTACCCCCCCCCATTCTTAAATCCTGGCTATACCCCTGGGATGGTTTAGGGATGGTATGGACTGAGGGGTTCATCTGAGGATAAAATATAAAATGAGGGATGTCTGTTCTGATGTGGGAGAGATGTGCATGCTTTATAGGCATGCTGTGCTGCAGTTTTCTCTCTCTCTCTCTCTCTCTCCCTTTCTTCTTCTCTCCCTCTTTCTCTCTCTCTTGCCCCCTACTCTCTCTTGCCCCCTATTCTTTAAAGTGTTTCGGCAATATTTATTTTCTCCTGTTCAGAGTGACCTTTTCTTGGAAGGGTTTCACAATCGTGGTCATCAGATTAAATATTGATTCAGTCTGAAAAAAGCAGTCGGCAAACACATCCCACAGAGAAAGACTGAGAAGCTGTTGTCTGCAGGGCTACATCAGGCTTGAAAAGCAACAACTAGCTGGCTTTTATTTGGTGGAAAAAATGATAACTCTTAGGGTATTTTTCCTTCCCCTAGCACTTCTGTCCATTTGTGACGCAAAAAGCCCCTACCGGGAGGATGGACCTATTAATGCCTTTGCGGTAAGTTTCAATTAATTTTTTGATAGGTTTATATGTATAGTAACAGTTACTGTGCCTCTTATGGTTGTAAGAGTGTATTCTTGAGTTTTTTTGGGTAACAGAACTGCAAAGCAAAGCTGAGCCCATCTGACAGACAAAGGGCTTGAGAAGAAATGCCGCTACCCATATTCTATGCAGTAACTGTACATATACACATATTATAAATCATGTTGATTTGATTTGTTTATTACACCTGGTTACGTCCATGGGCTTAATATGGCTACATAAAGACATTTGTTTTTAAAAAAAGGAATTTGAATTCAAAATCAAAATGTTCTATTTTACAGTACATTAGAGAATCCCTTGAGTGGGAAATGGACTGTATAAACTGAAATTAGAACTTTAGAATTTTAGAACTATATACATAGATACATAGACAGTGTCGGCAGACAAGGGCCTACGGCCCACCCAGTCTGCCCATTTGTGCCTGTAAGTTCAGTTTATGTTTTCCAAGAAGTCTGTTGCCCCATACCCCTGACCTCCAGAATTCCTTTATGTCGATCCCAAGCATTCTTAAATCCCGTGATTGTTTCAGCCCCCACAACTTCCTCTGGCAGGGTGTTCCACTTGTCCACCACCCATTCTGTGAAGAAATTCTTCCTCACGTTTCCTCTGAATCATCCTCCGTCCAACTTCATCCCATGTCCTCCAGTCCTGGAACATCTTTTTCGCTTAAAAATAGTGTATTCCTGCACCCTGTTCCTCCCTGTGAGATACTTGTATGTCTCTATCATATTCCCTCTCTCCCTCCTCTCCTCCAGGGAGTACATGTTCAGTTCCTTCAACCTGTCCTCATAGGACTTGTGATGCAATCCATGCACCATCTTTGTTGCCCTCCTCTGAACCTTCTCTACTCTGTCTATGTTCTTACGTAGGTAAGGTCTCCAGAACTATACATGAGACATAATACATGAGACGTAAGCAATAAGACATGACAGGGTGTCCATGGAACAGATTTTACCACATGGCCAGGGGCGTAATAAGGCACAAGGCCTTGGCCAAGTGCCTTTAGCCCCTGGTGTGCAGTAAAATCTGTTCCATGCACACACCTGGAGTGTCTTATTGTGCTTATAAAATGGGATCCTAGCTTTATTTTACTTTTTGTAGTTAGAAAAAGCATGCTTGTATGTAGAAAAAGGATTTTATGTTTCTAATCCATGATAAAATAGTTCTTCCGTGGACATTGTTTAAATATTCATGAGCGTATTTGCATATTTGCACATTATTTGCAGATGCTGCTGTCTCTCTCTCACTCTTTCTCGCTCTCGGTCCACATTGCCACGGAGCTCAGAAGGTATGCCAGCTGTGTCTCGCTCTCACTGGCATCATGCTGTGGCAAAAACAAAAACAGAGTTGGGAGACTGAGGAGACTGTGTTGCTGCCGCTGTGTCTCCATTTCTCTCCTGGTTGCAAACTGCTGGACCAAAATTAAAGCAAAAGAATACTCCCTTAAACTTTTTTTTTACTAGTGTGGTGAGGTGTGAGCGCAGTTGCTAGCTGAGACAGCATTTCTGTTTATCTACTGTGGTGAGGTGTGAGCAGCGTTGGGAAAGAGTAAGCAGCGTTAGTGAGTGTAAAAAATGGTGGCATTCAATAAACCAACGTTCTAATGGCACACTGATTATGTGATGTGGTCCTGCTTTTCAGTACTAGTTAATATTACCCATGCATGAAACAGATTTAATGCATGGGTAGCCAGCATTCTGATTGGCTGATGCAGCCCATCCATTTTATAAAACCTCTTATCTTATTCCCTCCTGGTGGCCATTTTGGGTCAGGCTCAGCAATGGATGGGTCCGACGCCATATGGCGGCTATGGGACCGAAGGAATTAAGTATGTTAATACTGCAGCTGAGACTACTCTTATGGTTGTAACATAGAAACATAGAATCTGATGGCAGATAAGGACCACTTGGCCCACCTAGTCTGTCCATTTCCCTACCTAACAGATAAGCTGCAGATCCTAGTTAACCAACAACCTAATTCCTCCTACCCCTCACTAGTATTCCCTTATGTCTGTTCCATGCATTCTTGAATTCCTCCACTGTTTTTGACTCTACAACCTCCTCAGAAGGCTGTTCCATGCATCTACAACCCTGTCTGTGAAGAAATACTTACTTACATTACCTCTGAGCCATCCCCCCTCTATCTTCAAATTGTGCCCCTTTGTTCTTGCACATCTCTTTTTCTGAAAGATGCTACTCTCTTGGACTTTGTCGATTCCCTAGAGGTATTTGAAAGTTTCTATCATGTCCCCCCTCTCCCTCCTTTCCTTGAGGCTATACATCTTAAGCTCCTTTAGTCTTTCTTCATATGTCTTCTGGTGCAGACCTTGCACTATTTTAGTTGCCCTCCTCTGGACAGCCTCCACTCCGTCTATGTCTTTGCAGGGATGGGGTCTCCAGAACTGCACGCAGTACTCCAGATGGGGTCTCACTAACTGTCTGTGCAGAGGGATAACAACTTCCTGTTTTCTACTGGTGATGCTTCTCCCTATGCATCCCAGTATCCCCCAGCCCTCCTAACTGCCTTCTCACATTGCTTGCCCACCTTCTATGTCATCTGATATAACTACCCCCAGGTCCCTTTCCATTTTTGTTGCAGGTGCATTCTTAGGGTAAAAGAATCACAAACTGAAGGTTCTGATACCCTAAAAATGTTAGTGAGATGACTCTTAACAACTGTAAGAGTGGTCTCGGTGTCAGTAATAATATATTATTGATCAAGGTTGATCAATAACATATGGATTTAAAAAAAACTTCCCGGAACGTGCATTTCCAGGGAAGCTGCGCATGAGATGCTCATCACAGAATAAGAGTGTCTTGTGCGCAGAGGAAAGGAGCACTCTGATTGGTCAGGAGCACTCCCTCGATCTATAATGGTTATAGGAGTACCTGGAATGTTAGAAATAAACATAGACTCTATCGTCAGATAAGGACCTGATGGCCCACCTAGTCTGCTCTATTTTCCTACCTATAGTGTTGCCGCAGATCCTACTCAGTTCCATTCCCCCCCCACACACACACTGCTAAGATCTTTCTGTGCCTGTCCCAAGCGTTCTTGAACCCTGTCACTGTTTCTGCCCCCACCACCTCTGCTGGTAAGGGCACGGGGTCATAATGTCACAAGACATTATGCCACATGGCAAAATCGCACTGCCAATACAGCGCGATTTCTGCCATGAGGCATGTCTTTTTGGAGGCACCACATCCCCACCCCCATTATGAGGGCTGCACCCCAGATCCCCCACAAAGATTCTCAACTATGGGGGTTAACTTGGGGAGTACAAAGTCCAAAAAATAAAAGTTTCTGGGACTGAGAGCCAAACCCGGTCCCAGGCCTTAGCCCTGGGTTCCTGCTGCTCGGTGGAAGCCAGTCCCTATGAAGGTCTTATCCTCTAACTGGGAAAGTGTGAATGGTGCAATGCATACAGCAGTATATGCAGTATTGCACCATTCACTCTTGCCTATGGCGCTATCCTGGGTTAGCCATAACGTCGTACGCTATTAAGCGTGCGACATTATGATCTGGTAGGGCTGGGTAAGCTGTTCCATGCATCCACCGCTCTCTCTGTGAAGAAGTACTTCCTCACAATTCCTCTGAGCCTTCCTCAATCCTGATTGACCAGGCATGTCATGATTTATAATAAATGCAATTGCTTAGAGGGTCCAGATTTATTTAAAGACATCTTAATTGGTGTATTGGTGAGTGTGTAACTGTCATTTGCCATGTTACTCATGAAGTTCTACCCTAAAATCCCTCCTCCACGACTTCACTACTCACCCCTGCAGTTGCCACCAATCGTAGGCTATTCCCACTGCTCCTCCCCCATACTACTCCCTCCCCCTACTGCATTGGTTTACTGGTCCACCTCTCCCTCTGACTAGTCCCCCATTGTACTCGCAATCTTCCTTCCCTCCATCACTTTGCAGTCTGTTGCACTTTTCAGAACTGTTGCTATTAATATGTTATCGGTATGCCATGTTTTGCACTAATTACTTTGTGCTTCCTCTCAATTGTCTACAGCGTACTTTTCAGTTTTTATAATTATTTATTGTGTTTTAACTGTGACAGTACTGATATAACTTATTACTGCACTTTCTACATCCCCTAGAATGGAGAGGGGGGATATGATAGAGACATTCAAATTCCTGAAAGGAATAAACAAGGTGAACTCTGGGGACTGTTTATAAGGAACACCAGCTCGACAACGACAGGGCATGACTGGAAACTGACAGGGGAAGGGTTCAGGAGGGATGTGAAAAAGCATTACTTTATGGAAAGGGCGGTGGAACTGTCTGCCAGCTGAGGTGGTGGCAACTGGAACTGTGGATGGTTTCAAACGTGCTTGGGATAGAATTAAGGGGATAGTCATCACAGGCAGGGTCAAAGATGGGGAAAGAACAGGATAACTGTTGGGGAGGGGTAAGACACAGATTGATGTCAGGTCAAGGAGTTATATAGAGACCCATGGGCAGACTGGATGGACCACTGGTCCTTTTCTGCTATTATCTTCTATGTTTCTATGTTCCCCTCAGGACACATCCAGAAATCAGCTGATATCAGCTGGCCTGCCAGCACAGCAGTAGTGCTGCCGCTTGTGACGCTGTCAACCCAGGTTTGGGAATGAGCCAGGGGTGATGGAGGGCCAGCCGGAGGGAGAAGGCTTGAGCATCCGTAGGACAGCTCACCTTCTCCAGGAGGGAGGGTGGTCCAGGCTCGGTGCTTAATTGGCCTCTGGTGGAAGCTGGGGCCACAGCAAGCAAGGAGTACAGAGAGAGGGTTGGGGCATGGTGGATGTCGGCGATAATGCCCTGACATCAGGGTGCATGCCATGCCCCCCAGAAAAGGGGAAAATCAGTGCCAGTGCACCAGGAGGAAGGAGCGTCGAAGTGCAGACCCTGATAGCTCTTACCTGCCTGATCCACCAGGGACCCGACGAAACATAGAATTGTCTCGGGATGTACGGCCCCACCTCTTACCCACCTGGGGGGGTACAGCCATGGCTCTATAGGGGTCCACCGCAGAAGCCAGGTAGGTCAGTGAAGTGGGGCAGATACATGTGCACCTCCCGATGGAGTGGGGCTCCAGTGTTAGGGGGAGGATAAACTGAGATTTAAAAAAAAAAGAAATGAGCTGATATCTCAGTATGTTGTTCCTGGTGAAACTCTTAAAACAAACGAACAAGCAAATACATAACCACCATTCTTTTAATGTTGGTGCCTTAGCAGTTCTCTAGTGGCTTAGATGGAGATGTTTCAGTCCCAGTGCAGCTGCCAGCATCCAAAATCTTTGACCTTTGTTTACTACCCAGGCAGCAGATGTAACCCCAGAATAAAAAAGATGGCAAGAGAAGGATTTTGTATCCAGTAATAGCTAAGAAAATTTGAAGAATTTCTGCCCCAAAGTGTTGAATTTTTCAGTAGCTCTTCAGTATATGCTCACAGTCTGCATGAGGGCAATTGCAAGGACAATATGCCCCATCTGGGAGAAATCCCATATTCTGTCATTTTTTATTGGTGACATATAAATAGAAATAATTGAGTATTTTGTGGGTAGATTACATTGTGCTAGGCAGTTATGAGATTTCTGACTAGATTACACAATTATATTTACAATAACGTAATCACTCAAGCCATTAAGCGTCACTCACAGATTCCTGATTAAAGCATTAACGGGTTAATTGTAACAGGTCAGATGTAACTGTAAGCATAACAGGTTAATTGTTAGGGGAACAACTATGCTGTGTGACATGCAATCAGTGTTTCATGATGGGGGATATGGGGGGGCAAAATCCCCTGATTACAACAATATCATGAAAAAAAAAACTCATGCCAAATAGCGTCTGATGGTTGCCATGGACATGCGCACCAAGGGCGGGATATTCAAATGGAATGGGCATGGCGCAACAGAAGTATGCCATGCGGAACTTACTGATGCACCCCGCCACGATATTCAATGGGGAGAATGTCGCGGCACATATCTCGTCTGGGCGTCGATGTCTCGCGGTGCAGGTAAGGGGCGTCCTAGCCATATTCTGCACATCCCGATATTCAGCCCAGGACATGCTGAGAATATGCAGGTGCAACCCATAGCGCCGCCACACAGTTAAGCCAGATAATAAAGGAGCAACAGCTGGCCACCCACAGGTGAGCTGCTGTGTTGCAGGGTGCAACACAGCAGCTGCCAGCTGTGGGTGGCCACCCAAGCTCTGGCAACACCATCCAGTGGCTAGTGCCCCCCCATGCCCAATCGTGGGCTGTTTTCAATAATAGAATCCCTGGTGGTCAGTGGACCTATCACGTGCCAGTTGCGAGTATGCAGTACTCTAATTATCCCTAGTGGTCCAGCGGTACCAGAACCCCCTCCAACCCACCCACTCATTCCCACCACCCCTCTCTCCCCGGTCGGGGTGGGCAGCAGCACCACCTGCAAGCCACCCGCCACCTGCTGACTGACAGCGTGATGCGGCTCTAAGCCCATTGGTCCTAGCGTGGGCCAATGGGCATCTGAATACTGTACTACACAGTCTCGATATGTGATGGATCCATTCACATATTGGAGACTATTAATAGTATAGTGCAGTCTGCACCACGATCAACCCATGCTGTGGACCAGTAGGCGTACAGCCATACTGTACACTGTCGGTGGCCGAAGCTGCAGGTGGGGTGCTGCCGCCCCATGACAGTGGGAGGGTGGAGATGAATGGTGGCTTTCAGTACTGCTGGACCACCAAAGAATAATAAGTACTACATGCCGGTGAGCGCGGCGTCGTCACTGGACTTCAGAAAACTTCATTTATTACAGCCCACGATCGGGCTGAGAGACAAATCACTGGACCACCAGGAGAATATTTATTATTACAGCCTGCGATCAGGCAGGGTGATAGGTCCACTGGACCACCAGGGAGATTATTGATTATTACAGCCCATGATCGGGCAGGGTGATAGGTCCACTGGACCACCAGGGAGATTAATTATAATTACAGCCCCCGATCGGGCAGGGTGATAGGTCCACTGGACCACCAGGGGATTTATTACATATTACGGCCCGTGATCAGGCATTGGAGTGCGTTGTCAGTGAGGGGCAGGGGGCGTTGGTCCCCGATGGCCGCTGCTTGGCAGGGCGCCAGGCACAAGTCACCAGGGATTGGCGCGCCTGCATGCAAATAGGACCATAATGACATGCAAATGTCCCCATTTGTGCCTTGCATGCATTATGGCCCCATTTGCATGTCCACAGCTGAATATCGCGGTTGATGCGCCTAGTGCAACGGCACTTGCACTAGTGCATCCCCCTGCTCCTCTCTGGCCACTTGCACTGGTGCAGTGCCACTGCGCCATGCGCTATGCGGGTGGCCATGGAGCAATATTCAACGGTGCTGAGCCATGGTGCAGCACTATTGAATATCGCTCTGTCAGCGCCCTGGCACATCTCAGTTGCGCTGCGCCCAGACTTGCGCCACAGCCTGGCGCAATCTGAATATCCCACCCCAAGTAAACAAAGTGAGGTCAAATCTTGCTCAAAATCTTGCCTGCCACCCTGAAACATTGGGTGCATGTCCTACGCCATAGTTGTTACTATTTTATATTTTATATTGGATTAGTTTACCTTGTATGTCTTTACTACAAAGGTAGGCATGGCAACAGTTTGATGCCCAATTATCTGTGGAGAGCTGAAGCTACAGTTTAGCCACCCACATTTTTTAAGAGGAGTCAGAGTCCGATGCTCAAAGGTGGCTGGTATTCATTCGAATCAAGTGTATTCCAGCTGTGCAGCTGCACACCCCAGGACCATGCAGGGGTGGGCATGATCCGAAGCCTTATCCCCCTCAACCCCCCTGCACACTGTGGACAGCACCAGGGGGCAGTGCTGCCAAGAACACCAGGTATCCAATCAGATGCCTGGTTAGCTTTTTATTGGAGCCCCTTTTTCATGCAGAGTGGAGGACCGTGGAATATGGCAGTCCTCTGCGGACTGCAATATCCCCGATCTGCACATGAGCACATTGTACCAGTACACCGGCTAGTGCCAGAGACACCCCCAGCCCCGTACACATGCCACGGGGGGGCTGATGGAGGGAGGGCTGTTCGGAACCAGTGATGTCAGACAGGCCTGGCAGAGAGGGGCATGTTAAATGCTAAAACAGTTCCCCAGGTCAAGTAGTTCCGTCTCTGTACCAGGCGTATGCACCACCTCCACAGAGCTGTGGATTGGGCTTAGGCACATCTCTGCCCCCTTGCCCACCCAGATCTAACTGTGCACATGGCTGGGGATTGCATGAGGAGGGGTGTGCAGCCAGGGCTGGGGAGATTACAGAGTGCCCCGGTGGTACACATCCCGTGTATTGGGTTCACTCCACAGCTTGCCATGTCCCTCTGCAGGTGCTGAGGGGCTGCAGGACCAGAGAGGATGGGGGTGCTGCAAGTGAAACTCCTCCACACTTGAAACCCATGATGGCAGAGCAGCTCTGCGCTACACAAAGGGCTGCCAGCCCCAAATGTACACACGCTCTATCAGAGAAGTGCAGCACTCAAAGAAAAACAACAAAACAAAGCTGAGCCCGAAGTCAAGCAAGTGCTATTTATTTCAATATGATCTCTGTGCAGATAAAGAAAAGTAACTTGCAGTTTCAGCGGTTACCAAACTGCTCGGGCATTTCGGCTATACCAGTCTTCCTCAGGAGGTAGATCCATGGGGGAGCCAACCAAGGCCTGCTAAAAACCCACCTGGGGGGAATGCCCCCCCCCACCAGCAGCAGCTGGCAGAGGGCCTGCTGGGAAGGTGCAGCTGGCAGGACTCCCCAGTGGCCAGGCAGTATGCCCACAGCCCTCGAGACAGCAAGGTCCTCCAGACAAGGCTAGTCATGTTCCAGACAAGGTGGGACAAAGAACCCTGAGAGCTGGGCCTGTTCTAAATGGGCCCCGCCTGCTCTCTGAGACCCAGAATGGTGACTGCATGGCTTGGAGCCGTGCTCCAGGCCATCCACTGGTCCATTGGTGCTCAACTGACCCACATCACCCTCCCCATGCAGGCCCAGTGAGTTCTGCAGCCAGTCTGTGCCCTTGAAGGCTACCAAGGCCAGGATGTGGCCAGTCATATCTTCCGGGAACATGGCAGTGCAAGCAGGAGGTTGGGGGCACATTGGAAGTAGGCAGCTGGTAGATCAGGTGAGCGTAAGTGGGTGGAGTACAACAAGTTAACAAGCAGTAGGGGAGGCTGGCAGGAGCCCAGAAATAGCAGGATGCCACAGTGATAGAAGTGGGGGGGGGCGCTCAGGGCTATCTTCAGCTAAATACAGAGCCAGAAGCATGCAGGAGCAAGGGCAGGCAGAGGGAGCCAAGCTGGCAGGCTCAGAGCATGCAACCTGCAGAAAGCAGCAATGGTGGAAGAGAGGGAGCACAGGCAGGCTGGGTGTTCGAACAGCTGCAGCTGTAAGGCCGAGAACACAGGAAGAATGAACGGGGAGAACTAGAGATGGCAAGAGAGGGCTGCAGTGTGCAGCAGGCAGATGGGCAGCATGCAGCAGGCAGGTGGGCAGTATGCAGCAGGCGGGTGGGCAGCATGCAGCAGGCGGGCGGAGGCCATGTGAGAACAGGAAAAACAAGCAGCACCAAAAAAAATCCATTACTTGGGTGCGGCCATGGTGGAGGTCTGGAGTAACAGCATGCAAAAGAGGCTGGGGGCCATGGGACAAGAGGTCAAATGCCCCTGTGCCTTGCCACTGGATGGGCTCTCTCTCTCTTTTTTGCACTAAAGCCCCCTGAACCAACCACTTTGGCCTGATCCCCCGGCCCACTATCCACAGAGGCGGCCCCCCACCCCACCTCAGTTTCAGGACTTAGCGCTGTGCAGCTCATTGACATGTAGGGGGGTGCACTCCCCCAGGTTGCAGTGGAGGAAAGCAGGTAGCCCCTCGCCAAAGACTTACTTCCACCCTGGGCAGGAGATGTGCACTATCTACAGAACATGTTAAAAAAAATTCTACAAAAAATATTTCTCAGTCTCTCTTCCACTGCTACAAACAATTGTGTGACTGGAGTACTATCAAACCTCCGTCCCAACAGACTAGAAATATAGCCCTTGTAAGGGATCAGTTATCTGCAGGGGCCAATCTGTGGGTAAATTATGGCCTTTGCTGGACAAATAGTCTAATTTTAAGAATTTTTAGCAGTTTTCTGTGTATTTAGCAAACTAGAAGTAACATAGAAAGACCCTCCCAGTCTGCAAATATAAAGTAGTGAGCCTGTGCAACGCAAAGAATAATTAACGCCTCGGCATTAAGAACAGGAAAGTTCTCACCACCAAGTTAGAATGGTTAAATCATCGGCGCAAGATTGCAGCTCGGTGCCGTGTAATGTCACCACTCTAAGGAGGTTTGAGAACCTGCGAGTTCTTGGCGCCAGGATTTTTTTTTATTGTATATCCTATAACAGAAAGCATGTCTTAGAACAACTGGAGGTTACTGGTATTTTTTTTTTTATTTATTTTAAATTTAGTGACCAACTCAAAATGCCTGATGACGGCATCTGTTTAAAGTTTTCTTCACGTTCTAAAGTGTTAAGAACAACTGATTCCAATTGAGTCAGCTGTGACATGTTTTTCTTTACACTCTAAAGTGTGAAGAACAAGTTTTGAAAACACTAGTCATAAAATATCATTATACGCAAATTATGTACTTATTCATGTCACCGATCCACAAAGCTTGTTAAAAAGCTTAAATGATTTGCTTAATGAATTTGGCAATGTTTCAGGACACAAAGTAAATGTGAACAAATCTCTTGTTGTGCCTTTAAATAATTACACATTCAAAGGAGATTTCAACCAATTTGGTTTTTATTTCTTAATTCTGTTTATGCACCAGATTTCAGGTGGGGATGTACCCTGTACCAGACCCCTTCCCCCCACAGTCCCCCAACCCAGCATCCCCCTCCAGCTGCCCAGACTGGAGGCCCTGTAGCTCACCCCCTATGGTGGGCCCCACCAGGGGAAATGACCAAAATCTAGCGGTGCTATGTCACGACCACAGCGGTCAAAACAGCACACATTTATCAACAGGTGGTCAGTACAAAACTCCACGGTCCAAAACTGCACTAGAATAGATATACAAATTCCAAAACCGCACAGCGCCGTTATGACTGTGCATTTTTTGACCATGCATGTTTGCTGCTGTTGTGGTTTTGACTGGATAACAAGTCCACCTGTAGTCCAGCAGAATCTTAGGCCATGGTGTCTCTCAGGAGAGAGAGACAGGAGACTTCATGCAGCACTGATCTTGGGGTTTTCTTCCTTTTTGTTTCCCCTGGAGACATGGATGTGCAATGATGTCAACAGGAGAGCATGCATGCTGCCATGCATAGAGACATAGAATCTGATGGCAGATAAGGACCGCTTGGCCCACCTAGTCTGCCCATTTCCCTACCTAATGGATAAGCTGCAAATCCTAGTTAACCAACAGCCTACTTCCTCCTACCCCCACTAGAATTGCTTTATGTCTGTCCCATGCATTCTTGAATTCAGAATCCTTAAAATTAAAATTCTTGAAATTGTCTGTGCCTCGTGACACACCACGTAAAGCATGGGTAAATCCCCCAATAACCCACACCCTGTCATGCCTTATTGCTTAAATGTCTGAGAGAAGTAAAGTGAAACATGAAAAAAACAGAAGCACTTACCATGTTCTAGTGCATTAGTCCCACAAACTACTCACTTGCAAAAAAGATTTTAGTTTAGTGAACAAACTGAAAGCAAAGCCACGTTAGTGTCTATTAAAGGAGTGCACCTCAGTGAAATTTGGCACTTTTGGAAAAGGTCACTGCTGTTTCAAGCAACAGTCTCTTCCTCCTCCTGTTCTGGCTGGCTCCTCGTGGTTCATCTGAAGGCAGCCATCTACGCTGCCCATTTCCCTGCATTTCTGGGGTCAGTGAACAAGTAGCTTTTACCATCCTGGACAGTTGTTAGCTTTACAGGGAACGGTACTGAGTAGGGTAGATTTGGGTCTCTCAGCACTTTGCAGACCCCATCAAAGCATTTCTTGCATTGGCGGGTGGCATAGCAGAAGTCTGGGAAGAATAGCACAGTACCTCTCTCCACTGAGAATGGTCCATAATGTTCTGTCATGTTCAAAATTAGATCCCAGGTTCCCACACAGTCCACCACTATCAGTAACACTCAGGTGAGATCCTCTGATTGCTGTCCCTGGGTCAGACCCAGAAAGTCTTCAGTATCCGAAAGTCCTGATACCCAGAGTGAGTGCCAAACTGGTCTGTGAGCCAATCTTTCAAGAAAAGCAGCACATGGGCCGGCCCGGTGGTGCTGAGGGTTGGGCGACCCGGGTTCGGGAACGAGCCCAGGACGTCGGTAGTCAGCAGGGGAAGGAGAGGATTGAGCATCTGAGGGCAGCTGTCCTCTCCTGGGAGGAAGGGGGGACCCACACTCTGTGCCTGACTGGCCTCTGGTGGAAGCCAGAGGCATAGCAGACAGGAGCGCACTAGGGGTTGGGAAGTGGCTGATGTTGGCGGATACGCCTTGACATCAGGGTGGTGGCCACTCCTGAGGAACATCAGAAAATACCCCGTGGCACTCCTACATAGATGGAGCACCAGGCCCCGATCCCCTATACCCCTACCTGCCCCGGTGACCATCGTCCTGATGAGACAAAGTGTTCGGGGTGCTTGCCTCCCCACCTCATCCCAACCGGAGGGTAAGCCAAGGCTACATGGAGGATGGACCGCCATGGGATATAGGTAGGAGATGGGGACTAGAACGGCCATAGGTGTCTCCTGAAGAGAGGGGAGTGCCATGGGAGGGAAGGAGTATAAATAGAAATTAAAAAAAAAAAAAGAAAACCAGCACATGGGCTCCCTGTGCCCCCTCTGTGAGTCCAGTCGGTCCAATGTTAGGATTTCTCACTTGGTTTTCCAGTAACTCCAGTTGGACATTAACATGTTGCACCTCTCAGGCTCCCTGCTGCACGGTGCTCTTACCTGTGTATGAGTGCCTCTGAATACCTTCCATCTCTGTTTGAAGGGTTTGCACAGATGTTCCAACAGTTACTATCTGACCAGTAAGAGAATCTAATTTATCGTTCATAGCTGTAGTGGATACTATTAGCTACTGCAGTTTCCTGCCCGGTATTTGCAATGTTTCCTCTGGGCCTTCTACCTCCAAGGCTCCCTGCTCAGCTGAGATGACCATGTGCGTGGGCTGGCCATTGCTTCATTTTCTCCATCTTTCCACACCTCTCCTGACTGAAGCCCTCCTTTAAGCTTGTCCGTCGCATGCAGCACACCATTCTCCAGCAAAATCTGCATTGTTAGTGAAGCTTTGTTTCTGGTAAGTTAGTAGTTTTAAGTGTTTTAATGCCATTTCTGAAGAGCAGAGGATTCAGGTGACAGATCAGCTCAGGCTCCACAGCACCCCCATGATGCCGAGTTTTGCTGACAGTTGGATGGTGTGGCAATCCACAGTTCTAAAGCTAAGAGTTCACATTGGCAGTATAGTGCAGTGGTTTAAGGCTCTGAGCTGCAAATCTGGTGACATCCAGCAGACCAGACCTGGGTTTGAATCCCACAGCTTCCACTTGCACACTGTGTGACCCTGAACAAGTCACTTAACTTCCCTGTGCTCCCAGGTCGCTCCTGTAAGAAAGCTTTCAGCTTAGTGTGCTACTCCAGGTTAAACAACTAAATAAAAAAAAAAAAAGATTGCAGAAAGCCTGCTGTACTGTAACAGTGTCCTTTTCATGAGAAGCCATGTTGAAGTAGAGCAGGGTACCACACTGTCAAAAAACATCCAGGCTGCTCAGCTGAAGGTGTGCCAGCTATGTCAGTTACAAGAAGGATCAACAGCAGAACAGCGTGGACTACCACACGGCAGCTTTGGCAGCCTCCAGGACCATGAAGATCCAGACCCCTTCACTCCACCCCACATCTTTTTCATATGACCCCTACTGACCTGCAGCCAAGAAAATTATCAAATGGCAGTTAAACTGCTACCTGCCTATCATTTGGAGAAGATTGGAGGCAGGCGACCAATAGAAGCCCTGAGTAGCCAAACCAGATGATGAGGCAGGGTTTTAAATAACTGCAAAAACCGATTAGCACTTTCATTGTAATCAATTGTGAAAAAGTATGTATTTGCATTTTCTAGCAGTTTACGTTGCTAAACAAATTGAGACACGAGCTATGCATTATCCCAACTGATTAGCAGTTTTACTCATGAAAGTACTAATCAATTTTGCAGTTATTTAAAACCCTTTGAGCACTCAAAGTCCCACTGACATGGCTTGACTGATGAAAAAATATAACTAACCAAAGGAGAACACAATTTATTCCTTTCTTCAGTGATGTATCCTTCACCCAGTCCCTGATTTTTGGCAGAAGATGGCTGATTTTTTGACCCCTTGACTTAAGATAGCGTGGTGGAGTGGGGTATTCACTTTTATAAATTCCCATTATGTCAGGGCGGACTAGTTGTTAGAGGACAGATGTGTAAACCAGGGATTCTCAGCTTCCAATCCCACACCAGCTGACTGTGTGACCTTGAGCAAATCACTTAATCACCCTGTCTCAGTCCTGTAGAATCCAGGTAGTAGCAGGACCTCTGCTGAAAAAGAAAAGGGTTACACTTTAAGTGCCAGTTAACTACACTGTAGTTATAGTGTAACTACACAGTAACTGCATTGCAACTGCAGTGTAGTTGCATGCAACAAACATGTAAGTACAGTGTAACTACCCTGTTGCATGTAATTAATGCTTAGTTACATTGAATCGGACGCTTAAAATAAAGTGTAACCCAGAAAAGTTGCTTCTCAGTTGGGCTACCCAGGGTAAAACAAAAAACAGTCATCTGGGAAGCTTACACAGCACAAATGATTGGCTGTATTCTACACATCTGTATTACAGCCGGTAGCTCAATTAATAATGTATTAAAATTAAAAAAAAACCTTCCTCGAATGTGCCCGTTTCCAGGGCAGCTACGCATGAGACACCTTCATAGAATAAAAGTGTCTCACATGCAGAGAAAAGGAGCATTCCAACTGGTCAGGAGTGCTCAGTCGATCTATAATTTTGCTAAAAGAACTATACGATAAAAATTTTTGCCAACAAACAAATACTGCTTCTTTAATACAATTCCATGCTGTCAGCACAGCGGCTGCTATCAAAGTTCCTGACTGGCACTATCATTTTCTTTTCCCACTGACAGTATGATTTCTGCTATCGGGGTTCGACCCAGCGGGAGCCAGTGACCCTGAATACAGGCCAAGGATGGGAGGACACTCTACCATTTTTCGCGCTTCATTTCAATGTGACCGACATCATCAGGTATGGTGCATGGGGAAAAGACAGTGAGAGGGTACTGGTCTGCTGATATCTCATGAGTGGCGAAGCCATGAGTGAAACAGCAATAGACCAATACCCTCAAATGAAGATGAGAACGATGTCATAAGTAAGCCTGTAGAAAGTAGTAGTAAAAACCTTTATTTTTAAACAGGAAAGTTGTTGACAATTTTTACATCATTAGGACATAGTCCTATTTGCAAGATGCTCCTGTGTAATATTTTGTTTATACAATAGGTGTTTAGGTGATTTTGTGATAGAAGGGGGGTGGATGTGGCGGCGGTCACGGAGACGAGGGCCAACAAAAACCATGACTGGGACCTAAACGTGTGGGGGTACACTATGCTCAGGAAGGATACAAAAGAGGGTAGAGGGGGTGGAGTAGCTATGTTCATTAGAGATGACATAGAAATTGCTAGGGTAGAAGAGCAGAGGAAAGCGTGGAGGCCTTATGGGTCACCTTACGATCCTCAACGAGGAATAAGGTCAAGCTGGAGTGTGTATATAGGCCCCCGGATGAGTGATGTTCTAGAGGATGGTTTGCTGGACAACATCATTGCCCAGTGTGGACCAAAAGGGGAAGGAGTGGTGTTGATGGGGGACCTTAATATGCCAGGTACAAACTGGGGAACCATGTCCTCTAAGGTGGCCGAGGAGCAGAGGCTGCTGGACGGCTTCCAGGATGTGTTCTTAACACAGCATGTGATGGAGCCCACAAGGGAGGGCATGTCCTGGACGTGGTTCTGGCAGATGGGGATCTGGTAAGGGACCTGGTTGTAGAGGACCCCCTGACTGGGAGAGACTACAATACTGTCTGGTTTCAAATAAGCATGGGGGGAGGGGGGTCGAGATCTAGGACACTGGCAGTAGACTTCAGGGGGCAGACTTTGTGGGCATGGGAAATATTCTCAAGGATCACTTGAAGGGGATTACATCAATGGCAAGTGTGGAAAGGAGATGGGAGGTCATAAACGGGGACTTCATGAGGCAGTCAGGATCTGCGCTAAGTTGAAACGTAAGGGAGCAAGGTCACATAAACCATGCTGGTGGTCCAGTGAGGTACAGGTAGCGGTCAGAGAAAGAAGTGCCTACAAAATATAAAACAACAAGAGGATAGGGATAAGGAAATGTACCATTTGCATCTAGAAAAGTCACCCGGATGGTGAGGGAGCAAAGGCCAGTAAAGAGCAGCGGCTGGCACAGGGACTATGGAGGAAAAGGGTTCTTCCGGCACATTGGGGAGCGGAGAAAACTAAGGGCCATCTCAGCAGATTGAGATCAGAAGGAGGGTGGGTGGAAGAGGCGAGGACCAGGCAGAGGTATTTAATGAGTACTTTGCCTCTGTGTTCTACTAGGGAGGGGATGGGATATCTACAAAGCAAACACGATGAGGATAAGCGGCAGTGAGTGGGATCAGGGAACAACAGAAATGGAGCAAGAGGAAGGGAGAGGTACCCAAGGGGTGTCACATCTGGATAAGGATAAAACGGCCAGTAAGGTGGAGGGGATGGATGATGCTATCTCTGCCAAAAGGGTGTGGTTATCCCTCAAGGCCCTAAAGAAAGACAAATCTCCTGGGCCGGATGGCATTCATCCGAGAGTACTATGGGAATTGGCGGACATACTGGCTGCACCCCTGGCGGAGCTCTTCAACAGGTCACTTGAGACAGGGAGGGTACCTAGGGATTGGTGAGAGGCACATGTGGTGCCAATCCATAAAGAGGGGTCGAGGGAACTACCAGGTAACTATAGACCCATCAGTTTGACCTCGGTGGTGGGAAAATTAATGGAGAGTATACTAAAGGAACGATTGGAGGTGTACTTGGAGGAGGTGGGAGGTCTGGATAGTCGGCAACATGGGTTTGTGCCAGGTAGATCATGTCAAACCAATCTTGTGGAGTTCTACGAATGGGTAACATCAGAGCTGGACAGGGGAAAGCCTGTGGATGTATTATTCTTGGACTTCAGCAAGGCGTTTGACTCTGTCCCCCACAATGGTCTGGTGGAGAAATTGATGGGGTTAGAGTAAGCCCTTTGATGGTCAGATGGATTGAAAACTGGCTAGCTGGACACACCCAGAGAGTAGTGGTCTGTGGGGAGCTCTTGAACCCTGTAGAGAGGTTGGTAGTGGGGATACCTAGGGCTTCGGTCCTGGGTCCGATCCTGTTTAATGCATACATATCGGACATCAGGGAGGGTATAGGATGTGAAATGAGTCTCTTCACAGATGACTCCAAGATGGGAGCAGTAGTTGAGGGAGAAGAGGGGAGGTTGGCCCTGCAAGGGGACCTGGACACCCTGGAAAGCTGAGCTCACACATGGAAATTAAATTTCAATATCACCAAGTGCAAGGTGTTGCATCTTGGTCGGGAAAACCCTAAACACAGGTACACCCTGGGAGGGGAGGCGCTGGAGGCTTCAATAGGGGAAAAAGACCCAGGGGTCATGGTGGATGCATGTATGAATAACTCTGAGCAGTGCAGGAGAGCAGCTAGCAAGGCAAACAGGATGTTGGGATGCATCGTAAGGGGGATCACCTCTAGGAGCAAGGAAGTAATTCTGCCACTGTACAATGGACTGGTTAGACCACACCTTGAGTACTGTGTACAGTACTGGAGACCACACTTGAAGAGGGACATACAGCTCCTGGAGAGGGTACAGAGGAGGGCAACTAAGATGATACGAGGGCTAGGGGATTTGACGTATGAGGACAGACTTGAGGAGCTCTGCCTGTTTTCATTGGAGGAGAGAGGCAGGGGGACATGATTGAGGTCTTAAGTACCTCAAGGAATAAATAGGAGTAAACATGGAGGATCTTTAGACTAAAGCAGGGAGGTATCACCAGAGGGCAGGGTTTGAAGTTGGAAGGTGGAAGGGTGAGGGGAAGAGGAGGAGGTTTTTCACTGAGAGGGTGGTGGACCCTTGGAATGCACTGCCTGGCGAGCTGGTTCAGAGATCCACAGTGGAGGACTTCAAGAGAGGGTGGGACAGACACAGAAAGTGGATGTATCAGATGATGGCCTGTCCCAGGGGGGTGGGGATGGATGATAGGGGTTTCTGGAACACAAGGGAGGGGAGGGCCTCACCACCCAACTAAGGATCTGAGGTTCGAGCAGACTCGATAGACCATAAGGCCTAATCTGCTGGCAAATAGTATGTTAGTATGTTAGTAAATGGTAAAACATTACAGAAGGAAAACATCTGACAGTAGACTGGGACCTTGCGATCCCTGGACATAAATTATACAGGAGAGACAGGGCAGTTGGGAAGGGGTGGCAGTTTATATCAAGGAGGGAATAACTTGCATGAGGTAGGAGTTGGAGGAAGGGAAGGGGAGGCATTAAGGGTTCGATTAAGGTCCAATAGAGGGAGAAAGGTGGGGTTGGGGGTGGTTTACAGACCACCCAATCAGGATGAGGAGAGGGACAGGGAACTGAGCTCACAAATATTGGAAGCTGTGAGGAAAGGAGAGGTGGTAATTGTGTGGGACTTCAACCTGCCCAAGGCGAACTGGGCATAGCATCCACAACATGTGCTAGGAGTCATGTGATCCTTGAAGGACTGCAGAGTGGGTTCCTGACTCAGGGTGTCACTGAACCAACAAGAGCTGAGGCAATTCTTGATTGTTTGCTCACAAATGGGGAGCATGTACAGGAAATAATGGTCAGGGAGCCACTGGGCAGAAGTGACCATTGCACAGTGTGGTTCCAGTTGGATATGGGCAGAGAAAGCATCCTAAGACCAAAATCTTGGATTTCAGGAGGGTGGACTTCAGGAAAATGGACAAAGTGCTAAGGAACCACTAGGCTGGCATCAGAGCAGATATGGGGTGGACCAAAAGTGGTCCATCATTAAGGAAGGAATACTGGTTGCCACAAATGAGTGCATTAGGCTCAGAGAAAAAAATACAAGGGCCAAAGCGCCCAGCTGGTTCAGTTCTGGGGTTGCCCAGGCAGTAAGGAAAAAGAGGTTGACTTATTGAAAATTCAGGAAGACCAAGAGAGAGGTGGCTAGGGAAAATTACCTAAAGTTGGCTATTGAGGCAAGTAAGGAAGTCCAGTGAGCAAAGGCACAGAAGGAACTGCAGATAGCTGAAGGAATTAATAAGGGGGAGAAGGCTTTCTCTCACTATGTAAGTGAGAAAAGGGACAAGAAGGCAGGGATTGTTAGGCTTAAGAAAGGGAAGGAGTGGGTGGAGGATAATGGGGGAAAGCAGAGATACTAAATGAATACTTCTGCTCTGTCTTCACCAGGGAGAAAGACGGACCAGTGCCTTCAGGAGGGAAAAGAGAAGCAGGAGGCAGGGGAACATAGATGTAGCGATAGAAGGGGATAGAGTGAGGGAGGGGCTCCTGGCATTGAAGGTGGACAAATCACCTGGCCCAGACAGAGTACATCCAAGGGTACTAAAGGAACTGGCTAAGGAGCTGGCAGGGCAACTGGCAGACCTATTTAATAGTTCACTAGAATCAGGCGTGGTACTGCAGAACTGGAGAACAGCACATGTACTGCCCCTCCACAGAAGTGGTCCCAAGGATGACCCAGGGAAGTACAGACCAGTCCATCTGACATCTATTATGGGCAAGCTCATGGAGACCATACTAAAGGAAAGGTTGGTGGAATATCTAGAGGAGCATGGCCTCCAGGATGTGAGGTAGCATGGAGTCATGGGAGGAGATCATGTCAAACAAATCTGATTGACTTCTTTGACTCTGTCACTAAGATAGTAGACAGGGGCCAAGCAGAAGACATCCTCTATCTTGATTTCAGCAAGGCCTTTGGCTCTGTGCCCCATAAAAGGTTGATCAGGAAGTTGGTGGATCTCGGGGTTGGGGAAAAGATGGCCAGATGGGTGGAAAACTGGTTGAGGGACAGAACCCAGAGGGTGTTTGTGGGGGGAGAGTTATCTGGCACCAGAGAGGTAACCAGTGGGGTCCCACAGGGCTTGGTGCTGGGGCCGGTGTTGTTCAATGTCTTCATCAATGACATTGGGGGTGGCATTAAGGGCAAAATGTGCCTATCTGTGGATGACACCAAGCTCTGTGAGAGAGTGGACACAGCTAAAGAAATACAGGACCTGCAGGAAGATCTGGAAAAGATGGGGCAGTGGTCCAGGATCTGGCAGCTTGGCTTCAATGCCAAGAAATACAAAGTTATGCATATTGGAGCCAAGAATCCCAGGACAAAGTACTACCTGGGTGGAGTCTGAATATCAGCATCAGAGGAGGAGAAGGACCTGGGAGTGATGATCACTAGTGACCTGAAGCACTCCACGCAGTGCAAGAAAGCAGTAGCAAAGGCAAACAAGATGCTGGGATGCATATCTAGGGGGATCAGTAGTAGGTGAGAGGAGGTTATACTGCCCTTGTACATGTCACTGGTAAGGCCTCATCTAAAGTATGGGTTCGGTACTGCTGCCCAAACCTCAAAAAGGACATTAACCTGCTGGAGAAGATCCAGAGGAGGGCTACAAAGATGATAGTGGGTCAGCAGGGTAAGGCATATGAGGAGAAGTTGAGGGCACTGAACATGTACTCCCTGGAAGACAGGAGAGAGAGAGAGGGGACATGATTGGGACATTCAAGTACTTGAAAGGGATAACTAAAGTCGATAAGGAGAGTCTCTTTAAGCTGAGTGGCAGTCATAACATGAGGGGGCACAGTCTTAAGCTGAAGGGTGGGAGGTTTAGGAGGGAGGTCAGGAAGCACTTCTTCACAGAGAGGGTGGTAGAATCTTGGAATGCACTGCCAGAAGAGGTGATCTTGTTGAAGACAGTAGGCAGCTTTTAGAGAGGCTGGAACAGGCATGGGGGAAGGTAAGGATCATGGGTAGGGAGGATGGGAGGCTTGGGAAGGGAGGGCAGGGACAGTAGCTCAAGCTGTGCACCCTGCAATATGAGCAGACTAGATAGACCAAATG
The DNA here is from genome assembly GCA_016271365.2 of Neoceratodus forsteri. Taxonomy (NCBI): domain Eukaryota; kingdom Metazoa; phylum Chordata; order Ceratodontiformes; family Ceratodontidae; genus Neoceratodus; species Neoceratodus forsteri. The sequence goes on along the minus strand of JADMNL010000029.1, from coordinate 203,942,844 downwards.
GCCTTCTTCTGCTGGCTTCTTCATATGTTCATATGAAAAAAATTGTAAAATGTATCCCTTTGTTCAATAGCTCAGCATACTACCAAATGACAACAACTAGAAGATCAGCAATCAAAAAAATTAAGCAATAAGGCATGACAGAGTGTGCGTTGTGCTGGGATAATGGCACTCCTCAATGAGCTGAAGTACAAGGCTGAAGGCCAAGTGCTTTCACCACCTGAGAAGGGCTGTTATCCTAGCACAGCGAACACTCTGGAGTGCCTTGTGATTATGAAATGTGTCTACCATAAAATTATAAAATTAAAATTGTTTTACAGTAATATCAAGCAATTATAAAAAAAAGAAGAAATAGTAGCCATCCCAGTGGCATGAAGGGCTGAGGCATCTGTGTTTTACCTCCTGCCATGCCAGTGGCCCATGTTCACGGTGCGAGCAGGCCACCTGGGGTCGGCTGGGAAGGGAGAGGATTGAGCATCCAGAGGACTACTCTCCTCTCTTGGGGAGGGGTGGGGATGGAGTCCACTGCATGATTGGCCCCTGGCGGTGGCTGGGGGCTGGCACAATGGACCCACAACATAGGGGACAGATGGAGGCAGACTTCCAGTGTGCCCATGGCCCATGTGCAGTTTGGGCCCTTGCATCACTGCATGCCTTCTCTCCCACTCGGGGCCAGGAAGCAAAAGAGAGGAAAAAGGAACCCCGACCAGAGAGATGATGCCAATCTCCCGCAGGTACTGCACCCGGCCAGTCAGCACCTCTTGAAGTAGAGGTGAATCCGGTAGACACCGGGGTGACAGGGCTGGAGGGGCCAGTGGAAGGAGGCCGGGAGGGAGAGTAAAGAAATTAACAAAAAAAAAAAAGAAGTGGAAATATATTAAAAAAAGTAGTCCAACTCAGGACGTGTAGTGTTTATGGGTGACTAGAAGGTGGCGGCAGGAGGCTTATTATTTATTTTTCCTCTCATGTAAATACTGCATAGGCAGTGCCGTAGAAATAGAGTGCACCAAGCAGAGTGGGAGTTGACCTGAGCTGTGGCCAGCAGTGAGAGTGAGAGCCCTGAGGGAGGCAGGGCTGAAATCCATTACTGTGAGCCACAGTCGTCGGTGACTGACCAGCGGTGAGAGCAAGAGACATGAGGGTGGCAGGGCCATAAGCTGTTTCTTGGAGCCACAGTAGTAAGAGTGGCAGAGATGAGGAAGGCAAGGCCGAATTTAGCTCGAGTGATTTATAATAGGATAAGATAATTTTTTTTTAATTTACTTATGCGCTAAAGTGGAGCGCTCTCCCCTAACTCTCCCACATAAGAGCACACTGTACAGAAGATAAGAGATACCATGGCTCTGCATGCTGATTGGCTGAAATACCTTAGTGATTTATAATGCAGTTAGAACTGCTTTTAATGCCTCTTCAGTGCAGCGGTAGGGCTATGACTTATGATGCCGGCAACCCAAGTTCATGATCGAGCCCAGGCTGTCAGTGTTCAGCTGGGTAGAAGAAGATTGTGCATCCCAAAGGAAACTTTTTGGTCCAGCTGGGTAGAAGATTGTGCATCCCAATGGAAACTATCTTCCTCAGGGATGGTAGGGTAACTGTCCCACTACTACAACTACACTGCCGCCTTGGTGACCACAGGTGGCAAGGCAGTTGAACTATAGCGGGAAGGGGAAAAGGTGGCCCAATGGCTCTGAAGGTCGAGGTGCTGGATATCACTCCTCGCATGTCGGCAAACTGGGTTTGGAAGTGGACTCAGGTCACTTGGGGTTCAACTGAAGAGGGAGGGGGTTGAGTGTCCAGAGGACTGCTCTCCTCTCCCCGAGAGGGAAGGAGGGAGGGAGGGAGGGCTTTAGTGCCCGGCATTTGCCTTGCTCCTAGCATTGGCTGGGGGTGTGGCAGACTAGGGCCGTCGGTACAGGAGGAGGGAGTGTCGGCCGGCGACGCTACACACATGGAAGCATGCATAGGGATGTCTAGACAGCATTGCATACCACTTCTCTGGGGAGAAAAGAAGAAAATGGAGGTCCTAACTGCCACTGACCCTGGCAACCTCATTGCCCTTCACACCACTGGGCATGCTACACTTCATGCAAAGGTAAGTCCTGGATGAAAGCAAGGGAGTGGGGCTAGGGTGGCCAGCATCCAGAGGGTGGCCTGGGCTCCAAAGAAATAGCATTAACTGCAAAACTAGAGGTGGGGAAATGTCGGCTGAGCTGTGCTCAAGCATGGAGCCTCTAGAACGCTGTCATCCAAAGGGGTAGGGCACACCTGAAAGAGGAAAGCCCTGACTTTCACAGTAGGATGCGGGCCACACTTTGTCCCCGTCTCCCTCCACTGTCCACCCTCTTTCTGCAGCTAAGTAACTCCTGCCTCCATACTTATGGACATGACATATAGTGTCAGTGGCTCAGCAGGTAGTGCACTCACCTCTGAGGCCGGAAGATCAGAAAGTGGTGGGTTCTAGCCCCACACCAGGAACGTGGGATAAATCCCAGTTCTGACACTGTAGTGCATCAAGGGGGGGGGGTGCTGCACTCCGAAGGTGGTCTTTTAGTTGAGACATTAAACCGAGGTCCCATCTGCCTGTTCTGGTGGTTGTTCAGGTGAACATTAAAGATCCCATGGTACTTCTTGATAAGAGTCAGAGAATTTCCCTGGTGTTTGAGCCAAATTCCCCCCATTCACTAAACTACCACCAACAGCTCAATCTGGTTCTTTAAATCAGTTTACATCTGTACAAATAATTCCCTTCCCTTGCCCCCCGTGTCGCACCTGGAAACAAGTTCAGTGTTCCTCTCCCAGTCACAAACTTTCAAATAAATAAATAAAAATACTCAGAAAGAGGTGACAGTTGCAAGTTTGGCTTGGTCTGGCCCCAACACGGGGGTGCGGGGTAAGTCCATGGGGTTGAAAGTGGAGGAAAGGTAAGTGGTATACACCCAGGAGAAAGGGCATGGGCCAACCCGAGGAAAGGGGGATGAGCCAGTGCAGAAACATAAACAATGAATGAAAAAAAAGTAATGAGCTGCCGTCCTGCTGCCACAGTGATAGCGCTACTACCTGTGATGCCAGTGACCTGGGTTCAAGAATGAGCTGGAGTCATTGGAGGGCCAGCCAGGAGTGGTGAGATGAACACCCCAGAGGATGTTCTTCACCTCAGGGAGGGAGGGAGTTTGGTCTTCGCTGCACTCTATCGCCCCCTGGGTGACCACAGATAACTGTGCAGTTGGATCCAAGGATCAGGGCAAGAGGAAGCCAATGTGCTCCAACACACAAATGCGTGCACAGCATGCTCATGCGTCAGGAGCTCAGCTCAGCATCTAGGGAACTGGGAAAAACAGAAAACATAATGAACAACTTCGACTGCTGCAGGAAGACGTCCACTCCTCACTGCAGGCCTCATACCACCGGCCACAGCACTCTCTTCACTATGCACCAACCGAACCTCCATCAGGGGCCAGGGGCCACCACCAATGGCCCTGCCCTGGGAGGCAAACCAGGGTGTAAATGGAAATAGGTCATTCCTGGATAAGGCAGGTGCTGGGACTGAGTGACAGAGTTAGGACCAATGGGGGCCGATCGGACTGGGGGAATAAACCATACTAAAATGTAAAAAAACAGAATGTGCCCACTCAATGACACAGCGGCAGTGCATCATGTGCCCGTGCAGATGACTGGAATTCCGGTTACCACATCAGGAGGTCGACCAGGGTGCAGGCAGCTGCTGGAAGGCAGCGCACCTCAGTCGGGTTAGGCTAGCGGCAGGTTCTGGCGGTGCAGCAACCCCTGAGGGTGGACCAGGGAGCTTGCTTCTTCCGCAGGGGCACGCTATATGGCCGAGGCTGAAAGCAGACATCCCACACCAGAGAGAAGTGAGAGGCAAAAGAGGAGAAAATATGGGGAGAACAAACCCCCCTGACATTTGCATGATAGCAAAAAGTAAGCCCAGGGCAAATCCTAGATTATGAGGATAAATCCCCAATTACCAGGGTAAATCCTTGATTACCAGGGTAAATCCCTGATTACCAGGGTAAATCCCCAATTACCAGGGTAAATCCCCGATTACCAGAGTAAATCCCCAATTACCAGGGTAAATCCCCAATTTCCAGGGTAAATTCCTAATTACCAGGGCAAATCCCTAATTACCAGTGCAAATCCCCAATTACCAAGGTAAATCCCCAATTGCTAGGGCAAATCTCTAATTACCAGGGCAAATCCCCAATTACCAGGGTAAATCCCAATTGACAGAGCAAATCCCTATTTACCAGGGTAAATCCCCGATTACTAGGGTAAATCCTTGATTACCAGGGTAAATCCCCAATTACCAGGGTAAATCCCCAATTACCAGGGTAAATCCTTGATTAGCAAGGTAAATCCCTAATTACCAGGGTAAATCCCCAATTACCAGGGTAAATCCTTGATTACCAAGGTAAATCCCTAATTAATAGGTTAAAGCCCCAATTGCAAGGGAAAATCCCTAATTACCAGGGTAAATCCCCAATTACCAGGGTAAATAATTGATAACCAAGGTAAATCCCCAATTACCAGTGTAAATCCTTGATAACCAAGGTAAATCCACAATTACCAGTGTAAATCCTTGATTACCAGTGTAAATTCCCAATTACCAAGGTAAACACTTAATTACCAGGGTAAATCCCCAATTATCAGGGTAAATTCCTGATTACCAGGGTAAATCCCCAATTACCAGGGTAAATCCCTGATTACCAGGCTAAATCCTTGATTACCAAGGTAAATCTCTAATTACCAGGGTAAATCCCCAATTGCCAGGGAAAGTCCCTAATTACCAGGGTAAATCCCCAATTACCAGGGCAAATCCTTAATTACCAAGGTAAATCCCTAATTACCAGGGTAACTCCCCAATTGCAAGGAAAAATCCCTAATTACCAGGGTAAATCCCCAATTAGCAGGGTAAATCCTTGATAACCAAGGTAAATCCCCAATTACCAGGATAAATCCTTGATTACCAGTGTAAATCCCTAATTACCAGGGTAAATAATTACCAGGGTAAATCCCAAATTACCAGGGTAAATCCCCAATTACCAGGGTATGTTCCCTGATTGTCAGTGTATATTCCTGAAGATGATGGCAGGGTTGGGGGGAAATATATATCTAAAAAAGGAATTGGTTCTAAATAGCAGAGGATAAGGTTCACCAAACCCTGTCATTGGCAGCAGGATCTTGTAGTTGGAGCACCAGCTTAGGAACCAGGAGACACAGGTTCAGGTCCCACCCGGGCAACTTACTGTGTAACCTGAGCAAGTCCCTTAACCTTTCAGTATTTCAGTCCACCCAGAAGCATAAATGGGTGAAAGGAGGACACCAAACTCAAAAGGGATCTACACCTCAGCTGGGACTCCACTGAAAAAGAGATGCTATATCTCAGCTGGGACCCCACTGGAAATGAGATACTGCATCTCAGCTGTAGGATGACAAGCATCAGTCTCAGCATCTGCCATGGATGACCAGCTCACCTGTCAATGCTGCTGTTGAGGGAGTCCCCTCCACTTGAGGGTCCCAACATGGAGGAAACGGGGATAAGTGCTTGAGATGGCCATAGACAGGGCTCCAAGGTCGCTGCTAGTATAAAGGCACCTCTGGTGTTGGGGGGGGATATCAATTGTAAAAAAACATTTGGGAAGATGAATCTGTACAGATGCCTCTGAATATCCTTTGCCTTGAAGCTGAAAAAGGAGGAATAAAAAAAATCCCTTAAGATGTTGGTTACCTCTGAGCAGCTGGTACTTCTCTGTGAGCCTAACCTAGTCTCTCTTCCCCACCCACCCACCTTCACAGAGCTGAGTCTTACTTTGAGTTCCGCACCTTTGACCCGGAAGGGCTGATCTTCTATGGCGACACCAAGGACGGAGAGGACAATTTTATCTTGGCCCTCAGAAATGGACGTTTGGAAGTGCAAATTAATACCGAATTCACTAAGGTTACGAAATCCGAGGGTCCCGAGATCAACGATGGAAAGTGGCACAAGGTACAGCAATAAAGTTGGGGGGGTGGCCACTCCTAAAGCTACAATCCTGATATTGAACAGTGCAGGTAAGGGGGGGGAAATACAAGAAATTACAAAAATTACAGTTGGGAGTCAGATCAGTGGTGTGGAGGGTTGAGGCACTGGACACAATACCAACACCAGTGCCAGCAACCTAGGTTCAGGAACAGACCATGGTCACTCAGGGACCAGCTGCGTGAGGAAGGACTGAGTGTCTGACTTTTTTGTTTTAATTTTTTTTTCCTTCCCCCCTTCTCACCAGGTGAGCCTCCTTCGGCCCTCATGGCACCCCCTACCCCATCACCTGCTGTCTCCAGGACTTACCTCTGGGGCCGCCTCTTCCTCCACACATTCCCCCCTGTGGTGGGGCCATCAGGGGTCCTCCAATCCCCCTCTGGATGACCATGCTCAGTTCGGTGGTTCCAGTGCCCGGTAGGCAGTGTGGAGTCTGTGAGGTGCCATGGGGCGTCATCTTGCTTCTGGTGGTGTTTACCTTGTTCTGGTTGCACCGCAACCCACGGACACTCCATGGAGGCAATGGCCTGATATTCACTTGTTGTAGGACATGCTGACATCTTCTGTCAGGGAGTGTCCCCCACCCAGAACTGCTACCTCAACCTGCACCACTACCTGTGGTCACCTAGGTGGCAGTGTTGTGGTGGGGCAGTCTGCCCTCCTTCCCCGGAGGAGGAGGAGGAGAGCATCCATTGGAATGCTTGATCCTCCTCCTCCCAGCTGACCCCAAAGCGGCCCAGGCTCATTCCCAAACCCAGGTCACTGGTGTGGCATCAGGTGAGGCATAAGTGCCTCAGCCTTCTGTGCCATCAAGCTGAGTGTTCAATTTCAGCTCTCCTCCCTCAGGGGTGTGGGATTTCTGGGTCCTGCCACTCGGCTGTCATCTGGTGGTGGCTGGATGCCAGTGAGGGGCAAGAGCAGTGCATGGGGATGGTGTCAGCAGACACGGCACACTGTGCTATGTGTAATTGGACACACAACACCCTGGGGACCACAAGGAGGAAAAGCCTCAGTTCACTCGACATTCCCTGCAGGCCTCACATGACCCTACAGGGAAGGTCACCTATGGGTTGTTAATCTGAGTGTCCCCAAGATGGGCTGGTGATGGGGCCAGAGAGAGCCCACCAAATCCAAGGCAGAAAAACCTGGTGGAAGAAAATGTACGTGGAAAAAACAAATTATAGTTGACATCTAAAAGAGAGAATATAAGACTGGTTTCACATCTGTTCTCAGAGTGGTAGGGCTTAGTAGTCCCAGCATCCTAGAAAAGTGAGAGAAACCCCTCTTACAACTATAAATGAATGGTAAAAAAGGCCCAAGGGGTCCACCTAGTTTGCCTAGCCCTGCAGATACATGTGTGCATCAACGGAGGCATGGAAGTACAGGGCCCAGAGGGCCCTGCACTTCCATAATCAATGGATGTATGTATGTATGAAAGAGGATACAATTCTAGTATCTCAAAAAGTGAGGAAATTCTTTGCAAAAAACTGCATTAATGTACAGTGAGGGTTTAGATTAAAGTGACAAAAGTAGGAAAATGTGGTGTTACGGTTTCCTCACTCCCAACCCCACTCCCCCAAGCAGCAAAAGGAAGAAACACTACAGTTTTTGCTGTCCTTAGTCTTGGCGAATCAGGGGTGGGGTCTTCCTTGGTGTTCTCAACCCTAACCCTCATCCCCATTTCATCATGAAACAAGATCAGATGTGATCTGTTTTCTTCAGACAGGGCCTAAAGGCTGTTGGCAACATGTGGGAAGAGACAGTTCTGTACACCTGAAGACTATATTAGAATAGCATGAGCATTAGGGTTGAGAACCCTAAGGAAGACCCCACCCCTGATTAGCCAGGACTAAAGACAGCGAAAACTGTAATGTTTCTTCCTTTTGCTGCTTGGGGGGTGGGGGTGGGGAGTTAGGGTTGGAAACCCTAACACCACATTTCCCTACTTTTGTAACTTTAATCTGAATCCTAACTGGTGCATTAATGCATTTTTTTTGCAAAGAATTCCCTTACTTTTTGAGATAGAAGAATCATATCCTCATTCATGCAGGTCATTTCGGGACCTGCATGAACTCATCCTTGTGATTATGGATGCACAGGGCCCTCTGGGCCCTGTACTTCCATGCCTCCATTGATGCACACAGTATTGTATGCGCATTTATTGACAGCTCATACAGAGGCCAGCTGAGGAGGGAAGAGGAGGACTGTGCTGGTCACTGTATCAGGCATCACTGGACATTGCCAGTTACACTGGTAGGAGGGTAGGTGATGCTGTGTGAGCGGGTAGGGCAAGTGGGAGGGGACACTGGACCACCAGTGATTACTTTTACCTTTGTCTATGAGCATTCGGGGTTGGGGGTGCCACTAGACAGGAGGGATATCTTTACCTCACAAGAAATGGATGTTTGGGGTTGGGGGGGTGCCACTAGACACCAGAGATATCTTTACCTCACAAGGAACAGGTATTTGGAGGGTGGGGGTGCTACTAGACACCAGGGAAATCATACCCTGCAAGGAACGGGTGTTCGGTGGGTGGGGGTGCCACTGGACACCAGGGATGTCTACTTATATATGGAACTGGTTTTTGGAGCATGTCACTGGACACCAGAAAAATCATACTTTACAAGGAACGGGTGTTCAGGGGGTAGTGGGTGCCACTAGACACTAGGAAAATCATACCTTACAAGGAGCAGGTGTTCGTCGGGTGCCACTAGGCACCAGGGAACTCAGCTGCAGGATGGGTGCTAATGGACTGCTGCACACATGCAAATGAACCCATACTGGACTTGCAAACAGACCCTTAGTGCCAAGCATGCCCAGTGGGCTCATTTGCATATTGTGGCTGAATATGGTCTGCAGGGGCCTTGGCGCTATCTGTTTCAGGTAACGCTATTTCCTGTGGGCTATATATATATATATATATATATATATATGTATATATATATATATATATATATATATCCCAGGTCCATGTCTGGGCAGCGTAGTTTCACATGGTCCAATATTTAGTCGGATAGCCACTGCCCACTAACCGACTGAATATAGCAGCCACCGGGTCAGATGCTAATGCAAGTGCAGCTCAAATATTTGCACTGTGTTTGCAATCCTGTTTCAATATCAGGGCCCTTGTTGTCTATATGTTATTAAAAATCAATAAAATAATTAATGGGGAATAAAACAAAAAAAATAATGAGGATCAATTTCTATACTTGCCACACCTGAGTCCCACAAGCTTTTCCACTTATTTCTCTTGTATGTCACGCTCTTTTTTTTCCCCCCTAGATCGAGGTAAAGAATGTGCAGAATGCCATTATTGTGGAGGTTGATGACAAAATTGTATTGCATATCCAAGACAACAGCCAGTTCCTGCTCGTTGATATTACAGGGAGCCTTAGAATCACCTTCGGAGGGCTTTACACAAACGTGTCTCAGATGCTCAACCCGGTAATAAACCCTGCCTCATTTTCAGGTATTACTGTATTGGTTATTAAAGACGGGAAGGTTGGCTGTGACCCGGTTCTGATTCTGGCTCTGATCTTTTTCCAAAAAGTTCTCATTTATTCTGATTTACTCTGAAAGACGTACCTCTCTCAGCAAACCAGATGGGTCCAGAACTGGGTGAGAGGTAGATCTGGGCCAGGTCAAATGACAAAATCAGGTTACCCCTTGACACACTTCGTAACCCCTTTCTTTATGTCATTTAATATTAAAAATAGTTATTTTAGGTTCCCACCCCAATTGATTTCTGAATTTTAATAAAAATGAGGCTTCAAGATCACGTACATTATCAGGACCGGGTCAGAACTGGGTCCTTGGAAATCCGAACCTGGTCATCAGACTGAACAGGATCAAATCAGAGTCAAACCAAAACTGATGCACGCACCTACATAGAAACATAGAAGTTGACGGCAGATAAGGACCACAAGGCCCATCCAGTCTGCCCATTTCTTTTTTCTACCTTATAAATGTGCCATCGGCCTTTGCTCTGTCAGTGGCCTATCTATTCATAGTCATTTGTATTGCTCCCTTATGCCTATCCCATGACTGTTTGAAGCCCTGCACTGTATTCATAGCCACCACTTCTTGTGGTAAGCCATTCCATGCATCCACCACCCTTTCTGTGAAAAATAATTTCCTCACATTACCCTTAATCTGCCCTCTCTAATCTCATGCTGTATCCTCTTGTCCTGCTATTTTTCTTATATTTAAACATGTTAGACTCTTTCACCTTGTTAATGCCCTAAGGTGTTTGAATGCCTCGATCATATCACCTCTCTCCCTCCTTTGCTCAAGGGTATACATATTGAGCTCTGTTAATCTGTCCTCATCGTCTTCTGATGCAGTCCCTGCACCATTTTGGTTGCCCTTCTCTGGACTCCCTCAATTTGGTTAATGTCCTTGTGAAGGTGTGGCCTCCAATACTGCAGTAGTACTCCAGATGGGCCTAACCAGTGTCTTGTTAAGAGGGATTATTACCTCCCTCTTACGACTTGTGATATCCCTACTAATCACCCTAACACCCCTAGCCTTACCTACTGCTTTAGAGGGTCTGCTTGGATGATTTCAGGTCATCAGTGATGATGATGCCCAAGTCTCTTTCTTCCTTTGTGACTGCTAGCAACTCCCTCCCAGCCTATAGGTGGCTTCAGGGTTCTCTTCCCTATTTGCATGATCTTGCACTTCTTTGCATTAAATCCCAGTTGCGCTCTTCTGACCATTTTGCTAGTTTATCCAGATCTCTACTCATTCTGCCCACCCATCTGGATCATCTACTCTGTTGCAGATCTTGGTGTCATCTGCAAACAGACAAGCCTTACCCTCTAGTCCATCTGCAAGGTCACTAATGAAGATGTTGAAGAGGACTGGCCCCAGGACTGATCCCTGAGGTACACCACTTGTGACTTGCATCTCTTCTGACTGTATACCATTTACCACCACTCTCTGTGTTCTGCCCGTCAACCAGTTTGCCACCCAGTTGACCAACTTCTGACCCACCCTGAGCCTACCCAGCTTATTTATCAATCTTCTATGAGGAACAGTGTCAAAAGCTTTGCTGAAGTCAAGGTAGGCGACATCAACTGCTCCCCCTTGGTCCACCACTCTGGTTACCCAGTCAAAGAAATCTATGAGATTAGTTTGACAGGACCTTCCTTTGTAAACCCATGCTGTCTTGGATCCTGTGCCCCTATGGATTCCAGGTGTTGCACTATCCTTTCCTTAGAGTGCCTCCATAATCTTGCCCACTACTGAGGTAAGACTGACTGGTCTGTAGTTCCCGCCTCCTCCTGCCACCACTCTTGTGGAGGCGGGATTACATAAACCCTTCTCCAGTCTTCTGGGACCTCCTGTGCTCAGAGACTCACTAAACAGTTCTGCTAATGGCTTTGCTAGTTCCACCTTTAGCTCCTTAAGTACCCTGGGATGTATGCCATCAGGTCCCATTGCCTTATCCACCCTGAGCTTAGCAAGCTCTTGTAGGACCTTTCTTTTGTGAGAGGAGTAGTGCTCACCTCCCTCCCCTGTGTCCATGATGCTGAGCTGTGGGCCTGCCTACCTTCTCTTCAGTAAATATTGAGCAAAAGTATCTATTTAGGATAGATGCCTTTACAGGAGTCCTCCTCTCACATGCTCCCTTGTCTCCATTAAAAACAGCAATACCCCTCTGGACTTTCTCCTTTCACTAATGTATCTATAGAAAGTCTTGTCACCTTCTTTTACTGTTAGTGCTAGGTTTTCCTCAGTTTGGGACTTTGCCTGCCGTACTGCCTTCCCTGCTTCCCTTAGGGCAGTTTGGTATGCCTCCCTATCTTCATCCTGTTGTGTTCCCTTATATTTCCTGAAGGCCAGCCTTTTGGCTCTGACCTTTTCTGCTACTGTATTTGAGAACCAAAGTGGTTTCCTTCTTCTTTTGCACTTCCTTTTCTGTCTAACACAATGGGATGTTGCTTCAAGTATTGCAGTCCTTAATGCTTGCCCACTTTGCCTGTACCCCCTCACCTGTGTTTCTTTTTGCCAGGGCTAGCTTAACTCTGTTGGCCATCTTATCAAAGTCAACTCCTCTGAAGTCCCATATTTTTGCCTTGGAATGGGATGATTTAAATGTAGTAGCCAAATTGAACCATACCATGTGATGGTCACTGGCCCCCAGGTGACCTTCTACCTGGAGATCTGTGATCCCTTCCTTGTTAGTCAGTACTAGATCTAGGATAGCCCTGTCTCTTGTGGGTTGCTGTACCAGTTGTTTGAGGCCCTCCCCCTGCAGGAAATCCACTATGTGTCTAGTTCTGTCAGATGTTCCTGCTGGTATTGACCAATCTGTATCTGGCATATTGAAGTCTCCCATTATCAGAACCTCCCCTTTAGCTGTCATGTTTTGTATATCTTCTAACAGTAATGTGTCTATGTCCTCCCCCTGGTCTGGGGGCCTGTAGACAACCCCAGTTCTTATGGCTGTCCCATTTCCTGTTTCCAGGGTGACCCATAGTTCTTCTGGCTCCATATGTGTATTCTGAATTTCTGTAGCTTTGATATTTTCATTGACATACAGGGCCACTCCTCCCCCCCTTTTTGCACCTTTTTCTCTTCTGAACAATACATAGCCAGGTACTGAAGTCTCCCAAGTGTGGTTACTGGTAAACCACGTCTCACTAATTGCTACTATGTCCAGTTTAGCCTCTGACATTATTGCCTGCAGGTCTGGGACCTTATTTCCCAGGCTGTGAGCATTTGTGTACATGATTTTCCAATGGCCAGATTTTGGTGTGTTAGTTGTTGGGTGAGGTTTGGCATTACCCTGTGCGTCGTATGGGGAGACAAACCTTTTTTCTTACCTGGTGATGCAAATGAACTGCAAACATGCTGAATCCCTGTTTGACCACTAGCTGAGGGGGGAGGGGTGTTCTTCCCATTCGACGTATGGGGTGCTGCACCCCTCTCCCCATTTCCTAGTTTAAATATTCTTATACTTCATCCACTCAAGGAAGTTGGCCTACTTTCAATCACTCCAGTCCAAAACTCCAAGCACCTAGGTAATCCCAGATGTTACTGGTCCTCCATGCATGTCTTGTCATCCCCTTCCACTAAGCAGTCCCCTACCCCTCTAATCACACAAGACTCCATGACAGACCCCATAGATATCTCAACTGCACTCAACACCCATTTCTCCAGCCTCAGCAACTATCTAGCTAAACTTTTCCCCTCCACTCCCATGCCCACACCTCTTTCTTCCACCTCCATCTGCCCCTCCTTTTTATTTCAAGACCATTTACCCCCAAGACACTTAAACTCCTCCTCCTCAGCCTACCACGAAGAGCGAGTGCTGGTGGTGATGGATTGTCTCCCCGCTTCTTAAAGCCAGCGGCCCATGACATTGTCCACCCACTCACCTTCATCTTTAATCTCTCCTTTACTGTGGCCTCTGTCCCCCCCTACTTGGAAACAGGCCAAAATTGTCCCCATTCACAAATCGGGTGACCTCAGTCTTATGGATAACTATTGATCTATCTATATATTACTTCACCTTGGGAAGCTCCTAGAGAAAGGGGTTAACTCCCAAACCACTGAACATGTCACTAAATACAACCTCCTCTGCCTGCAGCAATATGGTTTAAGGAAGGGGCACAGTATGACTACTGTCCTTGCCCTCTTCACAGATCATGTTCTAGGAATATGGATGAAGTTAAGCTGACTGGCACAGTGTTTGTTGATTTTTTGAAGGCTTTTGACCTTGTCAGTCACAGCCTCCTAATAACAAAACTTGGTGCCCTTGGCTTCTCCTCTGCCTCCACCGCTTCGCTCACAAATTACCTCTCTGGCAGAACCCAAATGGTCTGCCTTGGTGGTGCCACCTCCCCCCTATTAACTGTCTCAGTGAGTGACCCACAGGGCTCCATACTTGGTCCCCTCCTCTTTTCCCTCTTCATTAACTCTCTCCTGTCAGAAGGCCTCACATGTAAATCCATCCTCTTTGCCGCTGACCTAATTCTCTTCCAAAGCGACCCTTCCCCTCTTCTCTGTCCTCCACCCTCACCACTGAATTTTGCAATGCCCACCATCGGTTTGCCTCAAACAAATTATTGGTCAATGCTTCCAAAACTAGGGCTATGCTATTCAGCTCAAAACCAAAACTCAATGTTCTTGATCACTCTGGCTGCCTCCTCTCTGTCCTCTCCCTGAATGGATCTCCCCTTGACACCATTCCCGCATTCAAATATCTGGAAGTAATTCTTGACCCATCCGTCACCTATTCTGATCATATTGCTTCATTGATCTGCTGTATTAATCAAAAGATGGGGCTATGCTACTGCCTAATAGATAATCTCTTGCCAGAAGCTTGCCTTGCTGTTGCCCGTGGCAGCCTCCTCCCCCCCCTTCATTATGAGTGCCAGGTGTACTCCCTTACCTCCACTGCCAACGTAATTCAGTTGGACACAACGACAAAACCATATGCCGCTTTGCCCGCCCGCCTTCTCTTCCACCACTGCCTCTCTACCAGTCCCTTAACTGGCCCCCTTTACCAGTCCCTTAACTGCCCCCCCCAAGCCCGATGCTCCTACCTGCTGCTGGCCCGGACAGTCAGTGATACACTACACAGCACTTTCTACTCCTCTCTAGCTCCTCTGATCCATCCCAGAACTTACAGCCATAGTCTCTGCCAGTCATCCCACCTCCTACTCATCTGTCCTAGCATAACCACCCAGATGGGCCAATGAGCCTTCTCCATTGCCGGACCTTTGCTTTGGAATGACCTCCTCACCTAACTGCATTCCTCTGACCCTCCCCTAAATCTAAATTCCCTACTAAAATCTACTTCCTGTCCTCCTCATCCTGACTGTGGCTCCTTCATAGCCCTCCCTTACCCTCGTCCCCACTAGCTGCCTTCTCTACCACCTGCCCTCTGGCTGCCTATCTTATCCAGGTGTCAGCTGGGTCACTACCTGTTTACTTATTAACTCTGGACTATGTACATTACTTGATGCTCGTGCTACTTATCTGCTTGGGCTCAGTGTACACACTGATGCTGCTGTCTCTGCTTATCTGATGTACACAAATGCTCACAGCCTGGGAAATAAGATCCCAGACCTTTAGGCAATAATGTCAGAGGCTAAACTGGACATAGTAGCAATTAGTGAGACGTGGTTTACCAGTAACCACACTTGGGAGACTTCAGTACCTGGCAATGTATTGTTCAGAAGAGACCGAGGTGCAAAAGGGGTGGGGGAGGGTGGCCTGTATGTCAATGAAAATATCAAAGCTACAGAAATTCAGAATACATATAAGGAGCCAGAAGAATCTGGGTTACCCTGGAAATAGGAAATGGGACAGCCATAAGAACCGGGTTGTCTACAGGCCCCAGACCAGAGGGAGGACATAGACACATTACTGTTAGAAGATATACAAACATGACAGCTAAAGGGAGGTTCTGATAATGGGAGACTTCAACATGCCAATCATGGATTGGTCAATACCAGCAGGAACATCTGCCAGAACTAGACACATGGTGGATTCCCTGCAGGGGGAGGGCCTCAAACAACTGGTACAGCAACCCACAAGAGACAGGGCTATCCTAGATCTGGTACTGACTAACAGGGAAGGGATCACAGATCTCCAGGTAGAAGGCCACCTGGGGGCCAGTGACCATCACATGGTATGGTTCAATTTGGCCACTACATCTAAATCATCCCATTCCAAGGCAAAAATATGGGACTTCAGAGGAGCTGACTTTGATAAGATGGCCAACAGAGTTCAGTTAGCCCTGGCAAAAAGAAACACAGCTGAGGGGCTACAGGCAAAGTGGGCAAGCATTAAGGATTGCAATACTTGAAGCAACATCCCATTGTGTTAGACAGAAAAGGAAGTACAAAAGAAGAAGGAAACCACTTTGGTTCTCAAATACAGTAGCAGAAAAGGTCAGAGCCAAAAGGCTGGCCTTCAGGAAATATAAGGGAACATAGCAGGATGAAGATAGGGAGGCATACCAAACTGCCCTAAGGGAAGCAGGGAAGGCAGTAAGGCAGGCAAAGTCCCAAACTGAGGAATCACTAACATGAACAGTAAAAGAAGGTGACCAGACTTTCTATAGATACATTAGTGAAAGAAGAAAGTCCAGAGAGGGTATTGCTAAGCTCAATTGAGAAAAAGGGGCATGTGAGGAGGAGGACCCTGTAAAAGCATCTATCCTAAATAGATACTTTTGCTCAATATTTACTGAAGAGAAGGTAGGGCAGGGCCCACAGCTCAGCACCATGGACACAGGGGGGAGGGAGGTGAGTACTGCTCCCTTCACAAAAGAAAGGGTCTTACAAGAGCTTGCAAAGCTGAGGGTGGGTAAGACAATGGGACCTGATGGCATACTGTACATCCCAGTGTACTTAAGGAGCTAAGGGTGGAACTAGCAGAGCCATTAGCAGAACTGTTTAGTGAGTCTCTGAGCACAGGAGAGGTCCCAGAAGACTGGAAAAGGACTCATGTGATCCCGTTCCACAAGAGTGGTAGCAGGGAGGAGGCAAAGAACTACAGACGAGTCAGTCTTACCTCAGTAGTGGGCAAGATTATGGAGGCAATCCTTAAGAAAGGATAGTGCAATACCTGGAATCCATAAGGGCACAGGATCCAAGACAGCATGGGTTTACAAAAGGAAGGTCATGTCAAACTAATCTCATAGATTTCTTTGACTGGGTAACCAGAGTGGTGGACCAAGGGGGAGCAGTTGATGTCATCTACCTTGACTTCAGCAAAGTTTTGACACTGTTCCTCATAGAAGATTGATAAATAAGCTGGGTGGGTCAGAAGTTGGTCAACAGGGTGGCAAACTGGTTGTGGCAGAAAACGAAGAGTGGTGGTAAATGGTGATACAGTCAGAAGAGATGCAAGTCACAAGTGGGTACCTCAGGGATCAGTCCTGGGGCCAGTCCCTCAATATCTTCATTAGTGACCTTGCAGATGGACTAGAGGTAAGGCTTGTCTGTTTGCAGATGACACCAAGATCTGCAACAGAGTAGATGATCCAGATGGGGTGGGCAGAATGAGAAGAGATCTGGATAAACTAGCAAAATGGTCAGAAGAGTAGCAACTGGATTTAATGCAAAGAAGTGCAAGATCATGCACATAGGGAAGAGAAACCTGAAGCCACCTATAGGCTGGGAGGAGTTGCTGGCAGTCACAAAGGAAGAAAGAAACTTGGGCATCATCATCACTGATGACTGAAATCATCCAAGCAGACCTCTAAAGCAGTAGGTAAGGCTAGGGGGATGTTAGGGTGTATTAGTAGGGGTATCACAAGCCGTAAGAGGGAGTTAATGATCCCTCTTTACAAGACACTGGTTAGGCCCCATCTGGAGTATTGCGTGCAGTACTGGAGACCACACCTTCACAAGGACATTAACCAAATTAAGACAGTCCAGAGAAGGGCAACCAAAATGGTGCAGGGACTGCATCAGAAGACATATGAGGACAGATTAACGGAGCTCAATATGTATACCCTTGAGCAAAGGAGGGAGAGAGGTGATATGATCGAGACATTCAAACACCTTAAGGGCATTAACAAGGTGAAAGAGTCTAACATGTTTAAATATAAGAAAAATAGCAGGACAAGAGGACACAGCATGCGATTAGAGGGAGGCCGATTAAGGGGGAATGTGAGGAAATTGTTTTTCACAGACAGGGTGGTGGATGCATGGAATGGCCTACCTCAGGAAGTGGTGGCTATGAATACAGTGCAGGGCTTCAAACAGGCATGGGATAGGCACAAGGGAGCAATACAGATGAGTATGAATAGATAGGCCACTGACAGAGCAAAGGCTGATGGCACATTTATAAGGCAGAAAAAGAAATGGGCAGACTGGATGGGTCTTACGGTTCTTATCTGCTGTCAACTTCTATGTTTCTAAGTTATTAAATACCTTACACTGAACTATGTGTGCTTATACACATCTACCTTTGTCATTCACCTTGCTGGCTATATCTGGCAGTGTGTATCTTTATTATTGTTATTATCATTAGTCCATCTCTGAATGTTAACATGCCTGGCACTGGGTTCTATATGATAACGGTGACTGCCAAAGGGCAATCACCATTACGGCACAGCCAGAGCGCTGAAAATCAATTTTGGCGCTCTGACTCTCGGTGCACAACAAACAGCGCTGGGGACTTACATTTTTATATGTTTATGCAGGGGAATTCGCCCCCACACCCCTCACTTAAGATTCTCAACTCCGGGGTGCATGTCGAGGGGGAAAATGTAAAAAATAAATCGGCCGGGCGCAACAAAAACGAACTGCTTTTGTCCCAACTCCAGCAACTTAAGTCACCAAGGGCTGCGAGCCAACCCACTATACTCATGGGGCAGGCTCAGCAGCCTACCACAACGGCACCCCTCAAATCCCTCCCACCCCTCTCCAAGCGTGCTCCTCCTGCCCCCTCTGCATGTACCTGTAGGGGTGTCTACTCCCACCCCCCCCATGCACGTGCCTGTAGTGACTTCCTGTCACTACAGTCACCCACCAACCTCCCCATCCGGTCACTGTAGCTCCCGGGTTGCCGCTCTGACATGCACCGCAATTGAGTCGCCCTTTTGGGGGTCACTCAATCACAGTCGCCATAGTCGCGGTATACCCTGGCACTGAGTACCTGTATTCTATTTAGTCCACCTCTGTATGTTAGTCTGCATTGCACTGGATTCTTGATTGTATTGTATGTTTTAACACTGTCATTCTCTGTATTTTTCTATTGTCTGTGCTAGTCTTTGGTCTGGGCCATGCCTGAAAAAGGTCCTTAGACCAGTGCACTAACCCGGTTAACAAATAAATAAATGAGTCACAAATGACTCAGATTATCAGAGTCATGTCAAAGCAGGTCATTTCGTGAGGAGGAGGGTTCTGCTCTGTCAGAGAGCTGATCCTTCAGTCCCCATTAATTATTTTTATTTTTCTCCACGCATCGTCCCCCAACCCCTCCAAGGCCTCCACCAGGATATTCAAGGTCACCAGGCCACACTCCTCCTAGGGATCTGGTGCAGCAGGAGAAGGCATTTGAGAAGAGGTTAGAGAGTCTCGAGATATACACACTGGAGGCTCGGTGGGACAGAGAGGACACGAGAGAGACCTTTAAAAACACTTGAAGAGTAATAGCAATGTGGACAGCAGTGGACTGGCCACAAAACGTGAGAACAAGGTAACAAGAGGCCATGGATGCCAACTTGTGTGTGTGAGGGGGGAGCTTTAACAGTGACGTAAGGAAGATCT
This sequence comes from Neoceratodus forsteri, assembly GCA_016271365.2. Classification (NCBI taxonomy): domain Eukaryota; kingdom Metazoa; phylum Chordata; order Ceratodontiformes; family Ceratodontidae; genus Neoceratodus; species Neoceratodus forsteri. The sequence continues at coordinate 203,923,572 of JADMNL010000029.1, read as the reverse complement.
TTATAGAAAGGGCTGTGGCGAACTAGAATGCGTTACCAGAACTAATCAACACGGAGTCTGTTGCTGGCTTCAAACCCAAGTGGGACAGGCACAGGGAAATAGTCCAAATTACAGGAAGGAGGGAGGGAGGGCAGTTAAGGAAAGAAGAAACATAGAAACATAGAAACATAGAAGTTGACGGCAGATAAGGACCGCAAGGCCCATCCAGTCTGCCCATTTCTTTTTCTACCTTATAAATGTGCCATCGGCCTTTGCTCTGTCAGTGACCTATCTATTCATAGTCATTTGTATTGCTCCCTTATGCCTATCCCATGCCTGTTTGAAGCCCTGCACTGTATTCATAGCCACCACTTCTTGTGGTAAGCCATTCCATGCATCTACCACCCTTTCTGTGAAAAAGAATTTCCTCACATTCCCCCTTAATCGGCCTCCCTCTAATCTCATGCTGTGTCCTCTTGTCCTGCTATTTTTCTTATATTTAAACATGTTAGACTCTTTCACCTTGTTTATGCCCTTAAGGTGTTTAAATGTCTCGATCATATCACCTCTCTCGCGTGGGCTAGGAAGAGGGGTGGGCTCAGGTGCAGTTTCTGAGGGATTCAAAATGGTGAATGAGAGTTCAGCATCATCAGATGAGATTTCAGTGTCATAACGAAGTCTCGTCTGATGATGTCTGTGATTTCATCAACTATTAGTAATTGTAGTTGTAGTAGTACTACAGTAGTGGCAGGAGGAGAGGCATGAGGTGGCAAGGGGACTTTGCCCCTCAAAATTATGCAAGCTCTGTAGTGGGGGGGTGTGGTGGGGCACAGCCCCCTCGAGCCATCCCCATTAACATCATCGCCCGAGATATGAAATCTCAGCCACCATCTCTGCTGTCCCTCACAAACTGTGCCCGCTCCAGAGGGGTGTTGAAATACAGTCAGGGCCCACTGGTAGAGTAGCTTCGTTCAAGTGTTATGCTGTTTGTCAATACAGGCAGGTAACAGGCTGTTAAGTACTTAGGGACTTACAGACTATTCACACCTGGCCTGGCGGATAATAGAGGGTGAGTTACATTTAGGGAATGATAATGTGCCAGGGATTGACTGTGGCAGACGGTGGAAAGTGAGGGTGGCGAATAACTGAGGGGCGAATAATTGAGGGTGCATTATAGTTTATTAATAGTAATAGTTTGTGTTTAGTATATCTTACAAAAACGTTTGTGGTTTCCTTTGTATTTTTTTCTTGTCATATAATTTGTAAAAAATTTTGTAATGTACGTATTATGTTAATTTCCAATAAAAATGTATTTTAAAAAAATAGATTTGTTAAGGCAACAGGCACCCACGCTTCTGTTTTTTTTCTTTTCATGTTGTATTCAGATCCAAAACTGGTCGTCAACAAAAATTTTGTCAAACAACCAGACAGCGAAACCGACAGGTCGATCGCATTTTGCAGTCAGCTGCCGGTTTCATACAAAAATGAGTGTTTTCTTTGGGGGTGAATTCCAGCAGGTTCCCTACGGTGCAGTGGTGCTGCAGTCACAGTAGGGAACCGCTCTGTCAAAATGTTGCTGTACCTGTGGTATACCATTGTATTCATCCTCCTGTTCCTCTCCACTAACCCCCTTCTGCTAGCGACCCCAGGCCCTCTCACCCACCTTCACTGGGACTTACTCCAGCTGTCTGCTTACCTCAGTGGGTGGATTGGTGCCTTGGTAGGTGGTGCAGAGACTGGGGGGAGGGGTCGCCAGTGTCTTCCTTCAGTGGAGGTGCTCTTCCTTTTTTACTTCATGACCTGGAGTCAGCTTGCGTGCACTGGCATGCACGTGCCACGTTTAGACACAGCACCCCCTACGCCCATCTGACGAGATGAGTGACTGCTGTTGCATCACCTAGCCTCCACTAGGTGGCAGCGAAGCCATGATACGTGCTGTCCAGCCTCCCCAAAGGGGACAGCCATTCATGGACTCTCAATCCCCCCCCCTCCAGTCAAGCTCCAACAGACCCTGGTCCGTTCCGGAACAGGGCTCACTAGCTTGGTGAGGGTGCCATAGCCAACCATGCCACTGGCCCAGGCCACCCACTCCACTCCACTCCTCGGTCATATAACAAAGGCAACTGTTGCGCTTGCTGATGAGCCACGGCACTACAAAACACAGGGTTAACATCAGCTTTTATAGTCAGCCCACCGGCACAGTGGTAGTGCTACCACTTGCAACATCAATGACCCGGGTTCGGGAAGATGAGGACCAAGCATCCATAAGAATGCTTTCCATGGTGAAGGGTGTGTTGTGGCATCCAGCTTGTGCTGGATCCCTACTAGTGGCTAGGGGTGGGGGAGCCTGTAAGAACATATGTAGTGGGAGGGGAGTGACAGGCATCTGCATGCCATGCACGGGAATGCACATGGTGATGCGCTGACACTATTGCAGGTTCATTTCCCTGGGGGCAACCTGTAAAGTGGAAAGCCGCTGACCAGTGACAGGGAGACGATGCCCCATAAGTCTCCCATGTCCACTCCGAGTCCAGCCTGCCTGCACATGGACCCGCCAGAGCTTTAAGTCTGCCAAAGGTCAACCAGATAGACTGGGGCAGTTGCCGAGGAGCAGAAGGCAACCCTGTCCCAGGAGGCAAGCTGGGAGAGCCTGTTTGTGGTGTGTTGCAGGTGGCCTAGAGCCTGGTGTCAGATAGGAGGCCTCCAGGGGGACAGGAGGAGGTGCTGCGAAGGACAAAGGATGTCCTGCCCTGGGGCAAAGAAGGAGCATTAGGTGCAGTTAATTATAGATCATTAGGGGAATCTGAACCTCACCCCAGATGTCAAATCAACTTGATCATCACACCTGGCTATCTGCTTGGTCGAATAAACTTAGTCATATTTCCAATGTGGGAACCGAGTTGGGGGGGGTCCTAGCCCCTCCTCACAGCTTCTGCCATCTAGACTAGTCCAGGTCATGGGGCCCAAAATGACTGGTTATCCCTTGACCTCCAGCAACATGTTCACCGATGTGACCAGAAGAAGCTTAGAATTAAAGAAGATTATAAAAAGGTCTCAGAAATGCTGCTGTCTGATTGGTTATCAGCATTCCGAGACCTTGCATAAGTAATCAATAACACATGACAAGGCATGCAGTTGTTAGGTAATTACCACCCACCCCACCCCGTGTGCTGGAGGCATGAGGCATTAGTTAAGTGGCCTTCAAACACAGGGAGGGAGGAGTGCGATAATTACTTAATAATCGCAATCCTGGAAGTGCGTTATTATGTGTATAAAATGGCACCAAAATGTTGTATAACAGGAAATATTCACTGTCTTTTTATTTTCGCTATATTCGTTGGTTCCATATTAGAGTGAAAATAAACAGGTAGTGAATATTAGGTAGATCACTATTATAGCAGCCCTACATATGAACATACAAACACATGAAGAAGCCAGCAGAAGAAGGCCATTTGGTCTATCAAGTCTGCTCATATTGCAGGGTCCACAGCTTGAGCTCCTGTCCCTGCCCTCCCTCCCCACTCATCCCATCCTCCTTACCCATGAACCCTACCTTCCCCCTATACCTACCCCAGCCTCTCTTAAAGCTGCCCACTGTCTTCAATGAGATTACCTCTTCGGCAGTGCATTCCAAGTGTCCACCACCCTCTCTGTGAAGAAGTGCTTCCTGACCTCCCTCCTAAACCTCCCACCCTCCAACTTAAGACTGTGCCCCCTCGTGTTATGGTTGCCACTCAGCTTAAAGAGACTCTCCTTATCAACCTTATTTATCCCTTTCAAGTACTTGAAGGTCCCAATCATGTCCCCTGTCTCTCTCCTGTCTTCCAGGGAGTACATGCTCAGTGCCCTCAACCTCTCCTCACATGCCTTGCCCTGCTGACCAGCTATCATCTTTGTAGCCCTCCTCTGGACCTTTTCCAGCAGATTAATGTCCTTTTTGAGATTTGGGCACCAGTACTGAACTCCGTACTCTAGATGCGGCCTTACCAATGACCTGTACAAGGACAGTATAACCTCCTCTCTCCTACTACTGATCCCCCTAGATATGCATCCCAGCATCTTGTTTGCCTTTGCTGCTGCTTTCTTGCACTGCTGGAGTGCTTCAGGTCACTAGTGATCATCAACCCCAGGTCCTTCTCCTCCTCTGATGCAGATACTCAGACTCCACCCAGGTAGTACTCTGTCCTGGGATTCTTGGCTCCAATATGCATAACTTTGCATTTCTTGGCATTGAAGCCAAGCTGCCAGATCCTGGACCACCTCCCTAGCATTTCCAGATCTTCCTGTAGTGTTCCACCAGTGAAAATAAGAGGAAGTGAACGTGTGGGGTGTGCTTGGAGCGCTACATATAAAGGGCATGAATACAAACTGCTATTCAGTAATAAAAAGCATATGACTAAATTTAAATGTTTATTTATTTATTTATTTAGTTTGGGATTAATACCTTTAAGTCAAGGACTCATTTTCTAAGGTTCCACGTCAGTGTTGAAAAAATATTACAAAAATACAAGGTTTACAGAGAAAAAAGAAATTAGAAAAAACATTGAAGCATATACACAGGCAGTAATAGTAAAAGTTGAACTTATACACATCAAATTAGTAGATATTAACAGATAGACTGATTAGATAAGAAGGGGGTGGGGGATCAGCGAAGGTGGCATCGTCTGAGAGGTGGGAGAAGGTGGAACTTTCAACCAAGTAAGGCCATCATCGGTAATTGGGGGAGTAAAGAGGCGGAGTTAAGAAAAAAAGTGGTATATAGCAGAAAGATGTAGAGGGGGTAGGTAAATAGAAAACTGGGGGGCGAGGTACTATCACATTAGCGCATGCAGGTGGCATCGTCTGAGGTGGGAGAGAGGTGGAGCTTTCAACCAAGAGAGGCCATCGTCGGGTAATTGGGGGTAGGGGAGCGGGTTAAGAAAAAAACGTAGTAAATTAAGAATAAATACATCGCCATCATTGGTAAATCTGTTCTCACACCAAAACAGCTGGGTTTGCCCCATCAAAGAAGTCAATCTGGTTTGTAGGCAACTCACTTATATTATTAGCTGAACTTTTTTTTTTCCCAGCTGCCACAGTTACTGAGAATTCCTAAGTGATGTAGTGATATATCTGTGCAGTTAGGTCAGCCTAGAAACAAGTTCCAAGACTTGCAAGGCATTTTCCAGACCCGTGTGGTTATTGGTCAATTATCACACAGGTCTGGAGAGCTACTGACCAATCAGATCACTGGATGTATGTTGCCCATTTTATAGTCTCTGTTACACTGCCATGTACAGCCTGACCACCATGGTGCGTGAATTCTTCCTGTCAGCATTCCATCCTCTAGCACTGGTGAGTGACTGGAATGATGCATTCTGATTCTGAACCAGTTATTCCTAAACAGCTTGCGGATGAAATGTTTTATTAAAAAATCTCCTTCTCAATGAGGAAAACATTCAAAAGGTACACGTTAACACTTTTCTTTTGGGTTAATTTTTTATAATTGCAGCAAGGCATCCCCAGGAGTTAGATTAACAGTTAACTAATCACCCCCCTGGGGCAATATGTCACTCAGCTTCCCCTCGTGCCATATTACGCCCCTATGGAGTGATTAACAGACTTTGAATCTAATCCCTGGTTATGCCTTATTGCTTAAGACCACCCACCCATCTAACACCAAGGCCAGGAATCGTACCATTTATTTTCTAACAAGGTTATTACCGCTCGCAACTCTGGCGTCCTAGGTTCGGAAGTGAGCCTGGATCGCTGGGGGGATGGCCAGTAGGAGGTGTACTGAGAATCCCAGGGGATATTGTCCTCCTCCGGGGGGGAAAGCATCCAGATCTGCTGCAACATAGCCACCTGGGTGACTGCAGGTGGCAGTGTAGTCAGAGGTATGTTGTGGGCAGCAGGACACCAGATGGCGGCATGCTGCAAACGCTTATGTGCAGGCTTGCACAAATACACCCATGTATGATGGCACCCTAAGGGCAGAGATGAAAACATGGAAAATGCCCAACTTGGCAGGATAAACGGCCGATCCCTCGCAGGCCACACACTGGTGACCCAGGTACTAACTCCAACCAGATCCGTTTTCGGCAAGTCACGAGAGCTCCCTGCTACCCCCCACCACAGAGGTAGTCTGTGGGGAATGGGATATCAGGTATGTCCAGGAGAAGCCAGATGGCAGGGTTCGAGGGCCTGAAGGGAGGGGGGCCTGTAGGGAAGGAGTGAAGAAAGAGATAATCTAAAAAAGAAACAAGGCTATAATGTATGGTAGAACATTGTTATAGGTAGAAATCTACCTTTTTATAACAACGTTTTACCATCAATGTGACGTTACGATGTTGTTAACCCATCGATGCTATGTCACATCGATGGGTTAACAACCGAGAACAGTCTGGGCATGCATGCAGCTGAATTGGACGGCCTTGAAACGGCCACGGCAGTGAGGCCAGAGCAGTGGGGACATAAAAAAAAAACAGCAGTAAGGAACTGCTTTCTTTTCTGAAAAAACGAAATGGTACCATACACTATAAAAGCTAATGCATGGTACATCGATGGGCAACCATTTTGTTAACCAATCTCGAGGTTGCCATGGCAACGTAAACCTCTTGAGCTTCGCTCTCGAGGTTTACATGGTCGCCCTGGCAACCTCTTGATGGTTAACAAACCGGTTAACCATCAATGACCACACATTATCCTTCACATTATTCCCACAAGGACGATAGCCGAGTTCAACACCAGTCAATGGGAATCATTCAGCAGGTCCCCAAAAATATGGTCGGGCAGCAATACTGTTCTGGACTCAAATAAATCCTCCAGCATTTCCCACTTGGCTTACAGTAGCAACCTAATTGCCAAAAATACTGATACAGCAACTACTCTAGGTTGACACTTCACAAATATAGACCTTCTAGTGAATTATGACTCACAGCCTCTCAGCTTCCCGTCAACTGAGCAACCTTCTGCAGTAACCTTCCTCCTTCCAGCTCATTATTCCTGGAGAAGTCCCACAGTTACTGAGGGGCTGGACACATCAAAAAGTGTGAGCAGTAGCTGTCCCAGTGGTGTGCAGGGCTGAGGCACCTTACCTCCTGCCATGCCAGTTATGGGTTCATGAATGGACTTGGATCACCCGGGGTCGGCTGGGGCGGAAGAGGATCAAGTGTCCAATGGACTGCTTTCCTCTGCCAGGGTGGGGAGGCAGGAGGGCCATTTCGGCTTTCAACGGGGGGGGGCAACAGCTAGTCAGAGGGGCTGTGGGGGTGGATTCAGGTGCTGAAAAACAAGAAAAACAACAATGGCCTGCAATCCCCGCTCCCCCAAATGGTGCCCCTGTGGGGAGGCATGCTGGACCAGCCTTACACTGCCACCAGGTGGAGGCCTAGTGGCAGCATAGTTGGGGCACCAAAGAAGGGAGGGCGCTGTAGGAACGCCAGGTGGGTGCGCCTCCTTGACTAGCTTGACCTCCTATGGCAAGGGGCGTGGAGAAAACCAGCAAAAGGGTGCCCAGGGACTTAGTGAAGCCTTGCCTGCTTGTCTCCAAGTCTGTGCCACTACCAGAGAGCTCATCTTCAGTCGGCACTGGATTTGTAGTATGGGGGGTGGGCCTCTTCCCTCTGGCCTTGCCATGAAAGGAAATATGTGGGGGTACCTAGACTGAAGGTGAGTTCTGGCAAAGGTAGGGGCTGGCTTGGGTAAGAGGAACAGGGCTAATTAGTTGCCTCTGGATGGAAGGTGGATAAAAAAGTGCTATAAAAAAAGATGTGATCAATGGATGTCTTTAACCAGCTTTCCATCATTCTTATTAGATGTTAAATAGAGGTCCCTTCTACTTGTTCTGGTGTTTGTTCAGGTGGACAATAAAGATGCCGTGGAACTTCTCCCTTTTCTTCTCCTGGATTGTAAAGTGCTTTGAGATACGATCTGTTTGAAAGATGCTACATGGTCCAAGGATTTATATTTCCTCTGTTTCTCTCCACAGCTGCAGATCCAGCTTGATGCCTGCATCCGCAACTGGACTTGGCTTGACCAGAACACCCCATCGCTAACAAAGTGGGCTGAAACAGAACAGAAGAAGCCCTGCTTCTCCAGCATCAGAAAGGGATCCTTTTTCTCTGGGAGTGGACTAGCTGTGTTCAAGGCAGATGGTAAATACGGTGCTTCTGTCACCCAGTGTCCCACCCTAGTTTGCACAGTTCGATAGGAAAGCAGTATTACCAAGAAGTGTGCCTTGGGATGTGGTGCTCCAGAAACTTACCAGGGCTGCAATACAAAAAGTTTCAGGCACACACAACTTCTAATGAGGGACGCAGACATCACCACTGATTCAAAAAAGTTAAAACTCCATTTATGGAACAACAAAAGCAGGGAGGCAGTATAGCGCAGTGGTTTAAGGCTCTGAGCTGCAAATCTGGTGACTTCCAGCAGACCAGACCTGGGTTTCAATCCCACAGCTTCCACATGCATACTGTGTGACTCTGAGCAAGTCACTTAACTTCCATGTGCTCCCAGGTCACTCCTGTAAAAAAGCTTTCAGCTTAGTGTGCTACTCCTGGTTAAACAACTAAAAAATAAAAAAGCAGATGTGCTCTTGCCTGACATGTTTCGGACAAAGACTGTCCTTTTTCTGACACCTCACTGCAGTTTCCAGTCACTGTCCTTCCCGGCAGTCATATTGCTGGGCTTAAATTGTCTTCGTTGTTTTTGCCGCACTGTTTTGACATGGAACCCTTTAAAGTATATGGGTCGCTAAGTACTGTTGGAACAGTTGGCAGTTTCAAGTGATGCTTCGCCCTCAAGGTCTGCTGGTTGTTATGGCAACCTCTCAAAGCAAGCACAGCCCTGTTGTGCACAGTGATCCACACATTTTCCTGTATATGTAACTCTATGCAATAATTCCAAAACTGTGAGGTCTTTTTTTTTTGTAATATCTGTGATGTAGACAGCAAGTTCTGAGTGCTGTATTATATTTTTTAATATAAAATGTATTAATGTCTCTGCTGAAAATTCAAATGCTCTAGGAATGACCTCTCTCATCCCCCAGATTTTAGCTGACAGATGCAGGCCAAAAGAACTGCTGACAGCATTGTATCACACACTCAGTCTTTTTAGAGACAATGTGTTACTGGGATACTTCTATTAAGGATCCTGTTTCTCTGAGCTAATTACAGAGTTGTTAAGTTAATTTTGTTAAGAGAGAAATCATAAACTAGGTTTATGACGTTAAAATAAGGGAAGCTAGGATGTTACATAGAGGTGTAAGGTTGTAAATGACCCTATGATGCCTGTGTGAAGAGGGTACAGCATGAGATCAACAGAGGTGTCATTGAAACTTGAGTTATACTAAGGTTGCAGAATTAATACATCCTGTATAGCTGTATAATATAGATTAATAAAATGACATCCTGTGGTTGTATAAAAATATATTTTTGTTAGATATTTGACCAGAGGAGGGGCTGGATGACTTCATCCAAAAGGGGTTGGCCAATACTGCTTGAAAAGATTGTTCTCTTTCACTATAGATATGCATTTGTATCTGACACTGACTAAGGAAACATCTGAGCACTGAAAACAGGTATTTAGAAAGCTAGACAAAAATCTAAATATAGTTGTAGGAATTGCACTGTTTTAAACCTTCTTTTGTTTAAAGATATGTATGTCTTGTGTTATAAGAGTTATGTATTGTATGTTTGACATATTATTATATATTTTAGCAAAAACTCTAATTTTAGAGCAAACTCTGTCTTTGAATTGCTTTATTTTGCTAAGAAATATTTATGGTTCAGCAGACACATAGCTTGTATGGTGGTACCAAACTGGGAATAGAAGCATTTTAAATCTGAGGTCTTTATTAAATATTAAGGGCTCATCTCTGAATACCTGGTTAGGTGCCTGTAGGCAAAGATATCTGGCCCCCCGAAGACAGATATATCTGAGCCTGTGCATCGGGTATGCTAGCAAGAGGTTAACAGTTTGACTGTCTCCAGAACTTGAGACCACAGGTTGATCCGAACTCACAAAAACAGACAAGAGGGTTACCTTGTCTGCTACACTGTTCACAAGACTGTGCTCAGAGGTTGGCACTTTGGGAGTAGAGGGCCTGATCTGCTGAGTGGGTTTGTGACAATATCCATTGGCACCTCACTTGCCATGTTGTCCATTCAAGTATGCAAAAATAATGTAAAGGGCCCCTGAGTTCCATTTTTGCCATATAGCATCCAGTTTTATCCAATACCAGGGTCTCATACGTAATCCTTAAGAAACAAGGTTCTTTTTGGTCTATCGCTAAAAGAGAGCAAAATTGTATCATGAAGGCACATTCAAAAAATAAGAACTGCACAGTTTCCAGAGATCCGGAATATTGTGGTCGGGAACATAGCCTCTCTGTCGCAGCTTTGTGTTTGTGGTAATTTCCGACATTTAGTTTTTCGTGGCTACATAGCCAAATTTTATACTGCATTACTTCTTTGAAAAATTGGGTCTTCCTGAAAAAAAAAAAAAAAGATGATGACCAGGGAGTGTAGTTGTGTTTCTAGACATGGATTCAGTTTGCGCCACTGTGAGTTTCCATTGTTTTAACCAAAAAAAAAAAAAATCACAATTTGTCAGGAGGCACTGTTCATTAAATTTAATTCTCCATCTGTCCCAAGGATCAATGGTTTGCACCAATCTGAGAACAGTAACATACAGGAAAAACTCTTATTTTGTACGATAGGTGTTAAACTATAACAAAAAAAACAAAATGCAATAAAAGAAAAGAAAAGAAGCAGCTGTACCATCCCTAGGCCACCTTCCTTGATAAATCTGTATGTGTGGCATCATCAAACATGATTCAACCTGCTGCCCCATGAGAGATGTAAAACAAAGACTACCAGTATAAACTCAGACCTGCACCTTTTTTTTGGGGGGGGTGGGCATACAAGATATACAAAAAGATGGGCATAATACATGTTTTGATTAAAAAAAAAACTTTTCTTTTTCACCATTGGCCATGATTTCCATCTGTTTGCTTTCTGTTCGGTTACATTTAGTCAGCTATTCCAATTTCCTAAAGCCACGTCTCTGTACCCAAAGACGGCCCCTAGGACCTTTCTTTGTAGTCTGCATGTCATCCAGCTCTGGTCCTGTGGAATTTCTCAACCACAAAGCCTCACTCTTGGCTTTATTAATAGTAATCCCTGTAGCGTTAGAAAGAGCAGTTATTTCCCTTACCGCTTTATTCCCTGAGTCACGGGCAGGACATCATCTGCATACACAGATGTTTTAATAATCTTCTGGCCTGTGTTAGTTTTAATAGTAGCTATATCTTGTAAGGATTCAATATATTCCCGGGGACAGTAAGGGAATTTCTCTGGCGTCCTGGCCGATTTGACTCCTTTCATAGAAACATAGAAGGTGTCGGTAGATAAGGGCCTCTTGGCCCACCTAGTCTACTCTATTTTCTCTATCCACTGTGAGACCGCAGACACTGTTCTGTCTCTGCCCCCCACTTGTAAGATCCTTCCATGTCTATCCCATGCTTTCTTGAATCCTGTAATTGTTTCTGACCCCACCACCTCTGCCGGAAGGCTGTTCCACTTGTCTACCACTCTTTCGGTGAAGAAGTGTTTCCTCACATTTCCTCTGAACCTTCCCCTTCTAGTTTCATAGCGTGACCCCTTGTTCTTTAGCATCTTTTCCATTGGAAAATGCTATCTTCCTGTGCCCTGTTCTTCCTTGTGAGGTATTTGTACGTTTCACAAAGAAATGCCACTAACAACTTAATTTGGTTCAATTTCAATCGGTTTGCATCTGCCCCCCCTTCCCAGAATGCTGCTGAACATAGGCAGTATTGTCTAACTATCCTTTCCCAGTCTACAAGAAACCCAACAAATAGTTGCAGCAGCCGTGAGGGCTGAGGTTAAACTTGGCGAACCCTCGCTCTGATTTTTTTCTTGTGGATCTTCTGTTTTGATAGTACATTTCTGAGGAAAAGAAGCTTTATTGTCACTGAAATCAAAGTGAGACCATATGGTCTTGCAGTCAGAGCATCGACTTAGGAGCTGGGAAATCCCAGGTTTGAAGGCCACAAGAATCAAAATTCTCACTGTGTGGCCTTGAGCAAGTCATCTAACTGCCCCCCCTTCCCCGCTCCAGTCCAACCAACTGTAGAAATAGGTCAAAAGCAGGACCCCCACCCGTGCAGGACCCCCTAAGATGCTCCACGTCAGATGGGCTGTCTGGATAAATAAATTGTGAACAAAAAAGGAAAAATAAGGTAGTAGCAATCATTATGTTGGGCACAAGGTCAGGCAGGCATTTGGCAGACTAGGGGGACCACTGAGTCTTTATCTGACAACAAATTGTGTGCATCTATGTATTAATGTCTCTCTCTCTCTCTCTCTTTCCTCTCTCTCTCTCTCTCTCTCTCTCTCTCTCTCTCACACTTTCTCACTCTCTTTCATTCTTGCTCTCCCTCTCCACCTGTCTTACTCTGTTTCTCTCCCTCCCTCTCTCTTTCATTCTCTGCACTACTCCCCTTTATCTTTCTCTCTCTCTCTCTCTCATTCTCTCACCCTCCTGTCTTACTCTGTCTCTCTTCCTATCTACATCTCTCTTTCTTTCCCTTTCCCTTTCTCTCTCTCTGTCTTTCCTCTTCCATCTATCACAGCATTTAAGGGAGATGCAGTGTCAACAGAAGGACAATGGACCCTCTCCCTGGAGATGATGGTACGGCCAATCAAGAAGTCCGCCATCCTTCTGGCAGTCACCACACTGGACCACAAACCCTTGCTAACCCTTATTCTGAAGAATGAGGAAGAGGTGCGCCACTCTTTATATCACTATAGACATTAAGGTAGAGTGGAGGACTTCCAAAGGCAAACTGTCCCAGGAGCTTCAGGTTTTGGGGTTGGATTTTCAAAGTTCTTAATGCAGGCCCAACTCCCAGTTTTATGTTGCGCCTGCACCAAAATGAATGCACCAGCCAGTCTGTTGGCATAGCAGTAGCACTACTTGTCGTGACACCAATGAGCCGGGTTCAGGAACAAGACTGGGTTATCGAGGGCCAATTGGGAGGAGGAGGACTGAGTATCCCAGAGGAGGGTGGGTCGCTGTCCTCACTGCAATACTGCTACCTCGGTGACCATAGGTGGCAGTACAGTTCAGGGTGCCATGGGAGGGATGGATGCAAGCCAGGGGTTTGGTGTGGCAGCAGGCTCAGTGTGCCCATTAACCTTGGGCCTCCCTAGTACTCCTGCTCTGGAGTAATGGCAGAAACTAAGAAAAATGGTCCCACTGCCCAAAGAACAGTGGGCCCCAGCGGACCAAAGTGGACTGGTCCTGCACCCCACAGCTAGCTGCCTGATGAGGGAGATGGAGTCGGAAGGGAATATTCCCTCTACCCCACCCAAGAGGCACAGCCGAGGCAACATGGAGGTAAGGCAGCTGATGGAGGGACAGTCCAGCAGAGCCAGGCACGTTGGGATTCCAGAAGGAGTTCACGCAGTGTTGTACGGGGGTGGCGTAAAACACAGAATTAAAAAAAAAAATGGTTATGCTAAAATGTTTCGGTACTATTTTCAAACATTTTGGCACATTATGCCAGACGGTCAGCAGAGTATTAGGGCTACCACTCCTGACGCTGGTGAGCAGAGTTACTGGAAGGCTGGCATGGGGGAGGGAATGAGCATCCCTGAGAATGCTTGCCCTCTCTGAGGAAGGTGGGCTGACTGCTCTGCAGCACAGGCACCTCCTGTGGTAGCACAAGAGGTGCAGTTCGCTCAGCCAGGAGGGGTGGGGGAGTCAGCTGCTCACGTAAGTGTATGCCGATTGCATGCTTGCATGTGCATGTTCACACTGCTGACTCCAGGGGGAGGTGTAGAAAAATGGTTAAGAACCAGCAGATGATGATGGCCCCTCCCTGCAGGCCACACACTCGCCGCCGACCAGGCCCCCCCCCGATTATTGATTCAGTCACCACTGGGAAATGAGCAACCCTGACAGCCACACCATGGGGTGCATGCCATGGGACAACTGAGGGGACAAGGTAAATCCAGGGGATGACAAAGTGACAGGGCTAGGGGGGAAGTGCCGGCTGAAGGGGCAGCTGTCAGAATTCAGGAGCAAAAATATTTGTTAAAAAAGGCATTTTGACACATTTACAACAGCTGTAACTGATTTACAGTAAAACAAAAAAAAAAAAACCATGACACGTGTTATGTTTGGCACAAGTGGGAGCCAAAGTGCCACAAAGTCTGGTAGTTGTGCCAGAAAGCTAGATCCCCTTTCAGGTTGTCTCTTTGTCCCAGGTTGCCCAATTGTGGTGGAAAAGTGGTGTAAATATAATCCCGCCTAATGAAAATTGGGCCCTTTATACCGAAGTAGGGGGGAGGCAGTATAGCGCAGTGGTTAAGAGCCCTGAGTTGTAGACCTGGAAAACTGGGTTTGAATCCCACGGCCAACTGCATACTGTCTGACTATAAGCAAGTCACTGAACTTCCCTGTGCTCCCAGGACACACATAGACACAAACTTCAGCTAAGGGTGTCTTTCCTGGCCAAAGATAAAACCATACAAAAAAAGCAGAGTCGCAGTGATGCAACATACTTGCTAATCTTTATTTCTCCATGTGCAGAAACAGGTTCAGTTTAAATATTTTTGTTTTATTTTATTTGACTCTCTATACTGGGCAGCTGTCTTACCTCACTAACTGCCTCCAGGATTGAGTACTCTCTCGCCCACTTTGCTCCGCTGATGCGGGTTTCTTACTGATCTCAAATTCAAATTTATTTTGGCTTCAGCAGCATGTATTTTCTTTGGTTTTAATGATTCTTTGGAATTCTCTACCCCTCTATATTCACAAATCTCCCAACATTTTTAGCTTTTACAGTGCTCCTAAAACTTATTTAATTGTTATTAATTTGTATTACGTTTGTTGCTATTTTGTAATTGTTTACTTGTGTTGGCAATTTGGTATTTTTTGTACTGTATGGCACTCATACTTGTACAACTAATAATAATAATAATGAGAAAGGAAAAGAAAATACTGATTACTCACCTGTAACCATAGTTCTGTGATTGGTATTCAGTTCACATCTACACCTAGGCAGTTCCAATGGGCGTAGCTCAGTCACCGGCCGTTTTCAAGCTTGGTTCCTCCCAACACCCATGGTGCCATCCTCCGGCTCTGCCCCATCTGACATCAGATTTTGCATGACAGAAGCAGGGATCTGTGCGCCACTTGCCATGGGAGGTCAGGTGGGTTTTGTGGATGTGAACTGGATACCAATCATAGGACACAGAAACATAGAAACACAGACAACGATGGCAGAAAAAGACCTAGTCTGCCCAGAGTTCCCTATCTACTCAGGGACCTGTTGTCCATATGGGGTTTTATCCCACCTGGTCCACCCCCCCGCCCCCCTCCCTACTGCTACAGACCTGAGCAACCACCAAATGCTTCACTCTGTTCCAGCCATGCGTGAAGCCATTTACGGTCTTGGCACCAATCAGCTCCACTGGCATACTGTTCCACAGCTCCATGACTGAGAACTTCCTCACATCGCTCTTAAACCTTTCCCACCACCAGTTTCCACTCATGACCTCAGGTTCTTGACTCTGTACTCCTACAAAATAGCTCCCCACAATTCACCTTGTTTATTCCCTTCAGGAACTTGATGGTCTCTTTAATACCCCCCGGCCTGGTCTCCAGTGAGTACACATTCAGAGATTTCAGACAATCTTCATAAGATATGTCCTGTTGGCCCTGAATCATCCCAGTCACCCTGCATTGCACTTCTCCTGCCTGTCCCTGTCCTTCCTTAGGTGAGGACACCAGCACTGAGCACAGTATTCCAGGTGTGGCCTCACCAGAGACCTATATGGAGATAGTAGTACCTCCGTTTTCCTGCTATCAGGAATACAGTTACAGGTGAGTAAACAGTACCCCTAATGACTTGGATTCAGTTCCGTATCCACACTTAGGTAGACTCCTAGCAGTCCTCTGGGAAGAGGGGGCAAGGCGCGCACCCCCTGTTTGGCGGAGAGACTGTTGGTCAACAGCTGGCCTGGTGGCGTGGAGGGCTGAGCCACTCATGTCTTGCCAACTACCATACCGGTGACCTGGCTTCTGGAACAGAGTCGGGTTGTGGGGGTCAGCCAGGGTGGGAGTTGGACTGCACATCTAAGAGACTACTCTCCTCTCCCAGTGGTGGAGGGATGTTGGCCCGGCCTTAGACTGTCACCAGGTGGAAGCCTGGTGGTAGAAAAGCACAGGCGGCATGAAGGGAAGGGGCTGTGGAAACTTCATGCATGTGTGCCTCTACACACATGCACTGATGTCCTGCAGCAGGGGTGGGGAGAAAACCAGGAAACAGGGTGTCAGGAGCCTAATGAAGCCCTGCCCACTCACCCCTGAGTATGCACTATCAGCCTGGAACTCGCTGATGGTCCACTCTGGAGTAACTGTACTGGGGATGGAGGATGGCCTTCCTCCCTCTGGCCTTGCCATAAGTGGGAATTCATGGAGGAGCCTTCAGGCCAAGGTGAGTCCTGGGGGAGATGGTTGTTGACTCGGGTGGGCGGGGACATGGCTGATCAGTTGCCCCAGGACAAAGACATAATAAACACCTTTGTGAGGAAAAAAAGACTACTGGACTGAGGCCCCAAATGCAGAATCACAACAACTGAGTACATAGATGCTGTAGTAGATGATGAACGTGTGCATGCTAGACCAGGTACCAGCCCTACAGATCTCCTCAATTGGGATTTCCCTGGCAGCGGACATGAAGACAGCAGTATGATTGACAGAATAAGCCCTCAAGACCTATGTCAATACAGGATGTGATCTAGCTGCCAATCATCCATTCACCTGCCCATCTGCCCAGAGCAGCTTTAGCGTAGGTCATGAACAGTTGGTGAGCCTCGCTGCAAACCTCTGCCGGGCATTCCCTGTAGTAAAGGAGTGCCTAGCATAAGTGCAGAGTGTGGAGCAAATACTCGGCTTTAGAAGTAGGCTTCTGAAAATAGAACATAACAGGGAGCTCCTGCTTATGGTTTAACTCTGAGACTACCTTGGGCAGAAACTTTGCATGAGGGCGAAGGATGACCTTGTGGAAGACCAGATACAAAGCCTCCACAGAAAGTGCCTGGAGCTCACGCTGGCCAGGGTGATAGTGACCAAAAATGCAGTTTTCCACAACAAGTGTGACATCTCATACTTGTGAATCAGCTCGAATGGTTTCCCCCATTAGGCAAGCAAGCACCAGCAATAGATCCCATGGTGGCAGTGGTACTTGCACCAGAGGGGACAAGTGGTCCAGGCTTAGAAAAACCCAACCACCTTCTCCTGTGCCACTGTGGGCATACTAGCCCATGTCCAGATGAAGCCCAGGAGGAGCGAAGCGCAGGGGCTACATGGGCGGTGGATCAGTGTGGTGATCTGGTAACTCTATAAGCTCACAGGGCTGTATTTTTGGTGGACCTTAACTGTGATTTGCACAAATTGGCACTTTGGATGTGTGTGGATGCACTTTAAAGAAAGCTGTTAGAGACTTTAAAAAGCAGGATCTTAAACTGCTATATGCGCTGAGAATTGAAGTGGGACAGAGTAGCATTGCTACTGAATGCTTTGCCTTCCTTTCTGTACTACTATGTTTCAGCAGCTAGAATAAAGACTCACGTACACATCTATATGTTGTTGGTGCTTCTTTGCATCTGAACAATTCAATTATTTTATTGAATTACCAGAGATATGTCTCAGTGCAGGGAGTCCTTTTGTTGTTTTCCAATATGGGGTGCCAGTTCCTGTTTACTTTGGTACCAGAAAGTATCGGAACAGATAACCCTGAAAGGCCAGGGCACTGGGGACAGGCTTGATTGCGTTGCACTCCTGGAGCGGAGTGATATCACTGTGCAGCGCGACTAGCATGTCCATAGGCACCATGACTCCTGCAGTGCTTGGGGTCGCTAAGGAGGAAGAGTCTCAAACTTGAGAGACAGACCTAAGCCTACCGTATATGACTCAGCTGCTGGGCAATCTACTTTGTCCTCTCGTCTTACTTCCATTTGGAACTCCGTCTCCCCCACACATTCCCTGTTCCCTTCCTACTTTTTACTTAAACACCATTCTTGTTCGTGCCCTTCCCAATGACAAACATGTCAATAAAGCGTTTCCATTTAGTAATGCACTGTGCGAATGGAATTGTTCGGGAGCAAATAAACTTCTTCTCAAAGCTCGAAAATTTCCAAATCTAGGAAAATTCATTTTATCTCTACCCCAGTTCTTTACAAATGTAAGAAAAGGTGCAATTTAGGTAATCCCGAAAATTCATTAATTCTTGTGATATCACTCCGCTCCAGGAGTACAACGCAATCAAGCCTGTCCCCAGTGCCCTGGCCTTTCAGGGTTATCTGTTCCGATACTTTCTGGTACCAAATGACAAATGTGTCAACGAAAGCGTTTCCATTTAGTAACGTACTGTGTGAATGGAATTGTTCGGGGGAAGTAAACTTCTTCTCAAAGCTGCCCATATACAGGGTGGCAAAAGAGGGCACCATGGTTGTCCCTTTGTTTGCCAGTAGAACCATTATTCAAAACCAAAATGGTTATTTCCCGTACCAGCTCAGTCATTCTCGCACGATCATGATTAGGGAGATTTCTTAGTCTGCCCCATCCAGTGCTTCACTAAGCGCTCTTAAACCCTCCACGTGTGGTATCAAAATATACAAGTCCCTCATATCCCAAGTCAGCAGGACTCTCTCTCTGTCTCGCTGTTCTGAAAGTCCCCTCAACCTATTTTCTGTTTACCTCTGTAGTTTTTTATTTTTTATTTATTTTAGTCTTTGGTAACTGGGTGAGGCCCACTGGGCACAAGTGCCTGTTTTCAGGAGCGACCTGGGAGCACTGAGGAGGTTAAATGACTTGATCAGAGTCACACAGTATGCAAGTGGAGGTTGTGGGAATCAAACCCCGGTCTGTTGGATGTACCAAGCTCATTAACAACTTGTTACTCTAGCCTCTAGGCTATACTGCCAGCCCACATAGCAGGCATGAACAACAGTTCCCTCTCTTGCATCCCCTTAATTTCACCCTGATTTAACCATTAAATGAGGTTGCTTCACTCTGTTGTGCCCTGGTGTGAAAACCTGTTTGTCTCCATTGCAAAGGTCATGACTCCACTCATGCATAGTATCATGGGAGTTGATGATGCATATGTGCACAAGTCAGCAAAAGTTATACTCTCATTCAGTTCTGTTACATGTCTTGTGAAGTTCCTGTATTCTCTAAAAGCATTTTTTTTTCTAACTCAGATACACTTTAAACTACAGAAAACAGCAGGGCACTTAATATGGCTTGAAAAGTTTCATGGCCAGCACAAGACAATAACATAGGGACTGCAGAGGACAGCAACAGCATTGACTAATACAGTATAACTAGGCTTTAGCACCAAAACATCATAAAATGCCAGGATGCCTTACATGAGTCAGGTCATGACCTTTGCAATGGAGTTAAGCAGGTTTTCACACCAGACTTAAGTACCTTCATTTACATTTAGATCCTGATGAAAGTCAGAGGGTACAGTGGAGGCAATCATTATGCATGCCTACAAGCTACACAGGGAAACAGAATAAAAGGCTGAGGGGACTTTCCCTTTAAGAGTGAGAGAGAGAGAGAGAGAGAGAAAGACAAAGAGAGAGAGAGCGAGGGGGTGTGTGTGTGTGTGTGTGTGTGTGTGTGTGTGTGTGTGTGTCTGTTTACTATGTATACTTGTGTCTGTTTATGTAAATTGTATACGTCCCCCTACCAATTATATATGCCTCTGTATCCTAAGTCCTTGTTACCGTACTGGTTTTATTTTTTGAATATCATGTCTCATACCATAATGTAACAACTGGTTCCTATGCCTTAGGGTTTTTCACTGAGACTCGGGAGTGACACTAGAATCCAGAAACCCTTCCCAGAAAATCTGTGTCTCGGATCAAAGCTGAGCCTTGTCATTTCTGAGAAGGACATCACCTTCCAACTGGATGATCAGCCGACAGTACAGCCAATCAAAAAGAGAGACTATGAGACCCTGAAAGAGGCTTGGTTGGAGAAAGGCTCTCTTTTCTTTTTGGGCGGGATTCCCGGTAAGAACCATTCGCTTTCACCACCACATAGAAATGACTGCAATATTTTCAGTGCAACACACAACCTAGAAGGGCTGTATATACTCTCATATAATTCTACGTTTTGATGCAAAAAATAGGTCCCTAAGAAGGGGGGGGGGGGGCTCAACTTATCTGTGAGGTCCACCTATGATTTCTGGCAGTAAACCATTTTTAACAGTGTAACCTGGTTTTGTGTTCAGTTGGTAAAAGGGAGGATTTATATGTGAGTCGACTTATAGGTGAGTACACACGGTAATAGCAGAAAGAATGGGGAATGACTGCAGTAAAAAGCAGTATGAACCAGGGACAAAATTATCACAACCCTCAACGAATTTTACCTCAAACTGTTATATTTATTTATTTATTTATTTCGGATGCAGATTAATACCAATAATCAAATACAGACAGTACAGACATAAAGCATGATGCTTACAGGATGGTTGGTACATTGAACCAAGGTTTTGCATACCGGTTTCAGATAGGAGTTACATAGTTCTCGGCTACAAGACATTCTAATACATAGATCATTTAAGCTACATTGATATACAGAAGTTACAGAATAGGCATACGTTGTTGCTAAGTGCTAAGTTACATACTGACAGCCACCACCGAGGACTTTGTCTCTGATAGAGTGGGGGGGTAGGGAGTAGGACAGGATAAAAAGATAGTAGGTAGGGAAGTTAGTATTTAGCAGGAGGTGGAGACAAGGAGGTTAGATGGGGGTGTACGTACTTAAGATGAGAAGGGGAAGAGTGAAGGAGCTGTGTGGGGGTGCCATCAGTGGACTGCCATTAGGTGAAACAGTCACAATGGTTATCGTGGGCCAGATAGGAACATAATTCCTTCTTAAAGGGGCCAGTTTTAGAGTGCTCCAGGAGATGTGAGGGAAGGTCATTTAACCATGTGGGCCTTCTAAAGGCAAGAGAACACTGAGCAAGGGATGTTCACTTGAATGGCACGTGTAGTACACCCTTAGCAGATCTCCTAGTGACTTTTTGGGTTTGATTGTACTGGAATAGAATGGCTGCGGATGGCGGAGTCAGACTTAGGAAACATTTTTTCCCAAGCAGGCAAGCTTGGTATCTGGCCCTAAGGTTCAGAGGTAACCAACCAGTGGAGTTGTATAGAGTACATGTACATGTGAGGTGTTTAGTCCCAGTGACCAGGTGGCAGGCTTTATTAAGTAGTAGTTTTACTCTTGTTAGCACAGTCTCAGTGGCAGCACTGTAAATCAAGAGGCCGTAATCAATGATTGATAGACTAGAACTACGTTTGACCTACTTTTAGAGCATACTGGGTCATGTACTGTCTGTGCCTGTAGAGGATTCCTAGTTTAATATTAGCGGCTTTGACCATGCAGTCTACATGGGAGGTAAATGTAAGGGTGTCATCTAGGTAAATTCCGAGGTATTTGAAAGTTGGTACCTGTTCAATGATATCACCTTTGTAATTTAGGATGGTCAAGGGTTTGACCTTCGTTTTGATGTGAGGCATTGAGTAATGCATTGTCTTTGTTTTTTTTATAGTTCAGCAACAGCTGGTTTTGAGTGAACCAGGACTCGAGAATAGTGAAACTATTCTGAAGGTCAGAAGTAATTTCTGCGGTATTTCTGCCAGTCACTGTGATTACGGCATCGTCTGCGTAGAGCAGCATATGCATATTATATGATTACCACTGTACACAACTAGCTCTCCAAAATATAGTAAAATCCCAGCATGACCCGTGGAAAACTTTATTAAAATACAGAAGCTACTTTTGTAACATTTTGCTAATGCTCCCACTACGTTGGTGTCTACTCCTTGGGGCAATCCCAAGGGATCTTGTTCTACCCACATGACTTATGGTACACTGTTAGGCTGTCCACTGCAAGATTCCTCAATGTCTCTCCATCTACCCTTCAGTTTTCGGCTTGACCCTTCCAGGGGGTCCTCCCTTTTGTGCCCAGGGAGGATGCAGCATGACATTGATGGGGGGTGCAGCCAGCTCACTATGGGGTCAGGTAGTATTTAGAGCACCAACTCCATGTTCTCCTGTTCTCCCCCCTGCATATGCCTGCAGGCTTGGGAGAAGACCACCACCATGGTCACCCACGCTCCTATGGCCCCCACACCACCATATATCTCCACCAGAGGTCAGTATAGAATGATGATTTGCATCCCACCACCAAGAAGACAACATCCAAAAGACACCCTGTATCCCTCCCTGTTAGTCTCTGCTCCTGACCCCTGGACTCAGGACACGAACCCAGATAAGCAGGAAGCAAGATAGGAGGGGAGAGATCCAAACCAAAATCTCGAAAGGAAGGAGATGCAGTGAAAGTGGTGCCTGTACTCAAGGGAGAGGAAAGATAGAGACTGGTAGAGATTACAGTGGTGAGTATGAGGGGGACTATCAAGGGAAAAGCGGCAGGAGGAGTGGTAGAGGGTGTCCAGTCTGGCAAGGAAAGTTTTGGGGGCAGCACTGAAGACTACATCACAAAGTCAAAAACTGGAAGAACTGTTTTCTGGGCTAGGGCTTAACAGGCAGGCAAAGGGATGCAGTCTCAGTTTCTGTACAGAGCACCTAACTTGGAGTGCAGTTTTTTGATGGTAGCATCCACATTTCCAGAGAAGTCAAGGTGCTGGTCTAGCCAGACACCAAGATATCTAAAGGAGGAGGTGTCCTCCAGCTTTGTCCCATCATGGATGTGGAGAAAGGGAAGGGAACATAGCCAAGAGAGTCTCTGCCTTGTGCTGAAGGTCAGGGAGATGGTCTTCTTGGCGTTCAGGAAAAGTTGGTATGAGCATAACCGGAGCTGAACTTTGTCAAAGTCATGCTGAAGTCTGGTAGCCACAACAGAGGAGGAGGATCTGGAAGTATACAGGACATAGAAACATAGACTTTGACAGCAGATAAGGGCCACTTGGCCCACCCAGTCTGCCCATTTCCCTACCTACCAACTGGATAAGCTGCAGATTCTAGTTAACAAACAGCCTACTTCCTGCCACCCCCCACTACAATTGCCTTGTGTCTGTCCCATGCATGTTTGAATTCCCCCACTGTTTTAGCCCCAACAACCTCCACAGGAAGGCAGTTCCACACATCCACCACTCTCTCCATGAAAAAGATTTCCTCACATTACCCCTGGACGTCCCCTCTATCTTTAAATTGTCCCCTTGTTCTTACATCTCTTTTTCTGAAGATGCTACCCTCCTGGACTTTGTTGATTCCTTGGGGTACTTGAGCATTTCTATCATGTCCCCCTGTCCCTCCTTTCATCAAGGGTATACATATTAAGCTCTCTCAGTCTCTCTTCATAGATTTCTGATGCAGGCCCTGCACCATTTTAGTTGCCTCCTCTGGACTGCTTCCATCCTGTCTATGTCCTTGCGTAGATGAGGTCTCCAAAACTGCACACAGTACTCCAGATGGGGTCTCACCAGCTGTCTGTACAGAGGGATAACCACTTCCCTTTTTCTACTTGTGATGCCCCTTCCTATCCATCCCAGTATCCCCCTGGCTCTCCTCACTGACTTCTCACATTGCTTACCCACCTTTAGATCATCTGATATGACTACCCCCAAGTCCCATTCCATTTTGTTGTTGTTAGTACCTCCCTGCTATTGTGTACTCTTCTCCTGGGTTTTGTTTCCAGGTGCATTACTTGCACTTCTTTGCATTGAATCTAAGTTGCCATATGTCTGACCATTCCTCCAACCTTGCCAAGTCCCTTCTCATCCTTTCTAACCCCCCTCATGTATCAACTCTGTTACAGATCTTTGTATCATCTGCAAAGAAGCATACCTTTCCTTCCAGACCCTCTGCAATGTCACCTATAAAGATGTTAAAGAGGACTGGACCCAGTACTGAGCCCTGAGGTTCTCCACTAGTGACCCCCCCCCTTTCTTCGGAATGTGTGCCACTCACTATTACCTTCTGTGTCCTGTTGTGCAGCCGGTTTGCAACCCAGGCTACCACCCTGGGACCCACTCCCAAGCTGGCTAACTTTGATTATTAATCTTTTTGCGGGACTGTGTCAAATGCCTTGCTAAAGTCTAGGTAGGCCATATCCACAGCCCCTCCCTGGTCTATTACTTTGGTCACCCAGTCAAAGAAATCTATTAGATTCATCTGACATGACCTTCCTGCTGTAAATCCATGCTGCTTTGGGTCCTGTGCCCCGCTGGCCTCTAGGTACTCAACAATTCTTTCTTTCAGAAGTGATTCCATCATTTTCCCTACCACTGAGGTCAAACTTATAGGTCTGTAGTTTCCTGCTTCTGCCTTGCTCCCACTTTTGTGAAGGGGAATCACATCTGCCCTCCTCCAGTCCTCAGGTACCACCCCATCCTCCCATGATTTGTTAAAAAGTGTGGTCAGTGGTGTCACTAGGTCCTCCCTTAGTTCTTTTAGGATGCTGGGGTGAATCCCATCAGGCTCCATTGCTTTGTCCACCTTGAGTTTTAGGAATTCTTTCAGGACTCTTTCTTCTGTAAATGGACTGGTGTCAACCCCCTACCCAGAGTGCTTCTATTGTCTGGTTTAGGTAACTCCTCCTCATCTTGTTTTGTGAATACTGAGCAAAAGTATTCATTCAGTATCTCTGCCTTTTCACTGTCTCTCTCTGCCCACCTCTCCTCTCCCTTATTAATCTTCACTATTCTTCCCTTAACCTTTCTATGCTCCCTAATGTACCTATAATAGGTTTTATCCCCCTTCTTAACTGACTTTGCTATTTTTTCCTCAGTTTGGGCTTTTGCTATTCTGACTGCATTCCCCACTTCTTTCTGCTTTAATTGATACAGTTCCCTGTCGTGCTCCTTCTGTGATGCCTTATACTTTTTGAATGCAGCCTTTTTCTCCTTAACCTTCCCTGCCACCTCTTTTGAGAACCATAGTGGTTTTTTACTCCGCTTTGTTTTCTTTATCTGTTTCACACAAAGGCTTGTTACCTCTATGATGGCAGTTTTGATTTTTCTCCATTGTTCTTCCACCCCTCCTTTTTGGCCATTTGCTAGTGTATTTCTCAGGTATTCACCCATTTTGACAAAGTCAGCCCTCCTAAAGTCCAGTATGCTTGTTTTTGTATGGCTTGTCTCAATGGTTGTGCTTATTGTGAAGCACACTGTGCAGTGGTCGCTTGTTCTCAGATGTCTACCGACTTCTAAATTTGTGATCCTCTCTCCATTTTGAGAGTACCAGGTCTAAGTATTGCTTCCTCCCAGTGGGTTCCAACACTAGCTGTCCCAATGCCTGCCCCTGCAGGGTACATCGAGAATGACCCTGCTCTTGGATGTGGCTGCAGTACATGTCATCCAGTTAATATCTGGCATATTCAGGTCCCCCATTAACAGTATCTCCACTTTTTCAGCCATTTTGAGAATGTCCTCAATCATTTTCTTGTCCATTTCCTCCCCTTGAGATGGGGGTCTGTATACAACCCCTGTCTGGATTGTGATGCCATTCCCTGTCTCCAAGGTGACCCAGAGTGCCTCTTGTCCTCCCCCTTTACTTTTTAGTTCTGTAGCTTTGATCCCTTCCCTTATGTATAGAGCTACTCCACCTCCTCTTTTCCCCTCCCTGTTCCTTCTATAGACTGTGTACCCCGGTATGTTGACATCCCAGTCATGGTTCCCCATGTACCATGTTTCTGTGACTGCCACAATATCCAAGTGTTCATCTTCCATCAAGGCTACTAGCTCAGGAAGCTTGTTTCACAGGCTATGGGCATTGGTACTCATTGCCCTCCATTTAATGTTGGCTTTATCCTTTTTCCCCCATGCCTGCTCTTTTTGCCCTTGTCTATTTTTCTATTTACCCCTGTCCTGCCCTCTGTTGAGCACTGTACCTCAGTGTTTACCTTACTACCCGTCATGTTTTGTGGGGGGAGGCTTGAAATTTCCTGCCTCTTATTAGCACCTCCCCCCGTGGCTAGTTTAAAAGCTTGCCAAGGAAGCATTTAAACCTATCACTTAGGATCTTGGTTCCCTTCATGGACAGATGCAGACCATCGTGCCAGTATAAACCTTCATCTCTCCAGGTGTACCCCCAGTCCCCAATGAAGCCAAAGCCCTGTGCTCTGCACCAGTTTTGCAATCATTCATTAAACTGCATGGTGTGTAGTGCCCTAGCCTCACCCCTGCCATGGACTGGCAGCACCTCTGAGAAGGTAACTGTGCTTGCTACCTCTCTGAGGCCCCTCCCCAACTCCACAATTTCATCCTCCACTGCACTGATCCCATGCCTAGCTAGGTCATTTGTCCCAAGGTGGACAGTGATATCTAGTTCCCTCTCCTGTGATGCTGCTTCTGCAATCCTGAGGATTCGCTTCTTGTCCCTCCAAGCCATGGCACCAGGCAAGCACCTTACTTCCCTCTCCTCTCCCTTCCCCAGGTCTACCCCTCTAACAATTGAGTCCCCTATCAGAAGCTGTTTCCTTCCCCTGTGGTGTTCCTTGCCGCCCTTCTGTGGGTCTCCCTTGTGGGTGTCCTCAGCATTCTTCTTGGTCTCTACTGAAGGTGTCATCATAGAGGAATCTTGCTCTGCCAGACTGGCATATGGTTTGTGTAGAGGTACAACTAGGGGGCTTCGTCTGTGTTCCACCACCCGTACCCTCCCAGAACCCACTATGGTCCATCTGCTCTTCATACTTGGCAGCCTCTGTGGCAGTGGTGCTCTTTGGGTGGAGGAGGCCTCCTTAGTCCTTGCCAGTTCAGCCTGGAGGTGGGCTACCTCCTCCATCAGAGCTGACAGTTGCCTGCAAATAGGACAACAACGCAGTTTCCAGAATGTCTCCTGGAAAACTGCTGCCCCCACAGCCAGTGCATTGCACCACTCCCCACATGTCCCTCTCCCTTATAATATTCAATATGTAATATATATATATATATATATATTTGTTTTTCTTCCCTTGTGTGGTGTGTTCTTACCCTTTATGCATTGTGCTGGGTTATTAAGAATATGACAGTTCTGCCCCAAGACCTGTTGAGGAAGTGATGTCAGAACCTTGGCTATAAAGGAAACATCATGCCTGGGGGGGTGGGTAGTCCACAACCACTGGTGACTGTTAGAAACAATCAAATACACCACTGCTCCACCACCCTGGTGAGTACTGCCCTTTATAGTAATTCAGCTAATCTCCAGTAAATGATTTGTCAACTATTTAAAAGTAATTTGATGCAAACTGTTACAGAATACTAGTAGACAGTCCAGTTAGCCACAAAGGAAAATCAAATATGCAGTTATTTCAACCCTTCTGAAGTTGCTCACAAGATAAGTAGTTTTGAAAACCCCTTCCTGATTTAAAAACGAAATTAAACACAAAGCAATACCAATGTAAGACTGTAAAGTAAGGGAAACTTCCTCAGATGTAAGTAAGAGAGATCAGTTGCAGATTTCTAGTCCAATATAGTATATCCCATGCAGCTTCTCAGTTGTTTCAAAGCACAGCCTGTTACACCACTTGAAGAGATGGGCTTCTGTCTGAAACAGTATCACACCAGTAGTTTATAGTAATTGATCAATGCTAGAATAGTCCTCCACCCAAAACAATTGGCTATGATGCAAGGTCTCCCTGAATAGTGAAGACAATTTCCCCCACCTGAGGCTGTGTCTGGCATCAAATTACAAACTGTATACATGTGGATACAGGAGGATGAGCAGGCACCTGGAAGGTCATTTAGGAAGATGGAGAAGGGGACCAACAAGAGAGCTCTGGAGGATATCTGTCTTTTTTTTTTCTCAAATTGACATTTTATTGAATTTTCAAAACCAAGATACAAAATTACGGTAATGAGACATATACATATCAAAGAAAACCTACTTAATCTAAAAATATAGTACATATATTATGCAACAAATGAGAGTTTAATGAGATAATGACTAAAATATATTCTTGTGTATGACTATTTTAAGATTTCAAGATTTAACCCATTTGAATAGACCATCAACCGTCTTTAATACAAATGTTTAGGAAAGGTTCCCACATGTTCAAGAAAATGTCATTCTTGTTCATCATAGAATAATAAATGCTTTCATTATTAGCAATATTCATTAAATTATTCAGCCATTGTTGAATAGTAGGTGCATCAGTATTTTTCCAACTTTGAAGGAGTAACCTTTTATAAGCTAAAGCCCCAGATAACAGCCATAGTCTTTTATATTTGGAAATATGTGAAATCTCATTGGTATCTCCCAGAATGAACAATAGAAGAGAAAAAGGGATTACTAAACCAATAATGCTTTGAGAAATACTATGAATTTGTTTCCAGTAAGATGATGCCCCTTTACAGCACCATCCTTCAAGGTCGTGTTGCTGACCTATAAGACCCTACACGGTCAGGGACCGAGCTACCTGCAAGATCTCCTTTGTCCCTACCACCCTCTCCGCCCACTCCGCTCCACTGGCGAGGGATTGCTAGAGATTCCCAGGGTCCTTCTTCAATCATTTGGGGCCAGGGCTTTTCCTTTTATGGCCCCGACTCTGTGGAATTCTCTACCTCATCAGATTAGAGAGTGCCTGTCCGTGGAATCATTTAAGAGGTCTCTGAAAAGCCACTTATTACATAGATACATAGATACATACATAGATACATAGACAGTGTCGGCAGATAAGGGCCTATGGCCCACCTAGTCTGCCCATTTGAGCTTGTAAGTTCAGTTTGTTTTCCTAGAAGTCTATTTCCCCTTACCCCTGACCTCTAGAATTCCTTTATGTCTATCCCATGCATTCTTAAATCCCGTGATTGTTTCAGCCCCCACCACTTCCTCTGGCAGGGTGTTCCACTTGTCCACCACCCGCTCTGTGAAGAAATTCTTTCTCATGTTTCCTCTGAATCGTCCTCCTCCAACTTCATCCCATGCCCTCTAGTCCTGAAACATCTTTTCGCTTAAAAATAGTGTTTTCCTGCACCCTGTTCCTCCCTGTAAGATACTTGTATGTCTCTATCATATCCCCTCTCTCCCTCCTCTCCTCCAGGGAGTACATGTTCAGTTCCTTCAACCTGTCTTCATAGGATTTGTGATGCAACCCATGCACCATCTTTGTTGCCCTCCTCTGAACCTTCTCTACCCTGTCTATGTCCTTACGTAGGTATGGTCTCCAGAACTGTACACTGTACTCCAGGTGGGGCCTCACTAGTGTCTTGTATAGCGGAATTATGACCTCCCTTTTCCTGCTGGTGATGCCCCTGCCTATACATCCCAGCATCCTATTTGCTTTACCTGATGCCTTGTCACACTGTTTCCCTACCTTGAGGTCATCAGAGATGACAACCCCAAGATCCCTTTCCTGCTTGGTGCATGCATATCCTC
Organism: Neoceratodus forsteri; assembly: GCA_016271365.2. Lineage (NCBI taxonomy): Eukaryota > Metazoa > Chordata > Ceratodontiformes > Ceratodontidae > Neoceratodus > Neoceratodus forsteri. The sequence goes on along the minus strand of JADMNL010000029.1, from coordinate 203,894,184 downwards.
ACCCCCCAACTGATATATTGTGCCAAGGTTTTGTGCCTCATATGCATTATCTTGCACTTCTTTGCATTGAATTTCAACTGCCAAACCCTTGACCATTCTTCAAGTTTCTGCAGGTCCCTTCTCATTCTGTCTACACCCTCTGGTGTGTCTACTCTGTTACAGAGCTTTGTGTCATCAGCGAACAGTGAAATTCTGCCTTCTAGGTCCCATGCAATGTCACTGATGAAGATGTTGAATAGGACCGGTCCCAGCACTGATCCCTGTGGTACCCCACTGGTCACTCTTCCCTCTGTGGAGTGACAGTCATTTACCACCACCCTCTGTGTCCTGCCACCCAGCCAGTTACCTACCCACCACACTACTGTCCTGCCCACACCCATATAAAATGTCCTCAGGTGGCCTTGAACCACCAACCTTTCAGTTAAGAATCCAGTGCCCTAACTGATAGTGCCACAGAGACAACACTCCCAAGATTCGAACCTGGCCCTAGACTGTAATGCACTCTGTTCTCCCACCCATCCCTCCCCCCACCCTCCTAATTATTTGCACTAGCATTTGGATAGATTATTTTATGGTCATTTTTATTGTTTTATGGTATTATTTATTATAGTTGATGTTTTATCCTTGTTATGTACTAGCGCTTTGATTTATTGAAAAGCGCTTTACACATAACATTTTGATTGATTGATTGATCAGGGTGTCCACATCCCCAACAATTACTATCAGTTCCTATTCCTTTACCTGGTAGTTGTTTGGGGGAATAATAGTAGTAGTGTAATATTTTAAACTGAACGAGTCTCCCTTGAACCTCCCTAGAAGATTTAATAACGTTGTCCCACACTTTGTTCCATACTGATTTGGATATATCGACACCAGCCTTCTTGCCATTTTATTCTAGCCCTCTCTGTTAAATCTATGTCTGTTTCATCTAAATAAGCATATAAAAGACTGAAGGCTATGGGAAGATAACATATTTTAAAGAAATTCTTCCATGTTGGAGAAATAACTGATTTGAAGGACATATCTAAGAATCTGTTGACTAAAAAACTCCTTATCTGCAAATATAAACATAAATCAGATTTTAATAGTTTAAATTTGTTTTGCAAATCGGAAAAAGATAGGAGTCTATCTCGCTCATCTGGTAAGTCTCCAATTACAGCAGTTCCTTTAATGTTCCATCCTATGTCCCTGATAGGTTTGTTATTAGGGGTCATTTTAGGGTTTTCCCATAAGGGCATAAATTGCAAGTGTACAAATTCTACTTTTTTAAGGTGATTGCACTTCCTACATACTATAATTGAAAGGGGATACCTGACTTGATGGGGGACAGGAGTCAGCAGTATGAACAGTCTGAGACCTACCTACCAGATAGGCATGGAACCAGTTTGTGGCAGAGTCAGACAGCCCCGGTGCGGGGAGCTTGGCAAGAAGTAGAGGATGACAGACAGTGTTGAAAGCCATGGCTAGGTCAACAAAGATAGCGGAGGTGATGAGGCCACTGGCCATCCCCGTAAGGATGGAGTCAGGTGATGAGGCCACTGGCCATCCCCGTAAGGATGGAGTCAGGTGATGAGGCCACTGGCCATCCCCGTAAGGATGGAGTCAGGTGATGAGGCCACTGGCCATCCCGTAAGGATGGAGTCAGGTGATGAGGCCACTGGCCATCCCCGTAAGGATGGAGTCAGGTGATGAGGCCACTGGCCATCCCCGTAAGGATGGAGTCAGGTGATGAGGCCACTGGCCATCCCCATAAGGATGGAGTCAGGTGATGAGGCCACTGGCCATCCCCATAAGGATGGAGTCAGGTGATGAGGCCACTGGCCATCCCATAAGGATGGAGTCAGGTGATGAGGCCACTGGCCATCCCCATAAGGATGGAGTCAGGTGATGAGGCCACTGGCCATTCCCATAAGGATGGAGTCAGGTGATGAGGCCACTGGCCATCCCCGTAAGGATGGAGTCAGTGAGCCTAAGGAGAGAGGTGGTAGTGGAGTGTTGCTTCCAGAAGCCAGACTGGGAAGGGGTGAAGAAATTGGATATGTCAAGGTAGGAGGAGAGCTGGGAGAGAACCAGCTGTTCCTGGAGTTTTGTTAGGATAGGGAGAAGGGAAATGGGTCAGTAATTACCTTGAGCTAAGGGCTTATCACCTTTGGAAAGCAGGAGGATGGTGGCATGCTTCCAAACCTGTGGAACAGAGGCAAGAGAGGAGAGGTTCAGCAGAGAAGTAAGAGGGGAGGCAATGGTTGGGGCAGATAGATGAAGAATTTTCCTAGCACGGAGGCACACCACTCCTTAAATAGTCTCCCACCCAGTGTTAGAAAAATCTTTGAACTATAACAGCATCAACTCTGTAGAAAACTTACTAAAAAGCAAACATTTGAACAAGAGCTTGCTAAAACTGCTTGATCAGGAATATTTTTGCCCGAGAGGGCATTGCATGTCACTGACATCCCTTTCACTTGCAGATGCTTTGAAAATATTTGTTGCATGTAAAGGACAAGGTCCTCAAAGGCTCTGTAAACATTGATGGACCTGTGAAGGACAAGTCCCCCTTCGGAACAAAACCAAATCAACTCAAAGGTTTGATACTGAAGTGAAGCGTGAACTCACAGTGCATGTTCTCTGTGGAAAGCAGATTTTGTGTGCACAGTAGCTAAGTAGTCTAACAGGAAAGGAAATAAATTTAGTTGTATATAGACCCTCTCATATATACTGTATCCCAGAGCGGGTGGGGGCAGATATGGATGGACAGAGACAAAGGCAGACAGAGGTGGAGAGAGAGAGAGAGGGAGAAAGAAGAGAAAGAGAGAACAAGTGACAGAAAAAGAAAGAGGGGACAGAAGGAGAGAGATGGGGAGGGATAGAGGATGGAGTGAGCAAGAGACAGAGAAGGGGGAGAGAAGTATGGCTGGGGGAGAAAGAGAGAAGGAAAGAGAGATGGTGAGAGAGAGAAGGGAGGGAGCAGAAGCGAGCAGGAGCGAAAGAAAGAGAAGGGAGCGAGCAGGGAGAGAAAGAGAGAGAGAAGGGAGGGAGCAGGAGAGAAAGAGAGAAGGAGGGGCGGGAGAGAAAGAGAGAGAAGGAGGGGCGGGAGAGAAAGAGAGAGAGAAGGGAGGGAGCAGGGAGAGAAAGAGAGAGAAGGGAGGGACAGGGAGAGAAAGAGAGAGAGGGAGGGCGGAGAGAAAGAGAGAGAAGGAGGGGGAGAGAAAGAGAGAGAAGGGAGGGAGTGGGGACAGAAAGAGAGAGAGAAGGGAGGGAGTGGGGACAGAAAGAGAGAGAGAAGGGGAGGGAGCAGGGAGAGAAAGAGAGAGATGGGGAAGAATGGGGGGAGGGAGGGAGACAGAGGGCCTGAGTCACAAAGGGTGAAGCAGGCTTTCGCCAAGCCCCATATCAAACCCAGTGGTTAGCACAGCTGTGCTAAAATATTTGCCACAAACCATGCCCAGTTCATGATTCTCTGGTGAATTTGCAACACTTTTTCCAGTTTATGGCAGCCTGAGCCAAATATTTGGTGCAAGCCCCATATAAAGGGTACCTGAGATTGCTGCAAGTTAGACCAGAAGAAGCTTGTCTAGCTTGTGGCAATTGGCACACAGGACTGAGAACCCGATCGATGGCCAGGGAATGCTGTAAGCCCCATGTGCCGTATGTTTGGCGCACTCAGGGGCATGTGGCATTCTCAGGAGTTTTGGGAATTGGGCCCAGAGGGAGGAGAGAGAGGAAAAGAGAGAGAGGAGAAAGAGAAAAATCATTTGCACTCCATATCTGCTATAAAAGTCCTTGCTTGTATCAAACATTTAGACCCTGGGCCAGCCTGGTGGTGCTGAGGGTTGAGGTGCTGGATGCCACACCTCATGCCACTCTAGTGACCCAGGTTCAGGAGCAAACTCAGGCCGTCGGGGGTCAGTAGGGGCAGGAAAGGATTGAGCATCCGCAGGACTGCTCTCCTTTCCTGGGGGTGGGTGGGTACTCTTGTTGCAGTGCTGGCAGTTCCTGGTGGTGACTGGGAAGTGGCGCACCTTGCAGCATGCTCTTCCGGGGTTGGAAGTGGCGGCAGATGCCTTAAATGTGGGTGTGCACCCATCGTGCGCAGGGCATCATTGCTTGTCCGCACTCCGGGGGAGCACACAGCAGCCGAAAAGCTCTGGTCCCACAGATAGGTGACGGCAACCTCCAGTGCCAGCTTCCTCACACCCAATGCTGAACTCGTCTCGTCATCTCTCTAGATCCCCCACCTTGCTTTGGGTCCAGTGCGCTGAGCTAGGTCATCAAATCAAGGTCGGTGAGGAGTGTCTGTCCCCAATTTCCCAGCGAGGCAAGGATCAGGCAGTGGTAGAGCAGTTAAGGTGAGTGGCGTCTGCCTGAGAGAGTTCTGTGGGGGCAGAGTTAAAAAAAGTCTACAAAAAAACTTTTAGATCCCTTTACAAGTAGTAGAAAGCATTACCTTGCAGCCAAAGGTTAACCTGTTTGACAAGGTTGGGTCTTTCTTACCTGCAGCTTCTTAGGCAGTCTGTCCCATCTTCTCAGGGAGTTCAGAGTGTGCAGAGAGTTCCTGTTTCCTAAGCCTTCTTATGGCTATTTATTGCTTTTCTGATCAGATCTCCCTAGGACCTTTTGTTCTCAGCATAACACACCACACTCAATTAGCTGTCCTTCCTGAGCTTCCTAAGATATACAAACAAGCAGAAAATAACTCCAGCTCAGGCCTGAAAACATTAACCCCTTCCTGCCTTCAGAGTTAACATTCTTTTAACAAAATCTTAATTGTTATTATAAAAAGGGTCTGAGAAATGGAGCTTTGTGATTGGCTGCAATCATTCTAACAGCCTTATGTTAATCTTTTATTAACATACATGTAGAGCTTAACCATATGCTGAACAAGGTTTAACACTGTTTAAAAACATTTTTTATTATAATAGCAATAAGGCACTCCCAGGAATTATGTTAATTGTCAGTTTATCACCCTCTAGGGGCATGTGGCACTCGGCTACACCTCGTGCCACAGTACACCCCTAGAAGGTGATTAATAGACCATTAACATAACCCTTGGTCATGCCTTATTGCTTAAGGGTAAAACACTGGCTCCTTTTCATAGCCTCAGAAGCAGTTTTCAATTTTAACAACTTCTAAGTGGGCAGTTACAGACCCCTGTAAGTCTAAAATCATGGGGGAAGGGGATCACCATGTACTGCAGCAGAGAGGAGAAGGGAAGAAAAAGAAAGAAAAGCAAAGGCAGCATGAGGTACAAGACAAGGACGTACAGGAAAATGAGCAAGGGGTAAGGCAGGGTTGTCGGACTGCTTGAGGGGCCAGCTCCCAGGTCTTGTGAGTGTTCAAACAGCTGGTTCCAAATCTAGGTCTGTTTTGAATGTTGCATTTTTCTTTAATAAGTGATGACAGGTCAACTGTGAGAATAAATGGTGATTTTATTTATTTATTTCATTTATTGAAATCTAGGATTACAACCTTTGAGCTACAAGCTCATTTACAAAGGTTCCACGTCAGACGAAAAGGAACAGATAAACACAGTACAATACAAGGAAATGTGTGGAAAAAAAAAAGCTGTAGGGAAATAAATACAGTAAGGCCCTGTACACATCAGGCTAGTTAAAACGTTTTAAGGTGCCTAAAATGTTTTAACTAGCGCAAACACGGGGCCCATCAGCATTTAAGCACGGTTTCAAAGTGTGTTAGGAAACCGTGCATAAACCCTGCTGCGAGCTAGTCTCAAGTCCATTTTTAAAAACGGTTTTATGAGAGAAAACGTGTTACCCTGTAGTGTGGACAGGCGTCTGCATATTGCTCCTCCAGGAAGCGTGTTAAGGGTCGTGGAGAACCCATTTTAAAAAACGTTACTGGAGGCAGATGCAGATGGGAGTCAGCTGTGGTATAACCGAGTTAAAACTTGGTTGAAGACTGATCTGGCGGGCTGCTGTGGTGAGTTTAAAAAGGTTTTTAAAACGTTTTTAAAACCGGTGCAAATCTTCAGCTCTAATGTGTACAGAGCCTAAAGGGCCAGTTATTGCAGTTACTGTACATTACCTAGGAGATAAAGAATATAGGAGGGTAAGAGGTTAATTGAGCAGCACAACAGCAAAATGGTGATGACTGGCCAATTGAAAGAATAACCTGTTTATTCTCTCAATGTTCCTGTCATAAGCAAAAAATAAGATCATTTTTCTGAGAGAACTTATTTACGCTGCCATTGCATAAAATTCAAACTTCCTTCCAATTCAAAATAGCAACTCTAGCTCTCTGAAACCTTTCCCGTAAAGTAATTAACATTTGAAACTCATTACCTTTAAATTTGTTTGCATATAAGAACATCACAAATTTGAAGCGTTTGCATAAATTGCACTTAGCTATGTCATCCACATATGTCTGTAACAAAACGTGATAGTTTGGATGTATATTTCGTCCGTATTGTACAGCCTACCTGGGACACCATTAACGATAAGGATTTAAAGAGCCACTGACACCATTAAAAAAACTTGAAAGAAATGTGATTAGGTGTAGTTCGGTTTATATTTCCTATATTTTTATAATTCTTTCCCTTTTTTTCTTTATTACTGAAGACAGTCGTATAAAAGAGGATTGCTTTCCCTTAGACATTATCTGCTCTGTCTGCTTGCCTGCACCCGACATCATAATCCGCTGTTTATGGCATTAAAATTATCTCCACGGCAATAAATTGTGATGTCATAAACAAAACTGTGTTGTCCGGTGTAGGCAAGCAGACAGCACAGACAGGGCAGCAATCCTGTTTACATGCAAATGTTCTTAGCAATGAAGAAGTAGCAGTGAAAATTACAGAAAAAAATATTAAATATAAGCTGAATTGTATCTAAATATTAAATTTTTTCAAAGTTGTCACAATGGCATCAGAGGCTCTTCAATGCTCATGGGTTTACTTGATTATCAAATCTATGCGAGGAAAAATTTAAACAGTGGATATGGGATGCAGGTGATCAGCTGGAGGGGGCAGTGAAGTTTTTCTGAGCTAAGAAGACAGGATGAGACTCATTCACTGTGAGGTCTGGAGCTATATATAGTTTTTATTTGGCAATTCTTCAAGGCTACACAGTTCCAACATCTTGTGTCTCTGCATAGTCATGGGATGGGGTCCTCTACTAGTTTACTCAGAAAGCCTATTAGAGACTATTGTTTTCAGGAGCTGTCATAATAGTAGTAGTCATTTTGTTGAGGGCTTTTTAGCCTTTCTTTTCATGGTTTACTGTCTGTGAAATGGAGAAATGGATTGGAAATGTGAGGAAGTTCTAGTTTACGAAAAGGCTGCTGGAGGCATGAAGCAGCCTGCCGGAGTAGCTAGTGCTCACCAAGACCGTAAATGGTTGGTAGCAGTCGGGAGGGAAGCAGGAGGGATAAAACCCCAGATGGACAAGCGGTCTCAGGGCAGCTAGGGAACTCTGAATATTCAGACTAAGTGGACCTTTGGTCTTTTTCTGCCTTCACTGTCCGTGTTTCTATGAAATCAGAGAGCACTGCAGCTATGCAGCCTGTGTTGCAGTTCCCTTATTTTCTGAGCTCCCACATCTAACTTCAACCAAAAGCAGGATTTAATATTGAATGGAGAATGAGGGATAGGCAAGTGTGTGTTGTGAAATTTTTTTTTTCATACCCAAGTTATGTGATGACCTATAAACCTTGAGAGCGAAGCTCCAGTGGTCATCGCACACCGAGGGTGTGAAAAAAATTCATAAACACACACATTTTTTATAATTGCTGGTGCTGCGCAAGGAGTTAGCCTTGAAGACAGTTCTAAGGTGGATTGTGCTCACGCGCACACACACACACACACACACACACACACACACACACACACTCACACACACACACACACACACACACACACACACACTCACACACACACACACACACACACACACACACACACTCACACACACACACACACACACACACACACACACACACACACACACACACACACACACACTCCACACACACACACACACACACACACACACACACACTCACACACACACTCACACACACACACACACACACACACTTTCTCTCTCGTCTGTGTGATCTCTCAAACTGACATTTTTTTAAATGTACTCATTCCAGCGCTGTCATCCATCCTCAACTTGAGATGCAGCCCAGTCTGAATTGCGCTTGGTGTCCCCTGATGCGGATGCGGTGTGATCAACCAGATATTTGTTTTAACAGGGAGGATTAGCCAGATAATAAAAAAATGTTACCGCGTGGGGCCGCCCGATTGTGCTACAGTGAGCAAGGAAAGTGAAAGTTGTTTCTTGAACTCCGTAATAACCGTTATTACGACATCATAGGCCATAATAACCAGATTTCAGGTTATTACGGCGTTGGATAGTGCCCATAATCGGGTTGATAGCTGGGTCACCAATGGTATGTAAGCATTAAGCCACGGCGGTGGCATCTAATGCTAAGATTGATGCATGATTGGGGGTTGTGCGAGGCAACAGCACTTCACCATGCATCAATCACGATAGATAGCCACCACCTGAGTGGCTTAATCGCTGTTTATGAGGGCCTCAGGTCGGTCGTGGCACCAGGAGGCTGCCCATTGTGCGATACGGAAAAGAAAACTCGGACGCGCTGCCATAGTAAGGAACTTTTACTGCACTTTGAAACAATGGGTCACAACATTATTTACATACTTATGTGGTCACTTGCTGTACTACCTGCAACTACAGACCTCACTGCGGCCGACATAAGTGTCCCGATCATTTACACTTCTGTGCGGGTATTGTCGTCATACCCACCCGTGGAGGTCTCCGGTGCTGTACTCAATGGCCGAGGGTCGGGGTCAGGTCGGGATTTACGTATCGGAGGCACTCACTTCCTCCTGCCTCCCGCTGACTGGTCCGACGCTGCCGTGTCCCACCTCGGCTGGGTGTACTGCTGCTGGCTCTGCCGTGGGGTCCCTTCCGCTCTCACTGTACCTGTCTTGCCGCTGTTGCACTCGCTCACCAAGGATACCCAGTGCTGCTAACCTGGGGGTCTGGCTGCTCTCAGTACTACCTCGGCGGGCACGGCATATATCCTGGATTAATCCCCGCTCCGATTTGGGTCCCGTGATACCGTTGCGCCTATCGGTGCGGCCCATTTCACCTGTCTCATTTATGCCATGTTACAAAAAGCTTTAAAGAGCAGGCAGTGTCTCTAACAGAACTTTGAAAAACATAATATCTGGTCACAGTTCAACTTATATTTCACATTAGCTCAATATGTCTTCTCCCTAATATTTATGACGGAAGTCACATGCGTGAATTGTTGCTGGTTTGCTAATGCTGCCAATTTTCAGTCTCTAATTAAAAAACTTACTGATGATTGATGATTGTTTAATCTCTGTATATTGTACTTTATTTATTTATACACTGTTTTTATTTTTGTTACTTTGTTTTTGTGATGAATTGTTCCCCCTTCCCTTTCCCCCAGGTCACACGTGTAAGTGAGATTGTTTGTATCTCTCTATATTGCTACCTGGTTAAACACTTTGATTGCTCTTTGAGAGTTCAGCAGCTCCCATCGCTTATTCCCCAACTGATGTCATAGTAGTCTGATTATGACATCACAGGTAGTCCTATGGCAACAGACTGCGATGTCACAATAAAGGATTATGAGTCACGGTGGAGAATAATTTATAGAAACAGGTGAACTCTAGGGATACATTTTGTGTGAATTGCCATAGTAATGACTACAAAGCAGGAGAAATGTGTGTCAGATAAATGAAATACAGGCTTAAATGTGTCTAAATAATTATTTATGTTTTCCAAAGCATTCCAAGTGCCATCCACAGCTCTTTAAACTCTATACAAACTACCATCTCTGTTTGGTGCCCACCTCTCAAACAAGATGAGAAAGCCTAGCGGTACTACGGGGCACACACTCCAGGGTTGCGCTAGGAATGACTAGTATTTCTCAAATACCACAAATAATGCACGCTCCATTCTACGAATAAATATTGGCACTATCCATGCCTATTCGTATTTGAGAAATACTAACATGGGGGAAATAGGTAAGTCCCAGGGATGGTAGTTGACCATGCTGGGGGGAGGGGGGCTGTCCAGAAGGGGTCAGGAAGGTCAGCATACTAAATACAAGTGAAAAAAAAAACTGTGGATAAATCCGGCAATGACCCACTCCCTGGAGTGCCTCACTAGAATTATAAAATAAACCCCCATTTTGAAAAGTTTGAAAAAGACTAAAAAAGGAGAAAAAATATTTATTTTTTCAAAAGGAAAAACAACTAAAGGTAATGTCAAAATAACGCAAGATTGCAAGTCGTTGGGTCATGCTGAGATTTACCCACATTTTCAAATCTTCGTTTGCCAATCTGATTGTAGTATGCATTTTGAATACAGTCATGTTGAATGCGAAATTCTGTCACTGGAATTCTTGCAGAATGGTAATTCTGCTTCTGAAATGCTTTTTGGAATTTCATTTTTAAATTCTGCAAAATTCCAAAAAGCATTTCCAAGTAAACTGTGGAATCATTTTCCCATGGATCACATAAACAGTGGAATATTTTCCCATGGACCATGTAAAAAGAGTCCGCAGTTTATCTTGCGTGCAATGTGTAGGTCTTCTGCTACCAATAGAATTTCACAGGATTTTCTGAAATTCCACAGAATACTGTTGCAGGAGAATATGAGAAATCCACACAACCCTAATTATGAGCCATTTAATATGATGGTTATTTTTATTCAAATAAACAAGCAAAGGGTTGCAGGAGCTCACTTCATTCTAGGGATGACCCAAATCTGGTGCCTGCAGTTTCAGAGACGAATGCAGGCAAACACAGGAAAGAAGTCCCAACAAAGTTAACTTGCAGCACTGACCCAACAGCTGTCTACTGCATGTACACGCATCTCGCGTGCATGCATGTTGTCTGCAGCTGTAGTCGTTCTGCCGCTTTGGTGAGCACCAAGTTGGTGCCGGCGGTATTATTTGATTTCATGTGAACACCTGTCCATCTGCCGACTGTATCAATCTGCACTGCTACGGGCTATGAACACATTTTTGTTGCACTTCCATAAAGCTGAATTTTTAAGGTGAGAAATGCCTTTTATTATGTTTGCTTGCATGCATGTGCAAGAAACACAGTGCCACCATATGAGTTTTCGTAGGTGTGCCACCCCCGCTTCCTATGCCCTGCTCCTTTTTGTAGGCACGGCCGCACTGCACCAATGAACGTCCAAGCTGTCTATGACAGCTGTTCAGATGCAGTGCTGTACAGTCTGAGAAAACACCACTACACTAGTGAGAGAACGCAGACAATTTGCATACTGCCGCCAGCAGGCGCAAATTGCCTACACGTCAGCACTGCATCTAAACTGTCAGACACAGTTTGTTTCTGATCCCCATCGGATCCAGTCCCCCCCCAACGAACACCTAGGTAGCATGCTGGGAGCCCACCCCAGTGTGCTCATGTACTCCCCTCCACCCCCGCATGCTGTATGACTGGTGGGGTGCCCAATCCCCTGTCGGCTCCACTGCCCCCCAACAAACTTCCAGGTGCCATGCTGGGAGCCCACCCCAGCATGGCAAAAGTCCCATGTCATCATCATTAAAAAAAAAACCTAGAACAAAAGAAAACGGTCCCTTGTTGACTCTCTTGCCCTCCCCAACCCGCGCCCACCCTCTGCATACCCCGCCTCCCCACATCCCTCTTACCCCATACTTAACTCCAGAGGCTGGCACGACGATCTTGAGTGGACCGGGAACACGGCTGCACTCTTCAAAGCCGACCACAAACTGAAGAAATGCCGGTAAGCTGTATCATGACATGAATGTTTTTTTTTTCAACTTTGCTGCATAACTCAGCCATTTTTGGGAATATTTTCACCAAATTTTCAACATGGGGTTCTTGGGACCCCACCTCATGAACTCAGCCACTGTCATTTTGTTATTCAGTCCTGAAAGGTGATTTCGTGGTCACTGAGTGGAACCACCTTTCGGGACTGAGTAACGAAACAACAGTGTCAAAGTTCATGGGGTTGGCCCCCAAACCGTATGTTGAAAATTTGGTGAAATAATTCCCATAAATGACTGTTTTACGAGCGTGCATTGCACAGTTCCTACGCACGTTCATAACTTTGAGAATTTTTACTATTTCCACTCCATATTTTCAACATTTCCATTTTACCACACCTCCTTATGAGCAGCACAGCTGTCATTTTTCACATCTTGCCCAAAATGTGTTTTTGTGCATGTAGCACACAATGGTGCGGTCAGTGTGTTAAATCAATGTTTGGGACCGATTAAGAAAAGGTCTTAAAATGGCTATGTTGAAAATTTGGTGACTTCACTGCCGTTCCTATTATGCATCTCTCTAACTCCTACACTACCAATGCTAATGCCAGTAAGCAAACATTCGGCATTGACAAATGCTTGTTTATGTAAGACTGAGCTAGTGTTTGCTCTTGGGTCAGTGCTGCAGTTAACTTTGTTGGGACTTCGTCACTGTGTTTGTCTGTATTCTTATTCAAATGTCAGGAATATGTACACCCTGGAAGAGAAAAGGGAGTGGGGGAACATGATAGAGACCTATAAACATAGAAATATTGAAGTTGACGGCTGATGAGGACCTCTTGGCCCACCTAGTCTGCCTATTTTCCCTACCTACTGCAATACCGCAGACCCTAATTGATTTATTTTTTTATTTTATTTATTTAGTGATTCAGAAAAGACCTTGGAGCGTAAGCTCTTTTACAAAGATTCCATGTCATAGATTGCAAAACAAAGTACAATAGGAGAAAGCAAAGGTACATTATAATGAACGATACAGCTTGGATTCAGAACTTACAGAATAACTCAAAACATAGGTACAAGTTAAATAACAAGAAAAACACTTTATGAGGGTGGAGGGGGGAATAAGCAGTCACAAAGTGCTTTGTCAGTAGTTCAGAGGGACAATGATAGCTGGCAGTGGGGTGAAGAAAGGAGGTATGAGAGAGGGGCAGGTACTGCGGTGGAGGTGAAGGGTGGGGGAAGAAGGGCGATAAGGGATAGGGAGAAATGGGGGGTGAGAGGAGGCTGTGCGGAGAAGACATGCTAGAGTAAATGGTGGGGTGAGGGGGGGCATGGTCAGGCAGCTTGCATTAGTAGTGACTGTTAGGGAAACTCACAGGACTGGGAGTTGGGGGAGGGAAGGTGGGGTGGCAGGTGCCAAAGGAGCATGAAGCAGACTGTTTGCTGAGGCAAGTCATGAGAAGGGACAGAGGGAGGGGGTACCTGAGGCCTAATTGATCTGTGACTTACCCTCTCTTTCCTATCGCTAGGGTTCCCTTATGTCTATCCCATGCATTCTTGAATTCCCCTACCAATTTTGACCCCACCAACTCTGCAGGGAGGCTGTTCCATGCATCCAGTACCCTTTCTGTGCAAAAATATTTCCTCACGTTACTCCTGAGTCTACCTCCCTCTAGCCTCATATCATGACCCCTTGTTCATGAACATCTTTTTTTCTGGGAGATGCTCCCCTCTTGTACCCTGTTTATATCCCTGAGGTATTTTATGGTCTCTAGCATATCCCACCTCTCTCCTCGCTTCCAGGGAATACATATTGAGCTCCTTAAGTCTCTCTTTATATGACTTCTGGAGCAGTCCTTGCACCGTTTTTGTTGCCCTTCTCTGAACTAGCTCTACTCTGTCTATGTCCTTCAGGAGATGCTGCCTCCAGAATGGGACACAGTACTCCAGATGAGGTCTCACCAATGTTCTATACAGTGGCATCACCATCTCCTTTTTGTCTGCTGTTGATACCTCTCCCTATGCACCCCAGCATCCCACTAGCTTTTCTCACAGCCTTCTCACATTGTTTGGTTACCTTGAGGTCATCAGATATGATTACCCCCAGGTCCCACTCAGTGGCGGAGCCAGGTTTGGGAGCATTTGGGAGCCAGGGGTGGCCATTCAGTCAATCACGGGCTCCACAATGGGCACTAAACAGTGAATAAAGATAGTGGTGGGACACCACTGCTCACACTGGGGCAGCCAAGAGGGGCAAACGCCCCCCCAGCTCCCCCTCTAGCTCCACCACTGGTCCCTCTCCTGTTTGGTGGCCATCAATACCACCCCCATTTTGTACTCCTCCCCTGGGTTTCTGTGTCCCAAATGTATGATTTCACAATTTTTTGCTTTGAATCTCAGATGTCATAATCTCAGCCAATCCCCAAGCTTGCTTAGGCCCCTTCTAATTCCCCCCCCCTCAAGTGTCAACCCTGTTTCAGATCTTAGTATCACTTGCAAAAAGGCATACCTTCCCTTCTAGCCCCTCTGCAATGTTACTTATGTAGACATTGAAGAGGACTGGCCACAGCACCGATCCCTGTGGTGCCCCATTGGTCACCCCCCTCACTTTGGATTGCATGCTGTTCACCACCACCCTCTGTGTTCTATCCCTTAACCAATTTCTGACCCAGTTTACTACCCTGGGACCCACTCCCCGGCTTCCCAACTTGTTTACCAGCCTCCTGTGTGGCACCGTGTCGAAGGCCTTGCTGAAATCCAGGTATGACGTATCCACTGCCCCTCCCTGATCTACTTCCCTGGTCACCCATTCAGAGAAATCTATCAGATTTGTTTGACCAGACCTCCCCACTGGGAACCCATGCTGGCTCGGGTCCTGTGCTCTGCTGGATTCTAGATATAGCATAGTCCTTTCTTTTAGCAGTGATTCCATTAATTTCCACACCACCAAGGTCAGGCTGACTGGTCTGTAATTGCCAGCCTTCTCCCTGCTCCCACTTTTGTGAAGAGGGACTACATTCACCATCTTTGGCCCTGTCCACACTACGCCTCTGTAATGTTACAGAGGGTGTAAAACGTTACCGTAACAGGTCGCGTTTACACCTGTAACATTACAGGAGGTGTCTTCATAACCGTTGTTGAAACCACATATGAGGTGGTTTCAACAACAGTTATGAAACCGGTCCCGCCCTGGTAACGTTACCGGGTGGTGGTATGGATGGCTAAAACAGTCCGCTAGTGGGCACAAAGCATAGCTGCACTGTGGGATTGCGCGCGCCTTAACGGTCACCCGGCTCGATGTGTGGACCGGCGGTGCGATCCCATGCACCAGACACCACCGAGGTGTGGACACACTGCACCACTCCCCGGCCGTAACGGATTGCATCCGTTGCCAGGTGCAAGCGGTGTAGTGTGGGCAGGGCCTTTCAGTCCTCCGGAACCACCCCTGTTTCCAGTGATTTGTTGAACTGGGCTGTCAGTGGTGCTGCCAGTACTTCTCTAAGTTCTTTTAATATTCTGGGATGTATCCCATCTGGCCCCATTGCCTTGTCCACTTTCAGATTTGTGAGTTCCTTTAGGACTCTCGCCTCCGTAAATGGACTGATGTCCACTTCCCTTCCACTGGTGCTTGTACCACCTAACTGTGGACCTTCCCCTTCCCTTCTTCAGTGAATACTGAACAAAAATATTTGTTTGGTATTTCTGCTTTTTCCAGGTCCTCCTCTGAACACTGCCCTCCTTCCCTTTTTAGCCTCGCAATCCCTTCCCTGTTCTTTTCCCTTTCACTAACGTACCTGAAAAATGTCTTGTCCCCTTTAATAATTGACTGGGCTGTTTTTCCCTCCGTTTGTGCCTTTGTGCTCCTGACAGCCCTCCCCACCTCACTCTGCTTTTCCAGATACGATTCCCTGTCTTCCTGCCTCTGTGTTTCCTTGCACCTCCTGAATGGCAACTTTTTCATTCTTACCTTCTCAGTCACTGCCTCTGAGAACCAGAGTAGTTTTTTCCTTTCTCCGTTTTGATTACTTGCCTGACGCAAAGCCTTGTTGTATCAGCTATGGCTCCCTTTAGATTTGCCCACTGTTCCTCATGTACCTCACGGGGTTAAAATTAGGAACAGATGGAGAGTATTTTTTGCACGAGAAGGTGCACAAAAACAGAGGATACATGCAATGAAGCTAGAAGGGGGAGAACTTAGGAGACATGTGAGGAAGTACTTCTTCACTGACGGAATGGTAGATGCCTAAAACAGACTTCCAGGGGAGGAGGTGGGGATGAAAACAGTCGTGGGCTTCAAGCATCCATGGGATAGGCACAAGGGAATCCTAGTTGGGAAGCGAGGGTGGTGAAGGAGCTGGACTCCAAGAAGGGTCAACAGGATAGGACAGACGGGGGAAAAATGGGCAGACTAGGTGGGCCAAGCAGTCCTTATCTGCTGTCAAATTCCACGTTTCTATGTTTCATGGTAAGTAATAGGGACCCCTTATAAAAAAAATGAAAAACTTACAGCAATGTCTTTTTTTCCCTTTCAGAGGTAGCGTCTGTTTTTCCAAACCTGATGTTAACATATTTCCATGGCTGCACTTGGGACATCAAGGTGCAGGGCCAGAACGTGGACCTGGACTCTGCATATTACAAACATGAAGCGATCTGGTCTCACAGCTGTCCCACCTGGGACCTGCTCACCATAGACATGGAGTAGACGGAGGACTGGAATGGCATGAGTTAAAGCTGGAGCTGAATAAATAGGAAAAGATGTTATTATTTTAATCACCAATGTTTTCTATTTCACCAGCATTTTAAAAGGGCTGGCGAAGCCACACCCTCCTGGGCTCTAAGATGGAATTCCTTTAAATAGTGACTCTCTGGGATTTTAGCCAGTAGTCTGTTTTGCTTTCTAGTAGATTGGAACGTGTGACAAGTTTTAATGTTCTGAAAGGTTCTGATAAGCTATGAAAAGTGCATACGCGCTATGGCATAACCAGAGACTGGATTACCATCAGTTGATCTGATCCTAAGGGGTCATGAGGCACAAGGGCAAGCAGAGTGCCTATTTCCCAGGATTAGACGCACAAAGGTAACCCCAAACATGGAGTGCCTTACAGGTCACAGACAAGGGTTAATGTGAGAAGGTGGCTTCGCCAAAAGGTATGTATCCTAGCTGGCCAGGTCTTCAAATCTTGTAGTGGAGTCATTGTTTTAAAAGCATGCTGCTGTTACACTTTAATTCTGAAGAGTTTCTGTGACCACCCCACCCCCACATGGCATTATGGGAAAAATATCTGAAATAGTGACATAGACTGCACCACTGCTGTAACTCACTAGGAGAGCAGTGCATGCAGGCATCTCTTCATTTTACGACTTCCACAGGGACGTTAATGTTTTAATTTATACTGACAGTAACCAGTTGCTTTAAGTATGTCAGTGTTTGTAGCTCAGCAGATTGCACAGAAAGTCATGGGTTCTAGCCCCACACCAGGTACTTGGAGTAATATCAATAAGTGACACTGTAGTGCAGTACAAGGGGGCAATACACTATTTAGGCACCGTCCTTCAGATGAGATGTTAAACCAAGGTCCCTTCTGGCCATCTCTGGTCACTGTTGAAGTGGAAGTTAAGGATCCCATGGCACTTATCGAAGAAGAGTAGGGGAGTTTCATGGCCCACATTCCCCTGTCAATAACCAAAAAAAAACCCAGGTCCAGGTGTGAACAAGTCCTCCACTCCCACCCTGGAACACCTGGAAACAAGCTACCACAGATGAGCATGCCCTTCCTGGTAACAACAACAAAAATTACAAATAAATAAAGTATAACGGTTAAAGTTCCTGCAGCAGCCACAAAAATGACAAAATAACGCGTGCGCACTCATGTCTCAGTTGCAGCCTCTACATCACTATTTTTGAAGGTGTTTCCCATCATGCAATTCAGCCACTCAATTATGTTCCACAGGAGGGAGTTTTCTCTGCTTCCGTTATTTGCAGACTCTCTGCAGAATTAAAGTAAAACATCAGCTGGCTTTACAAAAATGGTGACCACTGTAAGGTTTGAACACCTGGCCATCCAGAATAACTGTTTTCTTTCCATGGAGCTGTTTACTCTCCCCCCACAGCCTGCCAACCTCTGTCATGCTAGCTGCCCCAGTTCCATCACCTCTGACTTCTCTCAGGCTTTATGTCACCACACTTGTTCCCTCAGTGCTTACCCCCCCCCATGGTGCCGTTGGGGTTCGCCGCTGAAGCACGAATCTGGTCAGTGGTGGCACCAGTATCATCAGATCTAGGGCCTGTGGGCAGCTGTATTTGTCCTGTCAGCCTGGGAGTATTTTTCCATCTCAGTTTTTCTGCTCTTCCCGAGGTTGCCATAGGAGCAGGGACATGGACATGTGACATAAAGATGCTGCACGTACTCGTACACCTGCAGTGGGCCCTCCGAGATGTGGCCGCATTCTGCACCACCTAGCTTCTGCCAGATGGCACCCAAACAGCAGCATGCAGTCTCCCCCCCACCCCAAAAGAGAACTGTCTCTGGATGCTCAGTCCTCCTTCCCCCAGCCGACCCCCAAGCAGTTCCATGTGATATGGGCGAATGCATAACAGCAATCCCGTAAGAGCAACTACATTGCGGTGAGGAATGAAATGGCGAACATGCTTTTCTGTGGGGGAGTTTGCCCCCTGCACCCCCCTTTGTGGGGAGCTTTGCCCCCATCCCCCCTTACTTAATTAACCAACTCCGAGGTCATAGCACCTCGGGGAGGGGGAAAGTATTTTTGCCATTTCGGTCCTTGCCGTAATGTAGTCACCCTACTTTGGGCTCGCTGTTATGCGTTCGCCCCAAGCAGTCAAGCATATCACAGGATACCCCCCCGAGTGACCCAGGTCTGTTCCTGAACCCATGTTATCTGTGGGGCATGTGATATGGCAACCAGTGCCTCATACCACCACGCCATGGGGCCAGCCAGGATAAGTACCCTTTAAGAGGGCAGATCATGTTCACCCTTGACTGTAATAGTTAGTGTCATTATGAAACTAAAATTGTTTCTAGTTTTCTAAGTAGTGATTTTATAGTATAAACTGTGACTGTTTTATTATAAGGAGGGTCTCTAGTCATTAACCTAACCCTTCAGAATGCTGTCAGTCAATCAAAATGTCCCATTTCTAGCCATAGTGATAGTTGTCTGAGCATTATCAGAACTTTTAGAATCTTTTTCATTTTTATAGCTGTAACTCAGCAACAGTGACCTGAAGTCAGAAGGGACTCTAGTGGTGTTGCTCAGATAGTATCCTGGAAACTAGGATACCAACAGATACCTCCTATTTGGTCAGATAGTTGCTGTGGTAGGATAGCAGTACTATCTGACCACAGATCCGACCCTCTAGGATCCGGTGCATGGATCCTACAAACATTGTGGTTCCTGTGGATCCTAGCAGCAGATCCAACTCAGATCCTATCTGACCTAGGATCCCTGGATCTGAACTAGTATCCATCACTATCTGACCCCAGATCCTAACTATCTGACCTAGGATCCCTGGATCTGAACTAGGATCCATCACTATCTGACCCCAGATCCTAACTATCTGACCTAGGATCCCTGGATCTGACCTAGGATCCATCGCTATCTGACCCCAGATCCTAACTATCTGACCTAGGATCTCTAGATCTGACCTAGGATCCATCGCTATCTGACCCCAGATCCTAACTATCTGACCTTGATCCCTGGATTTGACCTAGGATCCCTGAATCCTAACTAGGATCCATTGCTATCTGACCCTGGATCCTACATCTGTCTTTGGTAGGATTTCTGGTAGAATCCTAGGTAAGATACCAGCACTACCTGACAGATAGTGGTAGGGTCCACAAAAGCATTATCTGAGTGACTGTAGGTCTATCATGTCCACCTTCCCTGCTTCACAATCAGGTGTGAATTAGTATGCTGTGCAGACATGCTAACTTATAGGCATCCCCCCACCTGACTATTCTGGGTGCCCTGTTATTCCCTTGGTAAGCTGAAATTTGTTCAGTCTTACCTTGAAGGCTGGTACTGTCTTCACAGGCACTGTCTCTGCTGGTAAACTGTTCCATAGCTATACCACCCTCTGGAAGAAGAGATGCTGCCTAACATTACCCCAGTACGTGCCACCTTTGAGCTCATGTACAGAATTAAGCAACCTTATTTTAACCCAGAAACCATTTCAGGGATTGAAATGTTACTAAAAACAAGTTAGTGTTTCTAAACCTCTTAATGTTACATAGCTTATAAGTACCACACACGCTCATACACACACACACACACACAGACACACACTCTCTCACATACACATTCACACACACATGTACACACTCACTTACATCACACACACATGCACACACACACACCCCGACATACACACACAATCACACATCACACAGACATATACACACACACACACACACACACACACTGACCATACACTGTCTGTGATGCAGTGGCAGGTGAGGAGACTATTGCATCATGAGTGGTTGCACTGTTTGGGGGCGTTTCTAATATTCAGGAAGTACGCAATAAAAGAAGAGCAAGGATTTGAAACAAAACCAGATTGGGTATGATTACACCATTACCCATGCATTTCAGTTCTACAAAGAAAGGAAGCAGATAAAACAACCAGCAACATCACTGGATTTTAGAGAAGGGAAGCAACCATAAAATGTGTGGGGGGGGGGGTTTCAACAAGGAACTAGAAAAGAATGTGTTTATTCTTAGACAGAACAACCACTAGTATCTTCCAACCATTTCCAAAAATAATCTTATATGTAAGCAATAAGACACAATGGGGTGTGCATTAGACAGTTCTAATGCACGGCTAGGGGGACGTAGTGAGGCACGAGGCCACATGCTGAGTGCATCCAGTCCTCTAGCTGTGCATTAGAACTGTCTAATGCACATCCCCGGAGTGGCTTATTGTGCTTATAAAATGGGCATGTGTATTCTAAATGGGGGTTCTAGTTTTAGATGTGCATTAGACTCATCTAATGCATGGCTAACAACCAATCAGATTGCTTGAAATCCTTTGCCTATTTTATAAGATATTTTTATAACACATGAAGCTATATTTTGAAAGCTGTAAGATTTGAACAGCTACTACAGTTCTCCTCTGTTGTTTCGTGCATATATATGTCCATATAATATGTTAAAAAATAAAAGGACTTAAACGCAGTGAACCATTTTATGTTTTTTATATCGATATATGGTCATTGTAGTAATATATTAAAGATTTCAGCTGCAAAAGCACCCAGAGATAATAATATGATACAAAAAGAGTTGACAGTGTTCCTTTAAATCTCTCAGTCTTTTGTTTCTTGTACAAACAGTTCATGTTTCTGATGTACACACTGATGTACACACTGATGGCCAGTGCCATTGTAGAATAGTATGATGTAATTTAAGTCCCCTTCAACCACAGAGTTCTATTGCACATCATGGGTGCATTGTGACAACAATCTTAGAGCATGACTCACCGTGGCATACCAGATACTCATGAACCGCACATCTTTGAGTGCTTACCGTCAAACCCACATGTGCCAGCCCACTTGCCCGCAGTCATGACCCCCAGCCCCCCAGGAGGTGTGCATAGAGTTCTGTGCATAGGGGCCATGGGTGGGTCAGGGGGAGGTGCAGTGCCGGACATCATGCATCTGTTTGGATGCCCCAAAACAGCTCTGAGTGGATTCTGAGCCACACACAGAGCAGTGGCTGCTGAGATATGTCAGTCCTGCAAGAGCAGCCATATCCCTGTGTTTTTTTCGTTCCAATTGTTTAACCAGGAGTAGCACACTAAGCTGAAAGCTTGTTTACAGGTGCAGCCTGGGAGCACAGGGAAGTTAAGTGACTTGCTCAGGGTCACACAGTATACAAGTGAGGGCTGTGGGATTCAAACCCAGGTCTCCAGATTTGCAGTTCATAACCATTTTTGTTCTGTGCCGGTATGACTTCCAGCCTACCGTAAGGCTTCGAGCACTGGAGATAGGTGGAGATAGTGGCACTCGAGCCCCAGGGACCCACCCTGCAGCCACACAGAGTTGAGCATGTCAGCGGTTCGGCAACCCCTCTGCCAGGCCTCTGCAGCACAGAATATGTCTACAGTGCTGGGCAGCTGCACGCCCCCACCTCTTATGTCCACCCCACCCCAGCCAGTCACCTATCAGTGCATGCATCATGGGATCGGGTGCAGCAGGGGCACACAGCCAGGTCTGGTGATGCGCAGAGAGGTCTTCGCACGTGCCAAGTAGGATTTGTATGTACCACCCGCCCATATAGGCACCCAATACAGGAATAGATCTTTATGTGCATCGGGTTCCATGAGCTTAAAGAAGCAGAGCATGATAGCGGTGAACATTTTGGCCTATACATTTTTTTTAATCTATCTCCAGACATATTTATACGATACCCTTTTTTCCCCCATTTTGAGTCTGCTTTTCTACTTTTTTTGCAGCTAAAATAATAAAAGGAGCTCTCATTTTAATATGGCTCAGAGCAGGGTTTCATCAGTATTTTCTGTTGTTTTTGAACATCCATTATTTTCCATTTTCATGTGAATTGGATGAACTAGCATGCAACAGACACTGCTCCCTGATCTTATGGGACAACAAGTTTACAACAGCTGAGAAAACTGGTACAAAAATGGGTCTGAGCCATATTAAAAGGAGTATCTCTTTTATTACTTCAAATGTGAAAAAACATGTTAAAGCACACCTTCAACATGGGGACAGAGGGGTATCATACAAGTCAGGAGGTAAAGGGGCAATCTAAAATAGCATACAAATGTATAGGTCCACATTTTCACCACTATCACGCGTGGCATCTTTAATTTAACAAGGACACAAACTAATTCACTGCAGTTCTAAATGGTCTTTGCTGCTGGCATCTAAATCAGAAACAGCCGGTACAGGGGCTTTTTCATGCTGTAATTTAAAAGAGACATCAAAGCAGCAGTGCAACAAAACTGGGCAAAAAATGTGACTCTACCTTTTCTTTCACTATAAAAGATTCCAGACATCTTCCAGTTTTATTTGGTGGTAACATTTTCTAGTTCCACCAATATTTGAGTATTTTATAAATGTTTTTATTTTCGTTCACCTCCCCCAAAGAAAAAAAAGGCCACCACATTTGGCTTAGAAATAGCACTGTAGACCAGGCAAGTGGGTTGGATTAATAAATAAATAAATAAACAACTCATGGCGCACAGCATATGAGGTACCTAGAAAAGTAGATTTGACCGGTATGCAAGTATTTTTATTTATTGTATTATAGATCGAGGGAGCGCTCCTTTCCTCTGTGCTTGAGACACTCTTATTCTGTGAAGAGGATCCCACGTGCAGATGCCCTAGAAAACAGGCACGTTCCGAGTCAGTTTTTTAATAAAAAAGAATATATTATTTATTCTTTGTTAACCAAGTGAGGCCCGCTAGGCACAGGTGCCTGTTTTCAGGGGTGACCTGGGAACACTCGGAGTTTAAGTGACTTGCTCAGAGTCACACAGTATGTAAGTGGAGGTTGTGGGAATCAAACCCAGGTCTGTTTGCTGGATGTACTAAGCTCATTCAATGCTTGTTACTCTAACCGGTAGACTATACTGCCAGCATTTGAGCTTGATCAATAATATAATAATGGTGACAAGGAGACCACTCTTACAGTTGTAAGAGGGGCCTCCCATTCTTAGGGCATCAGAACTGCTCATCTTTGGACTGTGGTTCTCATACCCTAAGAATGTGTGTGATACCACTCTTACAAGCATAAGAGTGATCTCCGCGGCAGAATGAACATACAACTGAAACTAGCTTTTTTGGGAAAAAAACCAAACATTTTCATTTCACGGCTTCATTGATATCACTGTGATATAAAGTTTGATTGGCTTGCAGTATACCTCGTATGTTTCAGGCTTACTGCACTGCTGTTTATTGTCGCACCCCCCCTTTGGACCAGGCTCAAGTCTGCAGAAGGGATCTTGAATCCCAGCAGAATTTCACCCTGTTGTAAAAAAATCAAATGAAGTGAAAAGTAAAGCAATGAGAGACTGCAAATCAGTATTTGAACTGTAAACATTACATCATTTTTAGCCAATCAAGACTGCCTATTTCTAAACGTGCCAGACGCTGCTATAACCACTAGAGGGTGTTGCATGCAAACAGCTCTGAAATTCTGTCGTTCTAAGTTCAGCTGGTAAAGTCAGTTTCCACAAAAGGGATTCCCTAGTGCTCCGCAGAGTAAAGCAATTTATATTTCAATTCACGGAAACACAGCAAGTGTCAGCAGAAAGGGATCGCTTGGCCCACCCAGCATTCCCAAGTGTTTCCTATGTATTCCACCTCGGCAGACTCTGTCTGGTCTCTGGCGGCTCTCCCCATTCCCTGCCTATTTACCAATAGACCCCTAAGTTCATCCCGTGCACGTCCGAAGCCCCTGAACATTTCAACCTCCACCACTGCTGCTGGCACTCTGTTCCACGCGTTACCACCCTTTCAGTGAAGAAATATTTTACTCTGGTCCCGGTGCTCATCCTTGTTTGTCAAATTCCATTTTAAAAAAATGCCTTTTAATGACTTATTTATTTTTTATTTTATTTATTTGAAAATTGGAATTACAAAAACCTTTGAGCTAAAAGTTCATTTACAGAGGGCTCTCGTCAATTGGGGCGTGGGGGGACAATGGTAAACAGAACAGTAGCAGCCAACAGGCCTTGTCAATAACACATCAGATACCACATGTGCAATGGCATAGTTACAAGATGAACATACAAGTCACTAGCACATCCGCAGTAGCTGCCCAAGGGTTTTGTCAATAACAGTTCAGAAAGTATATATGCAATAGTAGGAATATGATCGGGTGAGCATATAATACACAATGCACAGTGAGTCAGGCCCCAGGTGTCACTACAAGGAATAAGTGCTGGCACCTCAGTGAGTCATTTGAGGATGCCTGATTGGCAGCTGGTAATGTATGACAGTACGCAGGTAGCACAAGAGAGAGGAGGGAAGAGACGATCCATAGGTGAGAACAGAAGGTCAGGCAAGAAATGGGTGGAAGATCCTCACAGTAGAGAATACGGGGATGTAGAGAGACCTAAATATGGTTAGTAGCCAAGGTACAGAGTAACTTGAATTATGGCTACTGGCCGAGGCACAGAGGGCCATGCAGGGTCCCAGTAGGAGTGGTCCTAGGGTTGCAAGGTTATATATGACAGTAACAGCATTCAGGAGGGGCAATAGTGTTCCTGAGCACAGCTTTGAGATGGCCAAGGTTTGCGATGCTTGAAGTGGCATGGGGAAACTAATTTAACCAGGTGGGAGCCCGTACTGCGAAGGCTCGCCTCCCTGGGGCGGTTCTTCTGTATGGCACAGCTAGAGCGCCTTTCGTAACATTTCTGGTGGCATGTTCAGCTGGGGTAGGCTGGGAAAGGACCTTTAAGGAGGGGGGGTGCAATCCCTAGGAGAGCCTTTTTACCTAGAAGGCAGGCGTGAAGCCTGACATGTTCCATAAGGGGAAGCCATTTGGTCCTAATGTAGAGTTTATATGTACGCATAAGGCGGTCAGCATTTAGAACAAGTCTGCAGGCCTTATTGAGAGTGGCATGGACTCTGTGCAGGCTAGTTTCCACAGCTGTGCCATAGATCACAATTCCGTAGTCCAGAATTGGCAGGATAGTACCTCTTACTGCCTGGAACTTGGCTTCAGGAGTGAGGCAGGACCGGAGTCTATATAGTGTCCCACGTTTTCTATTGGCGGCAGTAGTGATGTTGAATATATGTTCGTCGTAGGTGAGGGACTGATCAATGGTGATACCTCGGTACCGGAATGAGGACACCTGTTCAAGGGTGGATTGAGGGGTATTAGTAATTGTGAAGGGCATAGCAGATTTACTCTTTTGCCACCCAGCAAAGAGCATGATCTTGGTCTTTTTACGGTTGAGTACTAGTAGGCTAGCCTTCAGTCAGTCCTGTAGGAGATTTAAGATGAGCTGCAGGTTCTTGGTGAGTGAAGCTTGGCAGGAGTCCCACGAGAAAACAACCATTTCATCAGCATAGAGTAGGATCCTCGAGGGGGGGCTAGCATCCAGCAGGTTGTTTACAAACAGGCTGAATAGTAGCAGTCCCAATAAAGAGCCCTGTGGGACCCTGACAGAGACGTCACGTGCCTCAGAGATGGTTCCATTAACTTTCACTCACTGGATCCTCCCAGTGAGATAACTAGAGAACCAATTACTGTGTCAGGGGACAGCCCCAGACAACCTAGCCATTGTAGGAAAAGCTGGTGGTCAACAAGGTTGAATACCTTGGTTAGGTCGATAAAGATTGCCCCCACTAGTTGGCCTTGATCAAGTGCCCCATGCACGTAGTTCGTGAACTCGATTAAGGCCATTGTGGTGCTGTGCAGCTTCCGGAAACCATGTTGTTGTGGGCAGAGGAGGTCATATTTATGTAGGTGGTCCGTAAGTTGGTCAGCTATGATTCTCTCAAGTGCTTTAGAGAGCGGGGACAGAATTGATATGGGTCTGCAGTTGGATACCATTGCTTGGTCTCCATTTTTCAGTACTGGGGTGACCAAGGCAGATTTCCATGTGTCGAGGAATGCGGATAGTCAGAGGGACAGATTAAATTGTTTGGTTATGGGTGCGACGACCTCAGGTAAGGCAATGGCGAGTAGCTTCATATCAATGCCATTGCTCCCCATCCTGGTTTTACGTAGAATTGCGGTAAGGTCCTCATTTCCTTAATAGTCACCTGTCCGAAGTAGAAGTTAGGCCAAGGTTTGGTATTTGGACTGTGATTGTTGGTAGAAGGCAGGTGGTAGGGGGGAATATTCCACCCAGGGAGCTATCTGGTCTAGCGGGGAGGACAGCGCTGTAGTCCGTAAACACAGTGTTAAAAATGTTGGCCATAGTAGCATCATCTAGCATGACTTCACCATTGTGGTGAAGCATGGAGGGGCAGCTCCTATCATTAGTGCTGATAAGATTCTTAACAGCGGACCAGAACTTCTTCCCATCACCCCAGCTCTCTGTCTGCTTGTTCTTGTGGTAGGCAGCCTTGGCCTGTCTGATAGCCCAGGTGCACATGTTTCATGCCACTTTGTAGGTTTGGACATCAGAGTTAAGCCCTGTTTCCCTAGGTTGTAGCCAGAGGATATCCCACTGTCTCATCATCAAGACGTTCTGGGGTGACCCAGTCCCTTTACCCACCTTTCGCCATTTTTTTACGTTAAGATGCAAACTTGTCTGCTGCTGCATTGACTTGCATGAGGAAGATCTGAAAGGCTGAATCAATTGAGAAGCATGTGTCAAGGGAGCTCCAGTCTATGCATGCAAGGTAGTTCCGAAAGTTGGTCATGGCATTTCTTCTTATAGCCCTGTTCCTTACCAGCCTTGGGGGTGACTTGGCTTGCTTAGCTGACCACTCACACATAACTGGTGAGTGGTCGCTCAGGGAGTCAGGGAGAACCTTGACCTCAGATAGCCTTTCAGGGTGTGAGGTCAACACCCAGTCTAGCAAGGTGCTTGTTCTTGTGTTGTCATTAGCCCTGGTGCTACTCCTCACCATCTGTGTTAGGCAGAGACCTGAAATAAGATCTCTATGGGCAGCGCAGGAGCTGGCCAGCCAGATAGTGTTGAAATCCCCCAGGATGATGGTTTCTTTACACCCAACTAATTTGGGTATAGTAGTTGGAGAAGGCTTTGAGTCCAGCTTTCTGCTGCCCAGGGGAGATGTACGCTGCCATGACATACAGATTTTTTCCCCTTGCCCAGAAGGATTTTTAGTGTTAGGCATTCACAGTCCATCCTGTCATAGGGCAGTTGGACTCTATGGCACTGCAAGTGGGTTTATGCATAGATTATACATCCACCACCTTTTTTCCCTGTTCGATCTTGCCTGTGAAGGTTGTATCCAGGGATGGAGACTACTGAGTCATCATTATGAGGGGTGAGCCAGGTCTCAGTCAGTGCAATTATGTCTGGTTGTAAGTGTGCAACCCAGGCCTCAAACTGTGCCAACTTTGGTAGGAGGCTCCAAATGTTCAGGGCTGCAATCTTTAGTTGACCCTTTGTTTGGCCATTGGATGCCATGTGATGGGAATGGGTTTGTGGAGGACCTGGATTAGGGTGAATATTGGCAGAGATCAGCAGAAGTATTAGAATGAGTTTCCTACATATTTTTGGATAGCAGGAGTTTGCTCCTAGCCTCCTAGTCGACCACAGGGATTCAGTAGCCTGCGGAGGACCAAGCACTAGGTGTAGGTCATGGAAAAGGCATAATGCTGGGAAGGTCCTGTAACAGGGGTTTCACAAACTGGTTACTGACCAGTCAATGGAATGCAAGACTCAGGTAGGAGCAGGTGGGCTCCAGTTAGTCTTCCACTGTGTAGGTTTCCTACAGTCCATGGTAGGAGTACTCTGGTGGCAGGTCGAGTTGGTTAAGGTTCAGTCTCTCTATAATATGTGTATATGTACACTTCTTGTGTTTCTTTATGTCCGCCAGAACTACACAGCTTCATTTTACAATCCTCTCACCTAAAGAACTTGGGAATGCACTTTTTTAACCACAAGAGACATAGAGACTGTCAATGTACTGTAAACATGTAAGTAGGTCATGGCTTCCATAGAAAACACTGACTTGCAGTTAAAGTCAATTCTCCTGAATAACTATAAAAGGCACACTAAGCCAAAGCCTGTTTCCAGGTACGACCTCAGAGCACATGGAAGTTAAGTGACTTACTCAGGGTCACACAGTATGCAAGTGGGGTCTGTGGTACTCAAACCCAGGTCTTCAAGTTTGCAGCTCAGAGCTCTAGACCACAGCTGTATAGTGCCTCCTATACTACATAAAGTACGTTATTTACATTTTTAATTTATACAACACCAGAGGTGATACATTTTCCCTGATAAACTTGTTTATCACACCATCTAACCTCCAGATAAACATTTATCTAGAGGTTAGATTGGTCACAATCACTTTATTTGACCTTTGCACACAACAGAACCAATCACAGAGCAGCTAACATGGTGCTGATGACATCATAATGAGCCTGTGCAGTACTGAAGCCAACAGTTGAAATCATAGACAACCAGTAAAATCTGTACACAGAAAGCTGATTTGAAAAGTTCTAACTGTTGAACTGATGTTGTATGAGTTAAATACACAACGGCTTGACTCAAAATACACAATCTAGGTCCACTTGTGAGGGGACAAGACTTTCATAACTCACTTGTGGCATTGCCACTCGTGTGTTATGGCCTTGCCCCCTTATACGTGGAGATAAATTGCATATTTTGAGTTCTACCAATGTGTATCCCCCATATATTTGAACATTTAGGCGTGTGCAAAGCCTGTTTAATCTCCTCAGTGTACTCTTTTGAGTGTTTGTTTTGAAATAGTCTTTTTATGTACTTCAACATGGTTTAAGCAACTGCATTGATCCTGAAAGTAATTTTCCCTGTAGTCATTTCTTTCTTTCTTTTTTTGTTAAATATCGGTTCCTATTCTAATGTTGTTCCATCATTACTGGCCTCCTGCTAAACTCAGTTGGTATTTTTGACTTACACAGTAGTGGTGAAAGTCACTTTAGAACTGTATAATGTAGTTTATGCTCCTTCCAACCACTGAGTTCTATAGCGGAACACGGATGCATTATAACAACAATGGGAGAGCTTCACAAGGACATAAACTACATCACACAGTTCTAAAATGGTCCTTATCACCAGTGCATAAATCAGAAACACTCACTAGATTTACTAAAAGGCTAGTAAAGATGTTACAGTACCAGAATTAGAACCATTATTATAACAACAACAAACAAAACACAAAGAAAAAAAGCTTCTACAATTCAATTCACTTTATTTGATCAATCATGATGGGACAAACATCATGATTATTATAATAAAAACACATCGGTCACATACATATTATATAAATACAATCAAGTGTACTAAAACAACACTTTTCTTTTTAAGAAATTGCTATCACAATCAAAGACATAATGCTTTATGATCAGGACTTACTGCGAACCAAAGGACTATATAAGATTTTAACCTTCTCTATTTTTCAGCATCCTAAATCTCTTTTTCTTAGCTTTAACCACTAATGGCAAGAATCTGGAGATTCGTTCTGCATCTTCTAAAGTTTGAGGGTGCATCAGTATAAAAACCACATCATAGCACTTGCATATACCTCTAAACAACTTCTGCAAGAAAGACTTAGAGGTTCAACGCAGTTCTCCTTTAATTAAGATTTGATGAAGTTATTCATTAGCAAGGCAATACAAACAACCTGTTTAAGTGTAAGTAAGTACTGTATTTGCATGTATACAGGACGAGACAGAAATCGTAAAAACAAAACAAACATTTTGTGGTCAAGCCAACTACTTAACCAGAATGTGATGTGAAAACCTAAAAAATATACAATATCAACATTTTATTAAAACATTAACATTCTACTTGTAGGCCAGCTCCGTGGCGCCAAGCGAAGGGGGTTCACTCAGCACAAAGGCGACCCAGGTTTGCGCCCCAAGCCCGGGTACCAGGAGAAAAGACTGGCAAGGGAGAGGTTCTATAAGTGTCCATTGGACACTTCCCTCCCAGGGGGTGGGATTTGCCTGGGGATCTGCGGGCAGATTGGTGGCAAGCTTGGGACATGCTGTCTTAACATGCCCATGGCACGCCCCCACCCCAGGAACACCCTGCGTGCTTACACAAGGCCGAGAACTGCTGTAGCCGGGGCACAGAAAACAGAAAAATTATGCCCCGTTCCGACCGGATGATGAGCGCCTTGGCCCCTGCCACCCAAAGCCCCAGAGCCAGCCCGGATCCAGCCCCGCAGCACCTGGGATGCGATGTTGGCCATAAGGCCATTCCCCCCCGGAAGAGAAGGACCCTCCCTGGCATAGGGATACGCCAGGCTACCCAAGGTAGGCTGCAATTGGGGCTGGGAGAAGGTGGCAGAGGTCGGAGGGTGGCAGGAAGGCGCTGGTGCTGTAAAGGAGTGGCCCGTCGGGATGTGTGGGAGGCGCATAAAAAAAAGAAAACATCCTACTTGTGAAGTATAGGCCATATCTATCTATCTATATATCTATCTATCTGTCTGTCTGTCTGTCTGTCTGTCTGTCTGTCTATCTACCTCTCTCTCTCTCTCTATCTATCAAGGTCTGTCTGTCTGTCTCTATCTACCTATCTTTTTTTTTTTTAACCTGCAAAAAAGAAGATGGTCCCTCACCGATCTGAACCCACCTCAGCCTCCCACTCACCCCCCCCCCCCACAAGTAATTCCCACACACCCTCACCCTCACTCTCACCTGAACAGGTCACAGGGCAAAGATCCACTCTCTGATCAAAGACATGTCTTGTTGCTTGAACCGCCAACTGCAATATGAGAAACTAAGGTAAGTTCAGTTCCATGTATTTCAATAGGGTTTTGAACTTTGATACATAACTTTGTCATTTTGTTCAGAGCTCTGTTGTCTGCCCTACAGTACATTTATGTTCATTGTGGGTCTATAGTCAACCTCTTTGCTGTTTCATCTTTGAACCGTCGTTTCATTTCTCCTCTGTGAGGATTAGTATTAACTGAACTAAGGGGAAAAGGGCAGTGCATTCCATTTCTGGAGACCCAGGGGAAAAAAAAATGTGCTGTGCCTAGTGCCGCCCTTCATCTTGGAAGGGCATATTCTATTCGCCAAGCTGAGCACAATCTTTTTTCACCATCCTAACTTGAAGTCCAGCAGTAATATAGTCAGGGATTTTTCAATTAAAAGACTTAACATATATAATATGGCATGAAGGGACCTTCTATTCTTTGGATACATCCAATTTAATGATTGATATAACTAGCTTCTGTGTGCCCTTTTTGGAATGTTTAAAATAAACCTTATTAGTTTATTAAAAAGGACTTGTACCCTAGAGAGCTGGGTAGAGGTTGCCCCCATATAGACTATGTCTCCATAATCCAGTACATATATATATATATATATATATATATATACAGTAAACAATCACTACAGATAACTCTTATAGTGTTACTGTTCCCTTAAAACAGAGAGGTGTAAATATAGTTAGCATTCTCTGGGGTATTGAAGTCACTGTCACATACAGAAAGCCTTTTGCCATTGTACACCCTTGACATGCTGTGTTTGACAGCAGCAGCTGGCCTGTGAGATCACACAGGCAGCCCTGAAGAAACCGCTGAAGATGATAAGAGATGGAGAAATCCTTTCCCGTTATTTTAAGAAGTCACAAGGATACATGTGTCACTGACCTCCTCCTGACGTCGGCAACCTGGTCTGCCTGCCGGCACAGCTGTTGCACAGCAGTTCAGATAGTGAGGAGGTAGGGGAGAGTCTAGGAGCAATTAGGGAGCAGCTGTTCAGAAGAGCAGGTTGTGGGCCAACCCAGAGGTTCTGTGCAGGTATCAGGAAGACTCCAGTTATAGAGTGGGCTTCAGTTTCCAGCTCTGGTACCAGCTGGAGAGGGTGAGCATGGGTTACTCAGCATACAGATAAGTGGCCCCTCTTCCAGTGGTATGGAACGTTATTCATCCTGAAGCAAAGAAAATAGAGAAACCTGACAGCTTTAAACATCCTATAAATCTGCAAATAACAGAGCAATGTACATGCTTTAATAGACAAGCTACTTAGGGACCTTGTGTATTAAAATTATGATTTTGAAAATGGGAAGATAGCTTTTTAGGTATTTTCCTTATGCTTATTTACTTTTACTTTTCATTCTGAAAACAGTAGCCTGTATGTTTATTCTTTGTGTGACTATGTAAAAAACTGCATATAGTCATGTGTACAATGTTGAACAATTTGATTTATTATAAATAAAGCTCAGTATAAAATGCACCTGCAACTGATAATACCCATGTGAGGACTACCTTGTAAATAGCTCCTTTCAGGGCCTTAGTGTTTTTCCCTGCTTAAAAATAAACCCTTTTACTATCTCTACTTTTCTGAGAAGGCAGCTTCTTGCCCCTTCCCCCCGATGGGAGGGAAAGGTTCAACCACTGAGACCCTCATATGTGGCTGGGGGACAGGAGGAACCCTGGGGTGGTAGAGGCAGAGAATATAAATAATAACATAGCAACATAGTATCTTGATGAAGGATGGCACTTGGGCTCCACCTTATCCTCCCTCCTGCTATTTGGCAGTGACTATACCCAATCTGAGTATGGACACACATCCAGGTTTATCATTCAGAATGCTGTCCTATCCCATGCTGCGTGACCCTCAACACTGTTCCCACTCTGGAATCCATTTGTCTAGTACTAGCCTTCACAGTCTCACTGGGAAGGCTTTTCTGCATGTTGACCTCCCTTGCCTCTGAAATAATGCTTTCTAATGTTTCCCCTTATTATTATTAGCTTCTATTAACCAGGTAAGTACACTAACCGCAGACTGTGCCTATTGTCAGGTATGAACCGGGAGGTTACAGGAAAAGCAGTACAATATCATATCATATCACGTCGCATCGCATCGCATCACATCACATCACATCATATACCATCATATAATATAACATATTATGATATAACATCATATCATATCATGCAATAAGGAGATATAATATTACATTGTGTAAGGAACAGGAATATAAACATGACATAAGATACAAAAACTGCAGACTAACACATAATCAAATACAGTTAACTGTGGGGGAAGTACATACTAGCTGTCCAGATGAGGACGCGCTGAAGGTAAGACTGTCAGCCAAAGGTCGGAAGACATAAGGACTACCTGCAAAGATAACACGCAGACATAGTTTGAACTGGTCTTAAGGCGAGCCTACAGGGACCTTCTAAATTGAGAGTGGTAGAGGAGCAATGACCTGAGAGTGGGAGGGAGTCCCAGAGTTTGGGGCAGCAATGCAAAAGGTCTGCTCCCTCCATAAGGGTGGAAGTCTTGGGGGACAACAAGAAGGGATTTGTCATTTGAACGCAGGGGATAGGACAGGTGTGAATAATTTAGCAGGGAGGAAAATGAGCTGGGATACCTGTCATAGTTGTTTTGTCAGTGAAACAGACTAGGGCAAATATCCTGCCCCCAACACCCCCATCAGTTTAAGGGCTTGCCCTCTCAACCCACTTCTGTTTCTCAGCTCAAATACCTGTGTGTACCTCACCCTTTCTATCTCCTTGGTATTTAAAACACAGCGATCATGTCCACCTGTTTAAAGGGACAGTGTCAAGTCCTTTAGGCCTCAAAGTGCATCTAGTTTAAAATATACATGTCATAATTGGTCACATTCTGTAGAGACTGCTGACATGTTGATTCTGGCTAGTCCTTTTTACTTTCTAAAAGTGAAAAACAGACTGCCCACCATACTGGTGTTACCAGACAAAAACATGTGTTTGTTTACAATCCTTGAACAACTCTCACTGCATCTTTGGAACACTTCTGACAGTTTAGCACTCATGGTGCAGTGGGAGAAGTTGGCCCGGTGGCACTGAGGGTTGGGGCACTGGACACCACACCTCGTGCCACGTCGGTGACATGGGTTCGGGAATGAGCCCGGGTCACAGGGGTCGACAGTGGAGAGAGAGGATCGAGCATTGGGAGGACTGCTCTCCTCTCTCGTGGGGGGATCCAGGGCTATGCCCAGCACTGCTGCGGCCCCCAAGCACTGCAACATTTAGGGCATCAGTAGAGCAGAAGCGGAGATGCGACGCATGTCCCCTGGCATCATTGCACGCTTGGGCTCCACCTGGGAGGGTGGGACAAGGGTGCAATGCAAGGAAAAACACTACCCTCGGGGACAGACAACAGCACCGCCTCCCACCAGCCACACTCCATCAGCTGGACTAACTCCTTTCCTGGGCTGAGCCCAGCCCGGCCCGAATTATAGAATAAGCGCCCTGGGCAGATAGGGCGGCACTACCTCAGGGGGCTGAGAGCCGGGGGGGGATAGCCAGGTTGGTGCCAGGACACAGGAGGAGTTTCAGACTAGGAGGTGGAGTGGGGAGTAAGGTGGATGCCTGAGAGAGTTCCCCAAAGTGGCAGCGAATAAACAGAGTTTGGAAAAAAAATGGTGCATTGGGAGGAGAGGAGGCCAATTCATCAGGAGTGGCTGCACTGTTTTGGAGTGTCTCTAATGTTCAGGAAGTATGCAGTATGAATAGATCAAGGATTTGAAATAAAACAAGGTTAGGTATTTATTTGTATGTATTTCATTTGTTAATCAGGTAAGAGCACTGGATCGAGGGTCCTTTTCCGGACTTGACCCAGACAAACTATACAGCACAGAAAAACGAAGAACATTACACAGTTACATTCATTTACAACTGCAGATTATGTCAAGCAAATATGATTTTAGTCATTCTTTTAAATAACTTGAAAGAAACAAGTAGTATGTAAAAATCCAGGTAAACCATTCCAGTAATGAGAAGCAGCTGCAGTACAAGCACGTAACCCAGCTTTTCTTTTATAGTAACCAGTGCTGAGAACAATCACAGTAAATGACCACAGACTAGGCAGCATATCCGTTACTGACAGAAAGTCAGACAGTGGGGAAAAGACAGAACAAGAAATATATATATATTTTTTGTATTATCTGTTTATCCCACCCCGCACCATGGCCAATCTCTTTTTCAGGCCCCTACATGGACCTTCTCATCCTGGCAACTCCCACCCACACCACCCCACATCACAGCCAACCCAGGTATCCCCGATGTATCCCATCATCGGGTGGGTCCCTTACCTTCATAGGGGATGAGTCTTCTGACCATACTTTCACGACCCTGGGTGCTGCTGAGGCAGCAGATGGAGGTCTGGGAGCCTAGCGATGAGGATCCAGGGAGGCCGTCACCCGATTGGCCAGGGTGCCATTTTTCCCTTTTCTCCCTGGGGGAGTGGCGTGCCACTGACGTCAAGGCCAGCGCCAGTGTCCGCCACTCCCCAGTCATCTAGGGTCTGATGTCTTGCTGTGCCCCCGGCCTCTGCCAGGGGCCAGCAGACACCGAGCCGCATCCCCACCTTCCCACCGGAGAAGGCGAGCTGTCCCCGGATGCTCCATCTTTCTCCCCCGGCTGGCCCTCCAGTGACCCGGGTCCGTTCCTGAATCTGGTTTGCCAGTGTTGCTGATGGAAATCCAACCGCTGCACTGATAGGCCAGCACAAAATATTTTTAAAAATGAAACAACCCCAAAAATATTGTATACGGTGCACCAGGGATATAACCACACCATTAGCATGCATTTCAGTTCTACTAAGAAAGGAAGCAAATAAAACAACCAGCAATGTGAATGAATTTTAGGTATGGTAAGCAATCAGAAAACGTGGGTTTTCAACAAGAAACAATATGATGCAAAAAAGGTTGCCAGTGTCCTTTTAAGCAGTATGACATGGCCGAGTGGTGTTGTTGTGGTATAACATGCTACAGGTGCGTTACATAGTAGCAGTAATTTAAGGGCAGATGGGACTCTAGGTTAGGAGGCAGTATAGTGTAGTGGTTAAGAGCACTGAGCTGCAAACCTGGAGACCTGGGTTTGAATCCCACAGCCCCCACTTGCATACTGTATGACCTTGGGTAAGTCACCTAACTTCCTTGTGCTCCCCGGTCGCACCTGGAAACGAGCTTCGGCTTAGTGTGCTTTTCCTGGTTAAACAATTTCCCCTTTCCCCTAGGTTCATCAAGTTCACCTCCCCAGCTTCAAAAGTAGGCATGGACACTCTAAGTTTCCTGTCTATCAGGTGCAGCATCCCATACGTCGAATGGGAAGAACACCCTTCCCCCCTCAGCTAGTGGTCAAACAGGGATTCAGCATGTTTGCAGTTCATTTGCATCACCAGGTAAGAAAAAAGGTTTGTCTTCCCATACGACGCACAGGGGTAATGCCAAACCTCACCCAACAACTCAAACACCAAAATCTGGCCAATGGAAAATCATATACACAAATGCTCACAGCCTGGGAAATAAGATCCCAGAACTGCAGGCAATAATGTCAGAGGCTAAACTGGACATAGTAGCAATTAGTGAGACGTGGTTTACCAGTAACCACACTTGGGAGACTTCAGTACCTGGCTATGTATTGTTCAGAGAAGAGACCGAGGTGCAAAAGGGGGAGAGTGGCCCTGTATGTCAGTAGAAAATATCAAAGCTACAGAAATTCCAGAATACACATAAGAAGCCAGAAGAACTGTGGATCACCCTGGAAACAGGAAATGGGACAGCCATAAGAACGGGTTGTCTACAGGCCCCCAGACCAGGGGGAGGACATAGACACATTACTGTTAGAAGATATACAAAACATGACAGCTAAAGGGGAGGTTCTGATAATGGGAGACTTCAACATGCCGGATACAGATCGGTCAATACCAGCAGGAACATCTGCCAGAACTAGACACATAGTGGATTCCCTGCAGGGGGAGGGCCTCAAACAACTGATACAACAACCCACAAGAGACAGGGCTATCCTAGATCTAGTACTGACTAACAGGGAAGGGATCACAGATCTCCAGGTAGAAGGTCACCTGGGGTCCAGTAACCATCAAATGGTATGGTTCAATTTGGCTACTACATCTAAATCATCCCATTCCAAGGCAAAAATATGGGACTTCAGAGGAGCTGACTTTGATAAGATGGCCAACAGAGTTAAGCTAGCCATGGCAAAAAGAAACAAAGGTGAGGGGGTACAGGCAAAGTGGGCAAGCATTAAGGATGCAATACTTGAAGCAACATCCCATTGTGTTAGACAGAAAAGGAAATGCAAAAGAAGAAGGAAACCACTTTGGTTCTCAAATACAGTAGCAGAAAAGGTCAGAGACAAAAGGCTGGCCTTCAGGAAATATAAGGGAACACAGCGGGATGACGATAAGGGAGGCATACCAAACTGCCCTAAGGAAGCAGGGAAGGCAGTAAGGCAGGCAAAGTCCCCAACTGAGGAAACACTATCACCGAACAGTAAAAGAAGGTGACAAGACTTTCTATAGATACATTAGTGAAAGGAGAAAGTCCAGAAGGGGTATTGCTAAGCTTAATGGAAAAAGGGAACATGTGAGGAGGAGGACCCTGTAAAGCATCTATCCTAAATAGATACTTTGCTCAGTATTTACTGAACAGAAGGTAGGGCAGGGCCCACAGCTCAACACCATGGACACAGGGGAGGGAGGTGAGCACTGCTCCCTTCAAAAGAAAAGGGTCCTACAAGAGCTTGCTAAGCTCAGGGTGGATAAGGCAATGGGACCTGATGGCATACATCCCAGGGTACTTAAGGAGCTAAGGGTGGAACTAGCACAGCCATTAGCAGAACTGTTTAGTGAGTCTCTGAGCACAGGAGAGGTCCCAGAAGACTGAGAAGGGCTTATGTGATCCCGCTCCACAAGGTGGTAGCAGGAGGAGGCAGGGAACCACAGACCAGTCAGTCTTACCTCAGTAGTGGGCAAGATTATGGAGCACTCCTTAAGGAAAGGATAGTGCAACACCTGGAATCCAAAAGGTCGCGGATCCAAGACAGCATGAGTTTACAAAGGAAGGTCCTGTCAAACTAATCTCATAGATTTCTTTGACTGGGTAACCAGGTGGTGGACCAAGGGAGCAGTTGATGTACAACTTCCTTGACTGCAAAAGCTTTGACACTGTTCCACATAGAAGATTGATAAATAAGCTGGGTAGGCTCGGGGTGGGTCAGAAGTTGGTCAACTGGGTGGCAAACTGGTTGGCGGGCAGAAAAAGAGAGTGGTGATAATGGTATACAGTCAGAAGAGATGCAGGTCACAAGTGGGGTACCCCAGGATCAGTCCTGGGGCCAGTCCTCTTCAACATCTTCATTAGTGACCTTGCAGATGGACTAGAGGGTAAGGCTTGTCTGTTTGCAGATGACACCAAGATCTGCAACAGAGTAGATGATCCAGATGGGGTTGGGCAGAATGAGAGAGATCTGAATAAACTAGCAAAATGGTCAGAAGAGTGGCAACTGGGATTTAATGCAAAGAAGTGCAAAATCATGCACATAGGGAAGAGAAACCTGAAGCCACCTATAGGCTGGGAGGAGTTGCTAGCAGTCACAAAGGAAGAAGAGACTTGGGCATCATCATCACTGATGACCTGAAATCATCTAAGCAGACCTCCTAAAGCAGTAGGTAAGGCTAGGGGGTGTTAGGGTGTATTAGTAGGGTATCACAAGTCGTAAGAGGGAGGTAATAATCCCTCTTTACAAGACACTGGTTAGGCCCCATCTGGAGTACTGCATGCAATATTGAGGCCACACCTTGACAAGGACATTAACCAAATTGAGGCAGTCCAGGAAGGGCAACAAAAATGGTGCAGGGACTGCATCCAGAAGACATATGAGGACAGATTAACAGAGCTCAATATGTATACCCTTGAGCAAAGGAGGGAGAGAGGTGATATGATCGAGGCATTCAAACACCTTAAGGGCATTAACAAGGTGAAAGAGTCTAACATGTTTAAATATAAGAAAAATAGCAGGACAAGAGGACACAGCATGAGATTAGAGGGGGCTGATTAAGGGGGAATGTGAGGAAATTCTTTTTCACAGAAAGGGTGGTGGATGCATGGAATGGCCTACCTCAAGAAGTGGTGGCTATGAATACAGTGCAGGGCTTCAAACAGGCATGGGATAGGCATAAGGGAGCAATACAAATGAGTATGAATAGATAGGCCACTGACAGAGCAAAGGCCGATGGCACATTTATAAGGTAGAAAAAGAAATGGGCAGACTGGATGGGCCTTGCGGTCCTTATCTGCCATCAACTTCTATGTTTCTATGTTAGGGTTGCTCAGAATCCGATTAACAGAATCGTATTTATCAGATTCTCATCTGTTTTTAAGATTTAGAAGTTTCGGAATTAAAGACCAAAAATCCAGGGCCAGCCCGGTGATGCTGAGGGTTGAGGCACTGGACACCACACCTCACACCACACCGGTGACCCGGGTTCGGGAAGTAGCCTGTGACATTAGGATCAGTGGTGGGAGGCAGGGAGATGGAGTGGCTGCGTGAGGCAGCTCTCCTCCTCTCCAGGTAGGGACCCATCGCTTTTCGCTGCAGGCTGCCCCAGGTAGGGGCCAAAAGGTAGCATGAGCAGGACCAGTAGCATAGAGAGAGGGTGCTGCAGATCGCTGCGTGCGCATGCCTCCACATGCGCACGAGCAACCATGGCAAGGGAAGGGGAGAAAAGTGGAAAATAGAGCTGGTAGGCACCATGATGTCCCTGCAGCACCCGCACCGCCCCTCCCCCCCCCCGAGTCTGAATGTTGTTTTCCAGGGCAGGAGGGAAAGTCAAGGCCCTTCACCCTTGACCTTGTAATCGGGTGGTAACTTATGGGGGATTGCCGGGAGGGTCGGAGGCGGGAGAGTTGGGGACCAGAGAGTAAGCCCTTCTGAGGAAGGGGCCAGAGCCACTTGGCAGTTCTTTTGGGGGGGGGGGTGAGACCTAAAATCCTAAAGCCTAAAAACAGTTAAATAGAAATCCAAATAGGAATTTGATTCTGGAATCTGATGTTGGGATCCCATATCAGATTCTGATA
This sequence comes from Neoceratodus forsteri, assembly GCA_016271365.2. Lineage (NCBI taxonomy): Eukaryota > Metazoa > Chordata > Ceratodontiformes > Ceratodontidae > Neoceratodus > Neoceratodus forsteri. The sequence goes on along the minus strand of JADMNL010000029.1, from coordinate 203,853,911 downwards.
GTATGCAAGAAGTGAAAACTTGTACATCTTGCCTGCTAGCATTTTTAGGATTTTGGATTCTGATTCAAAATCGGATTTATTGAAATCCTAAACACTGCTATCAGAATGGATTTCCTCAAATCCGAGCATCCCTCCTGTGCATGCATCTATTATTTGTTATTTTAATTTGTAAGTTATGGTTCCTCCGTGGAGCCAACAGGTGACTCAACCTTCTCTTGGAGGGTCTTGCCTCTGGCTCTGGTTGTCCCTCAGCTGTGACCCCTCACGATTCCCACCACAGATTGCCCCCATGGTGGGGCCAGGGTAAGAACACAACGTACTCCCGAGCACAAATCCAGAGTCAGGAGCGCGTATCCCAGAGGAGCATTGGGTCATTATGGGTCCTGTCAGCTCCTCGCCCTTTTCCTCCAGTTTTTCACCCTGAGCCAACATACATGCAATGGGCGGAGCAGCTGTCTCCACCTCAGTGGAGGCAGCCTAGCGTCCTGTATGTGGGCCCACCCCATGCTTGGCTGTGTACCTGTGCTGACACCCAGCCACCACTGGGTGTCAGTCTACAGCGGACAGCGCTAGATCCTACTTTGAGAGGAAGCTCTTGCAGCAGGCAACACAAGTAGGACTGACGCCACCTGGCAGCAGTTCTTGGCAATTTTTTTTTCCAGCAGTACCGACGTGGGAATGCCCCCCCCATCGACATCGGCTCCACCCCTGACATCACCCTATATAAGAGAGAAGTTTCCCACATGCTCCAGTTCTTTCCCACCGCACGGTCAGGGTTAGTTCACTTTTGGTTTACTGCTTGTAGTGCCGATCGCTCTTTTCCTTCTCCACCGCTTTTCAAGAGTTGTTTTTTTCACACCTATGTCCTCTTCCTCCAAGGGGCACATCAACAAGTGCTCCTGCGGGTGGCAGATATCCCCTAAGGATGGCCATTCTGCGTGTCTTTTCTGCCTGGGGGCTGACCACGACACTGGCGCCTGTCCCCATTGCCAGGCCTTTAACTCAGAAAATGCACATCAGGCATCAGAAATCTCTTTCTGCCTTTTTAGCAGAGTCCAAACTGGCTGCAATGGAATGCACTTCATCCTCGGGGGAATCTGACCACCCTCCCACCCATGAGAAGCACCACAAACAACGGGAGCACCAGGAGAGAGAGAGGTCCCATTCTAGGCCCAGTTCCTCAGGTTCAAAGTCGGGGTCATCGGGGCATGATTCCCGCCTCATGGCCCTTAAACCGCCCACTGGGTCTGCCACGGCCAAGCCCTCAGGGACCACCCTCCAGCCATTGAAGGTGCATCTGCCCACCGAGAAGGCTTTCTCATCAGGCGCAGGTTAGTCCTACTCCCTCTCGGCCTCCACTTCCAAGGCTGAATCCCGGAAGTCTAGCAAGGCTTCAGGGTCTTCCAGTGGCAGGGCCTTGTCTTTGCCACCAAAATTTAAAGACTCCGACCGGCACCCGTCTCCAGTGGCTGACCCACATTTGGTTGAGAAGTCTTCAAAATCTCACAAGTCTGACCGTCCCAAGGCTCACGCCACCGATGGATGTCCATCTAACTCCAAAGACAAGCAGATGTCAGACTGATGCCCGCTCGTGGCTCCCCTGGCCTCCACTCCAGTGAAGGCCATCCTTCCACCAGTCAAAGTTCTTCTGACGCTGGTCACCCCAGCATCTCCCGACATCAGCTCTGAGACCCCCTCTCCATAACAGATGCTGGTTCACCTGATGTCAGAGGCCGACTACGGGGGAGCTGATGCCCCTCCGACAATGACCCATACACCAACGCCGGTGCCTGCTGACACCGGTGACAAGGGTTTGGACCTGACGCCAGCACCCTCCATCAACAGGGCCAGCGATGGTACCGGCTCTGGTGCACCTCCTCCTTCTACACCTGGTTCCCCAAAATTGAACCTTTTGCAGGTTAAGGAGCTCTTCTCTCACTGGTGGGACACGGTTAAACGTGATCTCCCAGTGGGTGCGTCTCCCCCCATGCCCACTCAGGTTCCAGTGCTTGACACCTCGGAGCTGTCTGTTCAAGAGGCAGAGAAGGAGCCAGCACCACCCAAGAAACATACCAATAAGAGGCGCAGGAGGACCAGATCCAGCAGTTCCCCCTGCTGTCCCTCACTGGACAAGAGGTGCAAGAGGAGACAACACAGGTCCCCATCCTCTTTGGTCTCGGACTCTTGTGTAGACTCCAACACCTCTTGTGTGGATTCAGATGTCAAACCAGATATAGAGGACATGGAGGAACTCCCAAAATCCCCTCCGGATGACCCCAGCTTCATGGAGGTGATGAGGAACATCCAGGCAAACATGGGTTGGGACACTGAGGCCCTGGACCCCGAGCAACTGCAGTTGGTTAAATACCTCTGCCAAAAAGACCCTAAGCCGGTGGTCATTCCTCCCATGGTTGACATCTTTGCGGACATCACATTCGCTACCTGGAAGCACCCTCACTCCTCCTCCACTGTGCCCAAGAAGGCTCATTGGCTCTACTGGGCCCCTAAGGATCACCCCTTCTTGGCTGAACCACCCACAGCAGACTCAGTGGTGATTTCAGCAGCTCACAACCGTTTGCAGAGGCCCAAACACCTGAGCACCCAGCCACCTGACAGGGAGTCGAAACAGCTGGATTCCATGGGGTGCAAGGTGTACTCTGCTGCCACCTGCAGTATCAGGAGTCTCAAATTCCTGACCCACATTGTCCAATTCCAGAACGCTCTTTTGTGAACAAGGATAGGACATTGTGCAAAGCATGCCCAATTGTCCTCAGGCAGAGCTCGCCAAACTGCTTCAGACCAGCTCAGACGTGGGTACCCACGTTCTGAGGTCAGCCTATAACTCTGCAGACACCTCATCAAGGGCAGCCGCCATTGGCATTTGCCTCTGATGCCATGCCTGGCTTCAGGTTTCTGGGTTTGATCCAGATGTGCAGACAAACATTCTGGATGCTCCCTTCGAAGGATCTGTGCTCTTTGGCAAGGACACGGAGAAGATCATCACCAGGCTGCAGGACTCCCGTAAGGCCATCCGAACCGTGCAGTGTACCACCCAAAGCAGGGGCGACCTCGGAAGCCCAATTTTCATGGCCATGGAGGACATAAGCCTCAGCAACCTTGCTTCCAGTCCCACTCGCAGCGAGGTGGCTTTAGTTGTAGGGGCAGAGCCAGGGGCTCCTCGGTCTCCTCCTCCTCTAGACAGGCCAAAGTAGCTACTGCTGCCCTCCCCCTCCCACTGCCACCCTCCTCCCCTGGACACCTCATTAGGGGGATCCAGTCAGAGGTTGCTTTTCCCTCTATGCAGATGCCTGGAGTCAAGTGACCTCCGACCAGTAGGTCCTCATGCTCGTAGGGTTTGGGCACTCCATAGAGTTCGACGCCATTCAGCCGGGCAGACCACCACCCCCCATCCCGTTATCCCAGGGAACACCGGCACTGATCAGAAGGGGAAATCTTATCCCTTTTGGGCAAGAACACCATTGAGCCGGTACCCCCAGCTGAGCAAGAGACAGGGGTTCTCCCATTTCTTCCTGGTCCCGAAGAAGTCGGGACACCTCAGACCTATTCTGGACCTTAGCAATCTAAACCAATGGGTCTCCTACCAGAGATTCTGTATGATCTCCTTCCCTACTCTCCTGCCTCTCATTTTGGTGGGAGACTGGCTGGCATCCCTGGACATGCAGGACGCCTATTTGCATATCCCTATTGCCAGGGACCATCAAAGATTTCTGAGGTTCAGATTCGAAGACAAGGACTACCAGTTCAGAGTCCTCCCCTTCGGTCTCTCTTCAGCCCCCAAGGTCTTCACCAAGTGCCTGGCAGTGGTAGCCATGGCACCGTGGAGATGGGGCCACTTCATGTTTCCTTATCTGGATGACTGGCTCCTCCTGGTTCCCTCCAGGTCCCACCTGTTGGAAACCAGCAGGGACTCCCTCTCACTGTTTCAGTGCCTGGGGATCACAATCAACAGGGACAAGTCTCAACTTCTCCCATCCCAGAACCTCCAGTTCATTAGAGCTCTTCTGGATACCACCCTCGGGAAAGTGTTTCTTCCCTCCAGCAGAGCAGGTCAGATTCAGGTCCTGGCGTACCAAGTCTCTACAGACTCAAGGGTCCCCGCAAGACTACTCCTCAGGCTGCTAGGGCACATGGCAGCCACCATAGTTTCAGTCCTTCTGGCATGACTGTGCATGAGAACCATTCAGTGGTCGTTAAGGGTCCAGTGGGATCAAATACAGGACAATTTGGACACCTCAATCCTGATCTCGGAGCTGATCTGCCGGGAATTGCACTGGTGGATGTCGTCACACTTACTGGTAGGTATCCCCTTCCATGTAGGGGCCTCAACCCAGATTCTGACTACAGACCCATCATTCTCGGGATGGGGTGCCCACTTGGGGATATCACACTCAGGGATCTTGGTCCCCAATAGAGGAAGATCTGCATATCAATGTTCTGGAACTGAGAGTGGTCCTGTATGCCCTTCAGGCCCTGGTCTCATTCCTAGTGTCGGACCACCTGTTGGTCCAGACGGACAACACTTCGGTGATGTTCTACATCAATAAACAAGGTGGCACACACTCGTATCCCCTCTGCCGGGAAGCCATGCGGGTGTGGGATTGGGCTCTGGAGCATCAGCTCTTATTGACGGTGGTACACGTTCCGGGAGAATGCAACGTGTTGGCTGACGTGCTCAGCAGAACCAGGTCACAGGCTCATGAATGGGAGCTGCTTCAAGAAGTAGATCAAGTATTCTGCCGATGGGGAATGCCAGAGTTAGCTCTCTTCATGTCACAATTCAATGCAAAACTGCCCAGTTTCTGCTCGCTAGGTCCAGAGCCTGGAGCTTTTTGGCAAGACGCATTGTCCCTCTCCTGGAAGGGGAGGTTTCTCTACATATTCCCTCCCTTCCCACTCTTGCAGAAAGTTCTCCTCAAGGTGCAGTCAGAACCATCCACCCTCATTCTGATAGCTCCACTGTGGCCTCATCAGATTTGGTTTCCTTTGCTTCAGCGTTTAGTGTCAGAGCCTCCGCTGCCTCTTCCAGTTTCCTCTCATCTTCTGTCACAGGACAATGGGTCACTGATCCATCCGAATCTGCGCTCCCTTCACCTGCATGTCTGGCTCCTCAGGACCTAGCTAAAGCCAGGTTTGGAGTGTTCAATCAGGTAGCGCAAGTTTTGGTTGAGGCGCGTAAGCCTGCCACCAGGGCCACTTATGCTATGAAGTGGAAACGTTTCTGTATCTGGACCAAAGCCAAGAAGGTGGACCCCCCTGGTCTGTCCAGTTAATTCCGTTTTAGAATATCTGCTTTCCCTTTCAGAATCAGGTCTCAGTTACTCCTCTATCAAGGTACACCTGGCCGCCATCTCTGCTTATCACTTCCCAGTGCAGGATAAGACGGTGACTCAGATGGAGGTCTCTAAGGCTTTTCTTCATGGTATTCTTCATATCAGACCTCCCATCTGGGATCCTGTTCCTTCTTGGGATCTCCTCTTTGTCCTAGAGAAGCTTACGCTTCTCCCTTTGAACTGGTAGTGGAGGCTGAGCTTTGTTTCCTGTCCTGGAAAACTTTGTTTTACATTACTTCAGTAGGCACATTTAGACTTCTTGGCTCTATGCGTGTAAAGAACCCTATCTTATTTTCCACAAGGATAGGTTGACTGCACCAACCCGAAGTTTCTACCCAAGGTGGCTTCAATGCTCACCCCTAACCAATCCGTTCAACTTCCGGTGTGCTACCCAGAGCATTCGAATAGGGGGAGGCCTTGCTTCATTCTTTGGACCTCCACAGGGCCCTTTGATGTTACCTGACTAGGACCAAGGGGGACAGGAAATCTGATCCATTTTTTGTATAGTTTGCTCAAAGGTCCTTAGGTCGCCTGGTCACCAAACAGACACTGTCGCGCTGGTTGGTTCATTGCATTACCTTTTGTTATCAGAAGCACAACAGGTCTACTCTGGGGCCGGTTAGGGCTCATTCTACTGGAGCAATCACCACTTCCTTTGCAGCACTGAAACGGGTATCAGCAGCTGACATTTGTGCTGCTGCTACCTGCAGTTCTGTTCATACCTTTGTCAGGCATTACAGCCTTGACATCATTTCCAGACACAGGGCAGGTTTTGGCCTCGCAGTCTTGCAGGGCTTGGTTTCCTGAGGGACCCTCTCTGTTCCTGTTCCTTCCGTTTTTTCCCATGTTGTTCCCCCTCCCAGGGGTTGTTATAAGTTTATACTGCTTGGGAATCAGTCCTACTTGTGTTACCTGCTGCAAGAGCTTCCTCTTGAAGTAAGATAGTACAGTAATGTAAGAACTTTCCGTAACAGTAGATCTTCGAGAGAAGCTTTGCAGCAGGTGTATTTTCCTGCCCTCCTTCCCCCAGGGATCAGGCCTTTTCCAGGCTGGCCATTCCTCCATTATGAGGAAAAGGTTTGGGTCACGATTTCTGATTATCGCCTGTTGCAATCTCTTTGCATGTAGGGGACGTGCAAGAACTGGAGCACGTGGTGAACTTCTCCCTTATACAGTGTGACGTTGGGGGTGGAGCCGATGTTAGTGGGGGGCATTCCCACGCCAGTACTGCTGGAAGAAAAAATTGCCAAGAACCGCTGCCAGGTGGCAATAGTCCTACTTGTGTTACCTGCTGCAAGAGCTTCTCTCGAAGATCTACTGTTACAGTAAGTTCTTATGTAACTGTAATTTCCCCTCCCCAAGGAAAGAGATCTGTCTACAGACACTCAATCCTTCCTCATCCCAGCCAACTCCCAAGCAACCCGAGTCTGTTCCTAAACCCAGGTCGCCGGTGTGACGCAAGGTGTGGCATCCAGCACCTCAACCCTTAGTGCCACCAGGTCGGCCCCACATCTATTAATTTTAAGGTGTTCCCAGCCCACAGTATGAACCAGGGTGTGAAACAGAGCTCAAATCCACAAAAAAATGATGCATCAGAGATCTCCAGAAAAAAAAATCTCGCCGACTCTAGAAAATTCTGGTCACAGATCAACATCCTCATCAAGGGTAGTCCTGCCGAGGGTGACAGTGCTATAATGGCTAACGGTGCCCAACTAATGAACCCTGAAGATGCCACCAGCGCTATTGACTCCTTCACGGACTCTATTGGATTATCTTGTCCGTAATTAACTCCGGGTCGCCCCTGAAAAAGGGACTGTCATGCTCTCAGTGGGTTTACCTGGTTACCAAAATTAATTAAATAAATAAATATCTCTCTCAAATTCAAATACCTTTATTGGCATGACAAGATATACAGGTATTGCCAAATGTTATACCTCAAACTATTCATAAAACATAAACATACTACATTGTGCTTGGATCAATATTTCTATGTTAGTATTTTGAAGGTGATGGAATTGTGCTTTCCCTCACTCTCTCTCTCTCTCTCTTCTTCCCACCCATTTTCTCTCTTTCTACCATTCAGGACTCTTAATAACATAATTCCCTGCAGTAGTGCGCCACACCCATTCTTTTGCAAGTTACAGGAAGGCACTGAAGTGTTTACAGAATATTTATGACTAAGTGAACCAGCTGGCAAAACACACAGATCTCGTCCAGTAGTAACACAGTGGTACCGGAATACAGCTCTTGATAAGGTTGTGTGTTTAACGTCAATAGGGAGTTGACTTATTCATCTACCCCACCTTAGTTTACTTACTCTGTTCCCTTAATGGTGTACGGCAATATGTTTAGTTCACTTACTGTGTTTATTATTAAAAATCAGACCTTGGTATGGAACCCTTAAACACCACTTGCATATTATGTGACCCAGAGCAAGTTGCTTAACCTCCCCGTGCTCCTTGGACACACATGCTAATGAGCTGCAACTCAGCATGCATTTCACCCCCCCAAAAAAAATTGTTAATTTGTATGTATCTTAGTCTGCCTTGCAATTTGCATTCTTACACGCAAATGTTGTTTATACGATTGATTGATTGATTGATAATTGTGCACTTGTTGACGGGTCTGTGGCGTCGAGTGATAGGGGATCACTGTGGCTCACTAGCGACCCAGGTTTGCACCCCATACCTGGACTGTCAGGAGCGGAGGCCAGCAATTCAATTTATTGATTCAGAAGAATACCTTTGAGCGCAAGCTCTTTTACAAAGGTTCCACGTCAGTGAGTTAGTCAAGTTACAACGTAGACAGCATACATACAACAACCAGTATGAACAAGTACACAAAACCATCTTGGTTACATATATGAACAGTGCACTACAAGAACATGGTTATAGAGGCAGAAAATGGTGCAGCCCCAAGGAGCCTCTTCATTAGAATGGGAAGGGGAGAGTGGTCGAGGAGAACTGTAAAAAGCAGTGGTGGGGGGGTAGTGAGGATGGTAAGCCGTAGGGGCCATGTCATGAACAAGTGCATACAGGAGGTCCTTGCATGAAACAAGTGCTGCGTCAGTCGAGAACGGGTGGGGAACTGAGCAAGGAGAAAGAAAGAGTGTCCTTTGGATGCTCCCCTCGGGGGGAGGGCACTTGCAGTGCCACTCTGCTGTGGCACCTGGAGGTGGCTGCTGGAGATGCTGATGAGGACATGGGTGACCCCCCTCCCCCAAGGCTAGCCATGCTTGTGCGACATGGGTGAACTCTGACGGACATAGAAGATCAATTAACCTTAGATACCAAAACAAAATGGGAAATGCACCTAAACATAAAAATGTCCATAGAGTATTGGTCCAAATTATGGTCATTAGCATACAGAGCCTGTAAAGATGTACAAGAATGTCTAGTTCAACTTCAAATATTGCATTATTATTGCTATGACCCACAACGACTGGAATCAATGAGCCTGTTAAAAGATGGGTTGTGCTGGGTGTGTTTTAATCTGTAACAGGGTTGGGTGACATTCTGTCCAATTTGTAATGCAGAGAGAGTTAAAAGCAATGATCTAGTCTATCCTCTCCTATTCTGTCACTTGTCTATTTCTTGCCTGCTTGACTGCGCAATCAATTTTTCCTTGTGGTACCTAGGAATTGGCCACTCTGATGGTCACACAATTTCCTCGTTTTCTCCCTTCCTTCACTTGTTGTTTCTGTTCTCTCTTTTTTTCTTCCCTTGCTTCTCTGTAGTTAAAAAAATGCAAATCTGTACGTGAGATTGAGATCCCTTGGTTTGCAAATGTCTTAAGTTATACTATTGAAATGATTACAAACAGCCATTTGGGTTTATCAGGAACACGGGGGTTAACCTTGAGCTGTATTTTGACCTCCACAAGCTTGTTTGCAGAATTATCAGCAGGAAAGCAGCCCTGGGACAGGATGTCATAATTGGCTGCACCTGTTAAGAAGACTAATGTACTCTTCAGGCTGCTCACAGGAAAGAAATTGACAAAGTCTTAATACATTTTGTAGAACACAGGTAGTGTAATTTAAGATCACTGTGAATAAATATGCAAGCTTGTTAATTAAATGTTTTGGTCTCGGTATGCTTTAATGTGAGACCAGGGGTGGGAGTTTCAAAACTCTTAGATTACCTCAAGCCTGGGTGTGCTGATGATACAGCATATGGGGCTTGCAGCGATCTAACTGGATTTTCTATGCTGTGTGGCACTTGTCGCAAGGTAGACCAACTTTTTCTGGTCTACCTTGCAGCACACCTGGGTTCCATTTTACGGAGCTTGCGCCAACTATTTGGTACAAGCTGCCATAATACGTGAAGACTGTCGCAACTGCATCCCAGAGTGTAACATCAGGTGCAATTGCAGGAGAAGGGTTGGCACACTGCCAGAACCAAAGTGTTGTAGGGCCGGCCTGGTGGCACAGAGGGCTGAGGCACTGGACACCTTACCTCACGCCATGCCAGCAACCCAGGTTCAGGAACAAGCCAGGGTCATCAGAGAGTTGGTGAGGGGGGAGGGAGCAGGATTGAGCAGCAGTAACGGCAGCTCTCCTCTCCCAGGGAGGATTTACATCCCCCCCGTAGTTCTGCTGCCATCTGGTAGAGGTCCGGTGGACAGCGTAGGTGGATTTGGGTTGCAAGTAGCGGTAGAGCACCTCAGTGACATGGCATACGCATGCCTCCACACATGCACGTGACCGAGGCATGGGGGGAGGGTGAAAACAGGAAAAAAACAGGAGCATAAAAATCTATATAGAAAAAAAAGAACTAAAGTGTCGTGGCACATGGCTGGATGCAAGCCCAGTGCCACGTTTTGAAAATCCTGCCGCAGGTCTTTTAGAGTGCAAGCGCCTTTTGTTTGTAATGTTTCTCATGCTGCTCTTGGTGATATGCTTTGGGACTGTCTTAGAATGCACACTACCTGGAAGATAATCTGTGATATTTGCTCAAATGTTGTTTCTTTTTTAAATCACTATTTAACCCAGAACTATGGACATTAGGTAATATAACATTATTACTTAAAGTTACGTTTCACAAGAAAAACATGGACTTTTGTCCTGGCTTCATTGTGTTTGAAAAGACTTATTCTAAGCAAATGGAAAAGTAAGGGACCTACTCTTATGGAAGATCGATGTGATAATATGGGTTCATTTGCCCCAAATGAATGAATAAGTTAGTCAGTATTACACAAACTCGAACTGTTCAACAAGATATCGACTCCTTTCATGGACCTCCTGAAATCCAGATGGATGAACACTCTCTGTATCAGTTGTTTTGAAATGGCTTTTGACTAGCTAATTATTTATAGTTGGAATCCTTTGCAATACTGTTTGATGGCTTAACTGCTAATTTTTGTCATGTAAATTGAAATTCAATTAAGAAAAATAATAAAAAAAACTAATAGTCAAGCCTGACTAGTAAATGAATTACAAAGAAAAAAATGTCTGTTTTCAATTTCTTCTTAGGCATGAAGCCACTAACTTACAACAGTTCTCTTTCTTGAGTGTGCGCGCGCACACACACACTCACTAACACACATACACACACACACACACACGCACACACCAAAATGGCAGCTAGCTGCCCAAAAGCAGTGGGAGTCGACCAATTAGTCCCACCCTACCAGCTAACAAATACAGTGCATGGTACTGCATAGCTGCACAAACTGCCCTGGAAGGGCTTCAGCTTGGGTTCCTCATAGGATTAAATTATATTATTATGAAATATAGTAGTACAGTGACTCATTGCGATAAAACCAGTGAGCCGTGACAAGTCTCTCTCACTAATAGACAAGTCTGGGTATTAAATAAATTATGAAGAAAAAAATATTCCTGTTTTAAATTTCTTCATAGACACAAAGCCACAAACTTACAAGGTCTTTCTTAGGGACACACACTGCACACACACACGCACACACACACACACAACAAAATGGGAGCTACAGGAGCTGCCAGAAGTGGTGAGAGTCAGCCAACTAGTCCCACCCTACGAGCTAACAACTATGGTGCCTGGCAGTGCACTCAGGGTCACACAAACGGCCCTGGAGGGACTTCAGCCTTGGTTCCTCAAAGGAAGACGTCTGTGATTCAAAATTTAAATTATATTATTATGACATATAGTAGCCACTCGGTCACTCCCTGCAACAATGCCAGTGAGCTGACAAGCCTCTCTCTAGTCTCAGTATGTATAATAAGTCTCAGTACACATAATATGTATAATATAATAGTCAAGCATGCCTGACTAAAAAATGCTTTTTTTCACTTTTTCTTTGGCATGAAGCCACAAACGAAGCAAAACAAAAAGTAAAATGTCCTTATTAATTAATTTATTTATTCATTTGAAAATTGGTGACCAGGAAAGGCATACTGAGCTAAGACTCATTTCCAGGTGCAACGTAGGGGAGGGGAAAGTGAATACAAAGTACATATCATAGAGGCAGAGTTTCAGCACAATAAAGTGCAGAGAACATGAACATGCAAGTGCAAAAATGAGCTATCAACAAAATCAGGCGTCACAGCCGCATCAAGCCCAGGTTGGGAGCAGCAGTCAGGTACAGGGAAAACAAGAGCAGGGGGAGTTTCAGCTGATACCTGCATGCAAGGAGAAGCAGTGAAGTGGAGGGAAGAGGGGAACTGGTCCCAAAGTGATGGGAGATGATAGGAAAAGGCTGATTGACCAGCAGAGGTGCAGGGATGAGGTATGGTGCGTGGATCCCTGGATCAGAGGGAGCAGGAGGCAGAGGGAATAAGGGAGAGGAGGGATGAGAAGTAGGAGAGATAGGAGCCAAACCAGTAAGTGGAAATGGATGAGGCACAGTGGTTCTGGCAAAGTGAGGGTAGGGGGAGAATGGGTAAGGGGGAATAAGGTGCACAATGATGGGTGCAAGTTGTAGCAAAGTGGCAGAAGGAGCTGCAGAGGGTGTCCAGTCTGGCCAGGGATGTGAAGGGGTGGTACCATAGACCACATCTGCACAAAGACCGGAGCACCATTTGGTGACAAGCTCATTGCGGACCTGCGGAGAAAGACAGTCTTTATTGCAGTACAGGGCACCAAGTGTAGGGCAGAGCTGGGCATGGTGGAGGGCATCAGTGTGGGAAGAAAATTCAATTTTGTTGTCTAGCCACACACCGAGGTATTTGAAGAATAAAACCACTTCTGGGGGGGGGGTGAATGCCATCCAAGATGGAGAAGATAGGGAGAGTTTGTAGTCTGATCAGTTTCTGGCTGATCCCAAAGGTCATGGACACAGGTTATTTTGTGTGTGTGTGTTGGGCCACGGTTGGTTTGATTGGAACCAGTACAGGCCACTGTGGAAGTCTTGCTGGAGCCGACCTTCCGCTGCTGGGGTGGAGAGACTGAGGTGAAGATGACTGTGTCATTGTCATACATGGCAATATGCAGAGCTGGCACAAGCCAAGGGGAGGTCATTAAGAAAGATGGAGAATAGGATGGGCCCCATGATGGAGCCCTGTGGGACCCCTGCCTGGATGGGAAGTGGATATCACAGGGCACTACCAATCTGTACAGACTGCAGACAGCCCAAGAGATAAGAATGGAACCAGTCAACAGAAGGGGCCAAGGAAACTGAGCTTAACCAGGAGTAGTGAGTGGGACACTGAGTTAATAGCCTTAGCCAAATCAATGGAAATGGCAGTGATGACATGCCCCTGATCTGCCGATGAGAAGATAAAATCAATTACATGCAGCAGGGAGGAGACGGTGGAATGATGCATTGTGATGCCAGACTAGAATAGGGAGAGGAAGTCAGAGGAGGATAGTAAATCAGAGAGTCTGATGTAGACAAGCTTCTCTTACAGCTTAGCAAGGGAAAGGAAGAGGGAGATTGGCTGAAGTTACCTGGGAAGGAAGGGTCCCTCCCCTTTGTGGAGTGGGAGAATTTTGGTCAGCTTCCAGGGCTAAGGGACAGCACTGAAGGAGATAAAGAAGTTGCATAGGTGTGTCAGAGGAGATGCTATGGCAGGATTGGAGATATGGAGTAGGATCCAGCCCATTACGGCTGGATTTGCACAGGTTGAGGGAAAGAAGGGCTGTCTGGGTTTTCTCGGTAGTAACAAGGGGCCAAAGAGGAACCCATTGGAGAGAAGAGGAGAGGGAATATGAGAGGGGGTGGTGGAGGCTGGAGGGTGAGTGGACAGGAGAACACAAGTGGTAGAGAACTCACTGACGTTGGTAGCAACAGAGGAGGTGTCAGACACAGGTGAACCATTTAGCAGGGGACTGGAGGGACAGACTGGGTTGGCGGGGGTCAAAGAAGGAGTGAATTACCTTCCACAACTTTGAAGGGGCTTTAAGGTTGTTCTGAAGGTTGGCCTTAAAATATTGCAATTTTGCAGCCCGGACAGCCTTTCTATAGGAGTTTCTCATCGTCCTGTGTAAGAGGAGGTCAGGAAGGGAGCGAGATCACAGGACTTGCACTGTTCAATGATTTCCAGGCCAATCCATCAGTGATGATGAGCTTTGACCTTGGAATTTTCTGAGGGGGTCGTACTCATCCCATATTGATGAGTATTTGGAGTGAAACGGAGAGCGTAATGTCGATATCAGTGGCAGAGGGTAAGGCTGTCCAATCAACAACAGCAAAGTCACTCAAGAGGGCAAAGGTGTTGAGTGAGTGGAGGGATCTGGTGCAGATGTACTTAAGGGAGGAGGGTGAATGCCAGAACTTCCTGACACAGAACATCACACAGTGATCATTGAAGGCATGCTACTGCAACAGTGTGGTGGGGGGGAGCAGAGACCCTATTCCAGGAGGGAATGGTTCTGAGAGTTAAGGTTGAGCCAGGGTTGTTCAGTGATAATCTACATGACATTAAAGGACTCAACCTTGTGGATGGTCATCCAAGAGGCCATGGAGAGCCAATTGACATTAAAATCTCCCAGAAGGATGAGTTCACCAGCAGAGGAATGAAAAGTGATGGTAGCAAGGAAATCAGCCAGGGAGGAGGAAGATATTTTAGGTGAGGCATAGAAATCTCTGATGAAGAAAGGCACATAGGAGGGAAGTGATAGCCTGTCAAGGAGGAATTTGTGGAAGGAAGAAGCAACCTCTCTAACAGCCATGGTGCAAGAGGGCTCTGCCGGGCATAGATGGCAACACTACCCTATAATTTTCCTCTATCCTACCTGAAAAGCTGGTAGTCAGGAAGAGACAGTCTAGAATCTGGGATCCTAGAGGAGGGCCAGGACTCAGAGATACAGAGGATGTCAGTTGAATTATGTGAAATCCAGACAGACAGGAGGTTGAGTTTTGGAAGATGGCTCTGAGCATTGAGGTGAAATATACTCAGACATTTTACAGTTGCAGAGGCGAAGAAGGAGGGAGGTGAGGGTCCAGGGTCAGACTCCACATCATCAGACAGGAGAAGGAGCAGTTGGATAGAGTGGGATTTCCACCTCTTAGAATGGGAGAAAGGGCAGGAGGGAGGGAGAGAGGGAGGCAAGGAAAGAAGAGGAGGCATGCTGGTGCTGGAGAAACTCTAGGTTAAGGGCAGGGAAAAGTATAAAAGCAGGGTGGGTAGGGAGGAGATGGGTAGAGGGGAGAAAGAGGAATGGTTGGGTGAAGGGAAGGGGAATGGAGGGGAGGTAGGTGGAATAGAGGAGGGGGAGGGGCTGTGGAGGGGAGGAGGTAAGATAGAGGCAGGTCAGGGACGTTGTGATCAGGAGGTGAGAAGCAATGGCCATCAGTTATACAAAACTGTAGGTAGCAGTAACAAACTCTGGCCAGAGCCAGTATGGCTGCAGCCGAGCTCACATAGAAACACAGCACTATCCTCTGTGTTCAAGATGGCCGCTGTTGTTTTCTGTGCATGCGCGATGAGTCACACATGCACAGAAAACTCCAACGGCTGTCTTGAACACAGTGGACAGTGCCATGTTCTACTGACAGACTAAACAGTGCAGTGAATGTGCAGTGATTGACGTTCATCTCCACTATTTAAAAGTCCGGTTGGTATCTGGCGAACTCCCTTTTCTCCACAGTGCTCACAAGACGGCTGCAGGGCTATACCCACTGCAGCCATAGAACTGAATTTTCATCAAAACACAGAATTGTAGTCATCTGTAACAGACCTAGGCTATAGCTAGGAATAGGGATAACAACAGACAGGTGGCCTGTGACACAGATGTGTGCAACAGGTTACTGGCTGAGCTGACAAAGTGAAAACAGTGTGAGATGTAGTAACTGATGTATGTAGCAGCTTAGCAAAGTGTGCTACATACTGCGTACACAGTGCACACTACGGTTACGGTACACTACAGCACATATAAACACAGGACAAAACAGCAACCACCCAGACACAGTGGTGGTTGGAGTCAGCAGACTCTGGTATCCAGAAAAAAAAAATACTGTAAGGAATAATGTACAGGTGACCATACACAACAGGCCTGTGTTTCCACCAAGGGGTAGTGATAAAAGCATATAGGTCTCGAGAGCGAAGCTTGAGAGGTCCATGTTGTTATCTGAACCCCAAGATGGAAACACAAGGTGAGTTGTGTATGGCCACCCACATTTTATTTTTTATAGTATATGGTTTTGTGGATGGAAGTAGTGAGCAGGACATCTCCGACCCTGAGACTCCCCTACCAGCGCTGTGGCAGCTACTAACTGAATTCAGTAACTTGGCTGGCTACAAGGTTAACACCACCAAAACTGAAGTTTTGAGAATAAGCTACTTCCCGTCACCCTTAATACTACGGTCATTCCCTTTTAAGTGGGATCTACTTCATTTAAAATATTTAGGGGTGTATTTGACAGGAGACCATACCCAATTATATAACCTTAATTACCTCCCCCAGGTTCGTCAGATTACCCTAGACCTTGAGCAGTGGAACGTCTTGCCTATTCCATTGGTACAGCGGGTGGATGCAGTAAGAATGAATGTCCTACCTCAGTTTTTACATCTGGCCCAGACACTTACTGTCCCACTACCAACTAAAATGATTCAGGAGTTGAATAAAAAAATGTCCAGGTACATTTGGGACTCACAATGGCCAAGAATACGATACTCGGTATTATAGCTCCCGAAGAGGTTGGGGGGACTGGCTCTGCCTGATCTCAAGGTTTACTATATAGCATCTCAGCTCAGAATATTAGCTTATTGGCTTCATCCTCAATACCAGGCCAAATGGAGGGACTTGGAACTACGGGAGGGATATCTTGTTAACACAAATAAAGTATTGTTACAAAGCCCGAGCCCTCTCCTGGCAGAAATAACTGACAACCCCTATAAAAGTAATAATTTATGAATTTGGAGGTCAATATTAGACTCTAAACACTTATGTAATCATAGACACGTTCTTTATTCGCTTCCATATCACCACCTGTTCCTGCTTAATCATCCAGATCACGACTTCAACCGGTGGGAAGAAGCAGATTTACATTTGGTGGGTCATTTTACTAAGGGAGGGGGCTGTGATCCTTTGGGAATCTTAGTGCCACCTACGGTATTCGCACACAGGACCAAATTAGAGTATTGCAAGCAAATGACTGCATCAGGTCATACCTTGGGAGGACTACAGCTGATGCCTCATTACCTAAAATCCTGAAAATGTTCCAGCTCATCTTGGACGGCAGAACCCCGTTATCACATATAGTATCTTATCTACACCATGGGGTAATTTCTCTTAGGGAGGACTCTTTTTTTTTTTTTTTGATCATTGAAGAATTTTATTGATTTTATAAAGGATCCATACAGAGGTGACCTGAAGGTCACATTCACAGGTAATACAGCCAATGGATCACAATATCCATGCAGAACGTCATGCTACGAACTATACAGCCCGATAAACCTGCCATAACGGTCTACTATGTAATATTACACAAAAGTAGAATGAGAGTCAGTGTCACAGGTAAGAAACAACAGGTGCCAACCACTCAAATAGCAGGGTTACTATAGGGAGGGGGAACTTTGCAGAGAGAGGACTGTAAGTAGGCTTCCCATTTTACTGCACACTTGTCTAACCAGCCTTGATGGGCGTAGGAGAGGCGTTCGAAGGAAGCTAGCCATGCCAAAGCAGCATGCCAGCTATTTCAACGGAGTAGGGTCATCTGGCACCAATACATTAAAAGAAGACACTTAGCTTCCATAATGGCGAACATCCTACATTCCTGGAGAGGGGAAGACAAAGCACTGAGCGATGTCACATCCCCATGGAGAAGTTTCGGGTCTGCTATGTGTATCACAGAACCTACCACCTGTGAACAATCAGAGGAGACAGCTAGCCAAAAGGGCAGGACCAAAGGACAGGACCAGAGGATGTGCAACAAATTTGCCTCTGGTTGGTGGCACCTCCAGCAATTCGAATGACTCAACAGGCCACAACTACACAAGGTCGCTGGGGTGCGATACCAAAAAAGGAGTATTTTAAGCTGAATGAATCTGCTTTTTGTATCCCTGTAACATTAGTTCTCTCACTTTGTGATAGTGAGCATCCCTCAAATTATGGAACAGATTCTGAGCCTCCCTCAAATTTGGAAAAAATCTTGGGCCTCCCCACAGGAAAAAAAAAATCATACTTTTGCACAGTACACCAGGAATCAAACAGGACTAAAAATGTTGACGGAGTATATTCTCTCTCTCTATTCAACTTACTACTCTCAACCCCCAACCCCACACCCCAGGTTATCCTTGTCACTCCACTATTCTGACTCTTGGACCCTTATTACTCTACTTCCGCTCTATCTGGAACTAACCTAGCCAGATCATCTCTCCCGCCTTACCCTGTTAAGCAACTTCTTGTACCCTTACCGAGGTCACACCTGAAACATGCATTGGCTCAAACTGCCTTTCCCAGACACCAATTTCCATATAAATAAATACCTACTGTAGAAAACGCCTCGACTCAGTGCGCCTTTCCCAGTCACTAATTTGCATATAAACATCTACTGTAGAAAAATACCACGACTCAGTGTGCCTTCTTAGTCACCAATTTACATGTAAATCTACACCTACAGTATAAACAAGCTTTGGCTCAGGGCCTTTCCTGGTCACCAATGTGTGCATAAGTCAAGAAATTCACCTGCCATTATCCATATTTAGTTTGCTTCATCCCTTCACACAAAACATTCAAAACTTAAAATTTAAATACTGTATATTATCAGACTTGACTTGGCCTCCCATGGAAGAGTATGGGGCCTCCCTTGGGAGGCTTGCCTCATCATTTGAGAACCACTGATTTAGAGCTTGTGCACATCCTGTAGGTATTGAACCAGGTATCTTCGGGGATGGTGCAGTTAAGGGTTGCTACCCACTTAAGTCTGCACTGGGTAGAGGGATTCGGCTGAGCATCTCTCAGTGTGCGGTAAAACCTCCCAATAAGACCTCTCAGACTAGGGGACTTATGCATCCTACCCATCCACCCTCATTTGCCGTCAGTGTCATGACAAGCTGAAAGATTCTGTAGGGCACTACGCAATTGGAGATATCTCCAAAAATCCATAGAGGGGAGATGGAATTTAGCTTGCGGTTGTGCACAGGATAGCAAAACAACAGAGTCCTCTGTACATATGTCCTGAACCTTGGAGATACCTTCCAATTCCCAGGTAGGCCATCTGATAGGCACACCCCTATCATTAGGAGGGGGTTACACCACAGAGAGGCGTACCGAAATGGGGGGCCCAAGCCTTATGAGGGTGTGTGGGACTGAATCAAAATAGTACGCCATGCCCTGTGAGTTACTAACATGGGGGGGGGTGAGAGATTACAAGAGCCTTTAACTTCTGGGTTAAGCAGATTCATCAAGGGGCCATTTCAATACAAACCAGTTTCTACCTGAACCCAGGGTAGGTCCTGATAAGCCCCTGGCACAAACCATCAAGAGGCTGAAGCTGCCAGACAGGCTAAGTGGTAGCCCTTGAACCAAGGGACTCCTAGCCCCCCACGGGTCCAATGTGCCAATAGTTTCTGCTTGCTCCAACACGGGGTTTTGCCGTCCCACAAGAAGTGAAACATAAGGTGGTCCAGAGATGCAAATAGTTTCAGAGAAAGGGGGATTGGTAAGTTATTAAGGAGGTACATAACCCAAGGGAGGAATAGCATACTCACCACCGCAGCTGACAATTGCAATCTGCACCATCGCTCTACCTCTGAGGAAAGTTGGGCCAATAAGGGAGCAAATTTTGAATACTCTAGCTCTGAACACCAGTTGGGAATGAAGATGCCTACATAAGAAAACCCTTTTTCTGCTCAAGCGAGTTCTGTTCCCGTAAGACAGTCTTTGCGGCAAAGGGGGTTCAAAGGGGTCAGGATGTTTTTTTTCTGGTTGACGCTTAGCCCTGAGAGAGTGGCAAAATCCTGGAACATGGCCAAGACCATTGGAAGTGACTGATGAGGGTGGGAGAGGGTGAGTAGAAGGTCATCCACAAAGGCCGCTACCAAGTGGGATGTGCCTTTAATCACTTACCGGGGATGGTCTGAGAGGCTATCAAAGCCCAGACAGGGAGATCTAGGGCTATCAGAAAAAGAAGAGGAGAGAGGGGACACCCCTGCTTAGTTCCTCTCTGCAACAGAAAGGGGGCAGAAATGGTAGTGTTAGTGAGAATACAGGCTACCGGTGAACTATAGAGGGTATGTATCCATTGACTGAAGCCAGGGTCAAAGTCATATCTCTGGAGTACCTCAGATGGGTAATTCCACTCAGTCGAGTTGAAAGCTTTAGTGAAATGAACAGTAAGAGTTGCCATTGGGATGCTAGATGGGGACGCTGCCCATTTGAGATTGAGCAACAGCCTGTTGTTGTCACTGCCTGATTTACCTTTTATAAAGCCAGCTTGAGCAGGTGAATGATAGAGGGGAGCACCTCTAACATTCAAGTAGCTAGAATTTTGGCAAGTATCTTCGTGTCAACCGGCAAGAGAGAGAAATAGGATGAAAATTCACACAGTTCAGCGGGTCATTAGATTTTTAAGGGAGAAGGGTAATGCCGGCCTCTCTCATTGTGGGTGGAAGAGATTGGGCCGTATAAGCTTCTTGAAGGGATAGAAGTAGGGGACCAGTTATTTCAGTCCCTAGAGCCTAATAGAGTTCAACCGTCATCCCATCAGGGCCTGGGGTTTTCCCGGGCACCATTTGGAAGAGAGCATGCCCCACCTCTACACCCTCAAGTGGGGCATCCAGCCGGGTCATCTGGTCTTGTATAAGTGTCAGCATTGCAAAGTTTTGACAGAGACGGCCTAACCCCAGGCGTAACTGGGATGGGGATAAGGTGGAGTGTGATTGGTAAAGGGAAGCATAAAAGGACTGCATGGTGCGACAGATGTCTTCCGGGGTATGAACAGTCTTCCCCGAGGTGTCCCAGAGAGCATGGATACGCGACAAGGCTTGTTGTTTGCGTAGTCTAAAAGCAAGAAGATTGCTGCTTTTCTCTCCCCGTCCCAATAGTTGTGTTTCACCCTAAGGAGTAGCCACTCCATCTTTTGGTTTAAAATGGTGTTGATTTGATATTTCAACCCTACAATCTGGCACAAAAGGAGGTATCTCTGGCCGGAGAGCTCAAAGATTGAAACCTTTGTACCAGGCCTGCAAGATCAGCTTGTAAGGAAGCTAAGGTCGCCTTACGGGCTTTATTCTTTGCGGCTGCAAAGGCTGCACTACGGCCTCTGAGAACAGCTGTGAAAGCTTCCCAAACTGTACCCGGGATTACCTCCCCCTTTAAATTAGCAGCAAAATAGTCATGAGTGGCCCGAGATATCATACAGTGAAATTCTGGATCCATAAGGAGAAGGGGGTTGCATCTCCACTGTGTGCCTCGTGGTTGTTGCCCCATAGGCGTGTAGGTGGTGAGAACTGGAGCGTGATCAGATACAATAATACTCCCGATTTTGTTCTCGGACAGGTTCTGGGCTGCAGCTACATTGGCCAACCAGAAATCAATGTGGCTGCGAGTAGTACGGGCATGGGAATAGAAAGTATAATCCCGTCCGGTTGGGTGATCCCTCCACCAGATATCCACCAGGTCCCACTCCTCCCGCAAGTCATATAGGGTGGCCTGGGCTTTGGGATGCACCTGAGGGAGAGGGTTAGACTTATCTAAAGAGGGGTCTATGACCATACTAAAATCTCTCCCCACCAGAATAAGGATGTTGGGACTCTCAAGGGAGAGGGACGAGTTGGCCTGGCTAACAGCAGAAAAAAAATCCAAGTGGTCCTCATTAGGGGCATAGAGATTAGCGAGGATAAGCGGCCCAGCTGGGGAAGACATCCTTACCACCACCCACCTCCCATAGGAGTCTCTGTGAGTGTCCTCAACCTTCCATGGCAACGAGCAACGCACCAAAATGGCCACTCCCTTGGTTTTATTTGGAGCTGAGCTGGCATGTACCTCTCCCACCCAGGATTTCTTCAGCCAAGGCACCACTTGACTCAGGAGATGCATTTCCTGAAGTAGAGTGATGTCTGAGCGGAGAGATCGGAGGAAGTGGAGCACCTTGGTGCATTTGATAGGGTGATTAAGGCCTTTAACATTCCAGGAAACCAGAGTGGTACCAGAGGATGGAGAAGCTGATGGTGGGGCCATCTTTGGAGAAACAAAGAAGAGGGTACTTACTCAGATCCCAAAGGTAAGGCAATGGAAAAAAGGTACCAGCAATACAGGGAGAAGGTTACACCCACAGGAGGCACAGGACACCTCTGATGAGCCATTGGCACTAGGCTTTAGCAGGCACAAGCAGTTAAAAAAGGGGCTGTAGAGAAGGCACTGGCACAAGAAAGAGGCTAAGAAAAGAAAGAAAAAACACAGCATAAAATATCACAACAGCAAACAACTGTTAATCAAACTAACCACAACCTAAAGGTTGTGCCCAGAAAACAGTGTGAATAAGCGCAAATATGCTACAGGGTACTACCTAAATGCGGAAGAGAGAGTTGGATAGTCAACACTGGTGGCTACGCCAGCCAAGGAACCCACTCAGTGGAAATGCTCGAGACCCAGTGGAAGGCAGACCCCCTATCGAGACATCTGCCATATGATTAGGCACCGGGACATCGCAGGGGAATACAGAGGAATGAACAGGGAGGGAGGGCAGAGGGGGGTAGGAGTATGGAAGGGGGTAGGCAAGGGGAGAAGAGAGAGAGAGGGGAGGGAGCAGAGGGTAATTCCTCTAACCGCACATATTAGTGGAGCTGAGTGGCAGTACCAAGGGCATGAGGTATCAAAATAATCCTGCAGGGGGAGAACAAACCCCAAACCTGAATATGTCTGGCAGCTATAAACTAGAATGGTGGAATGCTCAGCTAGCAGGCCATAAGCGCCAACTGCTGCCAGAGACAAGGCCCTGAGAGGAAAAGAGAAACAGGGGGAAAAAATGGGGAAAAAAAACAGCTCCCCACCAAGTCCCCCATGTGCACATGGCAAAAAACAAAGCTAGGACACATTACCCTAATGGGGAAAAGAAATGCCAGCAAGAAATTCCAGTGCAGCAGCAGGGGGAGAGACTAAAGTGTCACAGGAAGCCTTAAGCTAAACTTGCATAGGTTACTTATGTAAAGACAGAGTCCAGTCTTTAGCCATGGGGGCCTTCGGCCTGCCCGGCAACAACCAGGGGAACAGCATTAAGATCTTGAGGGCCCCACGACACCACAGCAGCATAGGACAACACCCCAGGTCTCACAGGAGTTGAGGCATCCACTACTTCTATGAGGGAGGCATCTGGATAGTCCGCCCATTCAAGAGCAGCATCAGTGTTCATGTCTGGCAGATCCTGGCATCCAGGGTGGGTAGGAGAAGCAGAGGAGGCATGGTTCTCCCTGGAGATTTTTGCTAGAGAAGTGCTCAGCTGTGACTCGGGAGGCAGAGGGGTTCCACTTTGCACCCTTTGTCTGTGCCTGGAGAAGAAGTTGGAGGCCCGATGTGGCAAGGGGGTAGTATAGCTGAGCTCAGAAGGAGGAACTGCCATCGCCAGACCACGCAGTGGCAGGAGACCAATAGGGGCTGAGCACTCCCTACTTGACAACCAGAAGACCAAGCAACCGCTTGCATGAGTGATCCTGATGCATGAGTGCCACAAAGCAGGACTGTGGCATCTATCCACGTGGCGTCTGGGTTGTCCACATGGAGGACGGCAGGCCATGCTGCTCAAAGGAGGGTAGGTGAGGCAAAGAGGAAGAGGGGAGAATTAGGTAGGGGTAGTTAAGAGTTGCAGTTATCTAGGTTCAGTCTCAGGAGGAGGCAGCTGGTAGAGGCTGCAGCTAGACCCTATCCATGGTAGACCAACAACTAACTTAGCAGTCATGGTACCCTGTAGGAGGGCAGCTAGTCCCCCTCTAGGGTAGACTAACAACTAATCTAGCAGTCATGGTACCCTGTAGGAGGGCAGCTAGTCCCCCTCTAGGGTAGACTAACAACTAACCTAGCAGTCATGGTACCCTGTAGGAGGGCAGCTAGTCCCCCTCTAGGGTAGACTAACAACTAACCTAGCAGTCATGGTACCCTGTAGGAGGGCAGCTAGTCCCCCTCTAGGGTAGACCAACAACTAACCTAGCAGTCATGGTACCCTGTAGGAGGGCAGCTAGCTCTAGTGACTAGCACACTAGTTTTTATTAATACTGCAACTGGCAACACAACAGATGTGTACCTTTTTCCTACCCAATTCAGATCTGTTCCAGTCCAGTTTAGCTTGTGGTGCCCATGGCCTACGTGTCCCTGACACCACCTCATTTAGTAACTGTCCCCTCCCCCACTCAGCCCATGGCCCCGCCCCCACAGCCACTCTGACCAGTGGTTGTTGCCCCCCCTGAAATCTGAAATGGTGCCCCTGAAGCCTAAGCTGAGACTCACTGACACATATTTTACTCCTTCTGCTCACTACATAAATGCATGTTTTATTAATAAATCTGCATATTTCATTGATACCTCTTAAACACTTTATCTTGTGACATTGCTAACAACACAAACAAGTCTGAAATGTAAAAAAACATTTTCCCTAAACACTCTATGAAGTATAGAAACACAGAATTTGACATCATCAGATAAGGACTGCTTGGCCCACCCTGTCTGCCCATTTTTCCCTACCTATAGTATCATCACCGCATACCCTACTCGATCTCTGGCTCCCCCCCTCCATTCCTTTCCACTAAGATTCCCTTAAGTCTATCCTATACATCCTTGAACCCCACTACTGTTTTCACCCCCACCACTTCCGCTGGAAGACTATTCCAGAAATCCTCCACTCTTTCTGTGAAGTACTTCCTCACATCTGTCCTAAATCTAACCCCCCCCAGCTTCATAGCATGTCCCCTTATTCTTGAGCACCTTTTCATGAAAAATACTTTCCTCTTGTGCCTTATTTACCTCCGTGAGATATTTAATGGATTCCTCCCCCTCCCTCCTCTCTTCCACGGTGTACATATTGAGATCCTTTAGAAATATAGAAACATAGACTTTGTCGGCAGATAAGGACCGCTTGGCCCATCTAGTCTGCCCATTTCTCTACCTACAGGATAGGCCGCAGATCCTAGTTAACCAACAGCCTATTTCTTCCTATCCCCCACAAGAATTGCCTTATGTCTGTCCCATGCATTCTTGAATTCTCCCACAGTTTTAGACCCCACAACCTCCTCAGGAAGGCTGTTCAATGCATCCACTACCCTCTCTGTGAAAAATACCTCACATTGCCCCTGAACCACCCCCGTCTTTAAATTGTGTCCCCTTGTTCTTGCTCTTTTTCTGAAAGATGCTACCTCTTGGACTTTGTTGATTCCACTGAGGTACTTAAAAGTTTCTATCATGTCCCCTCTCCTTCTTTCCTCAAAGTTATACATATTAAGCTCCTTTAGTCTCTCCTCATACGGCTTCTCTTGCAGACCCTGCACCATTTTAGTTGACCTCCTCTGGACTGCCTCCAACCTGTCTATTGTCCTGCGGAGATGGGGTCTCCAGAACTGGACGAGTACTCAGATGGGGTCTCACCAACCTGTCTGTACAGTGGGATAACAACTTCCTGTTTTCTTCTGGTGATGCCTCTCTCTATGCATCCCAGTATACCCCCAGCCCTCCCTACTGCCTTCTCACATTGCTTGCTAACCTTAAGGTCATCTGATATGATTACCCCCAGGTCCCTCTCCTTTTTTGTTGTTGTTACTACTCCCCCCCCATTGTGTACTCTTCCCCTGGGTTCTTGTTTCCCAGGTGCATTATTTAGACACTCCTCGTAGGGCTCTGGATGCAGACCCTGCACCATTTTATTTCCCCTCCTCAGGACCAACCTGCAAACAAATGCAAGTATCTAATTTTAGCCCTGTGCATGGCCCTAATAGTAGTGTAAGGGGAAAAAAAACAAGCTTTAGGATCTAGTCCCATAGTGTGGGAAAAAAAACTGAGGTTTAAGAGCCGAGGCATTCACAGATAGCCTGCTTTGCTTATAAGTAGTGGGTGGGCAGTAACAGGGCCGTTGGCAGATTGTGCATTGGTTCAGGACCCTGCACTGCTTTTAGTTCAGAAAAAAACTGGGAGATCACTGAACTCCGCAGGGGCTTCCTTCGTCTTATAGTTTCCATAGAAATTGACAGCCAGCTAGATTCCCTTCCCCACACATCTCCCCTAGGTCAGCACACACATGTGGTGACTAGACTCAGCAGTGCCTGCCCATTTTGTGTGCCCTTGCCATCAGACCTCAGTGGCATTTAGGTCATGGGATAGACATCAGGCGTCTGGTAACCTTTTAAATATAGTCAAGTGACTTAGTAACAGCAGACCAGCGCTGGCACCTGCTAGCAAAATAACAGGGGACAGTGGGAAGCTTAACTAGAAAACGAAGTGCCTCCTCACTGCTGGGACCAGGTCATCATTAAAGCAAACTGTTATAGTAAAATATACGATTTATGTAGCATGTTACCACCTCACAAATGTCAAGGCACTCAAACATGTAATGGATTCAGAGATTTTCCAAAGTTTGCATTTTTTTAGTTTATTTTATTTTTTATTTAGTTTTTGTTGACCGGGTAAATGCACTGCACATATTTTGCCTATTTTCAGGCACAACCTGGGGGAGGGAGATATAGATGAATACCAACTGACCTTGAACCAGATTAAGCTGTCAGTGGTGTTTTAGTGAATGCACTGGCCTGCATAACAGACAAGTTCCTATTGCGTTCAAAGTCAGGAAGTGTTTCATAACTGTTCCATTGCAATCCATTGGGTGCCAGGACTTGCCATACAAAACAAGTGGGGTGATTTCAGTTACTATTTGTGGCTACAGCTGTCTGTCACAGTTTGTCACAATAAAATTGGTTACAGGCTGGCCCGGTGGTACTGAGGGTTGAGGCACTGGATGCCGCATCTCACGCTGCACTGGCGACCCGGGTTCGGGAACGAGCTTGGGTTGCCGGGGGTCGGCAGAGGAGGACTAGGATTGAGCATCCGTAGACAGCTCTCCTAGTTCTGGGGAGGGTTCGGGGATTGTCCGTTGCACTGGTACTCCCTGGAGGAGGCTAGGGCACTGCAGTGCATGGCAAGCAGATGTTCAGAGATTGGAGCACGGTGGATGTCTTCCAGGTGCATGCAGAAAGCGCACGTATGCTGGGTGGGATGTCATTCCACGTCCATGCTCCGGGGAGAAACCACAGAAAATCCCCCTTCCTTCAGGTGAGGTGATGACAATTGGAGGCAGTCCATCTGACCTCATGCCCAATGCCGGCCAACTCTACGGTTCTCCTTGGGGTCTGGGGCTGCTCCTTAGAGCGGGGGGGGGTGCCCAGACCTTGCGTACCCGATGTAGCCCACAGCAGCTCGGTTCAGGCGGGCGGTTGTATATGGCAGCTGCTGAAGGGACCCTGAGAGATGCCCTGAATGGTATGGGTGCATAAATAGAAGCTACAAAAGATTGGTTACAGTGTGAACAGTGTATGAGGACGTGCTGAGCAAGTGGTGAACCTGTTATGTACCTGGTGCAGTATTGTCGTGGACAGAGCACACTGCTAACATGATGTACTTGTCGGCTATGTTTATCTTAACCCTCCCTCACCCCAAGTGGGTGACCCGGGCAACAGACAGGGGATGGGCAGCAGATGTGGTATACTTGCATTTCAGCAGGGTCTTCGGCTCACTCAGTCCCACGCAGGAGGCTGGTCAAGAAGATAAGGGACTTGGGGTTGGGGGAGAAAACTGGCAACTTGGGTGGAGAACTGACCGATGGGAAGAACAAAAAGGGGTAGTAGTTAATGGGGAGTTTTCAGAGGTAAGGGAAGTAACATGTGGAGTACCTCAGGGGTCGGTGCCGGGCCCGGTAGTTTTCAATGTATTCATTTGTGACACAGGGGAAGGCATCAAGAGCAAGACATGCCTCTCCGAAGATGACACAAATGGTGTTTATATGGTTTCCAGCAAAACCACATCAGAAGAATGGCACGGTCAAAAATCACACTGACATTACAGCATGTGTAGTTTCGGAGTTGGTTTATTTACTTTGATGCAGTTTTTGGCCATGCCCGTTTTCTGGTGTCCGCGCAGCGCATTTCACCTGGGCTGTTCTTCCGATGAGGTTTTGACCGGGACCCCATTTACACTACTGGGTCTGCAGCATTGTGAGCTATGTAGATGAGCTGCAGTGGTGCAGACCCTGTAGGATGACCACTTGATGGAGAGTTGTATGACGCTCCGTTGCGGCTTGCAGTGATTGGTATTTTATTAGGAATGTGTACCGGTGCAGGCAATTTATGCTAGCATGTAAACAAGTTGCTATGCCTGCGTTGGTACAGCCCTGTACCAGGCTGAACTGTCGCCTCTTGACAGCTCTCCCTCCTTACTGTCACTGCCTATTTTCAGGAATACAGCCCGTAACTACTGAGTGCTGAGGTCCACTTTTTCTTAAGTGATTTTAATACCATTTTTTCCGTTTGCTTGCACATGCACAAAGCAAACATATTGCTACAATAATGAGTTTCAGAGTTGTGTCACTGTTGAGTCCAGTGCTGCACAGGCTGCAGGGGACTCAGCAGTGACAGCCCAATGAACAGGGAGGCTGATCATGACAGTGTTCTCTGCATGCAGGGCAGGAACTTCATTTAGTTGAAAAGAGTGAGCCGCTTCTATCACAGGACAGCTCAATCCTTTCATCTGCATGACACCACCCAGCAAGCAGCTGAGTGGCATCAGGATCTGCTCCAAGCTCCTCACCATCCCTACGCAGAGAGGAGACACACAAAAACAACTCCCTTCCCCTGCCAAGTATCCCACCCACCTCATGATTCTTCCCCAGTGCCCCGTCCATAAAAATAAAACACCTTCCCACTGCCAAATATTCCACCCACCTCCCAATCCCCCCAGTGCCCCATTCCTGAAAATAAAAATATCCCACTGCCAAGTATCCTGCCCACCTACTGATCCTTCCCAATGCCCCCTCCATGAAAATAAAATACCCTACCACTACCAAGTTTTCTGCTCACCTCCTGATACTTCACTGTACCCTGCCCATGAAAATAAAATGCTCTCTCACTGCCAAGTATCCAGTCCACTTCATAATCTTTCCCCATCCCCCATCCATGGAATAAAATACTGTCCCACTGCCAAGCATTCCACCCACCTCCCGATCCTTCCCTGTGCCCCATTAATAAACTTGTAAAAGAGAAAAATAGTCCAGCAATGACTTCTGTCCCCCCATGCCCACATCCCAACACCCCTCTCAGTACCCACTATGCCACACACACACACACACACACACACACACACACACACACACACACACCATTCTTACCTATGCAATCTAGTGCTGCTCCTTCCTGAATGTTCTGCTTCTTCTGAGCTCCACCAGGAAGTTACGTTCAGTTAATGACTTTTTAATGCCTTTTGAACTTTATGTATAACTTTATTTCTTAATATTCGTACCTCAGATTTTCAACATGGCCCTTTTCAACTGCACCTCATGCATCAGGTAGGTGAAATTTTCCAAATCCCTCGTGCAACGCAGTCGCATTGCAAAATCATGTTTCGGATGGGATTGTAAAAAGTTCACTTGTCTTGATCAGGAGGTGAGGTAATAAAAAGACTATTTGGAAAATCTAGGATGAAAGCCGGCCCGGTGGCGCCAAGGGTTGAGGTACTGGATGCCACTCCTTGCTCCACGCTGGTGACCCGGGTTCGGGAATGGACTCAGGTCGCTGGGAGTCGGCAGGGCGGGGAGGGACTAAGCAACCATTGGACTGCTCTCCCTCTCTGGGGAAGGGTGATTTCAGGTGTCGGCACTCCGGCAACCTCTGGCGGAGGCTAGGGGGTGATGCGCTGGTACGACACTAGGGGCAGGTGAGTTGGGCAACAACACTGGGAGGGAGCGCATGACGTGATGTGCTCCCCCCTCATGCCATTGTATCAGCCTCCTCACACACAAGGAAAAATGGCAACATGGTGCACAGTCACGGGCGCTTGATGGCCATCAAGGGACGCATGGCCTTGGGGACACCACTGTGGCTACTGGATCCTGGTTCACTGGGGAGTAAGGGGGACTCTCCACTGCCCCACTATGGGGGGGTAAGCCACGGGGGTAATTAGCAGTGAGGTTCTCCGGGGGCTGTAGCAGACCGGCCGGTGGCCAGATGGGACGGATGCCGGGACATGAAGCAGACTGAGGTGCCACCAGGTAAAAAGGACTAACCAAAAAAAAAAAGAAAATCTTGGGAGAAAATCACAAAAAAAAAAAAAATTATGAAGCAACGTATTCAACATAGCCTTTTTAGTACCCCACAATAAGCACATGATGTGCATGTTTCGAATCCTGCCCAAAACATTTTTCACATGTGTGCAGCAAAATGACATTTTCTACGGGATTTCATAAATGAAATCTTTCATGTTCATAAGGTGGTATAATATAAAAGACTACGCTTAACTTTGAGGTAAAAACTGAAAAAAAAAATTATGAACAGATGCTGACATTTGTCGACATTTACTCATAACTTTGCAATAGTTCTACTTTTTAACCCACGTGTTCAACAGTCTCGTGTTTTTTTTTATCCCCATCGAATGAACATGACAGGTGTTATTATCAAATCCCCCTCCAAAAACCTGTTTTCACGGTCGTTCCAGTTCCACAAAACTATGTTTTGGGTTGCAATTCATAAATGACACCTGTCATGTTCATATGCTGGGGAAAAAAAAAATAGTATTTTAAAAATTCAAGATCACAATCTAAGAAAATGACAGCATTATGTGTGAACCTCCTCATTTCACAATAATGATAATTTCACATTTTTGACTTGCAAGCAGACATTTGGCATTAACAAATGCTTGTTTAAATAGATACTCCTTGGCATCCCTTTTCTGTAGAAATTGTAACTTTTTTTTTTTGGTTTGGGTTTTTTATTTTGTTTATTTTTTTAGTAAAAAGGACATTTTGACCATAACATAGAGACTTTCTGCCATAGTCTATGTTCTCCAAGTACCGATGGCCAAAGGGAGTTTGGGGAATTGAGAGAAATGACATACCTCACTCTCCACATTCTCCAGCAATCATTCCCATTGCACTCTCACTTGTTGTGTTTAGTCCTGGCACCTACACACTCCATACTGGAAATGCCTGTCGAAATGGCAGAAACTCTCTATTAGAGATGGCACCGATGCAGGGGCCAGTAGTGTAAACGGTCAGTGAAATTACAGCAGGTGGAGCAAAGGAGAATAAAACACCATGCAAGCAAGGTAGTGCAAACGTGCTAAAAGATCTGTGCAAGGGTGGACAGGAAGGAAAGGATAAGGGAACTCAGGGAGGAGCTGGGCAAGTTGGAGAGCTGGCCAAAGGTCTGGCAGCTGAGTTTCAGTGAAAAAAATGTGAAGTGATGCACATCGGGAAGAGGAACCTGAGAGTGCCACGTGCAGTGGGGGCAGTGGTGCTGGAAAGCACTATGGAGGAAGAGGACCTAGGGGGTCATGGTATCAAAGAGCCTGAAAACAAGAGCACATTGTAACACAGCTGTGGGCAAGGCAAACAGGGTGCTGCGTTAGGGAGGTGGATCAGAGAAGATGAAGTTGGGCGGGGATCCACCCACTGTACAGGTCACACTTGGAATACTGTGCAAGGTACTGGAGTCCACACCTGAGGAGAGACTGTGACATGATGGAAGCAGCACAGTACAAGGCAACCAAGATGGTCAATGGACTAGGGAGCAAGATATATGAGGAGCGGCTGCAGGGCTTGAACATGTACTCCCTTGAGAAAAGGAGGCAAAGGAGTGACATGATCAAGACATACAGTACAAGTAACTGCGCAGGACAGATGGGATGGATGCCAAGTAACTTTTCTTCCAGAGTTCAACTACAGGATGACAGGGAACCAACTCAACTCACAGGGGAGTTTACTGAAACAAGAATGGGACTTAGGGATAATCACAATGGACGACCTTAAAGCAGCAGTGCAACGAAAAATGTTATTCCAAAAAGCTGATTTTCTACTATGGCAGAACTGTTGAGTTGGGTTTTCTGAATGCTTCCTATGCTGTGTACTGTACATTTGAATTTTTGTCTGCACTCTTACCCTTCTCGGGCCCTCAACATTATTTCTATGCAAAAATTGGGCAGCCATCTTTTTTTCTTGAGAAATAATTATTTTAGAACTTTCATAAATTTTCTTAAATGATAATGAAAACTGAAAACTTTACCACCAAAATAAACGGAAAGACATCTGGCATCGATTAGGAAGAAAAAAAAGTGGGGTCAAATTTTAACCCATTTTCGTTGCACTGCTGCTTTCGCATGATAGCGGTGGTACATTCTGACTTTTTATTCTATTTTAAATTGCCTATTATCTAGTCACTTGTATAAAACCATTCTTTCCCCAATTTTGAGTCTGCTTAAGCACTTTGTTTCTAATTTAAAATAATAAAAGGCGCACTCCCTTTAATATGGCTCAGACCAGGTTTTCATCAGTACTATCAGCTGTTTCTGTTCACCAGTTGTCCTATAAAGTTACAAAGCAGTGTCTACTACAAGCTAGTTCAATATTATAGTCACAAGAAAAGTGATTTTAAAGAATGGGTGTTCAGAAAAAAGAGAGAATGCTGATAAAAACCTGATCTGAGTCACAATAAAAGGAGTGCTCCTTTTATTATTCCAACTGTAGAAAAACAGTGGTAAAGTAGACTCAAAATTGGGGAAAAAAGGATCTCATACAGGACAGGAGATATGGGGCAATCTAAAATAGAATAAAAAAGCACAGGTCAAAATTTTCACTGTTATCATACATTGCCGCTTTAAGGGGGCAAGGCAGTGTGACAGAGCAGTAGGGAAAGCCAGTGGGGCAACGGGGTGCATAGAGAGGGGTATCACTAGCAGAAGGAGAGAGGTGGTGTTGCCACTGTGTAGGTCAATGGTGAGACCATACCTGGAGTAATGTGTCTGATTCTGGAGACCACACATCAGAAAGGACATAGACAGGGAAAGGGTCATCCAAAGAAGGGCGACAAAACTGGTGCAGGGGCTGCACCAAATGTCCTGTGATGAGAAACTGAGGGATCTAAAAAGGCACACCCTGGAAGAGAGGAGGGCCCAAATAAAATACAGGAAGAGAGCATTTTTCAGAAAAGAAGGTGTACAAGAATCAGGGTGCATGCAGTGAAGCTAGAGTGGGTAAGTTTAGGAGGAATGTGAAAAAGAATTTCTTCACTGAAAGGGTGATGGATGTCTGGAACAATCTTCCAGCAGGGGTGGGAGGGCAAAAACAGTGGTGGGCTTCAAGCATGCATGGGATAGGTATAACGGAAAACTGATATGGGGGCTGGAGACCAGGTAGGGACTGTGGTGGCAGAATAGGCAGAGAAAGAAGGGCAGACTAGGTGGGGCAAGTGGTCCTTATTGGCCAACACATTCTGGGTCTCTATAGGAGAGATTTAAAAAAGGCTGTCTGTAAGCACGTTTTCACACAGAGAGTGGTGGACACATGGAACAAGCTGCCAGAGAAAGTGGCCCAGGCCAAATCAGTGCACAACAAAAAGTGGGGATGGAACAGATATATGCGATTAGTCAGGAAGGGGGGGGCAAAACAAAGGAGAGGGATGGCCACTAGGACCAGTGCAGAGTAGTTAGGTGGGGGGGGGCAGACTGAATGGGCTGCCGGGCCTTTCTGAACCATCATTCTCTATGCATCTATGTATGAGAGAGTCGTGAGGTTCCACAAAGAGATGTGTAAAGGGTGCCAGCACAGCCTTCGTAAAAGTTCTTAAGGTTCTGACTTACGTCCTGGGTCAGGATCTGTCCAGTCTTGAGTGTTGATGTGGACAGCATGTCCTCACCCATGTTTCTGAGAGTGTAACTGTAAACATAACAAACCATCACATAGCTGAGTGATTTATTTCTGTCCCGACAGAGAAGGGGCACACAGCCAACCTCACCAAGGAGAATAGGGCAGGGAGAGAAAGTGTAAACATAGACTGAGAGTACTTGATTGTAACGGGGGACACCTCCCTTCAGCAGTTATCACCTACCCCTAGACACAGTGGGTACCCCTGGGGCTATGCCCACCCCAAGTCTCCACCTGATAACAAGAGAATGTTACCACATGGTACCAGCCCTCAGCTAACAGAACGACGACAGCACTCACCGCTGAGGGGGATATTCGAACAGCGTGCCATTTTTGGATCTCATAAACGTAGGTATTAACCATATATTGTGTGTATTTATGTCATATTTTGTATGTGTGTCGTGTTATCTTACCTTGTTGTAATATCCATGTGTGATTTTTATTCTCAATGATAAATAAACATTGAATTGGCATGTACTGCATGTCAGCCAATCTGAGAAGTGAGGAGACCAAAGGAAGAACAAAGAGGAAGGGGTTTTACAAACTTGTCCACCGAGGGGGTTTGGTACAGTGTGTATTTATATGGACTGGGTTAGTACAGTGTATATTTATATGGAATGGTTTGGTACAGTGTCTATTTATATGGAATGGTTTGGTACGGTGTATATTAATATGGACTGGGTTGGTACAGTGTCTGTTTATGTGGAATGGTTTGGTACAGTGTGCATTTATATAGACTGGGCTGGTACAGTGTGTATATAGACTGGGCTGGTACATCGTATCTTGATATGGAATGGTTTGGTACAGTGTATATTTATGTGGAATGGTATGGTACAGTACGTGTTTATGTGGAATAGTTTGGCACAGTGTATATGTGGAATTGTTTGCTACAATGTCTAGGTATGTGGGATGATACGCTACAGTGTGTATTTATGTGGCATGGTTTGGTACAGTGTATATTTATATGGAATGGTTTGGTACAGTGTATTTATATGGAATGGTTTTGTACATTGTGTATTTATATGGAATGGTTTGGTACACTGTATATTTATATGGAATGGTTTGGTACAGTGTATTTATATGGAACGGTTTGGTACAGTGTGTATTTATATGAAATGGTTTGGTACAGTATCTATTTATATGGAATGGTTTGGTACAGTGTATTTATATGGACTGGGTTGGTACAGTGTGTATTTATATGGAATGGTATGGTACAGTGTCTATTTATATGGAATGGTTTGGTACAGTGTGTGTGTATATATATATATATATATATATATATATGGAATGGTTTAGTACAGTGTCCATTACTATGGTATGGTTTGGTACAGTGCGTATTTGTGTGGCATGGTTTGGTACAGTGTGTATTTATGTGGAATGGTTTGGGACGTTGTATATTTATGTGGAATGGTTTAGTATGGTGTATATATATATATATATATATATATATATATGTATGTATATGTGTGTGGACTGGGTTGGCACAGAGAATATTTATATGGAATGGCTTGGTACAGTATCTATTTATATGGAATTGTTTGGTACCATGGGCTGGATATTCAAACTGCGCCATTCCTAGGTGCAAGCCCTTGAGCTGCACAAAATAGTTCGCTAGAGGGTGTCTGGCGATAATCAAGAGTTCGCTATTGAGCAACTCCTTTGAATATCAACTCCAGCCACAGCCACTGTGCATGGTGCAGTGGATCTTGCGCCACATAAGTTGACAGAGTGGAGCATTCAACTTGGCGTGGCACACAGTCCATTGTGCCATGCGCAAAATCACGATATTCAAAAGGTGACATGCAAATGGGGCTATAATTCATGAAAGGTGCAGGGGGGGCCATTTGCATGTGATTATGTCCCCATTTGCATGCCATTAGCATGTAGGTGCGTCAATCCCCAAGGACTTGTGCCTGGCACCCTGCCAGGCAGCAGCCGTCGAGGACCGACGCCCCCTGCAGCCCGATCGTGGGTCTAGTGTATTCCTCCCCCACCAGCCCGATCGCGGGCAGCAATGTGGCTTCCCCCCCTCCTCCCATACATATCCCTGGTGGTTCAGTGGACCGAAATGCCCGATCGTGGGTGGTATGTGTAATAAAACCACCACCCGAACATAGCCTGGTGGCTAGTGTCCCCACCCACCACCCACAAAGCCCCACCACCCGCTCCCCCCGGCGGCGGCGGGCGGCAGCATCCCCACTCCGCCTGCCACCCCGCCCGCCATCGACTGCCGGTGAGTGCATGCCGATGGCGCAGAGCAAGAGCCAATGGCGCAGAGCCCATAACAGAGATGACAGTCCAGATTGTGAATGACTCATCATTCACAAATCTGGACTGTCATGCACGGTATGGCTGCATCATTGGCTCTTGCCTGCACCAATGGGCGCGATTCTACTGGCAGTCAGTCGGGCAGTGGGAGCGGCAGGCGGTGGATGTTGCTGCCTACCGCTGCCGGGGAGGTGGTGGTGGGCTCGTGGGTGGGTGGGGGGGACACTAGCCACCAGGGCTATGTTTGGGGGTGGTTTTATTGCACATACCACCTGGCGCATCGGGTATTTCGTCCACTGGACCACCAGGATATGTATGGAGGGGTGGATTTATTATACATACCGCCTAATGATCGGGATATCGGTCCACTGGACCACCAGGGATATGTGTACGGGAGGAGGGGAGCCACATTGCTGCCCGCGATTGGGCTGGTGGGGAGTACACTATGCCCGCGATCGGGCTCTGGGGGCACAGGGATTAGGTTAGCCAGCCACAGGTGGCAGCTGCTGTGTTGCACCCTGCAATACAGCAGCTCACCTGTGGGTGGCCCTCGACTTGCCTATTTTTTTGGCTCAAAGTCCTGCAGGCGCAGGTTGGGGGTTGCGCCTGCATA
The DNA here is from genome assembly GCA_016271365.2 of Neoceratodus forsteri. Lineage (NCBI taxonomy): Eukaryota > Metazoa > Chordata > Ceratodontiformes > Ceratodontidae > Neoceratodus > Neoceratodus forsteri. Next base: position 203,817,446 of record JADMNL010000029.1, on the reverse strand, counting down.
CTCTGCACAGCCCGGCTGAATATCGGGCTGTGTAGTTTATGCATGGTTCCTCCCCTTCCAGTTCAGCATGCATTCATTATCATTGCACTGTTGCTCAGCATGTTTTCTGTGGCGCAACTGCCTCCTGATGAATATTGCAGAATGGAGCAAGTTTGGACTTGCACAGGCGCAACCCTTTTGAATATCTGGCCCCATGTGTATTTATATGGAATGGTTTTGTACACTGTGGGCTGGATATTCAAACTGCACTATTTTGTGGTGCAAGCCAATGCGCTGCACAAAATAGTTCCGCAGGGGTGTGACTGGAGTGATATTCAAAGGAGTAACACTATTGAGCAACTCCTTTGAATATTACCCTCTGACCACAGCCACTGTGCATGGCGCAGTGGAACTTGCGCCACCGCAAGTGGTCAGAGTGGAGCATTCAACTTGCGGTGGCGCAAGTACCATTGCGCCATTCGCAAATTTCCGATATTCAAAAGGTGACATGCAAATGGGGCCATAATTCATGCAAGGCGCGGGGGGGCCATTTGCATCTGTTTATGGCCCCATTTGCATGCCATTAGCATGCAGGTGCGCCGATCCCCGAGGCCTTGTGCCTGGCACCCTGCCAGGCAGCAGCCGTCGAGACCGACACCCCTGCAGCCCGATCGCGGGCAAAAGAGTAAAAATTCCCCCCCACCAACCCGATCGCGGGCAGCAAAGTGTCCCCCCCAAACATATCCCTGGTGGTCCAGTGTACCGATAAGCCCGATCGCAGGCTGGAAAGGTTTAAAACACACACACCCCCAAGAACACATCTCTGGTGATCTAGTGTCCCCACCCACCCACCCACAAGCCCCACCACCTGCTCCCCCAACAGTCAGCGGAGGCAGCATCCCACCACCTGCCGCCCTGCTGCCATGCGACGACTGCCAGTGAGATGCATGCCCATTGGTGCAGAGCAAGAGCCAATGGGCGTGCAGCCCATACCATACAAGGCAGTCCAGATTTGTGAATGAATGAATGTGGGGGGACACTAGATCACCAGGGATGTGTTCTTAGGGGGGATGTTTTAAACCTTTCCAGCCCGCGATCAGGCATATCGGTCCACTGGACCATCAGGGATATGTTCGGGGGGGTGTTTTAAACATTACTAGCCCGCAATTGGGCATATCGGTCCACTGGACAACCAAGGATATGTTGGGGGGGCTGTGTTTTAAACATTACCAGCCCACGATCAGGCTTATTGGTCCACTGGACCACCAGGGATATGTTGGGGATGTGTGTATTTTAAACATTACCAGCCTGCGATCGGGCTTATCGGTCCACTGGACCACCAGGGATATGTTGGAGGGGGTGTGTTTTAAACATTACCAGCCCACGACCTGGCTTATTGGTCCACTGGATCACCAGGGGTATGTTCGGGGGGGACACTTTGCTGCCCGCGATCGGGCTGGTGGTGGGGGTTGTTTCAGCTTTACCCGCTTGATCGGGACAGTCGGGGGTGGGGACGTTTACACTTTTGCCCGCGATTGGGCTGCGGGGGCACAGGGAGTAGGTGTGGGGCCAGCCACAGGTGGCAGCTGCTGTGTTGCGCCCTGCAATGCGGCAGCTCACCTGTGGCTGGCCTCAACTTCATCCTTTTTTTTTGGCTCAAAGTTGTGCAGGCGCAGGTTGGGGGTTGCGCCTGCACAACTCTGCACAGCCCGGCTGAATATCGGGCTGTGCAGTTTATGCATGGTTCCTTCCCCTCCAGTTCAGCATACATTCATTTGTATTGCGCTGTAGCTCAGCATGTTTTCAGTGGCGCAACTGCCTCCTGCTGAATATCGCAGAATGGCGCAATTTCGGACTTGCGCAGGTGCAACCCTTTTGAATATCTGGGCCTGTGTATTTATATGGAATGTAATGGTTTGGTACAGTATGCATTTATGTGGACTGGGTTGGCACAATGTATATTTATATGGAACGGTTTGGTACAGTGTATATCTGTATGAAATGGTTTGGTACATTGTATATTTATATGGAATGGAATGGTTTGGTACAGTATGCATTTATGTGGACTGGGTTGGCACAGTGTATATTTATATGGAATGGTTTGGTACAGTGTATGTATATACATATATAAATATATATATATATATATATATATATATATATATATGGAATGGTTTGGTACATTGTATATTTATATGGAATGGAATGGTTAGGTACAGTATGCATTTATGTGGACTGGGTTGGCACAGTGTACATTTATATGGAATAGTTTGGTACAGTGTGTGTGTATATATATATATATATATGAAATGGTTCGGTACATTGTATATTTATATGGAATCGAATGGTTTGGTACAGTACGCATTTATGTGGACTGGGTTGGCACAGTGTACATTTATATGGAATGGTTTGGTACAGTATATTTATATGGAATGGTTTGGTACAGTGTATATTTATATGGAATGGTTTGCTACAGTGTATTTATATGGAATGGTTTTGTAAATTGTGTATTTATATGGAATGGTTTGGTACAGTGTATATTTATATGAATGGTTTGATACAGTATATTTATATGGACTGGGTTGGTACAGTGTGCATTTATATGGAATGGTTTGGTACAGTGTGTGTTTATAATGGAATGGTTTGGTACAGTGTATTTATATGGAATGGTTTGGAACAGTGTACATTTATATGGAATGGGTTGGTACAGTGTATTTATATGGAATGGTTTGATACAGTGTATATTTATATGGAATGGTTTGATACAGTGTCTATTTATATGGAATGGTTTAGTACAGTGTATATTTACATGGAATGCTTTGGTAAGGTGTATATTTATATGGAATGGTCTGGTACAGTGTATATAGATATGGAAAGGTTTGATACAGTGTTTATTTATATGGAATGGCTTGGTACAGTGTGTATTTATATGGAATGGTTTGGGACATTGTAAATTTATACGGAATGGTTTGGTACAGTGTATATTTATGTGGACTGGGTTGACACAGTGTATATTTATATGGAATGGTTTGGTACAGTGCCTATTTGTATGAAATGGATTGGGACATTGTATATTTACGTGCAACGGTTTAGTACAATGTCTATATGAAATGGTTTTGTACAGTGTATTTATATGGACTGGTTTGGGACATTGTATATTTATACTGAATGGTTTGGTACAGTGTCTGTTTATGTAGAATGGTTTGGGACATTGTATATTTATTTGAAATGGTTTGGTACAGTGTCTATTTATATGGAATGGTTTGGTACAGTGTATATTTATATAGAATGGTTTGATACAGTGTCTATTTATATGGAATGGTTTGGTACAGTGTATATTTATATGGAATGGTTATATACAGTGCATATTTATATGGAATGGTTTGGTACACTGTCTATTAATATGGAATGGTTTGGTACAGTGTATATTTATATGGAATGGCCTGGTACAGTGTATACAGATACGGAATGGTTTGATACAGTGTCTATTTATATGGAATGGTTTGGTACGGTATCTAATTTATGTGGCATAGTTTGGTACAGTGTGTATTTATGTGGAATGGTTTGGGACGTTGTATATTTATGTGGAATGGTTTAGTACAGTATATATATTTATATATATATATATATATATATATATATATATATGTGGACTGGGCTGGCACAGTGTATATTTATACAGAATGGTTTGCTACAGTGTCTATTTATATGGAATGGTCTGGTACAGTGTATACAGATATGGAACATTTTCATACAGTGTCTATTTATATGGAATGGTTTGGTACAGTGTCTATTTATATGGAATGGTTTGGTACGGTATCTAATTTATGTGGCATAGTTTGGTACAGTGTGTATTTATGTGGAATGGTTTGGGACGTTGTATATTTATGTGGAATGGTTTAGTACAGTATATATATTTATATATATATATATATATGTATATATGTGGACTGGGCTGGCACAGTGTATATTTATACGGAATGGTTTGGTACAGTGTCTATTTATATGGAATGGTCTGGTACAGTGTATACAGATATGGAACATTTTCATACAGTGTCTATTTATATGGAATGGTTTGGTACAGTGTCTATTTATATGGAATGGTTTGATACAGTGTGTATTTATGTGGAATGGTTTTGTACAGTGTCTATTTATATGGAATGGTTTGGTACAGTGTGTATTTATGTGGCATAGTTTGGCACAGTGTATATTTATATGGAATGGTTTGGAACAGTGTATATTTATATGGAATGCTTTGATAGAGTGTCTATTTATATGTAATGGTTTGGTACAGTGTATATTTATATGGAATGGTTTTATACAGTGCATACTTACATGGAATGGTTTGGTACACTGTCTATTAATATGGAATGGTTTGGTACAGTGTATATTTATATGGAATGGCCTCCTACAGTGTATACAGATATGGAATGGTTTGATACAGTGTCTATTTATATGGAATCTTTGGTACGGTGTCTATTTAATTTATGTGGCATGGTTTGGTACAGTGTGTATTTATGTGGAATGGTTTGGGATGTTGTATATTTATGTGGAATGGTTTAGTATGGTGTGTATATATGTATATATATATATATGTGGACTGGGTTGGCACAGTGTATATTTATACGGAATAGTTTGGTACAGTGTCTATTTATATGGAATGGTCTGGTACAGTGTATACAGATATGGAATGGTTTGATGCAGTGTGTATTTATGTGGAATGGTTTGGTACAGTGTCTATTTATATGGAATGGTTTGGTATAGTGTGTATTTATGTGGCATGGTTTGGCACAGTTTATATTTATATGGAATGGTTTGGAACAGTGTCTATTAATACGGAATGGTTTGGTACTGTGTGTATTTATACGGAATGGTTTGGTACAGTGTGTTTATATGGAATGGTTTTGTACATTGTGTATTTATATGGAATTTAATGGTTTGGTATAGTATGCATTTATTTGGACTGGGTTGGCACAGTGTACATTTATGTGGAATGGTTTGGTACAGTGTATATTTTTATAGAATGGTTTGATACATTGTATATTTATATGGAATGGTTTGGTGCAGTGTATATTTATATGGAATGGTTTGGGACGTTGTATATTTATTAGGAATGGTTTGGTACAGTGTATATTTATGTGGACTGCGTTGGCACAGTGAACATTTATATCGAATGGTTTGGTACAGTGTATTTATATGGAATGGTTTGGTACAGTGTCTTTTTGAATGGAATGGTTTGGGACATTGTATATTTATGTGGAATGGTTTAGTACAGTGTCTATATGAAATTGTTTTGTACAGTGTATTTATATGGAATGGTTTGATACAGTGTGTATTTATGTGGAATGGTTTGGTACAGTGTCTCTTTATATGGAATGGCTTGGTACGGTTTGTATTTATGTGGCATGGGTTTGTACATTGTATATTTATATGGAATGGTTTAGTACGGTATATATATATATATATGTGTACTGGGTTGGCACAGTTTATATTTATATGGAAGGGTTTGGTACAGTGTATTTATATGGAATGGTTTGGTACAGTGTCTACTTATATGGAATGGTTTGGTACAGTGTGTATTTATATGGATTGGTTTGGTGCAGTGTGTATTTACATGGAATGGTTTGGTACAGTGTGTATCTATATGGAATGGTTTGGTACAGTGTCTATATGGGACAGTTTGGTACAGTGTGTATTTATATGGAATGGTCTGGTACAGTGTCTATTTATGTGGAATGGTTTGGTACAGTGTCTATTTATATGGAATGGTTTGGTACAGTGTGTATTTATATGGAATGGTTTGGTACAGTGACTATGTGGAATGGTTTGGTACAGTGTGGATTTATATGGAATGGTTTGGTGCAGCGTCTATATGGAATGGTTTGGTACATTGTATATTTATATGGAATGGTTTGGTACAGTGTCTTTTTATATGGAATGATGCTGCACATTGTGTATTTATGTGGAATGGTTTGGTACAGTGTCTATATGGAATGGTTTGGGACATTGTATATTTATGTGGAATCATTTAGTACAGTGTCTATATGAAATGGTTTGGTACAGTGTATATATGTATGGAATGGTTTGGGACATTGTATATTTATATGGAATGATTTGGTACAGTGTATATTTATGTGGACTGGGTTGGCATAGTGTACATTTAAATGGAATGGCTTGGTACATTGCATATTTTTGTGGAATGGTTTGGTACAGTATATATTTATATGGAATGGTTTGGGACATTGTATATTTATAAGGAATGGTTTGGTACAGAGTATATTTATGTGGACTGGGTTGCCACAGTGTACATTTATATGGAATGGTTTGGTACAGTGTCTGTTTATATGGACTGGTTTCGTACAGTGTCTATTTATATGGAATGGTTTGGTACAGTGTGTATTTATATGGAATGCTTTGGTACAGTGTCTATTTATATGGAATGGTTTGGTACAGTGTACATTTATATGGAATGGTGTGCTACAGTGTGTATTTATATGGAATGGTATGGTACAGTGTCTATATATAAGGAATGATTTGGTACAGTGTATATATGGAATGGTTTGGTACAGTGTATATTTATGTGGACTGGGCTGGCACAGTGTACATTTATATGGAATGGTTTGGTACAGTGTATATTTATATACAATGGTTTGATACATTATATATTTATATGGAATGGTTTGATACAGTGTATATTTATATGGAATGGTTTGGGACGTTGTATATTTATTAGGAATGGTTTGGTACAGTGTATATTTATGTGGACTGCGTTGACACAGTGAACATTTATATCGAATGGTTTGGTACAGTGTATATTTATATGGAATCGCTTGGTACAGTGTCAATTTTTATGGAATGGTTTGCTACAGTGTATATTTATATGGAATGGTTTGGTACAGTGCCTATTTGAATGGAATGGTTTGGGACAGTGTATATTTATGTGGAATGGTTTAGTACAGTGTCTATATGAAATTGTTTTGTACAGTGTATTTATATGAAATGGTTTGATACAGTGTGTATTTATGAGGAATGGTTTGGTACAGTGTCTCTTTATATGGAATGGCTTGGTACGGTGTGTATTTATGTGGCATGGTTTTGTACATTGTATATTTACATGGAATGGTTTAGTACGCTATATATATATATATATATATATATATATATTTATTTATATATATATGTGGACTGGGTTGGCACAGTTTATATTTATATGGAATGGTTTGGTACAGTGTCTATTTATATGGAATGGTTTGGTACAGTGTGTATTTGCAGTATATGGATTGCTTTGGTGCAGTGTGTATTTACATGGAATGGTTTGGTACAGTGTCTATTTATATGGAATGGTTTGGTACAGTGTGTATCTATATGGAATGGTTTGGTACAGTGTCTATATGGGACAGTTTGGTACAGTGTGTATTTATATGGAATGGTCTGGTACAGTGTCTATTTATGTGGAATGGTTTGGTACAGTGTCTATTTATATGGAATGGTTTGGTACAGTGTGTATTTATATGGAATGGTTTGGTACAGTGTGGATTTATATGGAATGGTTTGGTGCAGTGTCTATATGGAATGGTTTGTTACATTGCATATTTATATGGAATGGTTTGGTACAGTGTATTTTTATATGGAATGGTTTGGGACATTGTATATTTATGTGGAATCATTTAGTACAGTGTCTATATGAAATGGTTTGGTACTGTGTATATATGTATGGAATGGTTTGGGCCATTGTATATTTATATGGAATGATTTGGTACAGTGTATATTTATGTGGACTGAGTTGGCATAGTGTACATTTAAATGAAATGGTTTGGTACATTGCATATTTATGTGAAATGGTTTGGTACAGTGTATATTTATATGGAATGGTTTGGGACATTGTATATTTATAAGGAATGGTTTCGTACAGAGTATATTTATGTGGACTGGGTTGCCACAGTGTACATTTATATGGAATGGTTTGGTACAGTGTCTATTTATATGGACTGGTTTCGTACAGTGTCTATTTATATGGAATGGTTTGGTACAGTGTGTATTTATATGGAATGCTTTGGTACAGTGTCTATTTATATGGAATGGTTTGGTACAGTGTACATTTATATGGAATGGTGTGCTACAATGAGTATTTATATGGAATGGTATGGTACAGTGTCTATATATATGGAATAATTTGGTACAGTGTATATATGGAATGGTTTGGTACAGTGTGTATTTTTATGGAATGGTTTCATACAGAGTCTATTTATATGGAATGGTTTGGTACAGTGTATATTTATGTGGACTGGGCTGGCACAGTGTACATTTATATGGAATGGTTTGGTACAGTTTATATTTATATACAATGGTTTGATACATTGTATATTTATATGGAATGGTTTGATACAGTGTGTATTTATATGGAATGGTTTGGGACGTTGTATATTTATTAGGAATGGTTTGGTACAGTGTATATTTATGTGGACTGCGTTGGCACAGTGAACATTTATATCGAATGGTTTGGTACAGTGTATATTTATATGGAATCGCTTGGTACAGTGTCAATTTTTATGGAATGGTTTGCTACAGTGTATATTTATATGGAATGGTTTGGTCAGTGCCTATTTGAATGGAATGGTTTGGGACATTGTACATGTATGTGGAATGGTTTAGTACAGTGTCTATATGAAATTGTTTTGTACAGTGTATTTATATGGAATGGTTTGATACAGTGTGTATTTATGTGGAATGGTTTGGTAGAGTGTCTCTTTATATGGAATGGCTTGGTACAGTGTGTATTTATGTGGCATGGTTTTGTACATTGTATATTTATATGGAATGGTTTAGTACGGTATATATATATATTCATATATATATATATATATATATATATATATATATATATATGTGGACTGGGTTGGCACAGTTTATGTTTATATGGAAGGGTTTGGTACAGTGTATTTATATGGAATGGTTTGGTACAGTGTCTATATGGAATGGTTTGGTACAGTGTGTATTTATATGGATTGATTTGGTGCAGTGTGTATTTACATGGAATGGTTTGGTACAGTGTCTATTTATATGGTATGGTTTGGTACAATGTGTATCTATATGGAATGGTTTGGTACAGTGTCTATATGGGACAGTTTGGTACAGTGTGTATTTATATGGAATGGTCTGGTACAGTGTCTATTTATGTGGAATGGTTTGGTACAGTGTCTATTTATATGGAATGATTTGGTACAGTGTGTATTTATATGGAATGGTTTGGTACAGTGTCTGTGTGGAATGGTTTGGTACAGTGTGGATTGAGGTGGAATGGTTTGGTGCAGTGTCTATATGGAATTTTTTGGTACATTGTATATTTATATGGAATGGTTTGGTACAGTGTCTTTTTATATGGAATGGTGCTGCACATTGTGTATTTATGTGGAATGGTTTGGTACAGTGTCTATTTATAGGGAATGGTTTGGGACATTTTATATTTATGTGGAATCATTTAGTACAGTGTCTATATGAAATGGTTTGCTGCAGTGTATATATGTATGGAATGGTTTGGGACATTGTATATTAATATGGAATGATTTGGTACAGAGTATATTTATGTGGACTGGGTTGGCATAGTGTACATTTAAATGGAATGGTTTGGTACATTGCATATTTATGTGGACTGGTTTCATACAGTGTCTATTTATATGGAATGGTTTGGTACAGTGTGTATTTATATGGAATGCTTTGGGACAGTGTCTATTTATATGGAATGGTTTGGTACAGTGTACATTTATATGGAATTGTGTGCTACAGTGTGTATTTATATGGAATGGTATGGTACAGTGTCTATAGATATGGAATGGTTTGGTACACTGTATATATGGAATGGTTTGGTACAGTGTGTATTTTTTTATGGAATGCTTTGGTACAGTGTCTATTTTATGAAATGGTTTGGTACAGTGTATTTATATGGAATGATTTGGTACAGTGTATATTTATATGGAATGGTTTGATACAGTCTCTATTTACATGGAATGGTTTGGTATAGTGTATATTTATATGGAATGGTTTTGTACAGTGTATATTTATTTGAAATGGTTTGGTACATTGTCTATTTATATGGAATGGTTTGGTTCAGTGTATATTTATATGGAATGGTCTGGTACAGTGTATACAGATATGGAATGGTTTGATACAGTGTCTATTTATATGGAATGGTTTGGTACAGTGTCTATTTATATGGTATGGTTTGGTATGTCTTCTGTTAGCACCTTTTTGCAAACTGTGTGAGAGGCCTTTTCGGCACCATGCAATTCTGCTTAAAGTTGGACCAGCATAACTTTCTGTGGTGATTTGCATATGCAGCCCATGATGCTTTGCATTGTGGGGGCATGTGTGATTTTGTATTTTCTTAATATGGAATGGTTTGATACAGTGTGTATTTATGTGGAATGGTTTGGTACAGTTTCCACTTATATGGAATGGTTGGGTACAGTGCGTATTTATGTGGCATGGTTTGGTACAGTGTGTATTTATGTGGAATGGTTTGGGACATTGTATATTTATGTAGAATGGTTTAGTATGGTGTATATATATATATATGTGGACTGGGTTAGCACAGTGTATATTTATATGGAATGGTTAGGTACAGTGTCGATTTATATGGAATTCTTTGGTACCATGTGTATTTATATGGAATGGTTTTGTACACTGTGGCCCAGATATTCAAAAGGGTTGCTCCATGCGCAACAGGGTTGCGCATGCGCAAGTCCTACATTGCGCCATTCTGCGATATTCAGCAGGAGGCAGTTGCTCCACTGGCAACAGGTTGCGCAAAAGAGCAATGCAAATGAATGCATGCTCAACAGGAGGGAGGAACCATGCATAACCTGCAACCTGATATTCAGTGGTTGTGCAGGATTATGTCATCGCAACCCAACCTGCGCCTGCACAACCTTGAGCCAAAAAAAGGATCAAGTTGAGGCCACCCACAGGTGAGCTGCTGTATTGCAGAGGCGCAGCACAGCAGCTGCCACCCTGGCTGGCCCCAACTCGGTCCCGTGCCCCCCACCAGCCCGATCGCGGGCATCACAGTTACATGAAACCCCCACCCACATCTCCCACAGCCCGATCGGGGGCAGTACCGAACATGAACCCCACACACACACATCTCCCACAGCTTGATGGCGGGCAGTACCGTGCATGAACCCCCACACATCTCCCACAGCCCGATCGGCGGGCAGAACCTGTATGAGCCCCCAAGTGCCCGATCGCGGGCAGAATGTAACCCTCCCCAACTCGAATAACTCCCTGGTGGTCCAGTGGACGTAAAAGCCCGATCAGCGGGCAGAATGTCTGCTCACAACCCCCAAACATCTCCTGGTGTCTAGTGTCCCCACCCACCCGAGCCCCTCACCGCTCCCCCACGGCGACTGGCTGTAGCCTGCACCAATGGCGGCAGCCTCACCGACAGTCAGTCGGCAGGCGGCGGGCGGCAGGCGGTGGATGCTGTCACCGGGCCGCGGGGAGCAGGGTGGAGGGGCTTCGGTGGGTGGGGGAGACACTAGACACCAGGGAGATGTTTGGGGGGTTGTACAGACATTCTGCCCGCGATCGGGCTTTACGTCCACTGGACCACCAGGAAGTTATCTGCTGGGGCTAGGTTACATTCTGCCCGCGACCGAAATTGGGGTTACAGGTTCTGCCCGCGATCGGGCACTGGGGGCTCTATAGGTCCTGCCCGCGATCGGGCTGTGGGAGATGTGGGGGGGCTACATGGCGTTCTGCCCGCGATCGGGCTGTGGAGATGTGTGGGGTGTCATAACTGTGATGCCGTGGATCGGCTGCATTAGGCGTCGGTCCCCGACGGCTGCCGCCTGGCAGGGTGGCCAGGAGCAAGTCCTCGGGATCGGCGCATCTACATGCAAATGGCATGCAAATGGGGCCATAAATAGATGCAATGGCCCCCTGCACCTGCATAAATTATGGCCTCATTTGCATGTCACCTTTGAATATCGGAGAATTTGCGTAGGCGCAATGGTACTCATACCGCCAAGTTTAATATCAACTCTGGCAACTTGCGGTGGCGCAAAGTTCCACTGCGCCATCTTGCTAGTGTTGAACGATATTCTCAAAGGAGTTGTCAACAGCACAACTCTTGAATATCACCCCGCCACACCCCCAGCAACTATTTTGAGCGGCGCAGGGGCTTGCGCCTCAGACTGGTGCAGTTTGAATATCTGGGCCTGTGTATTTATAAGGAATGTAATGGTTTGGTACAGTATGCATTTATGTGGACCGGGTTGGCACAGTGTATATTTATATGGACTGGGTTGGTACAGTGTCTATATGGTTTGGTACAGTATATATATTAATCTATATTTATATATGCATATATGCATATATAAATATATATATATATATATATATGGAATGGTTTGGTACATTGTATATTTATATGGAATGGAATGGTTTGGTACAGTATGCATTTATGTGGG